>OY755203.1:50720597-51373567 GCA_963576765.1 Draba incana | reverse complement strand
AACGTCGACCACCATATTATATCTTTTTTTTTTTTTTTTCAAGTTTGTGTTTTCTTTTTTCTTTGGGGAGAAATCAACACTTTCAAATTCAATTCTTACAAGAAGTTTTCAACAAAAACAACTGATACAACTACATTTTAAATTATTTCATTTAGCTAACAAAAATTATATATACTTGTTATTTTCCTTTCATAAAGAGAAAAATTATCACATCATCAAAGTTACTAATTATTTCGAAAAGAAAATTTGGAAATTCTCCGAAACAAGTCAAGCAAAAGGCTTTGTTCAAAATCTTCGACCATGACAAGAAAATTGGAAAATGTAACGACGGAAATTTTTAAACACTGACATAGTGACATTTCACCTTTTTTTATTGATTTTGACTTGGTCACAATTAGGAATCACAATAAGCATGAACCACGCTCTTCCAATTTCCATTGAGTATATATGTATGCGTTCGATCGATAAATCATTGAAGAAACATCTCTTGTAACAATAATCATTTGAAGAAACAACTCTTATCGATCTTCTCCATGGCTTTATCTCCTCTGTAAGATTCTTTATTACTTTTATGAGGTTTTTCTATTATTAATAATATTATTATGTTGTGAATTTGGCCGAAAAGAATCAATTAAGAAATAAGAAATTAGGGAGAATAACGTATTGAGATGAATAGATTTTTGTTTAAGGTTTTTATTAACATTTTTCTTCTTTTGTATGATTTCTTTATGGAGAAAAGTTTGGTAGAAGATCGTCAAGTTCCACTCGATGCTACATCCGATCAACCTGCTCTCTTCGATGGAACCACAAGGTTTTTTTTTGTTTGTTTTTGAAATTACTAATTTAAGCCACAAAAATTATTTTTCTTAATGAGCTTTTAATGTACTCCAAAAAATTAACCTTCAAAAATTTATTAAATTAACTTTCGTTTGTTAATTAAAACTTGAAACAAAAAGGTTGTACATAAGCTACACCTGCCCATTTGCACAACGTGTTTGGATTACCAGAAACCTCAAGGTACTTGTTTCCTCTTCTTCTTCTTTTTTCCATGGTAAAGTGTTTAGTCTTATAGAGATTTATACTCCTTTTCTGATTCACATAAAATGGGAATAATTTTTATAAAAAAAATTGTGTTAAACAATTGGTTATATATAGTCTAAATTATTTAATGGCAATATGAGTTTCGGCCTAACAAAAAATAAATCGTAAATTTTTAGATTAAAATTCGTTTCAATTTAGCTAGCAACACATGGCCTTATAAATTTTCTCTTGCGAGGTGTTTTTATTTTTTTGGTACTTATAAAAAGGTTATTGGTATAAAAACATCAAGATTTGTCTAAACGTTTTGATATTGGGGAGTTGTAGGGTCTACAAGAGAATATCAAATTGGTTCCTATAGACCTTGCTAATAGGCCAGCTTGGTTCAAAGAAAATGTAAATCCTGCAAACAAGGTATATACCGGTGTATTTTTTTTATAAAATAAATTATGGTTCCTTTGATAAGTGACAATAGAAGAGTGTAAGATTGTAATAATGATACGCAGGTGCCTGTACTTGAACACAATGGTAGAATCATTGGGGAGAGTCTAGATTTAATCAAATATGTCGATAGCAATTTCGACGGTCCTTCGCTTTACCCCGAGGTTAGATTGCGTTCAGATTTAAATTACTCCATGTACATATTTAATGTTATAGAGGTTGTTCTTGTCATGTTCTTCAACGGAACTATTTTTATTTGTTTAGGATCCTGCAAAGAGAGAGTTTGGTGAAGACTTGTTGAAATATGTTGATACAACATTCATTAAAATCGTGTTTGGCTCTTTCAAAGGTGACCCGGCTAAAGAAACAAGTAAGATTGATATTCGTATAGCTCGTCAATTATATACGGCCTTGATTATTTGTTTATATTTGTGATTTGTTTTAATATTTACGTTTACAATTAGTATACTTCTCCAAATAAAAACCTTAAACAAGTTAAACAAAATGTTCTGTTAATTGTGTACCAAGCGTCACTGAAAAAAGTTTTATACTTTCTTCCGTCTAAAAATATAAGTTGTTTTAGCTAAAACACAAATATTAAGAAACTATTTTTCTTTTTAAAAGTATCATTTAAAAATATTATTTAATTAAACCTAAAAAACTACATAATACTAGCAGTAACACAACATTCAATAAAATTGAAAAGTACCAAAGATCGTGAAAACAAACTTATATTATTATGTTGTCATGTAAACATGGACACAAACGCATATATGAAACTTGTGTGTTTTTTATGTAGCACCGATCTTCGATCACATGGAATCTGCTCTACAGAAGTTTGATGATGGTCCATTCTTCCTCGGCGAGCTTAGCTTGGTATATAAGCCATTTTCTCTTAATAGATGAAAAATCTGAACCTTTACTTTCAAAATGATAAATCTTTCATGATTTGATTTTTTTTGTAGGTTGATATTGCATACATTACGTTCACCCAACGATTTCAAGTCTTTCTCGACGAAGTTTTTAAGTATGATATTACTAACGGGCGTCCAAAACTAGCTTCTTGGATTGAGGTATACACACATGCATATAATAAAGTTTTTATGAGGGTAAGCAATCTAACCTCAATCGTAATTATTTTTTGTTTGTAGGAAATGAACAAGATAGTTGCATACACACAGACAAAAACCGACTCAGAATATGTCATCAACTTTTTCAAGAAGTTCATGGTTAGAGTTTCTAAATCTCTACAAGTATATATATATCCACATATTTAGGATCATCATTTCAATCCCAAAAAAATAATTAGAAAAATATTTCATATGGGAATTTCATGTTTGTTTGGATACAAATGTCCGTTTTTGTTTTGTTTGAGGGGTTAATGTTAATTAAGTGTTATTGAGAACCAAATAAATGTTTTTTAATTGTTTGGACATTCTTCTTGTAGTGAAGTAACAAATCTATCGGACCGAATCGTCGATCGCGAAAACTTTCTGCATGGGGGTGCTACAATAAATTTCTGGATTTGGGGTCATTTTCCATCGTATTTGTACCTAAGAAATAAGATTTTGCTTAACTTTAAGCAAAAGAGATATGATTACTGTACTGGGATTATATACTATGTTTTTTTTAACAAAAGAGAATTTTTGCTTCTTTTTTTTTGGTCAATGTGAAATTCTCAGAACTACAATTTTGTCTTAGAAAAGGAAGCTTCAAACTATAATCTGCTAAAGGTAATGTTTTTTTTTTCACCACATTAAGTATGAAACATAATAAGGCCACCATACCATTTCCACTAAACCATCATATAAAAAACAATCAAAATGTATTCCATTATACTAGGTGAAAAAAATATGGACAGTTGTAAAGACATTATTTATTTGTTATGCTATTATCCAAGAGAATTTGCCTCTGATAACAAATAATTATAGGCAAATTAGCAAAAGCACCAAATTTTGCACCAAAGTTTTTGCAAAACCATCTATAGATTTGCAAAGGAATAATCCCAAAGCCTTTGGTTAATTTTCTAATTTCATTTAAATCTTGGTTATCTAGCTAATTAACTCATTATCCAAAGTGTTGTCTGGTCAACGCATCAGTTAATGATGCCTTTCACGTCCGTTAAATCTCATGTGGGTTTTTGTTTTTTTAGCATCTCACCATTAACGATTCTAATACTATAATTTTCCAAGTGGGAATATTTCGCCATTAACGATTCTAATACTATAATTTTCCAAGTGGGAGTTTCTTATAGTTTCGTTTACAACTTGACGTTTCACCATTTTTCTAATAATTTTCATCGTTTATCGCAATATTGGACCACTAAAAGGAATTATTTAATTAATACCTGTACGTGACTTTATGCGTTTGATCGATAATATATCCCAGCATCTTGTAACAAAGCATCTCTAAAATAATTATCTGAAGCAAATCAACCGCTTCCATGGCTTCATCTCCTCTGTAAGAAGATTCTTTAAATCCTCGTGATTTTTCATTAATTTTTGCAAGGTTTCTCAATTGATATAAAGTTGATTTAGTTTTTTCGGAAAAAGTTTGGTAGAAGATCGTCAAGTTCCGTTTGATGCTTCCTCCGATCCACCAGCTGCTCTGTTCCAAGGAACCACTAGGTTTATTTTTGTTTTTAACTTTTTATTTTTGTAAACAATTAACATTAAGCTTTTAATGTGTTACAAACCAAATTTCGTTTGTTAAAACAAATTTGAAGGTTGTACATGAGCTACACCTGCCCATTTTCACAACGTGTTTGGACTACCAGAAACCTCAAGGTACTTGTTTTCTCTTCTTCTTCTTCTTAATTTTGTCTTGTTTAGTTTTCTGTCAATGATAATTTGAATTTTTTGTTAAATCTTACTAGAGATTTACTCCTTCTTCTGATTCACACAAAACAGGGAAAACAAATGAAATAGGATGTGTAAAACATATTGGTCATAGTATTATAAAAAAACAGTTGCTTATGGTCTTTGCTAAAAAAAAAAAAAGAGTTGCATCTCCATTAGTGATACTTAGAGCATCCTTATTGCAGTGTTTTAGATGTCTTAATATGATGTCTAATGAATAAAAATGAATATAAAATTATTAAAATGGTTGTAAAAGAAGAAAGAAAGTGTTTTTGTGGGTATATTGAAATATAGTATTAATAAAATTTGAGTAAAAAGAGTAGAGAGTGTTTAAAAGGAAGAGAGTGTTTAAAATTAGATTTTTTGGAGAGTGTTTTTAAAAGGAAGAGAGAGTGTTTAAATATAAAATTAATAAAAATGGAGTAAAAAGATGAAAGAGAAAGTATAAAGTTGAGTAAAAGGAAGAGAGAATTTGTGTTTTAATAATTTTATATGGTCTTTAGACCCTCTTGGGTCTCCAATGAGGATGTCCTTATGAGGCTGTCCAATTTTTTTTAATAATTAAATATAGTAAAATTTAAAACATGTGTCTTAAATTTTACTATATTTAATTATTAAAATTTTTTTGGACACCCTCATAAATATCACTAATGGAGATGCTCAGTCTAAAAATGGTTTCGAATGGATCAGTTCCACTCGAGATTAGTTTGAGTTTTCTTTAACAAGAACCAAATTTGCGAATTGGATTTAATTTGCTGAAGTCTAGTTACATATATATATGGCCTTACAAACCTATGATCATATCTCTTTTCATAGTAGAATTTCATAATATGAGAAAATTGCAATGTGTTTTTTTTTGTTGTATATATGATTGATATGAAAAATTCAAACAAAACTAGACTAACCGTTCTAATATTACGATTTTTAGGGTCTGCAAGAGAAGATCAAACTGGTTCCTATAGACCTTCTTAGTAAGCCAGCTTGGTATCAGGGGAAAGTAAATCCTGAGAGCAAGGTATAACCTTTATTTTTCTCTTAACAATTACACACAAAAACCACTATTTGATCGCACATTCACTTCGATCAACGTATTTATGGAATCCTTATAAATCATGATTCTTTCATAAGTGACAATAACAGAGTTTAAGATTGTAATAATGATATGTAGGTTCCTGCACTTGAACACAATGACAAACTCATTGTAGATAGTCTCAACTTAATCAAGTATATTGATAGCAATTTTGAAGGTCCTTCACTTTATCCCGAGGTATGACCCTGTTCGAATTTCCGTTGCTTTTAGAGATTTGTTCTTGCAATTTATGTAATAATCCTTCAATGGAACCCTTTCTTTTGTCTAGGATCCTCTAAAGAGAGAGGTTGGTGAAGACTTGTTCAAATATTTTGATACAACATTCGTTAAAGTCTTGTTCGGCTCTTTGAAAGGTGATCCGGCTAAAGAAACGGGTAAGATTGAGTTCCGTATGGCTCGTCAATTGTATTAGGCCTTCAATTATTAATTAGTTTACATTTTTATTTATATTTAGTTCTTTACGTTTACAATTAATATACTTCTCCAAATATTTAAAAACCTTACACATTTCAAACATTTTTTCTGTCAATTATGAACCAAGCGCAGGCATGTCGTTTGCATTTTTGAAAAAAATCATAACTGAAAATGTTTTATATTTCAAATATGCGATTTTTATTTGTTGTTACGTACACGGACACAAACGTTAATGCAATATAAGTCTTACTGCAACCTAAGTAACTTGATCAAGCTTGTGTATTTTTTTGCAGCGTCGGTCTTCGATCACGTGGAAAATGCTTTACAGAAGTTTGACGATGGTCCATTCTTCCTCGGAGACCTTAGCTTGGTATATAAGTCTTTATATATGCAAAATTTGAACTCTTAATTTCCAAATGATAAAATCCTTCTTGCTTTTTTACCCCTAGGTTGATGTTGCATACATTACATTCATCGACCGATTTCAACTCTTCCTCGGCGAGGTTTTTAAGTACAATATTGTTGCCGGACGTCCAAAATTAGCTTCCTGGATTGAGGTAAACACATACGCATATATATAGAAAGATTCTTATGAGGTTAAGCAACCTAAACCTCGAATGTATATACTTTTTTTTTGTAGGAAATGAACCTGATGGTTGCATTTACACAGACGAAACCTGACTCGGAATTTCTCCTCAATTATTTCAGGAAATATATGGTAAGAGTTTCTATATCTCTACAATACCAAAAATGGGCGTTTTGAAACTCTAAGTACATATTTATCAATATTATTTCAAACCTATTGGTTGAGGAAATTTCATGTTTGTTTGGATGCAAATGCCCAGTTTTGTTAGTCATGGTCTCTAACAACTTTTTTTGTTTCGTTTAATGTTAAATACTTAAATGTGTTATCGAGAACCGTTTAAAAACCAAAACAAGAGTTAACGAATTCGGACTTTCCTTTTGTAGTAAATGTATCGGACCGAGTCGTCGGTGATATAAGACAATGTTTATTTATGAAGAAGATCGCAAGAAAGTTACTGCATGGAAGTGCTACAATAAATTTCTGGATTTGAGTCATCTAAGGAAAAAATAAGAATTTGCTTTACATTAAGCAAAAAGGGATTTGGTTATTGTACTTTGGATTATATAATGTTTTTTTTTCTTACAAGTATTCATCTTTTCTTTTGTTCTCCGCAGTAAACTTTCATATTTGCTTGTTTGTAACAAATTTTAAGTTGATTTATGAAGAATTTCGTTTTAGTTTTTTTCTATTCTTCCTAACAATCATATGTTAGTTAGTTACTGTGGTAAAAATGTAATAAAAGGTTAACAATAGAAATGGACTTGGTTAAGAAAATGGGCTTGGTACATTGTTTGAATTTTATCCAGTAGGGCCCACTATGTGATCATCAAGTTATCGACAAAGATCTTCAGAACTGCCACGTGTCTTAATCGACGATCACAAAGTTACTTCACACCTGTAATAATTCGAGTATGAAAAACGCTAAAACACTCTGAGTTTGGTAATGATCAAAATTCTTAATCCCAAATAGAATCAGATCTTCGAAAGACTGCTCTGTAATACAATATCGTCCATGGCTTCTCCTTCGTAAGATTTTTCTTCTCTTGTATTTTTATTTCATTTTTCTCAATAATTGCCTTATCTCAAAATTGCGAGTTTGCAATGAGTTAGGTTCGATTTTGTCAGATTTTTGGCTTCTTGGTTTGTGGAAATTTCAATTTTTTTGTTTTGTTTTGTTTTAATCATTTTGAGACAGTGTTGTAGAGGATCGTCCAGCTTCTCTCGATGCTACATCAGATCCACCAACTCTGTTCGATGGAACCACAAGGTTCTTATGTTATTAGTAAACGCTTAAAATTTTTGAAATCAATTTTAATTGTATAGTTGCTTAGGGTTTGGTCTGATCTTTCCTCTTATTGTTTTGTGTACTAAAGATTGTACACAAGCTACGTTTGTCCATTTGCTCAACGAGTTTGGATCACCAGAAATTTCAAGGTATAATAATAATAATAGAGATTTAAGTCTCATTTTCAGTTACATTTTTGGAAGCCTGATTTTGATTCTCTTGAGAAATTAGTTAAACTTTTTTGATAAGTAGTGGTTTATTTGGATTTGTAGGGTTTGCAAGAAAAGATTAAACTTGTTCCTTTAGATCTTGGGAATAGGCCTGCTTGGTACAAGGAGAAAGTGTATCCAGAGAACAAGGTATTAAAAATAACAAGTTATCGATTAATTGCTACACGATATGTGATCGAAAATTCTACATTTTTAGAGAGTTTTCGTTATGTTTTGTAGGTGCCAGCTCTTGAGCACAATGGAAAAATCATAGGGGAGAGTCTGGATTTGGTCAAATATCTCGACAACACTTTCGAGGGGCCTTCGCTTTACCCCGAGGTAAAAAGACCATACCAGCTTTTGTTTTCCTATATTTTATTCGCTGATTCGAATTTGTTGCCTTCTCGTGGTTATCTCTAGGATCATGCGAAACGAGAGTCTGGCGAAGAGTTGTTGAAATATGCTGATACATTTATTAAAACTATGTATGGATCACTCAAAGGAGACCCGTTTAAAGATACCGGTGAGGCTCTATAAACACTTCAAAAAATTTCAGACTTTTGTGGGATATAAACAAATCAGAAAATGACCGGAGATCTTTATGTTCTTGATGCAGCACCTGTGCTAGATTATCTGGAAAACATTCTGCATAAGTTCGATGACGGTCCATTCTTCCTCGGCCAGTTTAGCTTGGTAAATCCTTTTTTTCCTTCTCCTGTCGTTACTAGCTTGTCTTAAATGGATTGTTTCGGTTTTTGTTTTTCAGGTTGATATCGCCTATATCCCATTCATTGAAAGGTTTCAAGTCGTACTCAACGAGTTGTTTAAGTATGACATTACCACAGAACGTCCCAAACTATCAGCTTGGATCCAGGTACATATATATATATGCAATCTTCCATGAAATCAAGAATAAGATTATACTTTTATTCATTAGGGATTTGTACTAAAGTGATTGATGTTATGTTTGCAGGAAGTGAACAAGATTGATGCCTATGCACAAACGAAAATGGATCCCAAGGAGATTGTGGAGATTTTCAAGAAAAAATTCATGGCAAGTCTTATAACTATTTTATCCTTTCTTGGGTGTTACAAGTTATATCTGTAGTAGATGGTTGTATAGGTGTGAATGCTTTAGTTTTGGGTCAATTTGATTTAACATTTCCGGTTAAACGGTTTATACCGAATCTGAATCTTATCCTGGTTCTATGCTTGCAGTAAGGAAGCTCTAAGCAGTAATGTAACGGATGGGTCTTTGGATGTGAAGTAAGAACCAATAAGATGTGTACTTAAAAGTCATATGAAGCAACAATTTGATCTGTATTTTACTATTAAATCAATAATCAATCTTAACATTCACTATTTTGGACATTATTATCTATTATTGAACACAGATTTCAAACTCTTTCACCCTTTCAAATCCTTCTCAAAGCGTTGTTGCATACGAAAGCTTTTATCAGATTTTTTTGGTTGCTTTATCCCCAAGTAATTCACACATATGCCACAATATACATTATTTGATTAAAGATCTCTCCAAAACCTTTGAGTCAAGAAATGGAAAACCAAATGAACAACTTCCAACTCCAAATGAATAATGAATAACTCGCACAAGCTCTGTTTAGTTATTCGTAAAACTAGTAGGATTTACTAAAAATAAGATTTATGACTTCCTATTACACATCGAATTTCCTAAGTAGTATAAAAGCAGAACGTTTAGGATTTTCTCTTGCCTCTCGTCTCTCTTTTGAAACCCTAAAATCATTCTCTCTTTTCATCTCTGGTAACCCTAGAATGAAATTAGTTCGATCTAAAACCGAACCAAAATCATTTGTTTGTTTTAATCTTATTTTGTATAAACGAATACCAAAACCGCTTAATCCAACCAAACCAAGTACTAATCGTACAGGGCTAGTTTCTATAACCATCGTTTTCTGGCCTCAAACGGAGAAGGGCCAGAAGGTTTTAGACTTAATTCCTCAATGGGTCTCTTTTATTATTGCCCAACTCCTGTCACGTATGAGGCACGCGACCTCTTCAATACATTGATCATTATAATTCTCGTTTCTACTTTATTTTCTGAGACAAATCAAGATACCCATCAAGATCGTTTCTCTGTACGAACGTGCCAATGATCTATACCTTTCTTCAAATTACATCAAATGTTTTGAAGTAATCGAAGACTTGTTTTCCGCTCAAGGAAATGACAATGTCGAAGCCAATATCCTTCAAGGCAGTATCTTCAATAACCTAGCCGAAGAAACTGAAAACACTGACTTGAATATTACATACTTGCAGTGCCGGTCCAATTCTGGATGCCTTATGCATATATGTTTAAAAATGCCATTTTCGTACGTTTTCCAATACCGTAAAAGTAGTAATCCAAATAAAAACAATAGACTAATACTCTATTAAACCGTTTATAATTCCAATTAGTTAGTAAGAAATCATAGAAAAACAACAAAATAGAATTTATTTTTGAAATATTGCTCTCCTTGTATTTTTGCCTGCAAATTCATTAATTAAACTTACGTTGACGAGTTTTTCAACCATCAATGTTTCAATGGATGACAAAGCTAACCCATTTAATTTTTCTTGTCACATGGTAGACCGCAAATAATTTTGTTATCAACTTCAACTTCGAATTTTAACTAATGATTTCGAATTAATTTTTTGAAAATGAGTAATTAACATGTTTGCTTAGAGAAGACTATAAACATTAAAAAAAACAAAATCTTACGAATATTACTATTGTAGAAAAAGTATAATTTTTTTTAATTATAACTTTAACAAAAATTTAACTAAAAAATACTCTCTAGCCGGGCCTGCATACTTGAGTTATGTAGAATGGTTTTTGAGAAATGCTCTATCTTATTCGGCAGAGCCACTGTTCTATTTGGCCGAACAGATTGGGTCATTATCGTATTACAAGAAATCCCTGGGCAAAGGAAGGCAAGCTTCGTGTAGTTTTGTTGATTCGTAAAGGAGAACAACAACATGCTGCATCTTTGAGACACTATAATGTTATCGATGATGATGCAGTGATCAACTCCCTAGAGCTTCTCGAAACAAAGGTCATCAACAAGTTTGGTGAAATTGATTCAACAATATTGTTTGTTTGCTATGTTGTCGAGAGGAATGATTTTAGAAACCTACATGTTCTGTTATTATACTAATTACGACTGATTTGTCATTGCATATTGTAATCACTCTGCTTTTCCGTAATACAAGTTTCATTTAGTGGAAACAAAAAAAAATCTTATTTCCAGCGTAAACCCTAATTATAAGACTTACCATGAATCCATTTTCGTTTGTGCATAGGTATCAAAAGAGGTATATGTATCTACTGTAAAGAGATATCAAAAGATGTATCTAAAGAAAAGGGAAAACCCAAAGTATCATAGATGAGAACGATTCTAGTACTATAATGAGATATTGTCACATTTCAAAGCAAAGTGCTACATAACATTACATGTGAAGACTAGCACCACCTATAACAACATAATAAACCTGCCTCTCTCTCTCTCTCTCTCTCTCTCTCTCTTACACATATCTACAAACAGGTCTTTATAAATAGTTTCATTCTTAGTCTGAAACCCTTACCAACAAAAAAAGACAGCTCGGGATGCGTCTAGGGTAAATAATCCACACTGCATTGCGGTTCTCGTGATTGCTTTCAGACCCTCTTTGATCTAGGTGGAGTCCCAGGGGCGAAAAGTGAGCCTTGGACTTGCTGAGCCATAGGATCAAACTTTTGAGAGGCTAGGTAAGTGAGTGCAGTCACAACATCAGCAATGAGAGGTCTTAGATTTGGCTGCTCTTGGACACACATTGCCGCTACAGCGAGTGCTTGGTACAATCCTCGCGGAGGGTATTGACTTTGAAGCAACGGATCAGCCATCTGAGAGAATTTCCTCCTGTCTTTAAACAAAGGCCTCGCCTGAAAACAGAACATTTGGTAGAATACGATTAGAACGAAATCTCTACCGAGAGAAAACAAAAGTTAATTCCATTCTTTATCTTACCCAAGCGACAAGATTCTGTTCTCCAGTAGATCTTGAATTGTCTATCGCTTTTCTACCGGTTATAATCTCCAAAAGAACAACACCGAAGCTGTAAACGTCTGATTTAAGTGTTAGTTGCCCTGTCATTGCGTACTCGGGAGCACAGTATCCGTATGTTCCCATAACCCGAGTTGAAACATGTGACTGGTCACCCACTGGACCAAGTTTAGCCAACCCAAAGTCAGATAGCTTCGGAAAGTAGTCATCACCGAGTAAAATATTCGAGCATTTCAAATCTCGATAAATCACTGGAGGCATGGTTTTGTCATGCAGATACTCCAACCCTTTTGCAGCACCTGCCGCTATTTTCATTCTCGTGTTCCAATCTAGTGGCTGCTTCCCCAGTGAAATGTCTGGAAAAAAAAGAATCGCCCGATTCAAATTTTAAAAACATTTCATTATCCAGACGTATTTATAGAAGCGCATACCGTGTAAATGATCTTCCAGTGAACCTAGAGGCATGTACTCATATACCAAGAGCCTTTGATCTCCATCAGCACAATATCCAATTAGGTTAACAAGATTCGGGTGATGAAGAAGACTCAACATGAGAACCTCAACGAGGAACTCTCGGTTTCCTTGTAAACCATTATGATCAAGTTGCTTAATAGCCGCTGTCTACAAAACGAAGAATTATGCCAATGAGCTTTCACTATCGAAAACATAGAAATCGGCGAGAAAAAAAAAGGAAACGAACCTGGTTAGTACTTGCTAAATATCCTTTGTAAACTCTACCAAAACCTCCTTCACCTATAAGACATTCTTTTCGAAAGTTTCTAGTGGCGGTAGCTAGCTCGGAGAATGTAAAGGTTTGAGCCACAATGTGATCAGACCTTTTGCTTTTGGATTCACTCTTGTCACTCACTGACGATTTCGCCTTCGATTTCTCTACCAAAAAGTAAACAGAGAATTAGAAATGATTAAACCATAACTATCTCAAGAACAATGCTTTAAAACATCACAAAAATACCAAAAGTATATTAGAATATCATAACAATCTTCTAGAGGCAAGAATCAAAGTCTTAACCTAAATAATAACAATCCCATTTTAAGCAATTTTTACATTTAAACAACAAAATAGTAACAGTCCCATTTTTTGTTGCGACTCCTAAATTAGTAAAAAAACAACAAAAAATTTCAGATTTCAATTCAACAAAATAGCTTAATCCACAATTTCAGAACTCAAAAAACAGTCTAAAAGCTACCAAATCGCAAAATCAAAAAGTCAAAAACCCTAATCAGTCAGTATTAGCTAAACGAAATCAGACAACAAAGTAATGATAAAAAGCTTACAATTTTCCAGAAAACCCAGAATTTGAAAGATGTAATAACTGAGCATCGGTGTATACCTGAAGTAGACAAGGAGCAATTTCTGCTCAGCTTTTCGTCACTGTTCCTCCTTGTCTTAGTCTTCCCACTCGATTTCCCAGAACAAGGGATCCAACCCATTAAGCTTCTTCGATCTTCTTCTTCTTCTTACAAGGATTCTTCGTTTTGATTGCGTTTCGATGATCTCGAAAGCGAGAGGAAGAGAGAGAGAGAAAGCTGAGAACTTTGAAATGTAAAAAAGACCACGCTTCTTCAATCGCTGGATTTTTCGATTTTTTTTTTTTTTAATTTAATTCGATTTCTCCGAGTTGGTTAAATATTATCTTTCTAATTTAATTTTTGTGATGCAAATTAATGTGTAACGGGTTTGACTTTGACAAATAAAAATTAATTTTTCGTAAAGTATCAACTACCCATGGAATTTTTTACCTTCTAACCTACACACTAAAAATAATATTTTCTTGAGTGTCATCTAAATATTCATTTTTTTAAATGGTATTAGAAATAAATCAATAATGCTGATATACGACACCGTATCTATCATACTCGGGTCCCAAATCCAAAAGCAAGCTTATACAGAAAAATATACAAACAGTGGTTATTGTTTTACAAGTTTACAAAATCTACAACTACATGAACCAAATCTTTTGGTCTTTAAATCCACAAACCAGACCATAACAACAACAATAACAAACAATCAAATGTCGTCGTGTCGTGTCTTTGTTTCATGGAATACTAGTATCAAAGAATCAGACTTTGATGGGTAAAAGAAAAACTGTTAAAACAGGTAATAATAATAGGATAGATTTGATAGAGATTCCCAACAAAGATGCTGAGAACGTTACTAATTCTTTTGGCTTTTGTAGATTTTCCGTTAGCTATCCTCGCTGTTTTTGATGTCGTTATCATCCATTGCAGCGGTTGTTTTGCGGACAAATTGGCCACGGACACGAGGGCGTTGTTCCGCTAGTTTTTTCCGGCTTTGGTATCGTACCTGAGGAAGCAAAATACCATTTTTATGAATGTCAACAAGATTTTTCAAATACAGTTTTTAAATCCTGGATTTATAGCGTTTGTATTTACATGTTCCAAAAGTATATTTCATATTGTGTATCTTAAATGTTGAACAAAGTAGATAAACACGCGAATAATTGGAAATTTGAAACAATCAAAAGCCTTCAAAGGTTGATTCAGGTATTACCTTCTTTCTGAAGCATCTCTCTTTTCTCTTCTGACGGAACTTTGTCAAAGCAGCTTCCCTTTGAGAGATCTTATTTTCATCTGTCACATTCCCGCTTCCACTACCGCTACCATTGCCACTTCCGCTTTTGTCAGCACCATTATCACTTCCCATATTCATCCCTCCACCATTCATACCATTGCTGCTTCCATATTGGCCATTGCTACCATGACCACTACCTGATCCACTTCCGTTCACACTGTCATTCACTGTGTTATTGTTGTTACCTTCAGTCGCCTCGTTGTACACATTTGAGGATCCACATTGCGGCGGTAGCTTCCGCTCAGGGACGTGAACAACATCATACGAGGAGTGATGATGATCACAAGGTAGAGGCTGGAACGATGAATGCTTGACTGATGAAGATCCTGCTGAGCTTGCTTTTGGCTTTGTGAAACCGTTGTGATCAGTTGTGGAACTCATATCAAAGTTATTGCTACCGACACGTGAGTGGTGATTATTGGAGTGACTCTCGTTCATGTTTGAGTGACAATCCAAAGCCGCTTCATTCGTTTTTATAAGATCTTGGCTATTATTTTCATGAAGAGAAAGCTTATTGGCATTTGAAGCTGGCTTATACCTGTACAAGTCCAAGAATTGATCCCAAACTTCTTAAATACAACATTCCAACGGTTATATTAAGGAGAAAACCGAATTGTTAACGATTCTAAAAAAGTACCTTGAAAAAGCTGAACCCTCTGAACGCCTCAGCACATTACGGTCATCTCTAACTACTGGCCCATCATCTTTAATTCCTCTATGCCTCTTTGAACTATGTTCCACTTGCATTAGCTCCTCGGAATTCATGACAGCAACTTCACTGGTATCTAAGGTTTTGAAGTGTGTGTTAGGCGCCTCAGGTTCTCTGTTATCTTGAAGGTGGCTCGACATAGCTTTGAAACCTGAGCCTCCATCTTCATGCATTTGTTTACTCGAAGGGCTTTCACTAGTGAGGTCCAATGGTCCTTTTCCAACTTTCATTTTCCATTTGCTAGAGCTCTTTTCAAATGAATTATCCTGTCTCATAATGCCAGTCGTTTTAGTTAGGGGTTCATCTTTTGGCATCAGTGCCAGATCACAATCTCTACGAATGCTAATCTCCAAGTCTCTACCCATTGTGATATCTTCTGCAGAAAATGAAATTCAATATCATGTTTTTAAGTTTGGGTATAAAGGAGAATATGGAAGAAACTGAGTGAGAGATCACAGCTCCCTTTCTTTACCCAAATATTCATCCCGTTCTTGAGTCTCCTTCTCATCATGTGCTGCAACCAACTGATTACAGGGAACCTCTGGGTTAGAATGTACAACTTGTGCGCAAGTGCTATCATCACGATCCCATAAAGATACCGCTAGTGGACTGTCATCAACTTCTACAGCCTTTTTCGTCCAAGAGCTCTGTAAGCAATGAGTATTTCAAAATAAAAAGAGGTTTTGTAAAATAAAACTTCCGAACGAATTAGAAATTTTCACTCAGTTTACCACTGCAAAGAATTAAGTTAAACAATGAGTTCTACAATTGGTAAGTTAGGCACTTCCACCATTTATAAGTATCTGAGTGCACATCCGACCCCTACCATTTATGGGGAAGAAGTTTGAAGCGTGTAACTTATCAGATATATATTAGATTAACAATATTGCACATTCTTCTTACCTGAGCGCCACTCCCATCACTACTTCCGTCACTAGCATTCAGTCCAATGCTCCCGTCTTCATTCTCACCACTGCTTCCTGAATCGTTGTCAGATTTTCTAATACTCTTTGATTTCACAGACTTTTGAGTGTGATGTGTTCCGCTTTCACTTCCACTGCCACTAGACTGTGAGCAAGAAGTAAGGAAAACCATGAGAAACCCAATAGTTGATACATCTCCACAATTAGATATGAGGAAGAGACTTACACTTTGACATCTTCTCCAAACATGTTGCCAAAGGATCTTAAGCTCGTTTTTTCTAATCGGCTTAACAAGAAAATCAACTGCTCCTTTCGATAAGCACTTAAAGACCAGCCCCATTGAGTCATGAGATGACATCACTGCAACAAAAATCTCACAGGGAATATGCAGTTAAAAGCATCTACCTCCAACGGAAGCTATAGAAGAATCAACAAAGTATGTATCTATCTACTATAGGGAAGAGCTCAGTGTACAACGATCAAAAACAAAGAACTCACTGATGACAGGGATGTTCCGACGAGATTTATGATTCAAAATCTTGCATAAGAGGCCGACACCAGATAAGAAAGGCATGATGACCTCCGTTAACACAATATCGATATGATTGTTTAGATCTTCTAACACCTTCCAAGCTTGTACACCATTTGCTACCTCAACAACTGCAACAAGAGAGACACACAAAAAAAAAAAACAATATAACTGCAAATGCGCTATATACATAGATCAGTATGAGTCCTAGGCTTCAAAATCTGACCTTCATAGCTACAATTTCGAAGAAGTGCAGCAACGATATAACGAGTGCAGTCATCACTTTCCACAAGCAGAACTCTTATAGTTCTCACATGAAGAAACTTTTCCCAACAAACAGTCGCCGCTGTTTGTTGCGACAATGGAATTTGCAGTCCAGGTGAGCCTTGCCCAGCCCCTGCACTCCCATTTCTCACATCCACAGTGACTCCATTGGCTTTGTTTTCTTCACTGTGCCTCTCTGCTCGAATCTCAACCCTATCGACCGTCGTTTCTCCGGTTTTTCGATCAGTGATCGGGTAACGCGAACCCTCCCCATCCTCATTAACATTCATCACACCAATTCTGCTTCACTAAATTCAAAATATCAAAACCCTAATTTTGAAAAATGCCAAAACTAAAGAACTTCAAATCGAATAATAACTCAGATTAAGAGAAGAAAGAGTTGAATACAACGAAATTCGAAACCACAAAGCCAATCAAGTCAGTTTTTGCAGAATCACCAAAATCTAAAAAACCGAATCTCGACAAAATCAAAAAGCATATGAATTCAAAGCGAGAATTGATCTTACAATAATCAAATCCTATAGCGAAGAATCAAGCTCCAGAAGTTGCATCAATCACCAGAAGAAGAAAAAATTGGATCCAGCAAAAGTCGCTACAGGTAAAGGTAGGGGAGGAGAAACATAGAATCAAAGCAACAAGAGAATTAAGAAAAAGGAAGCAAATATACACAAAAATCGGAAGCTTCTCTGCTTTCAAAAGCACAAATACAAAAATAACAGAGAAGAATTTTGATTCAGAGATTTTTCTTTGACTCCCAGAGAGAGGAATTCGGAGACGACCATTAGCCACCAATTTTTTTCCCCGGAGATAGAAAGATATTAGAAAGATTGTCGCTGAAAAAAAAAACAAATAAAAAACTTGAATATCTGACATGGACAAAACTAGAGGTCATGAATATTTGAGAAATTACACGTCATATCGGATATTTCCACGTCACGTTTTGCTGATCAAAAACAGTCGTTCCTGAGGCTAGTGGCAGATCTGAGATCTTTTCGAACTAACACGTGGAAGAAAACGTCAACTCGTAACTCATCTGGACCGTCGATTAGATTTTAGTGGAAGAGATTAGCGTTTAAAGATTTTATAAACGCATTGGGCCGTAAAATGGGCTTTTGAAGTCAAAAATATTAAAAAATATTTCGTCGACAGCAGGGTTCGAACCTGCGCGGGCGAAGCCCAACAGATTTCAAGTCTGTCTCCTTAACCACTCGGACATATCGACTTTTTGATTACATAACAATTTTTAATTTATTTCGTTTGTGTTTCGTGATTTATATTTCTATCCCTTAATTCGCCCTAGAAATGAGCTTTCACGAGATTTGTTCACCGAAAGAGTGAATTTTCCCGCCATTGTTAGTACCAATCCTCTCTCTCCGCCGCCGCATCTCCGTCGTCGTCAATGGCGGATAAGAAGAAGAGGAAGCGATCTAAAGATGACAAAACGGAGGAGCTTCCGTTCAAAAACATTCTGGAATCAGATGACGCAATCCTGCAGGTTCTCAAAACCTATATTGCCTCGTCTTTAACCGCCGCCGTCGCCGGAGCCGGTGGTGCCTCCTCCTCTTCATCGAAACCACTAACCCTAGCCGACCTCTCTCTCTCATCTTCCTGCCGTGAAGTCGCAGATCTATCACTCTCCTCCGTGCAGACGGCGATAGAGACGGTCATCGTTCAGATCGCCCGTTCTATTCTCGCCGGCGATGGATTCTCCTTCAGTGTTCCTTCACGCGCCGCCTCGAATCAGCTTTATGTCCCGGAGCTTGACCGGATTGTGTTAAAAGACAAATCTACCCTCCGCCCCTTCGCTTCCGTTTCTTCCGTTAGGAAAACCACCATCACCACTCGAATCCTTGCCCTTATCCACCAACTTTGCCTTAGGAACATTCACGTCACTAAGCGTGATCTCTTCTACACCGACGTTAAGCTTTTCCAGGTAAAAAAAGCCCTTTGATTTTCAGTTTTCACATTCTAAGCTCTCAAAATTGAAACTTGAAATGACACTTAGATCCAGTTCTTGTAGAACCATTGAAACTCATATCTGATTCTTTGTTTTGAGCAAGTAATGGATCTTGGAAACGAAATGTTAGAGACAATTTTGCAACTTTACTGAATTGCAGGACCAGACACAGAGCGATGCAGTGTTAGACGACGTATCGTGTATGCTTGGTTGTACAAGGTCGAGTCTTAACGTAATTGCAGCGGAGAAAGGTGTGGTGGTAGGAAGGCTTATATTCAGTGACAATGGAGACATGATAGATTGCACAAAGATGGGAATGGGTGGGAAAGCAATTCCGCCAAACATCGACCGCGTTGGCGATATGCAGAGTGATGCTATGTTCATACTCTTAGTTGAGAAAGATGCGGCTTATATAAGGTTAGCAGAAGACAGATTCTATAATCGGTTCCCTTGCATTATCGTGACTGCAAAAGGCCAGCCAGATGTAGCCACGAGGTTGTTCTTGAGGAAAATGAAAATGGAGCTTAAGCTTCCTGTGCTTGCGTTGGTGGATAGTGATCCTTACGGGTTGAAGATCTTGTCGGTTTATGGATGTGGGTCGAAGAACATGTCTTACGATAGTGCAAATTTGACTACACCGGATATTAAGTGGCTTGGAATCAGGCCGAGTGATTTGGACAAGTATAAGATACCTGAACAGTGTAGGTTGCCGATGACTGAGCAGGATATTAAGACCGGCAAGGATATGTTAGAGGAGGATTTTGTGAAGAAGAATCCCGGTTGGGTCGAGGAACTTAACCTGATGGTGAAAACAAAGCAAAAGGCTGAGATTCAGGCGTTGAGTTCTTTCGGTTTCCAGTATTTGTCAGAAGTGTACTTGCCCTTGAAACTGCAGCAGCAGGATTGGCTCTGATCATCACTTTACTTTCTTTTTGTTCAATTAGAAACCAACGAAAGTACGCTACAAAGTTTCAGAGTTTCTGATCATGTAATTGCCTGTTTCTAAACATTGTGAACAATTGCAAGGATTCGAATTTTATTTCGTTTTATGGTTTTGAATCAATGTACCTTAAGATACAGAGGCTAAAAAAGAAAAGCTCTTTGTTTCTTTTAAAGGTACATGATATGTGCATCAAGATCATGTGCAATTTAGTTTGAAATTTGCATAGAAGACAAAGATGATTAGTTATGTACCAGTCAGGAACAGCTACTTTTTGCGCTGCAGCCATTTATGGAGAGACGCCTTTGTCACCATCAGCCTCTCGAGAATCGCTGGTCTCCTTGTTGGAGATATACCAACAATCGACTTGGTGTTCTCTGAAGTGTGCTCTGGATCTTGTTTGACATCCACACATTGTGCATCTTGTGTTATATCTATCACACGTGTTTGTCCAGCAGGAAGAACCACAAGAGACAATTCATCTTTTAGGAGCTTTACTAGCACATCTTTCACAGCAGTCTCTTGCTTTCCTGAATCAGTAGTTGCTTCACCGGTTCCTAGTATGATCACAATATCATCTATTACAACATCACCTGCAAAGGAAGATCCAATTTGTTACTATTGTGCTTTTTATCGGCATATAAGTCGGATACATGTATTTTCAGTCTAATTTTATGCCCGATGTATGGTTAGCTGTTTTGTAGGCAACAACATCAGGTCTGGTTCCAGCTGAATGCATAGTTCTCAAAATCTGTGCTGGAAGAAAAATGTCTATCAGGGAACCTATCAGATTTCTGCATAATTCCATACTGGAAGAAAAGTTGACTCACCCGTACAGCACCTTCTACATCACTTGAACCTCCACATATATCGATCAAAGTCGACCATGTTATTTGATTAGGCGCAAGACCTAGGCTCTTCATCTCTTCCATCAGTTCCTTTCCTCGATAGTAATCAGTACCACAAGCTTTCAGGAGTATATTAAATGTTGCAGCTGTTGGCTTGAAGAAAAATCTATTTGAAGCTTGGATATAAGGTGAAGAATTGCTATTCACCAAAGCCCCCGAACCATGATTTTTCGATTTAGTTGGGCTGAAAATGCTACCTTTAGTAATTCATCTGCATATGAGGCTTCTTTAGTAATTCATCTGAAAATGCTACCTTTAGTAATTCATCCGCATAGTCCAGGGATACACGAAAGCAAATAATAATGGTAGCCTTAGTTTACCAAACATGCCGATATTGTACCTTTATAATAGTACAATATGTAAAGGCGTCCAACTTTAACAGTCCAGAAGATTCCATTCGCTTTGCTTCTTTGTATATATCCTGGGCGAGATCAACCCGTCCACTAAGGCAACATGTTTTCAGTAGTATGTTGTAGGATGTCATGTCAGCAATAAAATCAAGCTTCTGCCCATGACATGTAGAGTTTAAACGACAGTCAATACCAACACGGTAGATTAAGCAAACATCAAAGCTCTTCAAAATACTATCTACTCATATCTTCTCACTTATGTTACATATAGTGTTATCAAGAGAGTGAAAGAGGTACCTACCTGCATATTTTTGTATATTTGTAGTGTGTACCCAAGATCATGGGAATTCACATTCATTAGGCTGTTCATAACAAAAATGTTTGGCTTAATGTTTTCTTTGAGAAGATCCTGCCACAAAAGTTTTGAGTTAACTACGAATCTCAAATGCAGGATGGTAGACAAAAGTGAACTAATGGTTCATTTGGATGCAAAAACATCCAGTATAAACAGGGAATTTACCTCATATATGTACCTCGATTTAATCACTACATAGGCCCCAAACATCTACAAAACCATGAATGATTCGACAAAGCAATATCTCTGTACGCGTATCTGCATTGCATATTCATCAAATCATTACCACACTCTATTCAACATCCTCATGGTTAATGGCTCAACAAAAGAACAACTACATTCTCTAAATCAAGCCTTACGTAATAGCTAACTGCGGATTAGAAATGTCGACGCAAACCTTTACGACATCAAACGAATGTCGTAATAGCACAATGATTGGTATAATATTACCTGCAAGTATCTCCATTAGATCAATCGCTTTCTCCACTTGCACACAATTAGCCATTGCACGAATCTGTTTCCTGATTAATCTCACAGATGAATCATCATCAAGGTCTAATGGACCAATTCCTACCTTTACAGTTCTTCTTAATGTATCAATCTCCCCTTGACGAAGATTCAACGAAATTCATTTCCATAAGAGCTCAGAATCAACGATCGAAGAGAAACGTGCAAAATTAGCTCCGGATTCTGAAGCCAATGTCTCCGCGGTGAGAGCAACGTCTTGCATTCGGCCATCCTCGGCGAAATCAGCGTAATACTCAACGGAACCGACTGGAATCCATCTTACGGTAAAATGATGAAAATGGTTTTATCCCTGCTTCTTTTTTACAAAATGATGGTAAAATATGAAGTTTGGCTTATACAAATGTTTTAGGAGACAAAATCTCTAAAAGTAAGAATGTATTTGACCGTTAGACCAAAAGTTATATAAGTACCCAACAATCGATCATTTTGAAACTAATATGAAAACTGAAAACTCAAAAGAAAAAAGCAACGTTTCTTTGATCAAGCCCTAATTCAAGAACATGGATCTTTTCACGCAAGCAATGTCTAAAGCATGTTCTACTTATAACAAGAAACACTTCACGAGCGTGCCGGTCAAATCATTTGGATGCCATATGCATTATGTGTAAAAAAGTGTCATTTTCGTACGTTTTTCAATACCGTAAAAATAGTAATCTAACTAAAAAAAACTCATTAAAAATCTATTAAACCGTTTATATTTCCAAATAGTTAGTAAGAAATAAAAGAAAAACAACAAAATAGAATTTATTTTTGAAATATTGATTTCCTTGTATTTTTGCCTCAAAAATCATTAATTAAACTCACGTTGTCGAGTTTTTCAACTATATATGTTTCAATAGATGGCAAAGCTAACCTATTCAATCTCTCTTGCCACATGGTACACCGCAAATAATTTTGTTATCAGCTTCAACTTCGAATTTTGACTAATAATTTCAAATTTTTTTTTTTCGAAATGAGTAGTTAATATTTTTGCTTAGAAAATGCCATAAACATTAAAAAATTATTTGAAACACAAAATCTTACTAATATTATTATTGTTGAAAACATTTATAATATTTGTTTAATTATAGGTATAACAAAAATTTAACTAAAAAAAAGCCCTCTAAATTTAGGGCCCTAAACGGTGGGCTTGTCCTCTGGGCCGGACCTGTTCACGAGTGTAATTATCGAGCTTGAGAAGCTCTCGGATCTCGGTCTCGTCCTCACCGAAGAACAAGAAGACAACAGAAGGTTTGACCTTGCTTTTCTAACAAGCTTCTTGAAGATTAAACGATATCCGTTGTTTGCTGCCAAAAAACTCCGGAGTATAGTCACTTGGATGGTATTGAGGAGGAAAAGATGCAGATGAAGCATGTTATCGAAACCGCACAATCGAAGATCACGTCTTTTTCCAAGGTTCTTCACTTTTCGACAATGACGACCATTTTGTTGCTCCTCGGGAAAGATTCCAAGAATATGATAGTGGGAAGGAAAATTTTAGGCGTTTATAGGTTCGCACTGACGATGAATTCAAGAGGAGACATATGGTTGTTAACATTGCCGACTTGAAAGAGTCTGTCCGAAACACATATGGTGAGGTAGAATCTCTTGCTGCGGTTCTTAATTTGGTAAATAAGAGGCGAAAATGGGTTATCTTTTTGTGTCGGATCTGCAACAACAGGACATTCTCATACGCTAATGAATGTGAAAGACATCTCCAAGAAGCCCATGGTGAGGGCTTAGAGCCATGTTTCTTGCCGGAGAAGATAGATAAAGATTGGGCTTGTATTAGCTGCTATTGGTATGATCAACACATCCTCTAATATTATTGCATATCAGGATGGATGGTGCAGAGACTGGCCTTTAGCTAACGATGAAGAGCGCATAAAGCTACTCAAAGAAATCAGATCGCTTCTTGTGTCCTTGATCGAACGGAAGCTTCTCTTGTAGCGTTGCAGACTGCTTGATGGGTTTCGTGGTTAAGCCCCTTGAAAATCTTGGGCTCTCCAAACAAACACTTGCTGCTTCTCGCCTACTGGAAACGCCTCAGGGTATATGTTTCCTGGACTGTGCTCGAATTTCTAAGAAGCATCACGCACGAAAGGGATTATGGTACGGTTCTGGTTCGCAGAGCCGTGGACAGCTTGTGGCAGAGATCTAGAGTTAAGGAAAAGGTGGATTTTGATCCTAAAGGTGCATTTATGCTTCTAGATAAGAGACTGTTATAAGATGGAAAAGTCGAGGAATTTGATGGTGAAGGCAGAATACGTTTCTTTGATCCGACAGCTCACTACGCCCAGGTTCGTGCTCGTGGAATTGGAGATGATATGTTCACCTGGTTAAACGAACGGTATGCAGGAGATGATAACGGATTTGAATTTCCAAAACCAATCAGGGAACACAATTATGATACTTGAGTTCACTTGTAAGAGCTTGAGGGCCAAACATGCAAGGAAACAGAAACTGATGGAATATGGAGCAGCCCTTGATCAACAGAACAAAGAAGAAGAAGAAGGCGATGCAAAGAAACTGCAAATTCTATATGATGTTGCAGCCCTAGACACGAAGATTCTTCTCGCCGATTTATCCAGAATTGAATTGGTGAAGCAGCTCGCGAGGCTAGGATTCATGGACTGCCGTTTCTACATCGAAACACCAGTGAAACGCTACGTCATGAGTCTGGTGGAAAGGGAACTCGAACCGTAAGAAGAGTAATGTAGCATTTGTGTTTTGACTCTTTCTTTACTTTTTCCTGCAAAAGCTATTCACATTTGTATCTACTGATGAACAAATACTAGTTAAGGAACAAAAGTACCTAGTGAGAAAGTTCATAAATGAAATTTATTCATGCGTAAAAATAATCTTTACCACTCAAAACAGAGGAAACAGAGCGATACCAAAGATAGTCAAACAGCAGCAGCAGGATTGGCTCTGATCATCACTTTCCTATCTTTCTGTTCAATTAGAAACTAATCAGTGTACGCTACAAAGCATCAGATCATGTAATTGCCTGTTTCCAAACATGTGAATTCTTGCAAGAATTCGAATTTTATTTTAATATTTAAGGTTTTGAATCACAAAGATGTGTATTCTATCCTCAATTCTTGTTTTTTGCAACTTAGTTTAAAATTTGCATAGAGTACAAAGATGATTAGCTATGTACCAGTCAGGATCAGCTACTTTTTGCGCTGTAGCCACTTACGGAGAGACGCTTTTGTCACCATCAGCCTCTCGAGAATCGCTGGTCTCCTTGTTGGCGATATACCAATAATCGACTTGGTGTTCTCTGAAGTGTGCTCTGGATCTTGTTTGACATCCACACATTGTGCATCTTGTGTTATATCTATCACATGTGTTTGTCCAGCAGGAAGAACCACAAGAGACAATTCATCTTTTAGGAGCTTTACTAGCACATCTTTCACACCAATCTCTTGCTTTCCTGAATCGGTATTTGTTTCACCAGTTCCTAGGATGATCACAACATCATCTGTTACAACATCACCTGCAAAAGGAGATTCACATAGTTTGATGTATGGTATTTGCATTTGAAATGTATTGATGTATCGAATTTCTTACCTCGCATATAGTCTTCCTTGATCATTCGCAAAACTGCTAGAACAACAAGACGAGCCTCAACCTGTAAATAGATGCAGAAGTTGTCGTGAGCATATGCTTCATGAGTTGAATTGATAGGATTATAAATGCAGAAAATACTTCAATGTCTCATTGAATGTCATCATTAGCTTACCTTGGTAAGTCCTTGAAGGTCAATTGCAAGGTTTCCGGCTGTTCTCTCTTGCAAGTGAGTAGCTACTTTTTCAAAGAGTAGACTTACAGGTCTCCCCAAGTTAGTACCTTCCAGGTCTATTATTTTATCTTGGCTTTGACGGTTTTCCTGAATGACTCCTTCGCACCACTCCTCAATAAGTTCCTTGAGGAAGTGATCGTTTGGTTTGTACCTGCAGTATTGTGGTTTCTCACTTGTCTCAAGATGCAGATTCCAGAACCATCAAGAAGATAAATAAAAGTAGACAGTAAAACTTGATAGGACTTACCCTGCTTTTCGCATGTCCTGATATATAGCTAAGCATTGCCGCACTTCAAGTAAAGAACCATATTTGCTTCGTGCTTTAAGAAGCGTATTATAGGTCACCTGAGAAACAACTTTATGGACTGAGAATGGCTGAAATCAATAAAGAAACGGCTTTTCCTGGTCTATCCAAACGTAATCCATCTAATAGCTTCAGGACTTTAATGCACAAATTTGTAAACAATACTCTTGATTTCTGTGTGATGGACAAACAAAACAGTCCAATCATTTTGCTGAGTGCTTCATCTTTAGAAGAAGTAAGTAGCTGAAAAGCAATAAAGCCATTAGACCAGGAGAATTACCCAGTTTGGCTTTATCTGATATCTCCTCATCTCCTCGAACAAAGAAAATGCCAATTTTATACTTTTATTTTCCGCGCAAATCTGCAAAGATAATGTGGAATGAATCTCAACACCTTTGAAAGGAGAAATAACCAAGGACAAGGCAGAAATGCCAGGACCACTAAGAGAGAAATTAATACCTTGATTGCTGTTGTGTAGGCAACAACATCAGGTCTGGTTCCAGCTGAATGCATAGTTCTCAAGATCTGTGCTGGAAGAAAAATGTCTATCAGGAAACTTCTCACATTTCTGCATAGATCCCATTAATGATACTTTAAATGGATCCAAAAGCTTATAAATTGAAGCATGGAGAAGTACGATCACCCTAATGTCATTTCTATGTTTTAGGAAAGATATTTGAAGGATAATTTCCTGAAATCATGAGAAAAGTTGACTCACCCGTACAGCACCTTCTACATCACCTGAACCTCCACATATATCGATCAAAGTCGACCATGTTATTTGATTAGGTGCAAGACCTAGGCTCTTCATCTCTTCCATCAATTTCTTTCCTCGATAGTAATCAGTACCACAGGCTTTCAGGAGTATATTAAACGTCGCAGTTGTTGGCTTGAAGAAAAATCTATTTGAAGCTTGGATATAAGGCGAAGAATTGCTATTCACCAAAGACCCCGAAGCATGATTTTTCAATTTATTTGGGCTGCAAATGCCACCTTTACTAACTATGTCATCTGCATATAAGGCTTCTTTATCTGAGCTTCCCTTCCAAGATTGAAAAAGACGAAAAGCTCGGTCATACTGGCAAGCTTCAACGCAAGCATGTAGTAGGATGTTGAAACACTGAGAATTCGGCTCACCACCAGATGCAAGCATTTCTTCAAATAGTTGATTTGCCTGCTCTACTAAACCTGCGTTGGCACATGCGCTAATTAAGGACGACCATGTATGAGTATTTGGGATTACACCAACAGATTGCATATCCTCTTTGACCTTTAAAGCCATTTTCCACATCTTTGCATCTGCAAAAACCTGATCGCAGGTACTATTTAGAAACTCCAGGGATACACAAAAGCAAAGAAATCTAGGTAGCCTAAGTTTCCCAAACATGCCAAAATTGTACCTTTATAATAGTACAATATGTAAAGGCGTCCAATTTTAACAGTCCAGAGGATTCCATTCTCTTTGCTTCTTTGTATATGTCCTGGGCAAGATCAACCCGTCCCGCTAGGCAACATGTTTTCAGTAGTATGTTGTAGGATGTCATGTCAGCTATTACATCAAGTTTCTGCCCATGACATGTAGAGTTTAAAGGTCAGTCAATACCCACACACTAGTATTAACCAACATCAAAGCTCTTAACAATTCAAAATACTATCTACTCATATCTTTTCACTTAAGTTGCATATAGTGTTATGTTATCAATAGAAGCAAGAAGTACATACCTGCATACTCTTGTATATTTCTAGTGTGTACCCAAGATCATGAGAATTAACATTCATTAGGCTGTTCATAACATAAATGTTTGGCTTAATGTTTTCTTTGAGAAGATCCTGCCACAAGATTTTGAGTTAACTACATATCTCAAAGGCAGGATTGGCTGATAAAACTATAAAAGTGAATAGTTCACTTAAAAGATAATTTGGGAATTACCTCATATATGTACCTCGATTTAACGTAGTCACCACATAAGCCACAAACATCTATCACAGTCCGATATATATACATGTTAGGAGTGTCTAAAATCTCTTTGCAGGCTTCATATGCTAGCATTACAGAGACCATATCTCCTTTCTTTCCAAAACCATGAATAATTCTACAAAGCAGTAACTCTGTATGCGGCAAAAGACATGCGTATCTGCATTGCATATTCATCAAATCATTACCACACTCTCTTCATCATGCATTTCAGAACCATTTCAGAGAAAGCCTTACCTAATAGCTAACTGCGGATTGGAAATGTCGACACAAACCTTTACCACATCAAACGGATCCACCAGATCTTTGATTTTGAATCTGAAACCTGAAATAAGAATCAACCTCTCAATGTCAAGATGTTCAAAGTCTGGTTTAATAGCACAATGTAATTGATATAGTATAACCTGCAAGTATCTCCATTAGATCAATAGCTTTCTCCACTTGCACAGAGTTAGCCATTGCACGAAACTGTTTCCTCATTAATTTCACAGAAGATTCATCAACAAGGTCCAATGGAGCAATACCTGCTTTCTCAATTCTCTTCAAAGTATAAACCACACTCTCAATCTTCCCTTGACGAAGATTCAACGAAATCCCTTTCGATAAGAGATCAGAATCAACCATCGAAGCGAAACGTGCCACATTAGCTCCGGATTCTGAAGCCAATGTCTCGGCGATGAGAGCAACATCTTGGATTCGGCCATCTTCGGCGAGCTTCGAGGCGAAATCAGCGTAATAGTCTACCGAACCGTCTGGAATCCATCTCACGGCGTCGGAGAGAGGATTCGCGGAGGAGGAAACTGGAGAAGGAGAAGAAGCTGAGTGTTGTTGCGGCGGAAGTGACGGAAGTTGTTTGGTGAGAGAAGAAGTGGATTTAGTTTTCCGGTTAAACTCCGGTGCGGCGGCGTAACAGCGACGGTGATTGTATTGGTGGTGAGGATTGGTTATGACGGAGGAGGAGGAGCCAAAGACTATGACAAGGTCCCTCATTCCTCGCCAACGGTTAGGATCATTCTTCAATCTTTCTGGTTTTTATTTTTTTTATTTTTCCGAGACGTAAATGGATTGAATTTGAAAGGCTATTTTTACAACTTCCAAACCGGACCGGATTGTTGTGGTGTTGTAATACACTGGTTAGTATTAAACCGTTTTGGGTACGTTTTGGGTACGTTAATGACACTTGAAAATTGTAATTAGAGTATGATTATATGTAGTAATTTAGAGGGTTTATAACTACAAAAAAAAAAAATACAAAAAGAGATATTGGCATGAATAATACCCATTTGGCCATTAATTAAGTCTATAACATGACCTAATTAGAATTTAGGTATCTAACAATGACTTAATTTAAAATGATCTTTTTAGCCCAGTTCTATTATCAGTTTTAATCTGTAAAAAAAATCAAAAATTCTAATTCTAATTCTAATTTTTTACCCAACAAAGAGGCGCCTTCTTCTCAATTTACCCATCTTCTTCGTCTCTTCAATTCCTTCATCTCGTCTCTTCAATTTCTCCCACAACCAGTCTCCTACATAGTCGATTCTCTCTTGATTCTTAGCAATATCGCCGCATTCTTCTACAATCTCTAACCAATTTCTCATCTTCACATATTTCTCAGCTCAAGTAAACGAATTTCTCATTTGGTTTAACTACTCCTTTGAGAATAGTTTGGGAGTATCAACACAAATCCGACTATAATCTTTGTCTTTTCTCCCAGGAACATACGACGGAAGAGCCGGTTAATGGTGTTGTTGAGAATGTTAATAAAGTGTCAGAATCCTATCCATCCACATACGACATAATAGCAGGTTAGTTTATCGAGAAACATCAGCGCTTGTAGTTGTAGGTATAGTTACATGGATAGTTGACCATAAAACAAATTGTTTTAAATGACACTTTCATTACATTCATAAGTGACTATAAACACCACCGCTTGTAGATATAGTGAATTACTGTAGTCAAATTTATGTATATTTTTGTACAAGAGGCGTAGTGAACTATTATAGTTAACAATATGACAATTTGTATATGTGACTATCAATATGAATATGTATTGATCACTTGTTATGGTGGCGTAGTGAACTATCATAGTTAACAATATGGCAATTTGTATAAGTGACTATCAATATCAATATGTACTGATTACTTGTTCGGGTGGAGTAGTGAACTATCATAGTTAACCATATGGCAATTTGTATAGGTGACTATCAATATCGTTACTAATACTTATATATGTGTCTTTCTGTACCAGGAACGTGTGGCCAATGGTGTTATGGGTGTAGTAAAGGAGTCGGTGTTGAAACTCGCCAAAAACTCGGTAAGCATATAAAAACTAGTTGTAGTTGTCTAGTCTAATGAACTATCCAGACTTATAATGTAGTATAGTGAACTATCTCTTTAGACACACATAGTAGCTTATTATATTGACTGCAAATAGTAATGCGCAATACACACAGTTATATAAGATTTGGTAGTCTTAAATTTACTCGTTTATATGTTTCTGTTGGACAGGAAAGAAGATTGGCTTCAAAAAATCCTCCTCCTTCGCCGCTTCCATAAAAACTAAGTTCATCATATCAAAATAAAATATTTTTTACTGCCAACATATGGTAAAACATATTTTTTGAGATTTTAATTAATTTTCATTTAATATGTGAATAAGGGTATTTTAGTCATAATTTATTTTGTGGATGTTGAATTAGGGCATGTCAAACACCTAATTAAGGGCTCTTACTTATTATTCACCTTATTAACCCATAAAAAAAATTAATAAAAGAATAAAAAAGTTTTAAGAAAATGAGATGGGATTCCAAAATTAAAAATTTGAGAAATTCTATTGAATTTTTAGAAACTCATTTAGTATGTCTACATATTTGATTGGATGATATTTTTTTTGTAATTAAAAAAATTAGTTAAAATAATATATTTGAGAAACTCCATAAATATACTATCTATAATTATGCTCTAATAATTGCAGTAAAACACTCGTTAATTTGGAAAAAAAAATCACATAAGAACTAAAAACTCTCACAAATTAAATTAAATAAAAAACCTAGTAATCGTTGACAAAAACTAAATAAAGTCTTCCCATCGATGCTTCACTATAGCGGAATGCAAAAAGAAAAGCGAACCACAATATCCATCAAAGGTAAACACCGGTTTAGACCATTCTATAGTACCCATAAGTTCTCTTATACATAGTTTTTCCAAAAAAATCTCTGCACACCAAATATCCGTTTTACGGCCGTCTTCCACCAAACCGTCACTCTTTTTCTACCGGAGTTTGCGACCGAAACAAGATAAGTAGGAGACAGTTTTTCAAGTCTATAAACAGGCCACCACCTAGAATCTTTGTTTCCATCACGCCAAAGTAGTTCATTACCGGAACTATATATTTCGCACCACACGTTGGTCTCTATCTCTACCAAGCAAATATGCTCCTTCAAGTTACCATTCGTGTCATAAATTTTTCCACCCATTACCAATCTATTTGGAACTACACTCTTTTGAGTGGTGAGATCTAGTGTTGTGGACGATAATGGCTCCCAAGTTTGCGTCTTTGGATCATAAACCTCACCACAATCGTCAATGTTATTGTGTACGTTGCAGCCTCCAATCACATAGATCTTACCGCTAATTACTTCCGCGGCTGGTCTGTCTCGAAGTACAATCATGTCAGGGAGGCTACTCCATTGATGAGATCGACAATCAAGAACTAACACTCTTCTGCTTTTTTATTTATTTACTAATCTGCCGATTACATACATCTCGGAACCAAGTGAGACAATGGTTGGGGATTCAGGATGTTGATAAGGAAACGAATCAAGGATTGGAAGTAATTTCTGTCGTTGGGGAATTGGTGCAAGTGCGAACCATCGAGGATTAGTGTTGTTCTTCTTATTCAGGTCTAAGCCTCGATGGGAAGACTTTATTTAGACGAGAGCTAAGGTTGGTCTATGGATTTTTGAGATACGAGCCAAAATATTCACAACGATGTCGTATGGTAACGAAGTAAAAGACGTCAGAAGAGGAGGAGGAGGAGGAGTCGTGGACGGAGACTCTAAGAGCATGTCTATTGGAGACACTCGAGGCAGTGTCTCCAATAGACATGCTCTAATGATAATTTATTCATGTCTTCCATATTCATGTCTACGGACGATTTGATTTCTTCAAGGTCAAGTTATGGCTTCGTCTTTATGTATAGAACCAAATGTTAACAAAACGTGTTTAAATAGGGTTCCTAAGCCACGAAGGCTCAGGTTAGGGTTTCTTCTGTTTCTTTTAAACGAAACAAACAAAAGAAGTTGCGAAAAAGTGTGTTAGGAATCAATCCATGCTTAGAGCATGATTAACAATGGTCTGTTTAAGAGTCCCTTGTCAAATTATTTATTAATATATTTTCCAGTGAAAAAGAGAAGAAAGAGAATGAATCGATTTTTACGGAAACTTTGTTTTGTATTTTTTTTTTCCTTTTTGCTCACACCCAATGATACCCAGCCACATGTCTCCGTTGTGGCGAAGAGACGACTCTTCCGTTCTTTCTTCAACATACATATCTTCATCAAAATGACCCATTAACAATTTTGTTTTAATTAAAGAGCTAAGAACTCAACTAAAAACCCACTAAAAGACCTCTTTAAAGAGCTAACAAAAACATTCTTGTCATATTTTTTATTTTATAAATTGAGTGAAATATTAAAGTTAGTTTATGAAAATTGTTTCATATTTATTTTTTACAAAATAATGCTAAATAGTAAATATGGCTTATGGAATTGTTTTTGGATGTTTTATTTTTGGAAAAATATGTACAAGTACAAATATTTGACAATTGGGTAGAACAAAAATTATGTTATACTGTTTCAAGAGTCATTCAATATTGTTCTTGCATCCTCTGATTCCTAACTTAGACCTAAAATCTAGCTCAAGAGTGGAGGGTTGCCTCACACTATATACTACCCAAGAATCACAAACCCAACCGATGTAGGATATTTTAACATACTCTACCGTGTGGAATTCATCTCACAGCGTCGGAGAGAGGATTCACGGAGGAGGATTGGCGGAGGAGGAGGAGCCAAAAACGATGACAAAGATTCTCATTATTCGGTACGTCAACGCCACTTAAAATTGAGCTTGTCTTTGGTCGATACTCAAGATTATGCATAGACGTTGATGCTACTAATCGCAATTTATTACTAAATTCAAAAAAAAAAAACACACACACACACACATCAAAACTAAAAATCTATCGACATTAGATAAAAGTCATCAATCCATCAATGGTTAACTATAGCAGAATGCAAAAAGAAATCGGAATCACAATCACATCCATTAATGGTAAACACCGGTTTAGACCATTCTACGTAACCTTCAAGCTCTCTTACACCTTGTCTCTGAAACGAAATCTCTGCACACCAAATATCTGTTTTAGTAATTTTATTATATGAAAGCATTGGGTACTTGTTACCTTCCCGACGGCTACACTCGACCGTCTTCCACCAAACTGTCACTCTTCTTCCACCCGAGTTTGTCACCGAAACAAGATAAGTAGGGATCAGTTTTTCAAGTCCCTCAACACGCCACCACTCGGAATGTACACTTGCATCACGCCAAACTAGATTCTTACCGGAAATTTCTATTTCGCACCACATGTTGGTCTCTATCTCTACCAAGCAAATATGCTTCTTCTTATAGCCGCGCTCTAAGCCATGCTTGTTATAAACTTTACCACCCATTACCAATCTACGACCTGGAACCACACTCTTTTGAGTTATGAGATGATCTAGTGTTGTTGGCGATAATGGCTCCCAAGTTTGCGTCTTTGGATCATAAACCTCACCCAATCCTCAATGTTATCGTGCTCATCGCTGCAACCTCCAATCACATAGATCTTACCGTCAATTACTTCTGCGGCTGGTCTGTTTCGAGGTACGATCATGTCAGGGAGGCTACGCCATTGATGAGTTCGACAATCAAGAACTAACACTCTTGTGCTTCTTTTCTCGTTTACTAATCCGCCGATTAGATACATCTCTGAATCCATTGAAACGATGGTTAACGATTCTTGATGTTGATAAGGATACGAATTAGGGATTAAAAGTAATTTCTGTTGTTTGCGAATTGGTGAAAGAGTGTACCATTGAGGATTAGTGTTGTTCTTATCCAGGTCTAAGCAGACGTAGAGACAATCCTCTCTTATTCCCATGCGTGATCGTGTTGCGTCGAGCTCACTCGAAGCGATTAGTGATTGGATACTCTTGGAGACGAGAGATAAAGTTGGACGTTGGAGTCTCGAGGTACGGGCTAAACAATTGAGAACGACATCGTACGGTAACGACGTAAACGACAGAGAATTTGATGATTTCTTTGCCTTTTTCATCTTCATGCCTACGGAGGATTTGTTGGCAAAAGAAAAGTTTGAAACTGAAATTAAACAAACTTTTTATTGATCGGATTGTTTCAAGTTATAATCCTCTTTTTTCTAAGCACAAATATTTATTTATAGCATAAAAAGCCTTAACAAATTAGTAAAAAGGAAAATTGCCTTATTCTAAATATATAATAGCAAACCCAAACAAACGAATATTTTTTTGGTTGGTTTTTTGGTTTATTTATAGTGGTTGGTTTCACGGTTTGTGTCTTTTCATTTGGGTTGCGACTTATCGTACGTTGGTGTCTTTTCATTTGGGTTGCGAATATTCATGAAGGGATATGTCTTTTCTATTTCGTAGGGTCGCACCTTTTCGGAAATAACAATTTTATGGTTATTTTGAAGGGTTGTGTCTTTTCATAGAGTCGCATCTTTTCGAAAATAACCGTTTTATGGTTATTTTGAAGGGTTGTATCTTTTCGCATATAATTAGTAGTTGTTATAAAGGGTTGTATCTTCATATAATTAGTAGTTGTTATAAAGGGTTGTAAATAATAATAACAATCCTCAAAAAAAAAAAATCAAAGAGTTGTGTCCTTTCAAATAAACGTATTTATAATTTTTTGGGTCTTCGGGTAATTAACAATTTTGATATTGAAAAACTTACATATTTAATTAATTGGCATGTGTCATCATCTAAATGATATTTTACACATGTCACGATCTCGTGAGTTACAATTTTGCTCAATCTCCTTTATATAATAAGATATGGTTTTATAATGTTTTTCAAAAATGTGTCTTTTGTAATTAACCGTTTTAATACTTTTTGAATTGTTGCAATCTTTCATGACAAAACCATTTCATCTTATATATATGTGTCTTACTAATTGTTCTATGCATTCTTAATCTTGGCTTCAATTTTTATAACTCACTTTAAAAACAATAATCATCAAAAACGTCATTTTTTAATTATTTAAAATTTTTGATCTATTTACCATTGTAGAAGTTTATATAATTCTTAATTTGTTTCAATAATTTTGGAATTCGTTAAATAGTGTATATTTTATTGCTAAATTATCCAAAATTTCAATGTAGACAATGTATGATCGTGTACTTTTGAAATAATTTTTTAGTGTCATATTTTTTTCCAAAAAACTGCTTTATGATTAGTTTGAAAAGTTGTATCCTTTGAAATTAGTAATGTTGTGTATGCTCAAATTATTTTCTAGAGTCGTATTTTTTTCCAAAAAATTTCATTATGATTATTTTGAAGGGTTATATCCTTTCAATTTTGTAAAGACGCACCTCTTCGAAAATATCTGTTTTATGTTTATTTTGTAGAGTTGTGTCTTTTCAGGTAGTATCTTTTGAGTCGTGGCTTTTCGGAAAAAAATTCTTCTATATACTTCTTTTTTTTAATTTTTTAATTTATATGTAGATCAATTTAAAATTTACTTCAAGCATGATAATTATCCAAAACATCAAAGAAGATCATGCATTTTCAAAAAGATATTGTACAGTGGCATTTTTTCGGGAAACAACCGCTTTATGGTTATTATGAAATTTTTTGTCATTTAGAAATATAAGATTGTGTATTTTCAAAAAATAATTGTAGAATCACTTCTTTTCCGAAAAAACGGTTTTATAATTTTTAAAAAAAAATTTGTGTTCTTAGGAATTTGTAGGATGGTGTATTTTTGAAAATATTTCGTAGAAACGCATTATTTCCAAAAAACCGCATTATAGTTGTTATGAAGAATTGTGTCATTTCAAATTTGTAAGATCGTGTCTTTTCAAAAATAACCATTTTATGGTTATTTTTGGTTGAGTTATGTTTTTTCATGTTGTATCTTTTGAGTAACTTTTTTAAAATGATTTAATATATTTCTTTAATTCAATGTTTAGTTCTTTTATGGTTATCAATTTGAAAAAAGTATGATAATGATAGAAAATGTCGTACGATTTTTTAAAACAAACTAAAAAAATGTAAGTTCATAAAATTCTTGATTTATGTGAATTTTGGGATTCTTATGACCATACAAATTCTAAGATTTGGTTTAAAATTTTTGAATTGTACAATTTTGAATTCTTTAGACAATGCACATTTTATGGCTGAAGTTTTTTTTGTTCTTTCGGTTTATATTTAGTTGTTATTGTGTATTTTCATTTTGGGTTGACGACTTTTTCTAAAAATATTCGATTAGTAGTTGTTTTCAAAAGTTTTTCTTTTCATTATGACGGTCTCGTCAAGATGTGAGAATAGAATAACCATTAAACATGATAATTATGTCATTATATTTATACGTGTATATAAAATTTAAATGTTAGTTAACTATAATTTAATAAAAAGAGTCTATTTTAATGAATTAATTAATTTTTCATATAGCATTAGGTCTATTAATTAAAAAGGTACAAGTCTTTTAAATGGAAACTCTTCACCAAAATAACTACTTAATAATCCAAAAGTTGCAACTTTTCAAATTGGAATATTTAAACATATATATAACATTAAATTGTAGTTAACTATGATTTGATATATAATAATCATTTGAGTGTTTGAATTAATATATCAAATATCATTCGACTAATTAAAAAGTTACAAGTCTTTTGAGAGGTAACTCTTCGTAAATTAACTACTTACTAAACTGAAAAGTTACAACTCTTCAAATTATAATTTTTCATTATTTTATAGCAATTACATTCTATATATTATTTAATCAGTATATATATGTTATAATTTTCCAATTATGTTATTACATTTAACGTGTATATAACATTTATATGTTAGTTAACTATATAATTTAATAAAAAAATTAATCTATTTTAATGATTTAATTAATTTTCCAAATAGTTTTAGGTTTACTAATTACAAAGTATAATTTTTCAATTATGTTATTACATTTAACGTGTATATAACTTTTATATGTTAGTTAACTATATAATTTAATAAAAAAATTAATCTATTTTAATGATTTAATTAAGTTTTCAAATAGTTTTAGGTCTACTAATTACAAAGTTACAAGTCTTTTGAAAAGTAACTTTTCATCAAAGTAACTTTAATGATTGACAATATAGTCAGTTGTGTAATTTTTCACATCATTGGCAACATAATACACATATAAACAATATATTAATTCGAAATTTCAAACACTAAAAATGATTATTATATATCAAATCGTAAACTAATATTTAAATGTTATACATATATATATATATATTGTTTATATGTGTATTATGTTGCCAATGATGTGCAAAATTACACAACTGACTATATTGTCCACTATACAAGATTGTATTTTCTAAACATCTAACCCTATAATTTCAAGTTAGTCAACAACTAAAATACAAAAAAGATAATTTTGTATATTCATATCAATCAAACATTCTAACACAACAATTATCCATTCTTATAAGAAATATTACTAACGATTTTGAAATTCATTGTTCAACACAATAATTATCCTTTCTAATTAGAATTATCATTAATGATTTTGAAATTCATTGTTCAGATAAAACCATTGTACATTCAACTTCCAAATGCCAAATTACAGTTTAATCTAGGTAATTTTATTTAAGTCGAGTTTCCCCGCGATTTCGCGGGGGTTCCGTGCCTAGTTCTAAACAATAAAGGAAAAACTAAATAATATAATTTACATATTCCAAATTACAAAGAGGTAATTTTCTAATTGTACGATTTGTCTTCTTCTCTTCATCGATTCATCTTTTGTTATCAGCAAGAGAAGACAAGCTTGCTCCAACGGGATTTAACTTTTAAATAAAATAAGATAATAGTTTTAGTTTATATTACGTGATTATATATAGCTATTTTAAATACGTACATGTATTTGTATATTCTTCATTTCATGAAACTCTCTATTTTCATTTGGTTTTGTTTTGAATGTTGGTACCATTTCAGTTTCTTGATGTATATCAATCATTTAGGGATTCCAAAGAAACACGTGATCAAGATTGATATATAATATGATGCAAACACTAGCAATCTTTATGAGTTTTTATACACATCCACGAGATGCTAACCGACACAAGATTTGCGACAACACATCTCAACAAATTTCAAATGCATCGATTGAAAACAAACCTAATAATAATTAAAAAAAACAGAGCACAAAACCTAACAATAATAAATAAATTAAACAGAGCAGGACTCTATTTACCAATAAAAAGTCTATTGATTAGCCAAATGCAAAAAGAGAAACGGTAAAACAACAAAATAGACTACAAGATCAATGGATTTTTTTCTGTCAATAATTATATAAATACAAAGACTTTACATAAATAGTATCGTACGTAGAATGTGTATATGTGACGATGCCCATTTCTATATTCTTTTTCCTTCTCTTTTCAAATGTTTTTTATTTTGCATACCAATTTTTAAAGAAGAAAAAAAAAACATGACAATATAATTCCATGGCTAAGAGTAATCTGCACGTGATTAGTTCGAAAGCTCACATCGAAACACAGAAGAAAATTAAAATGGAATTTAAAACTTTACAAATATTATAAAAATGAAAAGGGAGAAAAATGAATGGTCTCAAATTCTAAGCGAATCGTCTCCACATATTTACCACCAAACTCTTGCCCGCCATGTGGACATAATCGTCACCTCTCTTTCTCCAATCTCCGTTCACTCTCTCTCTTAACGATCGTTATCTTCGAAAATCCCGATGACCTCGTCGCCGCCAAATAATCCGGTGGTCTCCGAAATACAACCGTCGGAAACTTGCACAGAGACGACGACGGTGACTTCTTTATCGCCGGAAGCTGCGGATGGTCCGGAGAAGAAAGTGAGAAAAGCTTACACGATTACCAAATCCAGAGAGAGTTGGACTGAAGGAGAGCACGATAAGTTTCTAGAAGCTCTTCAATTGTAAGATTACTAATTCTCTATTAGGTTTATTTCCGATTTTAGCTCGAATTGGATTCATACACTATTAGAGAAGGATTTTGTATTTTAGGGTTAGTTTGTGACCTAAACGATCTTTTAAGAAGGCCCTTTGGATAATTTTGTTGTTAGGTAATTTAGTGGAATAATGTTTCATTAGATCAAAGTTTGGTTATTGTATTTTTTCTGCCTTGAGGTTCAGATGAACATATGAAAATGGGATTTTGCTAAAGCATCAATGTCTTCTATGGTTCTTACCTTGGATAGTTGGATTGTATAGATTTTTAAGTGCAAGGTTTTAGTAACCTGTGTAAAAGGTTTCTCTGTTTTTGGCTACTTTGTTGCTGATACTATTGGTCTCTGGCTATGTTCTTGCGTCTTTAGGTTTGATCGTGATTGGAAAAAGATTGAAGATTTTGTTGGTTCAAAGACAGTAATTCAGGTTTGAGATCAAATGCTTTTGATTTTGGTTTAGAGACATTTTCATGTTTCCTCACTCAATCTTTGTTTGTATGCTTGATTTACTACAGATCAGGAGCCATGCCCAAAAATACTTTTTAAAGGTCCAGAAAAACGGGACTTTAGCACATGTACCACCTCCTCGGCCTAAGCGCAAAGCTGCTCATCCGTATCCTCAGAAAGCATCAAAGAATGGTTAGATCTATTTTAACGGAAATTACTTTGGGTGGACATATGAAGTAACATGTATTCAATCTGAGTATTTGCAGCTCAAATGTCGCTTCACGTTTCCATGGCCTTTCCTACTCATATTAACAATGCGCCTGAGTATCCTTCATGGGATGATACCCCTTTAATGCTAGACATACCCGTAATTGGGGTTATTCCACCAGAAGATGAACTCGATACTCTTGGTGGAGGAGAAGGCATGCATTCTCAACTATACTCACTTTTTGTATTTTGCTTTAGCAGTCGAGTTACTCCATCCAATGAAGTTTCATATGCTAAATGCGGCTTACAATGTTATTGTTTCAGTTGCTATTGGATCGAACGGTATAACTAATGGAAGTAGTCCTTCAGCTTCTGGTATAGGAACCTCAAGCAGAACAATGTCAGAGTCCATGGCTTTAAGACCAGTGAATCAAGCTCCGTCAATGCACGGTATATTATCTGAACAATTGCAGACTAGTTCTGAGTTTTCATTTTATGGTGGACACAGTTCTAATGGTTTGTTTTGCAGGTCTTCCTGATTTTGCTGAAGTTTATAACTTCATTGGGAGTGTCTTTGATCCTGACAGCAAAGGCCGCATGAAAAAGCTCAAGGAAATGGATCCTATAAATTTCGAAACTGTGAGTTCGAACTTGCTTACTTGCCTTTAGGTTAAACAATGAGTGTGACAGTGGTATATCCATTATTTAGGCGTCTACTTGAAACTGTGCTTCCTCTTTGAGCTCCCTACTTCTTTCAAAGATTGATTTATTTAAGTATCCTGTTGCCTATACGTAGCTTTCAGTGATTGATCTTACTATAGTACCCTTCACTAATCGCAGTATGTGTCGCAGGTTCTGCTATTGATGAGAAACCTCACAGTGAACTTGTCAAATCCTGACTTCGAACCTTCTGTAAGTGTTAAGTTTATCATAACTTCCATGCTCGTTTGGCTGTGAGACACATCTTTTCGTGTTAGTACATAAATAGAGTCTTGTCCACCTAACAGATCTGGTGATTATGGGTGCCTGCAAGTTGAAAATAGGCGAAACTGTTAGAAATAAGTATATTTCACTCTTGGTATGTGTTATGTCTATAAACATTCCAACGATTGAATGAGGATTGTTGTGCTTTTTGAAATATATAATGCACACATCAACCGTTGACTTCTGGATTGATTTCTTGCAAACAGATGTAATCTAACCTTGAAATAGTCTGATGATGCTGCAGAGGAAGGTCAGGAACACTTAAGCTCGTAGCTGTTAGCGCGCGGGATCCTTGGTCAAGAACGCAACAAGTGTTATATCTTCTTGACGACTTCTTCCTCACAACAACTGTCGAGTAAGTGTGATTTTATATCTACAATCCTGATCATAGTTCTCTTAAGATTTGGGTTAAGAGTTACCAAATGACTATCTGATCCCTCTGCATTTTGTGGATTGTGTTAGATGCTGTTTACAGTTGTTGTCTGAGGAAACAAGCGTCACAAACAAGAGGGGAATTTGGCAGTCTTGGTCAGTACCAGTTCAGTGAATGTGTAGATATATATATTTGTCAGTTTGTGTGTGTAGAAAATGGTTACCAACTTACCAAATTGTAATTTTTCTTTTTGAGATTGATTTGTTCATGCGTTTTGTAATCTGTAGTTTCTTTACTTCTTGCTACGATTGAATTTTTTTTGGTCATCTACTGAAACCAATGGCAAATTTAATAACTAGGACAAGTGAGAGAGATACATAAACTCTGTTGTAATTGTAATTGTAATGTACGTACATTTCAAAACCCGGTTAACGATAACCATATGATTAAATCGTGTTGGCATGGTACAACACGGTCTTTTAGAACCCTCTGGTTTACGCCGAAGGTTCGTTATCCACCGTCGATCTATAAACTAAAGGAAGAAGAAAATTTTCTCTCTTCGTTGTAGTCTCTGGATTTTGATTGTTCTCTCTAAATGCATACTTGAATCTTAAATCGCCGGTGTATCGACTGCTAATTCGCCGGCGGCGACGATGCTACAGCATCAGATAGTACAATCTCCGGCGAGATTAGGTTTAACAGGTCCTGGTTCTCCTTCCGTTCAAAATCCAACACCATCTCGTCATGGTCATCCAACGTCTTCTTCATCTTCCCAATCTCAACACCAACAGATCCAACAAACTCCGAATCAACTCCTTTCCTCCACCGTCTCCGCCGCATCCTCAGCCTCGACGGCGATTTCATCCTCCGCTTTGTTATCCCTCCTTCCGCCATTACCGCGAGCTCAAGCTCTTCTCCAACAGATGGCGATTTTAACCTCTAAGCTCTTCGATGTCTCTCCAAATCGCGCTCTATGGCTCTCAGCTTTCCGTGGCTCTTTACCTTCGTTCCTCTCTTCGCACTCGTTACCACCGCCTCCGCCGCTTGAAAACCCTAATCCGTCGTCAACGAAGGAGATTCTCTCTCAGTTCAATTTGCTTCAGACTCAGCTCTTTGAAGCTGTTACGGAGCTTCAAGAGATTCTCGATCTGCAAGACGCGAAGCAGAAAATCGCTCGTGAGGTCAAATCCAAAGATTCGTCACTTCTCGCGTTCGCTAACAAGCTCAAGGAAGCAGAACGTGTTCTCGATATGCTCGTTGATGATTACTCCGATTATCGGAAACCGAAGAGAAGCAAAACTGTAAGTGAAGAAGAAGAAGAAGATAATAACATTGACTCGTCTTCTTCTTCTTCTTCCTCTGTTACAACTACAGTTTCTTCTCGGCTTAAGCTTAAGGATATATTAGCTTATGCTCATAAGATTAGCTACACTACATTTGCTCCACCGGAATTTGGTGCAGGACAAGCACCTCTCCGTGGTGCATTACCACCAGCTCCACAAGATGAACAAATGAGAGCTTCTCAGCTTTACACATTCGCTGATCTCGATATCGGATTACCGAAAACCGTGGATAACATTGAGAAGAAGGTTGAAGCATTGATTGAGCCACCACCACCACTAGAAACTATAGATCTTTCCGCAATTCAAAACCTTCTTCCGCCGAATATCGCAGTTCCTTCGGGATGGAAACCAGGAATGCCGGTGGAATTGCCTACAGATTTGGCTTTGCCATTGCCACCTCCTGGATGGAAACCTGGTGACCCTGTTGTGTTACCGCCATTAGGGTCATTGGCTGCTCCTAGAGCTCCCGAGCAGCAACAGATGCGGCCTCCTCCGGGACTTCACAGACCGCCTGACGTTATACAGGTCCGACCTGTTCAGCTCGATATTTTGGAGGATGATGATAGCAGTGATTACAGCAGCGATGATGCGAGCTCAGATGACGAGGAATAGTCATTATGAGTGATGATTCTCGTTATAAGGTAATGATGGACTAATGTAACTGTTAATTCTTGATTCAAGATTGAGTGACTAATGTGAAATTTTCTACTTGGTTTCATTTTGTTTGGCAGTGTCTTTATTTGGATAGAGCTATAGCATATGCTTCATCGTTTTGAGTATCTTTGATAAACCGAAATTGTTTCTTGCTAAGTCTCTAGACATTTTTCGAACCAAACCCCGGATTCTAAGTTCAGTTTACAGAATTAGTGGTTATGTTTTTCCCGATTCAGTTTTTAGCTTCAGTGTTTGTATGGAGTAAGTTCCAACTTTCAAGAAAGCATTTGATGCCTTTGGCTACAAAGTTCGATTGTTATAATAGACCTTGTTTCAGCAAATATCACATGTGAACAAATTTCAAACTGAAGTTCTATCGTAAAATTCAGATTGTTCAACTGGTGAAGTTGATGCAACTTGACATTTGAATCGATTTCTGTACAAAGTGAAAATGCTTACACATCAGAGTACATACCCTTAAACCATTTAATTCAAATTCGTCCGCCATATTCCTCTGGAATACACCAACTCAGACATTCACAAATTCTTAACGCATTAAAATTACAATGTTATACAGTTTTTGTTTACAAAATATTCCGAAATGAAAATACTTGGAGGAAAAGCCATAAACCCAAACTACTTCAATTATTTGGGCCTATAGGCTTTTCAGGCCCGTATATACTTCCACGCTGCACTATAAATTCACTCCCAAAACCCTAACTATATAGATGTCCTTTATAACCTAGCGCACAGCCTCAAAATCCCTAAACATTTCGTTCCAACCAAAAACAATGGCAGCCGCCGCCGCACGCCCTCTCGTCTCTGTCCAAGGACTTGACGGTGACATGTCCACGGATCAATCCAACACCATCTCTTTACCTGACGTCATGCTCGCACCGGTGAGACCAGACGTGGTCAGTTTCGTCCACGCCCAAATCTCCAACAACAGCCGTCAACCATACGCCGTCTCGAAGAAAGCCGGTCACCAAACCTCCGCCGAGTCATGGGGAACCGGAAGAGCCGTTTCTCGTATCCCTCGTGTTCCCGGCGGTGGTACTCACCGCGCCGGTCAAGCCGCGTTCGGAAATATGTGTCGCGGTGGTCGTATGTTTGCTCCGACTAAGATCTGGAGACGCTGGCACAGACGCGTTAATGTGAACATGAAGAGACACGCGATTGTATCGGCGATTGCAGCTACTGCTGTACCGTCTCTCGTGATGGCTCGTGGTCATAAGATCGAGAATGTCCCTGAAATGCCACTTGTTGTTAGCGATTCAGCCGAGGCGGTTGAGAAAACTTCCGCTGCGATTAAGGTTTTGAAGCAGATCGGAGCTTACGACGACGCGGAGAAAGCTAAGGACAGTATTGGAATCCGTCCTGGTAAAGGTAAAGCTAGGAATCGTCGTTACATTTCTAGGAAAGGTCCTCTTGTAGTTTTTGGAACTGAAGGAGCTAAGATTGTGAAAGCGTTTAGGAATCTTCCTGGAGTTGAGCTTTGTCATGTAGAAAGGCTTAATTTGTTGAAGTTAGCTCCTGGTGGTCACTTAGGTAGGTTTGTGATTTGGACTAAGTCTGCTTTTGAGAAGCTTGAATCTATCTATGGCTCGTTTGATAAGCCATCTGAGAAGAAGAAGGGGTATGTTTTGCCTCGTGCGAAGATGGTGAATGCTGATCTTGTTAGGATTATCAACTCTGATGAGGTTCAGAGCGTTGTCAAGCCGATTAAGAAGGATGCGAAGAGGGCTGTTATGAAGAAGAATCCATTGAAGAACCTCAATGTTATGCTTAAGTTGAATCCTTATGCTAAGACTGCCAAGAGGATGTCTCTTTTGGCTGAAGCCCAAAGGGTTAAGTCTAAGAAGGAGAAGCTTGAGAAGAAGAGGAAGATCGCCACTAAGGTATACTCATCACTCTCATTTCTCTATATGTTTTTTGCATTTAGTGGTTATGTTTAGATGTGAGGTTAGGTTTGTTCAGTAATTTGCAATGCATGATACAATGTAGGTTTGATGTTTGGTATACTATTTTTGCCATTTTCCATTTGAATATTTCATTATTGCTGAGGAGTCTTTGCTCTGTGTTTATTAACTCATATCTTTTGTTGAAGTCGGAATTGGAAATCAGTAGTGTCAAATGATGTGATTTGGTGTTGGAAATGTTTTTCGATTGATTGGTTTTGCAGAGAGACATGTTCTATCTTGTACATTTCATAGGGTCTTGTGTTCACTATCAAAATGCCTTTCCATTTTTCTCATTTCACTATTGTGTTTAGGTTTGATTGTGACTTAGTTTTGTTTTGACAAGTGTGTTTTACAATTTCAGAGATGTATTATTTCTCTTATTGTTTTGTTTTCTTCTTTACTATAGGAGGAGGCACAAGCAGTCAAGGCAGCAGGAAAGGCTTGGTACCAGACTATGATCTCCGACAGCGACTACACCGAGTTTGACAACTTCACCAAGTGGCTCGGTGCCAGTCAGTGATAATGATTATGGTTTCATCATCGCAAATTCTGTCATATTTAGGCAAAGATTTTGTTTCAGTGTTTTATCATCTTCATTTGTGTTGGATTAATTTTCGGTTTACTTTCTTGAGTTGTGATCTTGTTGAGATATTAAGAGTATTTAAGGATTCTGAATATTATGTTTTTTCAACTCTTTTCATCATTTCTTTCTTCTTATAATGCCTATGCTTTCTATCAAATGATGCATATTTACTATTTAGTAACCTGTTTATCATAACATAGTCACATCACTACTAATGTAAGTGCTCCTGATCAAATCTAGTTTCATACTCCAGAAAAAAGAAGACCGGACATGCCCGGTTCACAGACTGGTTCAGATCGAAACTTATTGTTGGGCTCTATAGCCAGAACAGGCCTGGTCCAGTCTGATTTATAAAAATAAGATAGTTGTATATTGTAATTGTATATTATCTTACTTGTACCTCAAGCTTTCTTGAAATTCCAGAGGAAAATATAAAAAGAAAACAGGATAATCAAAGATCTTTTTTGTCAACAAAGGAAGATTTTGTTTTAATTAAATTAATTTGATATATTAATATCTTAACTCTAAAAAAGCATATTCACAACTTTCCGTATAATATTAGTTTTTGTAAGACACTTAACAACTTTCTCCACTTTCCGTGTAGATTACAAGGAATATCTCTTTTGGGAATTTTTGTGTAAATATGGGAATTATCAATAATACTTTTTTGTAAGTAAGAAACTATACTCTTGATTCGATGTACCAGAAAATATTGTAACTAGTTATATTTATAGATATTTTTAGCTTCATATATTGATATTAATTCATTTAGATTTTTTTTGGGCAAAAAAATAATTATTTTGTTTGTTTAGTTTTTTATCTCATGACTTGAAATGTCTTTAATACACCATCCTATACTAAACCCGAAAGTAAACGACTTAATGCCATTAATTTTGTTACTTTAATACTAACAAAAAATTAATTTGTCAAAGAGAAAAGTAATTGTACGGTTTAAAACTATAATTACGACACGTGGCACAAACAACCACTTGAGGCGGTGCTATATACCCTGCTTCCCAAATCGAAAAATAAACGACATACAAAAATTCACGTCCCTTGGATCTTCTCATCCAATTAAAACCGTCCGATCTAATAAAATCTTCAGTAGATTCGATCGTACACAGTACTTCCCGTGTACATCTCCGCAGAGGATAATATCAGAGGTAATTAATTAACAACCATCATCTTAATTCTTAAGCAAATAAGCAAAGAAAGTATATACATAGATATTGCTGTGTCTATGTTGATTCATCTCTCTGGTGATTATAAATTTCCAGAAGATAATAAAACCCTAAATTCTCATCTTTTAACCATCAATCTCGTAAGAGATTTCTAAGGTTTTCGATCAAAAAGCCGCTTGATTTCGATTTGGGTCAATTTCGTGAGACTTGAAAAGGTGTGATTACGATTTTTTTTTCTTTCGATTTTTGATTTTTTGATTGCGATCATGATCATCGTTTCTTCTGTTTATGTTGTTCGTCTCTTCCGATTGTTTATATTGTATTTAAATGTTTTTTTTCATTTTTTTCTGTTCTCGTCACTGATAGAGCCTCTGTGTGCTTGATTGTGAAATTGATCGTTTGTATCTGTGTTGATTCGTGTAGATTTTGATGATCATTGGAGTTGTTTAAAATTGCAGGAAAAAACCAAAACCCTAATTTTTTGTTTGCTGTGATTTCCACTGATTTTGTGATAGAGATTGACTCTTAGTTGTATAATACCATCTTATCTTCAATTTTGTTCTTTTTTTCTTATGGGTTTGTTCTAAAGTTTGATAATTTGGTATATAGGTTGATAAATTAAGTGATGGAGAACAGAGGTCAGAAACGAATGGAGGTTGTGGAGGAGTTACCTGCTGATAAGAGAGCTTGTAACTCACAGGATTTTAGACCTAGCTCATCTGGTGGATCATCTGTTCAAGCTCAAACTAATGGTACGAGTTCAGAGAATGGATCATCTGTTCAAGCTCAAACTAATGGTACAAGTTCGGAACATGGATCATCTGTTCAAGCTCAAACTAACGGTACGAGTTCGGAACACGGAACCGGTGACGGCGATATGGATACGTCTTCATCTGCGCCTTCGAGTCGATCAGATGGAGATCAAGATCAAGGTCAAGATAAGGATTCGGACGATGGTTCTTGCGATTCTGACGATGTGGAACCGAGACATAGGGAGCTTCAGGATCTTCAGAGGCAGAGATCGTCCGGTGATCAAGGGAAATTGAAGTCTCTTTTGGCGGGTTTGACTGATGAGACCGATCCTTCTTTGCGGTTAACCGGTCTTACTGAGTTATGTGAAGTGTTGTCCTTTTGCACCGAAGAGTCTCTGTCTACCCCAATGGCAGACATGCTCTCTCCGGTGCTTGTTATGTTAGCTAAGCATGAGAGCAATGCAGATATTATGCTGCTTGCGATCAGAGCAATAACTTACTTGTGTGATGTTTATCCGCGGTCAGTAGCATTCCTTGTAAGACATGATACTATTCCTGCCCTTTGCCAAAGACTATTGACTATTGAGTACTTGGACGTTGCTGAGCAGGTACGATATTTTGCCACATGAGTTATGTTTTTTTGTTCTTTACAGTGAGAGCTACTTTTACTTAGTATCTAATACTTAATACTATTGACTTGGCTAGTGTTTGCAAGCACTTGAGAAAATATCCCGAGAACAGCCAGTAGCGTGCTTGAATGCTGGAGCAATTATGGCAGTGCTTTCTTTTATTGATTTCTTCTCAACAAGCATACAGGTTAGTCATCTAAAGAGTTACCTTCCTTTGTCAGATTTGTCTGTTTTCTGTTATCTAAAGAGTTACTTATTGATTTGAATGTCACATTTGTATCAGAGAGTCGCAATTTGTACTGTGGTGAATATATGTAAGAAGCTTCCATCTGAGTCTCCTTCATCTTTCATGGATGCTGTTCCGATATTATGCAATCTTCTTCAATATGAAGATCGACAGGTCAGGATGATGCTAAGTTCTTCTTTTTTTTCTCCGATATAAATATTCTTCTTCGAAATAGTGATAGCTCAGTTATATGTCTCTATTTGCAGTTGGTGGAGAATGTGGCTATTTGCTTGACAAAAATAGCAGATCATGTTAGCCAGTCACCGGAAATGTTGGATCAACTATGTACGCATGGACTGATTCATCAATCCACACATCTTTTAAACTTGAATAGCCGCACTACCTTATCTCAACCTATTTACAACGTACATGATATTTCTTTTCCTTTTGGTTGACCCTTCTTATTATTAATTGCATAACACCAACATCATGCACTTTTGGCTTTGGTTGGCAGGGTGTGATTGGATTACTAAGAAAACTTTCATCTGGTTCAACTTTAGCCTTTAAAACGTTATATGAGCTTAATATTGGCTACAGGTTAAAAGAAATTATGTCTACTTATGACGTTTCTCATTCAGTGCCTTCCACAAATCCCATCAATTCATGTTCTAATCAGGTTTGAGTTTTATTATAGATCACTCTTATATTTTGTAGATACTCCAACAGAGGATTTTCCTTTTAAAATAGTCATTTATCAAAATAGCTTTTGGCCGAAGAATGCGTGACAATGGTTCTAATGTTGGTGGTAACCAAACTTGCTCTCAGGTGCACGAAGTCTTGAAGTTGGTAATTGAGCTTCTTCCAGCTTCGCCCGTCGAAGATAATCAGCTGACGTTTGAAAAGGAAAAATTTCTTGTCAGTCAGCCTGATCTTTTGCAACAGTTTGGAACGGACATGCTTCCTGCTATGATTCAGGTTCTTTTTGGCATACTGTTTTATGCTCTGTGCATATGAATTTTCTGGATATTTCTCTCTTGAATATGATATATCTTCTGGATTTTTTTGTAGGTGCTAAACTCTGGAGCTAACGTATATGTTTCTTTTGGTTGCCTATCAGCAATTCACAAACTGACTTGCTTGAATAAGTCAGATGATCTTGTGGGGTTACTGAAGAAGGCCAACATTTCAAGGTAAATTGTCTGTGTTATTTTTGCAGAGCTTTAGGTTGACTTAACAGTTAAAACCCTGTTGTTTTCTAGCTAATGATAGTGTATTTACTAATGCTGCAGTGTTTTAGCTGGTATTTTGTCAAGGAAGGATCATCATGTGGTCTTTGTAGCACTACAGATTGCTGAAGTGCTTCTTGAGAAATACAGAGATGCTTTTTTTAATTCCTTTATAAAGGAGGGTGTTTTTTTCGCAATTGAAGCACTCTCAAATTCTGATAGGGGGCAGCAAAATCCAGTATCTGGTTCCACTCAAGGATCAGCTGACATTTCCCAAAAGCCTGTTACGAAAGAGACTGTGAAATGTTTGTGCCGGTCTTTTGAAAGATCGCTTTTGTCTTCTTCACAAACTTGTAAGATTGAAAATGATTCTGTCTTCATGCTTGCAACCCGCATCAAGCAGAGTTTCTTTGGACCTGAGGTATTCGACTCTGAGAAAGGCTTGACAGATGTCCTCCAAAACCTCAAGAATTTGTCAGTAGCACTTAACGATTTGATGACTGTACCGATTGATGCACATGTGCTGCATGATGAGAAATTCTGCTCAATATGGAATCAAATCATGGAGAGGCTGAATGGAAGGGACTCTGTGTCCACTTTTGAATTTACAGAGAGTGGAGTTATAAAGTCACTGGCAAAATATTTGTCTAATGGACTTTATCAAAGGGAACATGATAGTTTACCATTTGTTGGTAAGAGATTTGAAGTGTTCACAAGATTACTTTGGTCTGAAGGCGAGGCAGCTTCATCCGTGTTAATACATAAGCTCCAGAATTCCTTATCTTCTTTGGAAAACTTCCCAATTGTCCTAAGCCAATTTCTGAAGAAAAGGGACTCATTCGCCACTGTTCCAAATGGACGGCGCACAAGTTATCCATGCCTAAAAGTACGGTTTGTGAAAGCAGAGGGAGAGAATTGTTTGCGTGATTACTCCCAAGACTTGGTCACCGTTGACCCACTTTGCGACTTGGATGCTGTCAATCAATTCTTGTCCCCTAAAGTGAATTTGGAACCTATGAATTCCATGGAAGCAAACGATGAAGCTATAGAATGTCAATCTTCTCAATTGCAGTCAACTTCGATATCTTGTCAAGGTGAAAGCTCAAGTCATATGGAGACTGACAGTCCTGATCCGCCTCAGTTGCAGGTATTTTCTAAAATGTCTTTAGTCTTTAGCCTTATGGAAGTACAATGTGCTAGCTTTATTTTATCGTCAGGTTTTGGTCTGATTAGGAGTGATTCAAACTTTTCCAATATGAGTATAGTGGAAGCAATAATCTACTCTTCTTTCCACATAATATTCCAAACAGTGGAAGTCTTCAAGATAGAACAAAAGTAATGGGTTTGATTTTGATCATGAGCTTAGTCTCTTACTGTTGCATCACAAACCTTAGTTACACTTTCATGATTGCCACAAGTAGCAGTCTTCTAAATTCAAGAAGAGCATTAGGTAGTGTTTTGGTTGTTTTTTTACTTGAGGAGAAGTTGTCTTTCTTGGTATAATTCCTTCTCTTCAAGCTTCTTGTTTTGGTTATTGCAGTAAATTTATCTTTTGTGTGTTTGGAAATTTGTTTGTGTCAAGGAATCTCAAGAGGAAGACGAGGAGGAGCTTCCAGAACAACAGAATGCTTCCTCATCTGAAACGGAGGAGGAGCTACCAAGACTTTTGTTTCGTCTGGAAGGGATTGAACTTGACCGCTCTTTGACTGTATACCAGGCAATTCTCTTGCACAAACTAAAATCAGAAATTGAAACTACCAACGGTTCGAAGCTGAGTGGACCCCACAACATCACTTATGAAAGAGCTCCAGAACTTGTAGATTCTCATGAGAATTTGTTTCCAACCGGATCTATGGACAATGATGAGTATCACCCCTTCTTATCTTACTTGTTTGCTCATAGACTTGCTTTGCGCCTCATAGGGTCAAGTCCTCCTGCGTATGACATACTGTTTCTGCTTAAGAGTCTGGAGGGCATCAACAGATTTCTCTTTCACTTGATTTCTCTTGAAAGGATTCATGCTTTTGGTGAAGGCAGGCTAGAGAAATTGGATGATCTGAGGGTACAACTTCGTCCGGTGCCACATACTGAATTTGTTAGCAGTAAGCTTACAGAGAAGTTAGAGCAGCAGCTGCGTGACTCTTTTGCTGTGTCAACCTGCGGTCTGCCACCATGGTTTAATGATCTTATGGGTTCGTGCCCGTTTCTGTTTAGTTTTGAAGTCAAATCTAAATACTTCCGACTTGCAGCCTTTGGTAAAAAGCAAGTCCATCATCCACAACACCTTAGTAGTTCAAATGTTCATGGTGAAGGGCGTCCAGTAACTGCCAGTTTGCCTCGTAAAAAATTCTTAGCTTGCCGTGAAAATATTCTAGAGTCTGCTGCAAAGATGATGGAGTTATACGGCAACCAGAAAGTGATCATTGAGGTTGAGTACAATGAAGAAGTCGGAACTGGTCTTGGGCCAACACTGGAGTTCTACACACTTGTCAGTAGGGCATTTCAAAATCCCGATCTTGGTATGTGGAGGAGTGATCGTATTTCCTCTACTGGAAAATCAATTGAAGACGCGGGAGTTTTGGCGTCTTCTTCAGGACTCTTTCCACGCCCTTGGTTAGCTACATCAACCGCATTTCCAGATGTGCTGCAAAAATTTGTCCTTTTGGGGACAGTTGTAGCAAAGGCTCTACAAGATGAACGAGTCTTAGATCTTCCTTTCTCCAAAGCCTTCTATAAACTAATTCTCGGACAGGTGAATTGGGTTCTTCAAGCATCTCATTTTTACATATGAATATATCTTTCTGGCGTTTTGAGAATCTTACAGAGTAAATTTTCTTGTAGGAATTGAGTTCATTTGATATCCAATTCATTGACCCTGAGCTTTGCAAAACTCTGGTGGAATTGCAAGCTCTGGCACGGAGGAGAAAGGTTTCCGCAGAAGCACAGGGTGGTTCCAGAGCAGCTAAGTATGATTTAAGTTTCCATGGAGCAAAGATTGAGGATCTCTGTCTTGAATTTGCGCTGCCTGGCTACACAGATTATGATATTGCTCCTGCTTCTGATAATGATATGGTATGTAATATTTTAGCTGTGTGAACAAATTTCTTTCTTAAGTTCTCGGCTATGTAGATCTATATCTACTCTCCTTCTAGGTAAATTTGGAGAACCTTGAGGAATATATCAAGGCTATTGTCAATGCCACTGTATGTATCGGGATCGAAAAACAAGTAGAAGCATTTCGGTCTGGATTCAACCAAGTACGTAACCTTCTTCGCTTTCGCTGTTTGCTTCTTCTGCTCTATAGATTTAAGTTCGCTTAAATAATTCCTTTATTATACATGCTTTCAGGTTTTCCCTATTGAACATCTTCGGATCTTCAATGAAGAAGAACTGGAAACTATGTTGTGTGGAGAACGCGATCTCTTTAATGTAAGTAAACCTTCAGATTCTACGGTTTTGGGTACCCGTCTTCATCAGTTTAAAAATCAATGTCCTTCCTTTGCAGATGAATGAAGTCTTGGATCACATCAAGTTTGATCATGGATATACTTCTAGCAGCCCACCAGTCGAAAATGTTAGTTTCGACTAAAAATCAACTATTTTTTCCGTTTTTTATTTGCGGATCAAACTTAAAGGTTTGATTTATCTGTATTCCAGTTGTTGGAGATTCTGCATGAGTTTGACAAGGAGCAACAGCGAGCCTTTCTGCAATTTGTAACAGGATGTCCTAGGCTACCTCCTGGCGGTTTAGCATCTCTTAATCCCAAACTAACCATTGTCCGCAAGGTTGATTGTGACTGAAAACTCTCTGTTTCTCACATTGTGTGTGATAATTTCAGTTTTTCCTCACCAGCCTTCTTTTGCTCTGTTCGTTTGTTTTGCAAACAGCACGGTAGCGATTTTTCTGAAACCGACCTGCCTAGTGTGATGACATGCGCTAATTATCTGAAGCTTCCACCTTATTCTTCCAAGGTGACCTTTCTCTTCATCCCTGTCTCTTACTCTCCGTTTTTCCTCTGGACAAAAGCCGGTCTAAGGATCGATCTCACTTGTGTGTTGTGTTTCTGCAGGAAAAGATGAAGGAGAAGCTTATTTATGCCATAACTGAAGGTCAAGGTTCCTTCCATCTCTCTTAAGTTAGTTTCTTGTAAAATTTAGCATAAGCGGTAGGAAAATGTGAGGAAGACAATAGGAAGCTCTCTCTCTTCTTCACACATGGCTTTAAAGTTTCTTTCTTTTTAGGATTTTGTACAAAAGAATAGTAATCAGTAGAAGTAGAGAAACAAAAAAGAATCTCTCTTTTGGATTTCTTGATGGAAAATGTTTGTACATACAAATAATTCCTGAAATGCTCTAATATTATTGTATATTAATAATTATTTGACAAATTCACAATTTTGATAAATTCAACCTTTATTTATTGAGTCCAGTGTTTTACAAGATAAATATACCATTTAACATTAAAAAAAAACGTAATCACATCATTACAATTGATAGCATAAGTCAAATTTCTAAACGTACATGAATTAACATTAATAAATCATGTGAGTGAGATTGATGAGTTACTCTTTTGGCAATGCAACAATAAATTTGGCAACCAACTTGTCATCTCCAAAAGTAGATGGAACAATAAACACAACCCCTTTTGAGACAGACCCAAACCAGCATGAAGTACCTTCAAGTCTTTCCCCAAACGCTAAATTCTTATCAAGTACTCCAACATGTGTCTCTTCTAGATCGTCAGCGCAATCACAATCGCAGTCGCTAATCACTTCATTACTTGAATGTATCTCTACCTTCATATCATCATTACATCCAATACTATTTTCACTGAGGCCTAGTTCCTTGATAAACAAGAAAACATCCGCACTCGCTTTTTCGCGGGTTGCATTAACAGGTTTTTTCATGCAGGCTATCGACATTTCCGGGCATGTTTTGACCCGGAAAAGAATGGGTTCACCACGGTCGAGAACCGAGGCTGACCTAGATTCAGTGAGGAAATTACCAAAGTTTTGCTTGAGAGAAGGGAGGTGAAAGGTTGGTTTGAGTGTGGTTTGAGAATGAACTAAAGAGCTTTGGATTTTTGCCCATTTGGTCAAAAAGTCTGTCCCAAGGATGATATCAGCTATTAGGATACTGCAGCTAATCCCAACTGAGTACCCACCACTCTCAAAATTAGTCACCTATTAACACATAAAAAGGAGAAATAAATCTTAATATTATGACTTGTGACTTGAGTTGTGAGCATGCAGAAACATTAAAAAATTTAAAGTCCAAGAATCATTACTCTTACATAACATTTTTTTTTTTTAATCGAAAGATTTTGCATAAACATTATTAAATTTTAATTGATGTACAAATTTAAATAAAAGTTGGTTTTAGTTTGGGGAAGAAATTTCCGAATCCAATAACCATGAGAACCAACTAATCCAACAAAATATTGAAATGTAGAGTTATAATCTGAGAAATAAATAGTTTACAATATTATTATTTTTGAATGAAGAATTTAATCTTGATAAAATTGCAAATAAGTAAAGATTAGTTACCTGAACATAGAACAATGGAGAATATTGAGGATCAACTTCATCAATATCTCTCCAAAACACAGTCTCTACTTCAGCTCTGTTTTTGTCTCTTTTCACCATTTCAAGAAACTCCGGTAAACTCGCCGGAAACTTAGCTTCTACCAATCTAACGCCACTGTCGTTAGCCACCACCACAAGACCATCCTTCTCCGTCGTGTTCCTCCGCCGTAGCCTACCGGAAAGCATCGGCTGCTCCGTCAAAGCTCTCCCTAACGACTCCTTGATCCATCCGGCGGCGAACCATCCACTATCATCACCTGCTTGCTTGTAATACGTAACTATGTTCAATGTTCGCCGGAATATTCCTACTCCGATAGGATCTCCGACCGATATAGAACGGACTTTCCGGTTTTGCGTCACTTCAACAGGCATGACGCTTTGTACTCCGGCGATCATTGATTTGGGGATGGTTTTGGTTTCCATTTTGGCTCTAGTTTGTTTAAATCTGGCTTTGATCTTCCTTTGTCATTTATAGGACCATAAAGTTGTTATTTAGTCACATTTAATGCATATTTTGTTTAAAAAATCAATGGTATACGAGTGTCGTAACTTGATCTATCATGAGTTCAATTCCCACTAAAAATAAAGTCCTAGTGGTATATTCGGAGTTTGACTTATAAACCATAGTTAACCTTGGGAATTGGTTTTTTAGCTGAATCAGTTCACATTAAATTAGTTGTGTTTTTTCTTTGCGAAATAAGTTCAGTCTCTATCAACAAAATAAATAAATTAAATTTCACATATCCAATTCGAGCTGACTTGCATTAATTGAGGTACGTTTACTTTATCTATACTCTTTTGTCATTTTACGTAAAAAGAAATGAAATTTGGAGTTTTAATGAGCATTTGACTATTGAGACATGAGTCAGGATTTGTAGTTGGTTGTATAACTTGTATATACCTTTTTGTATATAAAGAGGTTACTTCTTGGTACAAAAATGTTGTAGCATAGTACTAGCATGTGCATTGGAAACACTAGTTAATAGTGTCTTAAACCTTTTTTAGTTAAAATTTATTCACTTTTATGTTTTAAGATACTCTTGAAATCTTTTGATTTTGGACCCATACAATGGAGACACCAAAGTTTAGTGTCTTAAAAAAATTAATATTGGATAGAACATAAAAACATTTAAAACATTAAATTTTTTTAAATATAATTATTATCACCAACCAATCACAACATGCTGAAGTCGAGGGATCTAAAACATTTTTAAGTGTCCTAATTAGGATCATGATCCATGTTTTTGGATCTTATGTTCTTAAGTTTTACTATTATACTCCCTCCGTTCCCAAAAGATTGATGTTGTAGAATTTTCACAACTATTAAGAAAACACATTAATTCTTAGTTATAAATGTCTTGTTTTTTGTACTAAACAATTTTCTATGAATCTAAACCAATAGTAATTCAATAAAACCAATTAATGTGTCTTGGAATTCACAATTTATCATTATTTTTTCATTAAAAATGTATTGAGAATGTAAAAAATCAATCTTTTAGAAATATTTGGTTTTTCTACAACATCAATCTTTTGGGAACGGAGGGAGTATTAAATTGATTAAACACATTTATTAGACACCTAGAGATGACCAATGCACATGGCTTTAGTACTAGTATTACTATATTAATCAACCCGTAATGGTTGCAAACTTGCAATTAATGATTGGACCTCTGTTAGTAAAAAATGCATCTACTTATTAATTATGTGTAATACGAGATAATTATGTAGTACTTCCTCCCTTCCATAAAAAAAAAAAAATACTAGAGGATGAATGATCATAAAAAAAAAAAATTACAAAAACTTTCTTCCAACTTTATCAACTAATAATGAGTGTTACTTTAGAATAATATTAACAACTTTTATCAACCAAATGCAGAGTATTTCATCCTTTTTGTTAAGACTTAAGACCTTCTAAGGTAATACGATGGCTTCTTCTAATTTTTCTTGCATTTTAACTTCTGTTGTTTGGGTTTGTTAAGAATGTACATATCATTATCAAAATGAAAGTTTGAGGTATTACCAAAATTACGTTATCTATAATATGAAACTTTGGCAATTTTTTTTTACTTTTCACCCTTCAGAATGCACGTGCTTCAAAATTTTGTACAATCCTTATCAAAATGAAGGTTACATAAGAATGGGATTAAAGTAGAAAGACCAACCATTAGATTGCATTGTAATTATTCACCCCTCTGAATGCATGTGCTTCAAATTTTTGACACTACTCGTTAAAACAATAAAGTCATAGAAAGACCAAGTGCCAACCATTTGCCTACCAATATTACACGAGAAAGATAAAATTAATCTTTTAAGAATTATATCCGAAAAAAAAATGTGTGATGCAAACAGAAACAACATTAATGATAGTATGTGATATGATAGAGACCGTACGATTTGTTCTTAAGACCATACTACTATATATTTAACCGTATTTAGTTGACATCAATTGTATCTAACAACTATATACATATAAGATATTTTGATAAGAAAATAGCGTGTTTCAACTTCCACCTACTATATTTACATTATATTAGGATCGTCGCACCAGAATTTCGAGTCTCATCAATTGCACCATGTTTTCCGCATGTCGTAATCAAATACAGCAATGATGTCTCTAAATAGTATATTGTGAAAAATCCTAATAAAAAATTAGAAAACACAAAATGATTCCTGTAGTTTGTTTGATTAGTAAAAATGATTTAATTATATATCTCCAAGGCTAATTATTCCCTAATATTTTTTTTTTGTCAAACAGATTGATATTATAATCTTAACTCCAAACTAGGAAGAAGTGTTTAAATTTATAATACTAAGTTTTGCTAAAACATCGGTTAACACATTTTCTGATCGAGAAATATACTATATGAAAGCACCAAGGCTCTCTCCTACTTGCGCCACATCAGCATACGAGAAGAGGACACGGGGCATTTGTTTTTATTTTATGGAAAATTGTATTTATTAGTTTCATGCAATCGGTCAATATTACTGATTCGATGAAGGTTACCCGTCTCCTCATATTCCACCTCCTTCTCCCTTTCATACTTAAACAATTTACACCGACCTTTAAATAAGACAAATGATTAAAACAACTATCCAAAACTTTCACAAATCTACCGAGAAGAACGTCCCTCCATCTCCCATTTCTTTCATTTTATAAGCCTATTGAATTTGTTAATAAGACATTGATTCTAGTATAACTAAAAGAGATAGATGTGAAATCTTCTATATTTAATAGAGGAATATTTGTATGTTTTGAGAGTTCCTTAATTAATTCATGTGAAATGTATCAAAATGACATTTTTTTATGAAACTGAAGGAGTATTAAGAAGATGCAAAATAATAACTGAATGGGAACATTCCAAAAACCATTTCTTTTACCCTTTTGGACTAATTTATATACAATTTTGATATTTTTGTAGAATCGGATATTATTAAGTTTTAGTTTGCTTGATTGAGATAAAAAAAAATTATGTCTTACAGGATGAGCATCTTGACAGCTATTTGGATTCACAAGGCTTGAATCGGATCAATGTTGGAGATCGGAATATCATGACTTTCCTACCTCGCAAGAATTTTTTTCGATGTTGCAACCTCAGGATGCAATGTCGAAACTCTTGGCTTCGTTCCTAAAATTGATGCTGAGAATAATGTTTGATGATGCAAAATGGTTTGAAGAACAACTTCAGATGGTTCGAACACTTTTTCACGAGAATAATGTCTCTATTGAGTTCAATTGAAGCAATTACTAAATATTTGCATCAATGGTTCGAGTCTTGAATCTGGTAGAGCAATTCAGAGTGAGTCTAAGTTAGAGAAATGAAACTTTTTGTATTTGAATTTTCAGTGAAATTTTGATACTTAATTATTTGGGTGTTCATCTTCCTATGAAACATTCGTCTATCAATATGATCAACAATTCCTTTAGTTTTCGTAAATGTAACGATTATAATATTTTTTATCCTATTACGTTACCAAGCAAACAAACGCTAGATGGAAAGGATCCAATTGTTTTGCGATTTTTATATATATGGAGAAGACACTCATATTAATTACTATTTCAATAGAAACGTGCTCCGTAAAAAAAAAAAAAAAAAAAAAAAAAAACCTACACGTTTGCGAACCATAGTTATCCTTACCATGGTGGATGAGAGGCAAGAGACGAGTAAACCCTAACCACGGCAAAATCGAACAAGCAAGAGATTCAATGGACGGTGGAGATTTCATCAGCTCTATGCCAGACGAGATCCTCCACCATATCCTCTCCTTTATTCCGACAAAGTTAGCAATCAAAACCTCAGTCTTGTCCAAAAGATGGAGGCAAGTATGGTGCGTGACACCTTCTCTCTACATCGATGACTTCCAAACGATAGCTCGAGGGATTAACCAAACCCTAATTTCTCACATAGCTCCCAAAATCACGAGTTTCTATCTTCATATCAGCTTTGACTACTCTGCACCTCAGATTGATAGCTTGATCAAGTTTGTTATGTCCCGCAATGTGTCGAAGCTGTCCTTGACCTTCGATACTATTGGTCACACTTACAGTTTTCCAGATTTCTTCTATCTTAGTTCCTCTCTAACGCAACTCAGCGTCAACCTCGTGAGATCGACATATATATGGTGATATAATTTCCAAATGCAACGTGTATTGGAAATCCTTAAGGAAGTTATCATTGAGTAGTTGTAATCTCTCCGAGGAATCCGTTGCTTATATTTTCTCTGGTTGTCCAAATCTCGAAAGCTTGATATTGAGTTTTTGTGGTGGTTTAGATGGGCGTCTTGACCTTAGTAAGTCATTGAGTCTGAAGAGATTAGTTATAGTTACAGGCTCTTTGGTTCCAGGACCAACCGAGATTGTAGCGCCACACATCCATTATTTGAGATTGCTAAACCCACAGAAACTGTGCACTTTAGTGGACGTTTCTTCTTTGACACAAGCTGACATTGACATTTACACATGCCTTCCTTTGAATACTGATTTTCTTCAAACCATGATGGTGCTAGAAAAATTGCACAATGTTGAGAGGCTTACTGTTGGGGCAACCGTTCTTGAGGTATGTTGCAATTCTTGCATTTTCGAAGGCCAAAAAGAACTTTTAAGTAATTTCTAACAAATAGCCTTTGTTATGCGTTTTTAATTTTATTTTGATGTTTTATGCTTTATTAATTGAGTTTTTCTTTGTTTTTTTTATAGATTTTATCTCTCGCCGAGCTCCATGGTGTTCCTTTCCCAACTCTGAAGGTCCAAAATTTGCGCCTCAAAACGAACTTCGTTCGATTTGTTATTCCTTCCATAGCAAAGTTACTACAAAATTCACATGGATTAAAGAAGCTAACAGTAGACACAATGCAATGCTGCAACATAATGGTATTTACCAGAAACCTCTTTATGGAGCTCCTTGTATATAACCATGCAAACTAATAGGAACATTCCACTAACCATATTTTTCATTTTTTTTGTGGGATTTATTTATAGGTGAATCCCATTTTGAACTATTTTCCACTTACTGTATTTATTTGAGACAATTTTTAATGTTCTATAGGATCCGCATCTTGACAGCTATTTGGATTCGGAAGGCTTGGATCTGGATCAATGTTGGAGATCAAAATATAATGACTTTCCTATCTTAAGAGAGTTAAATTCCAAGCGGCATAGTCAGAGTGCAATGTCAAAAATCTTGGCTTTGTTCATAAAACTGGTGCTGAGAAACACAAAGACACTAGAGAGGGTGGTTATATGGCTGGGACGAGATATTTACTTTGATGAGGCGAAATGGTTTGAAGAACATCTTGAGATGGTTCGAATACTTTCCCAGTACAAAAATTTCTCTATTGAGCTCAAATGAAGCATGTACTAAATATTTGCATAACTGTTTTAGTCTTGAATCTGGTAGAGCAGCATGAAACTCAATTAGAAAGTGAAACTCTTTTGTATTTGAATTTTCAGTGAAATTTGACAGTTGATGATTTGGTTGCTCATCGTTCTATGAAACATTCGTTGATATATAAGCTCAATGGTCGATAATTTTTGGTTATAATTAATAGGAGAGTAGACGTAAACTTTTTATGGTCCAACCATTGCCTTTTGTCTCTCTCTAAAGTTAGAGATAGAGTGCTCATTAAAAAAAACGAAAACACGTTATTCCATTCCACATTAGTAAGTCGCAATTTTCTTTTCGCTGATTAACTACCCAAATTTGATTGTAGTTCAAAATTTGGTGACTAATAACATATCAGAAAAGTGATTTACTGATTTTAGTATACATAAATTTTGCATCCATGCACCAATTTTATGAAAATCTAAATGCAGATTAATATATGAAAAACCATAACACAATTTTCTGATTAGGTTTAGAAAGTGACAATCTATAAATCATACCATCTACTATAAAAATTAAACAAACCCAAAACTGTTAAAATTACACAACACCGTTTAATTCCTCTTGCCCTTGTTTTTCCTACATGGAACTACCGTCCACCCATCATCGGCTTTTGGTTCATCAACTGGCATGGCCTCTAGTTTCCAGTTTGAGCAGTGATCAACTTCATCCACCATCATGTCTGTTGTTTGATCATTGTCCATGGATGTATCCTCATCTTCATCATCGCTTTCTTCATCTTCCTCATCATTACCATTTGAAACCTACAATACCGCCTCAATTCTAACTCTCCGGAAGTAATCCAAGCAAACGGATAATAGAAATAAAGTCTGACAATACAAACCTTCACAGCACTCACACGCGTCTGAGATTTAGTTGCCCTCAGTTTCTCAACAGTTTGGTAATTACCGTCGAAGCATTCTTCACACAAATCTAGTAATTTGTCTACCACCTTCATAAGGAAACACTATCAGTACCCACAAAAGAAAAGACTCAATAGATTAGTATCAAATTACAAAATGTATATACATACATCTTCAGGGTTTCCTTCGTCAAGGCTTCCATCATCAGCCACAGTATTAAGCTCAGCAAGACCTTCCTCTAGAATCTTAACTAATCTGTTACGGTCTATTCGATCTACAAGATGAAGTAATCACAAAGCCGCCTTAAAAATAATCACAACACACCAATTTTATTGTTGGAAACTAAAAGAAGTGATCTTAGAGACGAATAGTCAGAAATGGTAATGAGATTAACATTTTAATTGGGTGAAATAATCGAAAACGTTGGAAATGGTACGCTCCGCTTTCGCGTGGGAATTTCGGCCGCCCCAACCGTTTTCAACAGCTAATAGCATTACAGGCCACCGAGAGAGTATCAAACCAATTCCTTCTTTCAATGCGGCCTGCTCTTCTGACAACACCTCCGGTCCACTGTCCATTCTCTTTCCTCCTCCTTCTCTCTAACTGATCAACCAAGTCAAATTTAGAACAGAGAGATCAAAATTACAAAGTTATCTAACGACTAAACATTTGTTTTTAGAGCGGAAAAATCAACAAGACAATAGAAGAACCATTGATTCAATCGAAACCCTAGGTCGCGAATTTTTGATCCGTGGAGAATACGGAAGCTGTAAGACAGAGAGAGAAAGTCAAAACCTGTGAGTAGTAAACAGAGACGGAGTATTGTCAAAACGCCGGCCGAGTAAAAGAACTTTTTTCTTTATTCAGGATTGTGTTGGAAGAAACAAAATTGTAAGAGAAGCTGAAACCTTTGAAAACAAAAAAAAAACCTTTGAACCCTAAATCCTAAACCGAAAAAAAATTGATCGGTAATTATTTAACCGGTGGATTTCTTCGGTTCAAATTCTTTGTATTTGAATTCTAATTAAGTGAAATTTACTAGTTGACTATTTGGGTGTTCGATCAAATATTCCTTAGTTTTCAACATATTTTTTTTCGTGCCAACTATTTCCCCTTGTGTATTTTGGGATAAGACTTTTGAACTTCAGAGAATCCTTTTGTGCTTACTTTTTTGTGTTCTGCGTGGATAAAAAAAGTTTGCCTTCTATTACAAACAATCTTTCAAGTTAGTTGGTCACCATTTTGTAAGCAAATATGCCAATCTTAGACGTTTTCATACCACTACTTCAATTTTTCAAATATATAAATATGTCTCCGTATAACCACAACCATTTCCAGAATTACATTCTATAATTCTAACAAAACAAGTAAACTCATAAGTTTTTCTTAAGTTAATTGATTGTTTCTCCAAATGTTAAAAAGGGAATTAAATTGAACATAAAATAATGTCATCAATATATATATATATATATATATATATATATATTACAAAAAAAAAGAGACAATCATATTATACGTTGACAAGAAAACTTAACCGGCAATTAGGCGCCGGCCTAATCAACCAATTAGACAATCTGTTATTTGAAGTGTTTTTTTTTGTAGTATTTTTTTTTTCTTAATCGAAGTATGTTTCAGAAAAAGAAAGAAAAATTATGGCCCAAGGAAGCCAATAACCCTTTCGTATATATATATATATATATAAAAAAAAAGAAATCAAACAGAAAAAAAATCTCTTAGACCTCCGATCTCCAATGGCGGATGATTGCAATGAGGGAGAAGCCGCAACCGCGGATTTAGGAAATCCTAGCCAGCACCACCACCCCGATTATCGCCGCGGAATCAAACCAGCGGACAGAGTAGACTTAATCAGCTCTCTACCAGACGAGATCCTCCACCAAATCCTCTCCTTCTTTCCGACGAAGTTCGCCACCACAACTTCCGTCTTATCCAAACGTTGGAATCGAGTCTGGTGCGGAACACCTTCTCTTTACTTTGATACCTCTAGATTGAACGGTGACTGGATTACCGAAACCCTAATTCGCTACACGGCGGCGAAAATCAAGAGTTTTCATCTCTGTACCAGTCATTTGGACAGTAATCTTCAAATCGACACTTGGATCAAGTTCGCCATGGCTTGTAACGCCGAGAAGCTGACGGTTGAGCTAGATATTCATGGTTCCAATGATTACGATGTTCCTGATTTCTTCTACCGTAATTCCTCTGTTAAGCAACTCAGCTTTGACTTGAACTCTTGTGTTATGATTCCTAAAAGCTCCGTTTCTTGGACGTCCCTGCAGAGTTTGAGGTTGCATTGTGTTGGGGTTGGTATTCACCCCCTTAGCATTAACACTCCAAGTCTAAGCATTTGAAGAAATGGCGCCTGGTACCTTGATGGAGGAAGCATTATAGAACCTAGGTCCTCATGCGGAGCAGATGTTGTAGCAACGGAGTAAACTTAAGCGAAGTGGAAATGGAACGGGACTGAGTGGAGGCCGACCACGTGCTCTCCAGCACGGGCCGACCACGTGCTCTCCAAAGAAGAACCGAGCACAGGCTCGGTCCAAGGAAGAACCGAGCATAGGCTCGGTCCAAGGAGGGCCGACCTCAGCTTCGCCTGTTTGGAGCCGATCGTGGTCTCGGGTCCTAGACCGAGCACGAGCTTGGCCTGGTGCCGAGCACAGCCTCGCCAAGCAGCCCGAGCACAGCCTTGGTCATGGAGCCGACCGTAGCTTCGGTTCCTAGGCCAAGCACGGGTTCGGCCTACGGCCGACCTCAGCCTCACCACACGGCCCGACCTCAGCCTCGGGGTCATTAATCCCGTCCTTGGCCCAACGCAGTTTCCAGCCCACTTCGACACGACCGACTCAAGTAAAGCAATTCCGTGGAGACTTAGGAGAAGGGGCCGCCTTAGACAAGCTATAAATAGACCTTTGTAAACACCCCAAGGGGGATCGGCAATTTGAATAGGCAAACTTGTACTCAAAGCTTTTCTGAGCAATAAACAATCTCTTTACATCTTTCTTGGCCCTAGCTTACCATAGAAATCTCACAAGCTTCCCTAGAACTCTTACAAATTCTAGTTGTGTTGGTTTCGACCCCCACAATTTGGCGCCGACTAAGGGGACAGACTGCAGATTTCTGACACTCAAGAGTTAGGGTTTTCATCACACGATCACGATGTCAAGCAACACCATGAGCAACGAAGGATCTTCGTCTCACCAGCACGACGAAGACAGAAGCAACTCCATGGAGAACACGGTGCCTCCCGCTCCTAACGCCGCAATTGACCTCACACAGATCAAGCAGATGCTTGAGACTCTGGTGAAGAAGACTGAGGATACGGCCAGCGAGCTGCAATCGCTCAAGAAGAGGAAGCGCAGAAGGTCCCGTGTCCGTCCGACGCACCTCAGATTCAATACACCGCGAGCTACTCGGAGTGGTCAACACGAGGAGCTGCCACCTCGGACCGATCGCTCAGATCCGGAGGATCTGCCTCCACCACCGCCTCGTCGGGATTTCGATCCGACTCCTGAGCGTGTGATCGAGGAGTCAGACGAAGATCACCCCCCTCGGAGGCGAGTTCGAACCGATACAGCTACTGGCGACGCTGAGGCTGGGGAAGAAGTGGCCCGGACTGCAGCAGGTTACTACAGAAGGGAGCAGGCGCGCAGGACTCCTCGAGGCTCCCGTGACGAAGAGGTCGCCGCCCTGAAGGCCCAGCTGGATCATGTCGTCTTAGATCTGAGGACGACTAAACTGCAGATGTATCGGAGCACCGGGAAGGCTCCCGGGGTCGCTTACGTGTTGGAGAAGGCACGGAACACCCCCTTCGCAGATAACATCTCAGGGGCTAGGATTTCTGACCCGGGAAGGATTAGGCTTCCGACTTACGAAGGGACCTCCGATCCCGCTGATCATCTGATGGAGTTTGAGGTGGCCCTAGGAAGGGCGAATTTCAGAGATTCCGAGAAGGACATCGGATACTGCAAGCTATTCGTGGAAAGCTTGAAAGGACCTGCCCTCCAGTGGTTTTACAAGCTGGAGAAGAATTCTATCCACACCTTCCAGCAGCTCTCCGAGATGTTCATCCAACACTATAACATCTTCGCTGAACGGAAGATCTACGATGCGGACCTGTGGACCAACAAGCAAGCAGAAGGTGAAAGCTTGCGGTCTTTCATGACAAGGTTCAAGAACACCTTGTCAAAGGTGGATGGAATCAGTAGCACATCCGCACTGGAAGCGTTGAGGGGTGCAGTGAGATGTCCATCCCCGTTTTGGCAAGAGCTCACCATCAATCCTCCAACGACGATTCAGGACGCCCTTCACCGTGCAGCTGATATTGCCCGAAGCGAAGAAGAGCTCCGCGCCAAGAGGGGTGGTAAAGCGAAGCAGATAGGCGAACCTTCCCAGGTTCTGACCCCAGCTGCTTCTAAAAGAAGTAATCCCGCCTTCGTTCAGTTTGAAGGGGGAGCAGGCGGAGCTCACAATTACCAGATCGATTCACCTGGCTACGGCAGAGGTCGAGGCCGTGGTCGGGGACGTGGCAGAGGAAATCTCACTTGGGTAAGAGACCCGAAGGAGTATGATGAGAAGTTGTATTGTGATTTTCACAAAGCAACTGGGCACTCCACCGCGAGGTGCTGAGAGTTGGGTCGACAGCTAGCTGCTAGGCTGCCGAAGGCACCCTCAAGGGTAACATCAGTCTGTCGGACTTCAAGCCAGAGGAGAAGTTTCGAGATGCTACTGAGATCCAGACTGAGAACCCCAGGCGACAGCGTCGTGGAGATAATCCCGAAAACGGAAACACCCATGGTACTATCTCCGTGATCCTGGGAGGATCGCAATACTGTGCCGATAACGAAGCTGCGATCGAGGCCTATCAGCGGCGCGCTGAGGTTTGCGCCAACATCTCGACATCTCCAACAACAAGGCGTGCTAGTGATCCCGTCACTTTTGACGAAGTGGATGCTGAAGGCATCGATCATCCGCACAACGACTTGTTGGTAATCAACCTGACCGTCTACGACTTCAATGTCGCTCGAGTCCTCATTGACACCGGAAGCTCAGTGGATGTTATCGTCCGGGAAACACTCGAGAAGATGAAGATCGACCAGTCCCTCATCACAGGACAGCCAAAGCCTGTAACGGGCTTCTCAGGTGAAACAACCTGGACACGGGGAACGATCCGCCTGCCAGTCCAAGCTGGAGGTGTTAAGAAGATGGTCAACTTCGCAGTGTCCGATCATCCTGCCATCTATAATCTGATTATGGGGACACCATGGCTCAGTCAGATGCGAGCAGTGCCGTCGACATACCACCTTTGCTTGAAATTCCCAACCAGCCAAGGCGTTCACACGATCTTTGGTAGTCAAAGGGATTCACGCACGTGCTTCTTAGCAGAGCACAAGTTGCGCAACCGTGAAGAGAGCAAGGGATTGAATCCAGAAGCTCACGACCAAAAGAAAGACGACTCGGACTCACAAGGGCCACGGAAGAAAGCGAAGGCCGGGTCCGATCAAGTGAAGGACCTAACCACCCTCTTGTAGCAGTTACAGGTTGCAGATGGTCGTGAAGAAGAAGAGCGACCCACCTGCGAGCCTGTGATCTCTGTGTGCATTGATGAACAGCACCCGGAGAGGTGCGTTGAGATCGGAGCTGCTCTTGATGAAGAGCTCAAAACGAAGTTGGTGGTTTTTCTCCGGAAAAACATCAACACCGTTGCCTGGGCCGCTGAAGACATGCCCGGAATAGACATCAGCGTCACGAGCCACGAGCTCAACGTAGATCCAACATTTAAACCGGTCAAGCAGAAAAGAAGGAAGTTGGGTCCTGAGCGAGCAAAGGCTGTGAATGACGAAGTCGAAAGGCTTCTGCGAGTAGGATCAATAACCGAGGTCAAGTACCCCGACTGGCTCGCCAACCCAGTTGTGGTAAAGAAGAAAAATGGGAAGTGGCGCGTCTGTGTTGATTTCACAGACCTTAACAAAGCGTGCCCGAAGGACAGTTTCCCTTTACCTCACATAGATCGCTTAGTGGAAGCAACGGCGGGTAACAAACTGCTTAGCTTCATGGACACCTTTTCAGGCTATAATCAAATCCTAATGCACCCTGAGGATCGTGAGAAGACAGCCTTCATCACGGACAGAGGTATCTACTGCTATAAAGTAATGCCCTTCGGCTTGAAGAATGCTGGTGCAACGTATCAGAGACTGGTGAACAAGATGTTCCAAGACCAGTTGGGAAAGACCATGGAGGTTTATATTGACGACATGCTCGTTAAATCACTCGAGGAAGAAGATCACATTTCCCACCTAGAAGAATGCTTCAATCAGCTGAACCTCCACAACATGAAGCTCAACCCAACGAAGTGTCGGTTTGCTGTAACCTCTGGTGAGTTCCTTGGATACCTGGTCACTCGCCGGGGTATTGAAGCCAATCCGAAACATATCGATGCCTTGATCCAGATGGCTTCACCAAAGAATAAGCGCGAAGTACAGAGGCTGACTGGGAGAGTGGCTGCACTCAATCGGTTCATTTCCCGATCCACTGATAAGTGTCTGCCTTTCTACAACACTCTACGAGGCAATAAGCAGTTTGAATGGTCAGAAAAGTGTGAAGACGCCTTCAAGCAACTGAAGGAGTATCTGGCGACGCCTCCCATCCTTGCTAAGCCAGTAACTGGTGAACCTCTCTTTCTCTACATCGCTGTCTCAGAAACAGCAGTCAGTGCCGTCCTTGTGCGTGAGGAAAGAGGCGAGCAGAAGCCTATCTTCTATGTGAGCAAGACACTCACAGATGCTGAAACGAGATACCCTCAATTGGAGAAGCTGGCATTAGCCGTCCTCATGGCCTCAAGGAAACTAATGCCTTACTTCCAATCGCACTCAATCGTTATACTTAGCACCTTCCCGCTACGATCGGTCTTACACAGCCTAAGTCAGTCTGGTAGGCTGGCCAAGTGGGCTGTAGAGCTCAGCGAGTACGACATCGAATATAGAGGGCGGACGTGCAATAAATCTCAAGTACTGGCGAACTTCCTCATAGAACTTCCAGAGGACAGCAATTCCAAGGAGGTGCCGCCGGGGATTTGGCAGCTATACGTAGACGGTTCGTCCTCAAAGAACGGTTCCGGAGTTGGGATACGACTCCTGTCACCAACTGGAGAGGTCCTTGAGCAATTATTCCGACTTTGGTTTAAAGCTTCTAACAACGAAGCAGAGTATAAAGCCCTTGTCGCCGGTCTGAGGCTCGCCCAAGGGCTACGAATCAAACACATTCACGTGTTTTTGGATTCACAACTCGTAACCAGTCAGTTCAGCGACGAGTATGTCGCAAAAGACGATCGAATGGAAGCTTATCTGAAGATAGTAAGGGACTTGGCTGCTTCATTTCAAGAGTTTATCCTCACAAGGATTCCTAGAGGTGAGAATATGGATGCTGACGCATTGGCAAATTTGGCCTCCGCTACCACTGCGCCAGAGGATCCAGCTCTAAAGCGAGTTATCCCAGTTGAGTTCATCGAATTCCCTAGCATCAAGGAGGATGCAACACTCGCCATCCTGACACGTTCCCAAGCAGCGAAGCAAGCAGACGCCCGTGTGGGGGCTACTGACGAAGATATATAAATGGCAGAAGAACCAGAAATCCGAGACGCTGACATGCGTGACACCAACAGCCCACATCATACCGAAGCAATCCCAATGGACGCTGACACTGAAGAATCAGAGTATGGCTGTGACAAGCTATGGATAAGTGAGATACGAGAATATATCGCCGATGGCAAATTGCCCAGCAGCAAATGGGCTGTTCGCAAACTACGAAAGCAAGCCGCGCGTTATGTTCTCCTTGACGGAAACCTCTTCAGATGGGGATTCTCTGGTCCAATGCTTACATGTGTAGAAGGAGAGAAAGCAAGACAGATAATGGAAGAAGTTCATAGTGGTTCTTGTGGCAATCATTCAGGAGGGAAAGCACTTGCTATAAAGATCAATAGACATGGTCACTTCTGGCCTACTATAGTAGGTGACTGCACTAAGTTCTCAGCCAAATGTGAAAAGTGCCAGCGACACGCTCCGAAAATCCATCAGCCGACTGCAATGCTCTCCTCCGTCACCTCACCTTATCCGTTCATGAGATGGGCCATGGACATCGTTGGACCATTGCACCCGTCACGGCAGAAGCGGTTCTTACTCGTCCTAACAGATTACTTCTCGAAGTGGGTGGAAGCTGAAGCTGAAGCTTATGCTAACATCAAAGATGTTCAAGTGGAGAGCTTTGTATGGAGGAACATCATATGCCGTCACGGAGTACCATACGAGATAGTAACTGACAATGGTTCGCAGTTCATATCCAACCGGTTCGAGTCGTTCTGCTCAAAATGGAACATCCGGCTTAGTAAGTCTACGCCTCGCTACCCTCAAGGCAATGGGCAAGTAGAAGCTATCAACAAGACAATCCTTGATGGCCTTAAGAAGCGTTTAGAGGCGAAGAAGGGTCGCTGGGCCGACGAGCTTGAAGGGGTATTGTGGTCCCACCGCACCACTCCCCGCAGAGCAACAGGCGAAACCCCTTTCGCCCTTGTCTATGGCACCGAATGTGTCATCCCGTCCGAAGTCTGTTTGCCTGGTGTACGCCGTCAGTTGCTACCTCTCCACGAGCCTATCAACAGCACAATGCTCCTTGACGCGTTGGATTTCCTCGATGAACGACGTGACCAAGCGCTTATTCGGATCGCCAACTATCAGAACGCCGCTTCCAAGTACTACAATTCCAAGGTCAAAGGAAGGAGTTTCTACCCAGGTGACTTAGTCCTGCGAGGGGTATTCCAGAACACAGCGGAACCCAACGCTGGCAAGCTCGGAGCCAACTGGGAAGGCCCATACAGAGTTACAACAGTTGTTCGTCCTGGTGTCTATGAGCTCGCCACCATGACCGGGACTCCAATCCTCCATTCCTGGAACGCAAGGCATTTGAAGAAGTACTATCATTAATCTTCTCTCCTTTACTTGAACTACGAGGCGACTTGATCCCTGCAAAGGGTACGTAGGCAGCCTGTCTTCGGATAGGTTCAGTTGACCCCCTCCATCAAAAGAGGGGGATTTTACGCTTCATCAGTCTCATTGCCAGAGGAACTCTATGATCTCCTCCGCCTTAGGGGGGGGGGGGGGAGGGGAGTGAGTGTTTTACTCTGCTTTCAGACGAAGTCAGCAGCCTCCTTCGTCTCGAAGGGGGGGGGAGTGGGGTACCCGTACTCCGCTCTTCCACAACAGCCTCAGTGGCATAAGAACAACTTTATCAGTCACGAGCCTCATGGCTTAAATCAGAGTCGTTCCGCTTTCATTGCTGCTGGCCACAGTAATGAATGCGGAGATGCGAACACACTGACATCCACAACGGATTCAAGCGCGCTATATAAGTACCAGTGTTCAGTACTAGGGCGGATGTACCCACCTGACCACTCAGAAACCCAGCAAACATCGTTGGTAATGCAGCTGCTAGTGACCTCCGTTCGGCCTATACCCTGAGCGTGTCACTCTGAAACCCAGGACAAGCACTGGTCGAATTCAAGGTGAACTTGCTCTCGGACAGACGTGTCTAGAAGAGCAGCACCATTTTGCGAAACCCAACAGCAACGTTGGTGATAAAGAGCATGAGCGCATTAGCGTTTTCACAGTCTCAACAAGAGCCTCATACATGAGCAAGCACAATGAGAAGTCGTCAGACCTCTGATCAATCGCGGGGTCTTACGGCCCTTGGTTCACCAAGCCCAACGCTGGTGTTGGCAAATACATGACAGAAACGCTTAAACAGCCTAAAGAATTCCTAAGTATAGGTACAACATCAACAATATCTAAAGCAAAACCTGAATCTGTAACCATCAAGGTTAAACATCAGCAAAAGCTACAAGTCATCTTGCATTCACCACAATGCAAGGCTCCAAAATAATAGCAAGGATACAAACCATCCAATGCTACAACCGAAAATTATCAAGTCCAACAAGAGTTTTTAGAAACAAAAGGTTATAAATAAACTAAGTCATAATAGATGAGCAACGGTCGCTCATCGGTCACACCTCTCCGTTGGCAACATCAGCATCCTCTGAGATCTCCAAAGCTTGCCTCACGCTAGAAACAAGCTCATCAAACACATCACGAGCGTCGTAGATCGGGATCTTCCTCTCGACCAAAAGCTCTGCTGCAGCATCCAAAGACGCTCCATCAGACCCACGGAGACGCTCAATAAGCTCCAAGCTCGCATCGATCTCAGCAAGATCCAGCATGTTATCCTTTGCTGTCCCCTCAAGCCTAGCAAGCAACCTGGCAACCTGTCGGGTCCGGCTAGCAAAGCTACGGTCTGCCTCCTCTTTGGCCCTAGAAACGGCCTCCTCGATCTGGGCGTCCCTAAGACTCTCAGTTTCCAACAGCTTGCTCTTAAGCGAAGTGATCTCCTCCTTGTTCTTCGCATGCCGCGAGGACGCCTTGGACAACTTCCCGCTCAACTCATCCGACCTCTGCTTCGCGGAAGCGACATCGTCCTCGAGGGCTAGGACCTTCTCAGGAAGCTCAGCGTTGGCCCTCCTGGCTTCGCTAACCTCACGGTCACGAGAACGAGAGTCCTCCTCAAAGCAGAAAGCCATGCCATCCAGCTGGGTGGAGAGCTGCGCATACAAAGGAAAGCAAACATAACGCTGGAATAAGGGGAGAAACAATAACAAAGACAAAGAGAGAAAGATAGAGAGATCAAACCTCAGCCACTGTGGCTCTCGCCAGCGCAAGAGCCCTCTCGCCAGAGCCAAGAGTCGAAGAGTGCGCAGCTGCAGCACCATCACTGATCGGATCGCTAACGAACGCCGAAGAAGGACCCACCTTCCGTCGCTTCGGAGGTACCCCATCAGGAGTGCCTCCCGCCTTACCCTCCGATCCAAGGGCCCTCTTCCGCTGTTGCTCACGCCGCCTAGCAATCTCATCAGGAGTGAGGTTAGAACCACGAGACCGCTGAGCTGATGCAATAGGAGTCTTGGGCGTTGTGGATGACGGAGCACCCGTCTGCGAGCCTGCCCTCGCTGAGACTGCGGCGCTCGTCGACGCCGCCTTCGCCGATTCGGCTCGCTGAAAAGCGGAGACTCTAGCAGAGCCTCGTCCAAGGACCTTCCCTGGGAAGATCCGAATGGAGAGCGCTCTCCGGATCCTCTGACAGGTGAAAGACTTCACCCAATCACCATCTCCAGAGGCCAGGGCGCTGTGGATAGCCGCCGCCTCACTCCGGCTCACTGTCTGGGATGCTGGTTTCACTACGAAAACAAAGCTACACATTAGTGCACAAGGCACGAACACTGTGCAAAAGAGGATTTCTCTAAGTATAGAATTACCTCGTCTCTCCCAACTCGTTCTGAGGAGGGGAATGCAATCAGCCTCAACACTCTTTTCGGAGATCTTGACGAAGAAGAACCGGTCCTCGAAGTAGTCATCCTTGCTCGGGAAACCACTAATAAGAGTACGACCCGGAACCGGGGTGACGCAATACCTCAGCTCATCTACACGGCCACGGGGCCTGAAGTCCAGTAGAGAGGACAGTTGCCCGATGCTAATCTCCGCGTTGCATTCCCTGCTCAGCACGTAAATCCCGATGACATGCCTCAACCCTCTGGGGTTGATCTGAGCAAGGGAAACACCGTTCGCCTCTAAGAAACGAAGGAGGAAGCCAGGTACCGGGAACCACAGCAAACAATGCTCGATGAAGTTCTCATACAAGGTAAAGTGTCCTGGAGGCGGAGCGTCAGCCCGCTGAGTGTGGTCGGGAGCAACTAACTGGATCTCATCCGGAATCCCGCACTTCTTTCTGAGAGTCTGCAGCGCCGTCTCATCAGACAAAGTGGATCCCAGGGGGTCCGGACGCGCATTCTTCTTCTTGACCACCGGGTGTCGTTCAACCTCTGCGGAGACATTATCATCACCATCCTCATCATCGGAGGCAACCGACCTGAACGAAGAAGAGTCCGACGCCAAAGCGTTGGCTGCACCATCGGGGAGCCTTGGATCCTCATCATTGAGGGGAAAAGAGAGTCTGATCCCACCATTAGGGGCCATCAAATCCTCATCACCACTAAGCCTCCTCTCCTCCTCAATATCCGCTAAGCTATCGAAGATATCATCATCGCTCTCATCGGGTCCGTAGAGACGACTCCGCGGGACGGTGATTTTGCTACGGCAATGGATTCTAGTTCCGGGATTACTGAATGATGCCGAGGGTGGCATCGCAACCGCACGATCGGTTCGGCCCGGAGAAGCGACCATGCGGTCGGGTTTGCTCGACATCGCGACCGCGCGCTCGGTCCCGGTTGCCAACCCAAGATCGGTCTCATTCGTCTTCGTGACCGTATGATCGGGTCCAAGACCGATCACGGAGTCTGTCCTAGATGATGCGACCGTGGGGGCGGTCTCGCGTGGCGGTGCGGTCACGGGATTGATCTTCAATGACCCGACCGCGGGGTCGGATCGGCTACGCATCGCGACCACACCTTCGGACCCGTCGGGTAGTGCGACCCTAGGGTCGGTTCCGTGTGATGTCGCGACCACATGGTCGGCTTCGGGTGATGTTGCGACCACATGGTCGGTTCTGGACGAGGCCGCAACCACGCGATCGGCATTGGGGGGCGCCGCGACCGCGCCTTCGGTTCGGCGACGAAGCCCGCATTCGGGCTCGGTGTCGCGTGACGACGCAACCACGTGACCGACACGATCGGTCGGCGCGACCACGGGCTCGAATCCGAGCATCACAACTTCGCGATCGACCGGCTCGAGATTTTGTGTCTCCATCACAAGTGTACCTATGCACAAGTCAATAAAATGAATCAAAGGTCAAAGATTTCCATCTTTTGCCAAGAACACATCTCAAGCTTAAATTCAATCCTTAACAAGCTTCAATGGGAAAATCTCCAAAAGACTATGCAAATCCAAGGCAAATTTCATCAACAATCAAAGCTTAGAAATCAATAGCAACCAAAGATTCAAGGATTCTCCTAAGCAATCCACAATCCAACATAGCAAAGTTTGGTTCCCCATGGAAAAAGCTTAGATTTATGAACTTGGATCTTAAGAAGAAAAAGCTATGGAGATCTAGAGGATAACTCACCAAAGGAGAGAAATAAGCGAAGGATATGCAAGCTCGGGCTCGGTAACAAATCGCGAAGTCTCCGGTCGGGATGAGACGTGGTCGGCGACGGGAGAGAAAGAAGAAGAAAAAAAAAAAAAGGAGGAAGAAGGAGAAAGGAAGGAGAAGGAGTTGACCAAGTCAAACTCAATCCCTTTAAGGGAAAAAGATATTTTCTTCTTTCTTTCATCCGACGGGTCCCGCTTCCGTTCAAAATGGCACAACGCCTCTATCCTCCGGGAATCGTTTGGTTTACCCGGGAACGTCATTAACGTTGGCAATCGCATCACGGAGTCTTAAAATCTCCTTAAGAAACAAGAAGTCTTAAAATCTTCAATAGAGGAAAATAATCCTTTCTGCTGAATAAAGCAGCAGCTTTGGTAAAATAGGCAAGAAGTCTTGAAACCTTCGAAAACACTTACGAAGTCTTGAAATCTTCACGATGCCTATGGAGTCTTAAAACCTCTTGCGCTATGTCGTTTAGGCAAGGCAATCAAGGAAATTTCATCAAAGCTGAGGCGAACAGAGACAAGTCGAGGTTGGAGTTTTAAAGACGTGAAGCCTCAGGTAAACCCGAAGTAGGCGAATCCAGTACAAGCAATGGCAAGGGATTCATGAAGAATCAGGTTCCTTGTTCGAATCTCCTCATCACTATGCGTGGCACTCTTTTCCCTTAAGTAGAGGTTTTGTCCCAAAGGGTTTTCCCTACTAAGGTTTTAACGAGGCCACCATCTAGTGTCTTCCAAGTTCATGTTTCACACTGCTGTATGGACTTGAGGGGGAATACTAAACAAGATGAGTACTTGAAAGTGCTGTACAAAAGAAGAGATGAAAGCTTTGCCTTTAACCGTTAATGCTGCTCCTCGACATATCTTTTAGCTCGGCACTGCTATATCATACACTACCGAGCTGGGGGGCTAACTGTTGGGGTTGGTATTCACCCCCTTAGCATTAACACTCCAAGTCTAAGCATTTGAAGAAATGGCGCCTGGTACCTTGATGGAGGAAGCATTATAGAACCTAGGTCCTCATGCGGAGCAGATGTTGTAGCAACGGAGTAAACTTAAGCGAAGTGGAAATGGAACGGGACTGAGTGGAGGCCGACCACGTGCTCTCCAGCACGGGCCGACCACGTGCTCTCCAAGGAAGAACCGAGCACAGGCTCGGTCCAAGGAAGAACCGAGCATAGGCTCGGTCCAAGGAGGGCCGACCTCAGCTTCGCCTGTTTGGAGCCGATCGTGGTCTCGGGTCCTAGACCGAGCACGAGCTTGGCCTGGTGCCGAGCACAGCCTCGCCAAGCAACCCGAGCACAGCCTCGGTCATGGAGCCGACCGTAGCTTCGGTTCCTAGGCCAAGCACGGGTTCGGCCTACGGCCGACCTCAGCCTCACCACACGGCCCGACCTCAGCCTCGGGGTCATTAATCCCGTCCTTGGCCCAACGCAGTTTCCAACCCACTTCGACACGACCGACTCAAGTAAAGCAATTCCGTGGAGACTTAGGAGAAGGGGCCGCCTTAGACAAGCTATAAATAGACCTTTGTAAACACCCCAAGGGGGATCGGCAATTTGAATAGGCAAACTTGTACTCAAAGCTTTTCTGAGCAATAAACAATCTCTTTACATCTTTCTTGGCCCTAGCTTACCATAGAAATCTCACAAGCTTCCCTAGAACTCTTACAAATTCTAGTTGTGTTGGTTTCGACCCCCACACATTGCATTTCTTTATCGGATGATTCGGCCGCTAAGATTATTTCTGGTTGTCCAAGTCTAGAGAGCTTGACATTGTCTTTCTATACTCAACTTGGGTTTCTTGATCTGAGTAAATCATTGTTATTGAAGAGATTGGATTTACATTGTCACGATTTCGATTCGGGATCGAAAGTGATTGTAGCCCCGCATATACATTATTTGAGATTGAGAAACCATAACATGCCGGGTCCCTTAGTGGAGGTCTCGTCTTTAATCGAAGCTGACCTGAATTTTTCGTCTATATCACATGATCTCTATTGGGCTGAATTTCAAAAGATGATAGCTATGTTGCAGATCGTAAAGAAACTTACTCTTGGGGCTAACTTTGTTCAGGTATGGTCATTCTCATTGTTGAAAAATCACAGAAATTTGCTCTTGTAGAAATCAGGTCGTTTTATGATCAATGGTTCTTGTTGTTGTCATGCTCTTGGTTCAGGTATGTGTTCTTCTGTTTTGAAGAGAAAGTAGTTTTATGATCAATGGTTCTTGTTATTGTCAAGCTTAGGATTTTTATTTTTTTTGGTATTTGTGTTACAGCAGTGTCACTATTTTTGTGCTTATGTCATTATTTTTTCAGGGTTTATCTTTTGCCGAGCAGCTCCATGGTGTATTTTTCCAAACGGGCAAGCTCAAAGCTTTGACGCTTGAGATATCAATCTTTGAATCTGTTCTTACCGGTATAACAAAAATGTAACAAAACGCACCCGGGCTGAAGGAGATAACTGTACACACAAAGAAAAACACCAGCATAGGGGTGGGTCTCTTTTTATCTTCCTTCATATCATATCTTTTGGTGATGATTTTTTTTTCTTTTCTTTTCTTTTCTTTAGGGTCGATGTACTTTCGTTTACTTGGATTCGAGAGGCTTGAATCGAGATCCTTTCTGGATGAAAGGTATATTTCAAGCCTCATTGGATATGATTCCGACGTTGATGGACATGGAAGAAGATGCGAAATTCGTGTTTTGGTTAGTGGAATTTCTCCTCGATAACACAAAGACACTAGAGACAATGGTTGTGTGTTTGGGAGATGACGTTAGTCCAACAGGATTCGACGAGGTGCTTCAGATGGTTCCAATACTTTCTCGCAACTACAATGTCTCCATTGTAGTCAAGCGAGATGACGATTAAACAACTTCGGCTCTAAACAAGAACAAACCATTTTGCCTCTCAGTGCCATGGAACAAGAAGTAGCTTTTGGTTATCATCCAATAGTCTTGTAGTTACACTACTTACTAGCTAGTGTATGCATCAGTTCCATAGAACTCGATTTAACATATACTTTTAGATAATTTTGAATTATGTTCTTAAAGTTCTTTATAAAAATATTCTAAACTTTCGATTGCTATCAAAAGGAATTTGCATCCTAGAATTTGACAATTAAAACCAATTTTCTTACAACAAATAAAATTTCCAAGTAGCTGCTCATACTTATTGAGGTTGATAGTCCCTTAAAAATCTTGTAGTTACAAAAAGAGTCGGAAGTTTATAATAATACAAGAATGGTCATTTAAAATGATTCGATAGCCATGGCTGAAAAATCCCGGCATCAAGACGGCGACACTACCGCCGTCGAAATCCCAATCCACCACCTCAAAACAATGACCGGCGATTCTAACGAAGGTTCCGATTTCATCAGCTCTCTACCAGACGCGATTCTCCATCTAATCCTTTCCTCGATTCCAACAAAATCCGCGATTCGAACCTCCGCCTTATCCAAACGATGGAGGTACGTATGGTCAGAAACACCTTCAATCTCCATTGATAGTCATAGAGTAGTTACTAGATCGGCAGTTTCCATCTTCGTACTAGCTTAGTCAATAGGATTCAACCTGTTAATAGCTGGATCGAATTCGCAATCTCCCGCGACGCCGAGAAGCTTTCTCTCGAGTTTCGCGATACTCGTGTTAGGGATTACAGTTTTCCTGATTTCTTCTATACAAATTCCATTATGAAGCAGCTCTTGGTGGACTCTGGATCTGTTGTTATGATTCCTAAATGCGCGGTGTCGTGGACGTCGTTAAAGAATTTGTCTTTGAGTAACTGTAAGCTTTCCGATGAATCGATTCTCACGATTCTTTCTGGTAGTCCGGTTCTTGAAAGCTTGGAATTGTTGTTTTGTGATGAGTTTCGGTGTCTTGATCTTAGTCAATCGCCGCGTTTAAGAAGATTGGAGATTGATCGAAGCGATTGGTTTCTCGGGAGAACGGAGATTGTGGCACCGTATATCCATTGTTTGAGATTGAGGCATTCTCGATTACCGTGTAGTTTGGCCGATGTCTCTTCTTTAGTTGAAGCTAACTTGAACATTTACTTTTGCGATCTTGGAACACTTACCGCTGATTTTCTTCAAGGTAATGTGATTAAGATGCTTAAAAAGTTGCAGAATGTTGAGAAGGTTACTATTGGAGCTACGCAGAGTCCAATCTCGTGGCGTCGTTCATGGAACTTTTATTGAGAAATACAAGAAGTCTAGAAACAATGGTCGTTCTCTTGGTAGGTTACCTTGATGCATCAGGTTATGAAGAACTTGTTGCAATGGCTACAACACTTTCTCATAACAACAATGTCTTCACTTCGATAAAGCAAAGCCATGTTAAAAATGTATCCTACACTTTCTCTTAATGATAATGTCTTTGATTGTGATCAAGACGAAATCCAAATCTTGGAAAAAAATATTTCTATCAATTTACACAATTTACACTTTCTAGTCAAATCCTAATTCATTAAAAACATATGGATTGGATTTAAAAAATTGATTTTTGTCCAAAAGAAAGTTTTTAATTGGTTAAATTAATACTAGTTAGTAATGGTTCCTTCTTGATTATAGATTGACCTACCAAATTTTGTCACAGATAAGATTTATCGGAATCCGACGGCCATGGAAGACCGTGCGACGGACACGGTCGCCGGAGGAAGCCCGAGCCACAACTTCGGTCATCCTTTCGAAATCGACGGTGGTGTAGACTCGATCAGCTCTCTACCAGACGAGATCCTCCAGCAAATACTCTCCTTTATTCCGACCAAATTCGCGATCAGTACTTCAGTCTTGTCCAAACGATGGAAGCATGTTTGGTGCGAGACGCCTTGTATCGACTTTGATTGGCTTGGTTCCGGTGAATCGATTAGCAAAACTCTAGCCAGCTACACGGCAGCCAAAATCCCGAATTTCCGTCTTAGTACCAGAGTTAGCAACAAGAAAAGTGCTCAACTTGTTAATAGCTTGATCGAGTTTGCAATGTCTCACAACACTGAGAAGCTTTCTCTGGAAGTGTGTAGTAGTTTTAATAGAATGGGTTATATTTTTCCAGATTTCTTGTTCAGCAATTCTTCTTTAAAGCAACTCATCCTAGACACGGCATATGATCTTATAAGTCCTAGATGCACCGTGTCTTGGACATCACTGAGGAGCTTGTCTTTGACCTGGGTTAGACTCTCTGCTGAATCATTTTCTAAGATGCTTTCTGGTTGTCCAATGCTGGAAAGCTTGACATTGAAGTATAAAGGTTCGCTTAAGTATCTTGATCTTAGTAAATCGCTGCGCTTGAAAAGATTGGATATTGATTTACACCCTTTCGGTTCTAAACCCGTGCAGATCGTGGCTCCTCATATCCATTCTTTGAGATTGAGAAATTTGAGAGCCAGAAATGATGGGTCACAAAGTATTTGTCCTTTAGTTGATGTCTCCTCTTTAACCGAAGCTAACATTGATTTTCACAATTGGTGGTATGACATGTATCCTTGGGAGTTTGTGGCTGTTCACGCTATGGTGCAAACGATGCTAGAAAAGTTGCACAACGTAGAAAACCTTACTTTAGGGGTTAACTTTCTTCAGGTATTGTTGCCTTTCTTGCATCCTTAAAACCTTCACGCTTATAACTATGTATGTTGCATAATCACTTGGGCTTCTATGTATTTATTATATACACATTCTAAAACATATCTTTCTTTATCATCGTTCTTTAAGTAACTAAGTGAGATGCGTTTTCCTTCTGTTGAAAGGTCTATATTTTGGTTTTTGCTGTTGTGTTAGATACTATCTATGGCCAATGTTAATATAATAAAATACTATTTGGAAAATAATGGTTGCCGAAGAACCATGAAAATAAGGCCAATGTTAATGAGATTTGAGAATGTTATTATTAGCTTTGGTCCTTTTTCATGTATAATAAAAATATACTTGAAGATACGTACACATTATCACACTATAAACCTTTATTTTTCTTTGCCTAGAGAGGAAACAATAGAGGAGATTAAGCTTACGAGTTTGCCTATTTAATCATGGGTGGTGGTGTATTATTAGGATCCAACTCATCCATCTTAATTCTCTCATAATAATGAAATATAACATTCTTAGTCGATAGTTTGACAGTTGAGAAAATATAGCATTCTTAGTCGGTATTTTGGCAGTCAAATGTTTCTAAAATTCAATGGCGAATATAACTAAACAAAAGAAAATTTCAAAACTAAAACTTGTGTATAAATGCAGCGCCAACAATTACTACTTAAACTATATCAATGAGGGAAGTCGTATGGCGTAGTAGTGTTCTTCGAACCATACCATGTTTGTTTGATAACTTTAGTGTATTTGTTGTTTCCTTGTACAGGAAGGAAGAAATTTGTGTAGGTCCATATTAGATTTCATATGCTTAATGGTTATTCCCGGTTATTGTATCTATTAAACCGGGTTGGGTTAGTCCATATATAATGTATGTTACTCAACTGTAACAAACCAACTCAGAATTAATAATACACATTTTCCGTAACAAACTTTTCTCTCAAGCTCTCTCTCTCAAAGTTCATCATCTTCATCACTTTTCTGGGTTCTAATAGTCCATGTAAAGATAGTATGTGTTGCCTGCAGTTATGTCCTTGTGAATCTTTGTTGCCAATTCTGGTTCGGTTATGTGATTTATGCAATTTACATTTTTAAGTATTTAACAATATATTGAAAAAAAAAATCACTAATTAATTTTAAACCAATAAATATTTATTATTTATAAATATTAATTAATTTTGTTAAATATAATTAATAAAGTATTAGTCAAACTATTTGTTCTAAAAACAATAAATTGTAGAAAAAAATTCTAGTAATTAAAATAAAGAGTTTGATCGCATATGATAAGCATAACACAATCTAACGGCAGATATAGATCACGCCGTAAAATGTAGTAGCAACTATAGCGGGAACGCATGACCAAACAACCAAGTCGGAGTTGATGTAGTGTGGGAGGGTCGAGTTGAAAGCCTGGGCAAAAACTAGAGAGACGATGTCCATCGCTTTATCAATGCGGAAAGAGAATGACGTGCCGCGAATTCTCATGAGCGAACCCCTGCATCCGAGGGAAAAGACACAGAACATAGGCCACGCAGCAGCAAATAGAGCGAGCTACATATCATAATGATCAGCCTTCTTGTTCGAATCATCGCGGACTAAAGGGACCGGGTTGTCCTTCGACACCCTGAAAGCAAACAAGACGAACATGCCTTTTGCGAATGCGCCATAGATAAAGTGCAACATGAGGATTACTTCCGACCAAGTAGCTTGAGGGATCATGGGTGGCCTCGCTTCCTCTCGCAGGTACTTGAGGCCATTGCACAACAATTTGCACAAACCGTCCTTTTGAATAAGGCTGGCAAGTTGATTTTGAGGAACAGGGAGAGTTGAGAAGAGATAATTGACCTCAGCATCGGATAAGTTGAGCTCGCCATCATTTTGCATGATGTCCTTGATCTCATCACGAGTAAGTCCCAGTCGACTGGATGGCTGTCGACCAGACCCCACACGATCATACTTCGCTTCAATCAAATCCCTCGGGAGTGATGGATTCAAGCACATGGAGAACTCAGAAAGCTTCAGAGCTCCATCTCCGTGGTGATCAAAGCGCCTGACCAATTTCTCCGCATCTTCTGATGATATTATGATACTCCAATCGGCTAATGCTTTTCGCAATTCAGATGGATATAGTAGTTCAGCACTGGTCAAAGCAGCCTCCTCAAAGAGCCTACGATGGACGTCCGTCATCGACATGTTAAACCTGTAAAAGAAAAACCCCACAAGCAATCAGAATTCTGTAAGTGCAGAAAACTATACTAGAAACATAACTTCAAACTCGAATCTAAACGTAAGCTGCACGTAATGAGGACTAGAGTAAAACCCTAGGCTAGAATCAAGCAGAAACTTCATGTGACTAAAGCAGACAAGGATAAATAAATTAAGGAGTTAGAGGACGAACAAACGTAGAGATAAAGAGGAACTTTGGCTCAAAAATTTCACTAAAGATAACTTTCATAGAAATTTTTTTTGAACAAAACTTACAAGTTTAGAATTTCTTAGCTCTCTTGTTTTTGCTCTTCTTTCTTAGAAACCGAAAACCTAAAGAGCATCCTCATTGGAGACCCAAGATGGTCTAATGTGGTGTTTTTATAATATAAAATTATTAAAATGGTTGTAAAAAGAAGAAAGAGAGTGTTTTTGTGGGGTATATTGAAATATAGTGTTTAGGAAAAGGAAAAAAGAGAATGTCTAAAATTGGATATTTTTTAGAGTGTTTTTAAAAGGAAGAGAGATTGTTTAAATATAAAATTAATAAAAGTTGAGTAAAATGATGAAAGAGAAGTATAAAGTTGAGTAAAAGGAAGAGAGTATGTGTTTTAATAATTTTATATTATAAGACTACCACATTAGACCCAAGAGGGTCTGCAATGAGGATGACCTAAAAATTAAAAATTAAGTTTTCAATTCAAGCCCTCTCTCAATCTTTTCACCCAATATTTTTCGAATTGTGATGTTTATTATTAAAACAATTTCAATCTTCCAACAGTTGTAAATTTTTAAAATTCGAAAAATATTGGGAAAATATTTACGCAAAATCTGTTTACGCAAATTCGAAAAATATTGGAAAACTTCGAAAAGTTTATTTCATAATTTATGATTTTTAAAGTATTTTTAAAGTTTTGAAGATTATAAATTTGGAAATTTAAAATTTAAAATTAATTTTAAAATTTAAAAGCGAATGTATTATTTTTAAAAAAAATATTATAAAATTTATTATTATTTGTTTAAGTTTCAGAATTTTTTTATCCAATTTTTCGAATTTTTAAAAATTATTGTGATGTTTATTATTATTTTTGAATAAAAATTATTTTCTGAATTATTTTTTGAATAAAAATTATTTTCTGAATTATTTTAATAATAAAAATTATTTTCTGAATTATTTTAATAATAAAAATGTGGCGGCGCAAACTAAAAACCTAGTTTGGAGGTTTTTAATGTAACTGTTTTTAGGTTGAAGGTTTATAGTGTTAGTGAAATTCCACCGAAGTTTAAAGTGCCAGTAAATCCAACCTTGAAAAATGCGGTTTTCCCTTATAATTAGGCCACAAGCCCCGTATACATGTGTATATGAGATTTAATAAATCTTAACAATTGATGTGATCACATGGGGAACCAATTCAGAAAAACATAACCAAAATGGGACCACTGGTTAAATTATATTTACCAAAAAAAATAAAATGGACAAAGGCCAGTTCGCATACGAACAAAAATGGTTGACTTGACTCAAATCAGGATAGAATTTTCTCTCATTCAAATCCTAATACTCGACTTGATTTTCTGTCATTCAAATCCTAATACCGACTTGTGTGTGTGGGGTAAAAAAGGCATTCATAATGAATATTCCGATATTCTCATTATTTAAGATATTTATATAATATTTTAAGATTTTTTCAAAACTAAAGTTACGAAAAAATAACATATCACTTATTTTAAATTTTTTTAAAATTTATTTATTGAAAGAAAAAAGTAAAATTAAGTGTATAACTTAATAATTAGTGCAAACTTAATTGCACATTTCAAAAATTGTATATTAGCCATTATCGTTTTTCACTAAAGTTATTGTTTGGAAATTTTTTATTTTATTAAACCCGACAATACTATACATAAACATATAAAACTTAGGTTTTTTTATAAGTTATTGTAATTTAAAACCACAAAAGAGAAACATTGTATACGTCCAATGATTTTTATTAATGAACAATCTGTTTTTTTTTTCCAAGTAACATTGTATATATCCAATGATTTGCTACAAATACTTAGATTTTTACCCTATATAATTAATTATTCTAAATACCAAATTTTTGTAATATCTTATTTTTATAGATAATCATTAAGTCAGAAATTATTGCATATTTTATCATATTGTTATATATGTTTTACATGGCTACAACGCTACATTTAGGTTTTTCGAGCTACATATACATCTAAAGAAAAAGGTAGTGCTTTCTTTAATTTTGTTTTGTTTTTTTGTGTTTATTTAAAGGAATCATGACACAAGAAAATGTTTAGAAGATCTACCTCACTTTATGTTCTCTTTTTGATAGGGTAGCCTAGTGTTTTCAGGCATTTGTTTCATTAATAAATATCTATGGCATAATATGAGTGTATATATATGGGGACCTAAGAATAACAAAAGAATCTATTACCATAATTGGTAGTCTAAAAATAGCAATATAAGTCTATTTTTTGGAAATTCTGACACATCGAAAACCGCACTTTAAATTAAAAACGTGATATATACCAGATAACCTGCCAGATCGTTTTAATTAATTTAAACATGAAAATATTGTTTATATTGGCTATAGACATACAAAAATTAATAGAATAATTACTCTTAAATTATTTGAGAGAAAAATGCAAATTAAAACTATAATTCTTTTTAAGAACTAGTCATTTTATTTTTTTGCTAAATTGTTTGGAGTAATTAAGAACTTACTTGAAAGGAGGAGGCTTTGAAGGCCATTAATGGACATATTTGTGGATAGGGTAACAATGGAGTCTAAGATAGTCTCTCCAATTGTTAACCTCTTCTTTCGGTACATTAAAGCTCGTCGACAATCTTGTTGTCCTCGTCGGGTCGTCTGAGTAAAGCTTCATTTTTCTCCTCCATAGACATGCTAAAGAACTCATTCGCAACACTCACCATCTCATCTATTGTCTCTTTGTCAACTCCGTGATTTATGACCTAGATCCACATTTGAGAGATTAGCCATGAAAAGTCTTAGCATATAAATCTTTAAAGTTTAAATGCTTGAGATATATTATTGTGTTTTTGCCCAAAATTTAGTACATATATACGCTCCAATGAAAATAATCGGCATAGAAAATAGTCAAATATTAAAGAGAAAAAAAAAAAAATTCTTGATATTTTCATTTTTTTGTTCCCAAATATAATATTTGATTATACGAGCTCCATGCTAAAACCCAACACTCATCTTCATTATTACCTAATACTAAAAGGAATTAGATCTCTTTCTTTAATTGCTGCAAAGTTGATAAGTGACATGTATATATATGTATAACTAGGTACCTGAAAAAACCCGAATCGGGTGCAAGCTTGGTGGATTTGTTGGACGAGATGAGATTGATCTGTGGAAGAGAGATCGATGAGAGGGAAATCTTCCAGTTGAGAGACTTCGGAGAGACGAGGACGGTCGGAGATTGGAAGGACATAGTTTTCCGGCAAAGTAGTGAGACGATGACCGGTGGATATCAACTTTTCCGCCATCTCTTATAAAAAAATACAAGAAGAAGCTAGAAGGGAAAGAGATAAAATGAATGCTTGACTTTGAGCAAGTATTTAAACTATAATATCTTCAGGCCTACTCAATAAATTGTTTTGTTTTTTTACAATTTGAAATAAATGAGTTTTAGTTTAGATAGTGACATAACTATAATATTAATATAAATAAATTAATAGTTTATATATGTTTGAACTAATAAATTATAGTTTTAAATAGTGATATAATTTCGGTGTAAGACATGATAGGTACGGAATTGTCTAAATAATAGTAAATAAATTGTTAGTGTTCGATACGGGCGAGAAGTTTTATAGAAAGATTTTAGGGTTAATTTGCGGTATAGCCAAAAAAAAAATTATAATTCAAAATCTAACTAAAAATCCTAAATCTAATGGTTATGAATTGGCCATAAGTGAGTTTTTATTAGATTTTGAATTATAATTTTTTTTGGTGTTATTCAACCCAATTTCCTAAGATTTTATGTGTATATTTTTTTTTCCACGATTTTATGTGTATAATATTTTTATTACAAGTGATTTTTATCCACCGAATATATAATTGTATGGAGTGGGTTTTAAGGACTTTTGGAAAAAGACAAATGTTTTTTTAATCGTAAGATATATGATCGAAAAATTTGATGCCTAAATATATTAGTTATATCCCCCCACCCCACCCCTTTTCGGCCATGTTTTTAAATCGGACCAGTAAATTCGGATCGTAAGTCAATGTGGTTCGACCAGATTCAACCAGATTTGATAATATTTTAAATTATTAATATACTTAATTTTATACTCTTTCAATATCAAATAAACATTTGTATAAATTCTAAATAAAAATACACATAAATATCATAATTATTAACAACCAATCATTTCCAGTATTTTTGGTGATTTAATCAAAGAATTAAGAAAACATCTATAATTTTTATAGTACGTATCTTATAGATTTGTGACACCCCGATTTCAGGACATATGTGATATATGCGGTATATGCGGAGAAGATTAAAAAATTTGATTTGGCTACATATATCACAAAGTGCACTTATCTTTTCGGTCACAGGTCTTGAGAGAACTCTAAAGTTAAGCGTGTTTGAATTGGAGTAGTTTATGTAAGAGAATCAATCATCATCTCAATTACTTGGTCGCCACTCTCTATTACGTGATGATTGAGTGGTCAATGATTTACTCATAATTGTATTTATTGTAAATGATTTTCATTCCTCTGTTTTAGGACTCTTTCCTTATTAGCTAGCTTAGATGATTCCTAGTCTTTGTATAAATATCGTGGTGTACAGACTCTTGAGCAATATAACAAATACATTTCTTATATGGTATCAGAGCCTATAGCGATACCCTAGATTTTTCTTCTCCGCCGTCTCTATTTTTTTTTTCTTTCTTGCCTCAATGGCTGCCACCGCCGAGACTGTTGACGTCACCACCTCTCTGCTCAACATCAACATGGTGAACATCACGAAACTTACCTCTACAAGCTACCTTACCTAGCGTATTCAAGTTCACGCTCTCCTTGATGGCTATGATCTAGCTCACCATGTCGATGGCAACACACAAGCCCCGGCTCAAACAATCACGACTAACAATGTCGTCGGACCCAATCCAGCATACACGAAGTGGAAGAGGCAGGATAAACTGATCTATAGCGCTCTCATCGAAACGCTCTCTCCAACAATCCAACCACTTATTACTAAGACCACCACCGCCGCTGAACTTTGGAAAACCATGTCATCTACGTATGCGAAGCCAAGTCGAGGTCATGTTCTTCAACTCAAACAACAGTTGAAGGAATACAAACAAGGCTCCAAAACAGTCGATGACTACATTCAAGGCATAGTCACTCGGTTTGATCAACTTGCTCTTCTCGGCCAACCTATTAGCCATGAGGATCAAATTGATAACATTCTTGTTGGTTTAACAGAAAATTACAAACATGTTGTTGACCAAATCGAGAACCGGGAGACGCCGCCAACAATTGTTGAACTTCATGAACGTCTCTTGACAAAAGAAGCGAGGATACTTGAGCTTGCTTCACCTGTTTCCAATGTTGCTCCTATCACAGCAAATCCAGCCATGACTCGTCAACGCTCATACAATGGAAAACAACAACAAAAACCGGCTCAAACTTGGTCCAACTACAACAACAACCATCAACCCAAACAAGACACACGCAATACTTCCAAAGGTTACCAAGGTCGTTGCCAAATCTGCGGTGTGTTTGGATACACCGCAAGACGCTGTACGCAATTTCAACAACTCTCAACTCCTCACAACAGCCTTGCTCCGTCACCATTCCGTCCTTGGCAGCCCCGGGCTAACGTTGCTCTTGCGTCATCGAATCCGACAAACGCTTGGCTCATGGATAGTGGAGCGACTCATCATATGACCAGTGATCTCCATCACCTCTCGGACCCACAATCTTACTATGGTTAAGATGTTGTCCTAATCGGAGATGGCTCTGGTTTGAATATCGCTCATACGGGTTCAGTTTCTCTTCCCTCTCCTTCTCGAAATTTAAGACTCAACAGCGTTCTTTGTGTTCCTGATATCAAGAAGAATCTTATCTCTGTTTATCGATTGTGTAATAATAATAATGTCTTCGTGGAATTCTTTCCTGCTCACTTTCAGGTGAAGGATCTGAACTCGGGAATCCCGTTAATCCACGACAAGACCAAGGATGAGTTGTATGAGTGGCCGGCCTTACCCAATACCCTTAAATCCTTCTTTGCTTCTTCCGGATCAAAACCATCCACGACCGACTGGCATCATCGCCTCGGTCACCCTTCATTTTCTATTTTGAAAAACGTTGTTTCGTCTTTTTCCTTACCATGTTCACAATCTGTAAAAACCTTTTGCTCAGATTGTGCTATCAATAAAAGTCACAAATTACCATTTTCTCAAACCTCAATCACTTCGACAAAACCTCAATCTTTTTCCTTTCCTATAGTTTCAAGATGGGTGACCTACTGAAAAATCATTTTCAATACCGTGTGAGTGAAGACAAAGCACCGAGAAAGATCACGTGGTGTTTTGCAGGATTACTAAACATGACTTCCAAGCCTCCCGGACTAATGCACCGACCGTCGGACATGGTGAGCCCACGGGCCGAGAGTGGACGGGGGTTATGGTAGGGGCGGTCGGGGTGTTACAAATGGTATCAGAGCAAATCCTGACAACTGTGTGAGTCAGGTTGTCGGGGTAACGATCTTGGTATGTGCAACGAGGATGTTGCGATCTGTTAGTGTGGGGGGGGGGGGGGGGGGGGGGAATGTGACACCCCGGTTTCAGGGCATATGTGGTATATGCGGTATATGCGGAGAAGCTTAAAAGAATTGATTTGGCTACCTATATCACCAAAGTGCATTTATCTTTTCGGTCACAGGTCTTGAGAGAGTTCCAAAGTTAAGCGTGCTTGAGCTGGAGTAGTTTCAAGATTGGTGACCTACTAGGAAGTCATTTTCAATACCGTGTGAGTGAAGACAAAGCACGAGGAAAGATCGCGTGGTGATTTGCAGGATTAGTAAACATGACTTCCGAGCCTCCCGGACTAACGCACCGACCGTCGGATATGGTGGACCTACAGACTGAGAGTGGACGGGGGACCATGATAGGAGCGGTCGAGGCGTTATAAGATTGATCTTGTAGTGTTGACTGTTGAATTTCATAACCACATAATAAAATAAAACCAGGAAAAAATTAACTAGTAAACATGATTACTCATTTATAATCTATATCTTTATTTTTTTTTAGTTTAAAAAATAATAACTACAAAAAAAAGAAAATTAATTAGCAAAATAGTAAATTGGTTTAAACTCGGTTTGAAACGGTTCAATTGGGTTGTCGGTATTGGGTTTTTTGGCGGTTCAACCCGGTTCAATTTCCGGATTAACTCTATTTGGATTTAGAGTTGATCCAACTCAGATCGGTACTCAGTTCAAAGTTGAATCCGGTTTGACGGCCAGTCTAGTCCAGTTTACAAAACATTGCCTTTAGATTTATTATAAGGTAATTTTAATTAAAAAAAAACATATTTAAACTATATCGTGGGTAAGTATTTATTTACATTTTTGTCACTTTTTCAATATTATATTAGAAACTCAATTTGAATCCTTTTCAATATTTTATGTTTGCTTCCATAAACTAACAATGACATTCCAAGAGAGGAACATAATCCTTCAACTATTCGACCGATGCATTCTTCTCCATGAGAGTTCCAAATTCACTTTAGAAGGCAAAAACAAAATCTCTTTAAACCTTCACCAAACATTAGATTAGACTTCTAATCACATAGACCAAATTCATAATGTTAACTACCACTCTTTTCCGTAAATCAACTCTCTTCTAGTTATGTTAACTCATACTAATTAATTTGTGGTTTGAAATTCATTCAAAGACGATGCAACTTCTTTTTTGGTCCTGCCCAAATTCATATTGTTAAAGTAAAAGTAAATTCACTTTGAAAAGATTTACAATTTTCCTACAAAAACATCAAATTATAGTTTTCAGTATTGTTCGCATTAGTTAGTTATTTTTGGTGGATCCTTTTTGGAGAACAAGATATTTCATTGAATCATATAGAACCTTACATCAGATACATAATTAATTGCCTTTTTAGCTAAAGAGTCTGCTAGTTGGTTATTTGATCGAGGAACATGTCTAAATTCAATAAGAGGAAACAGAGGAATGAGGTTTGCTATGTCTTGTCGTACGCCAAAGAGTTCTTTAATCTTTTTGGAGGAGACGACAACTCCAATTACCACTTGAGAATCTGAATAGAAACAGACTTTGAATAATCCTCTTTCTTTTGCTTTCATCAAGGTCATACGGATCGACAAGTGCTTCCGCCATGAGAAGTGGACCTACAAAAGGTTCAGAATGTGTTCCCTCATTTTTAGTGGATCCATGTGCATATCCGCATTGTAGAATCTCAGAGTTGGAGCTCACAGACTCAATCCTCATATGACGTCATCTCAGGCGTCATAAAAATGACGTCATCATGATGGGTGTAGCATACGTAAGCATCATGTAACTCGTAAATTAGTAGTACTTGGCATCATGTAACTCGTAAGTTAGTACTTACTTCAAAAGATAAAATATGAAATACAATAATATTTTGGCAAATGCAGCCTTTATAAAACATTACTAACAAAAAACTTGTCCAACTAAAAAAAATACGATGACAAAGTAGTTAATACTTTTAGACCTCTTCATAATTTTGACAATATTTGATTAATCACCACTTATTGACCTCTTCAAAATTCCTTTTCTTCACAAATAATTATGACAGGTGACAACTCCAATTTTACCTTTTAAATTATGCACAAGCTGAGGAAAAAAATAAATAAACGTAAGCTGTCAAAAAAGAAAGACAAAATATTGGGAAGAGGATGAAAATAGAAAATTAATTTTTGATAAAAATAATTATAACGGTAGGCAATTAATTGCGAATCTCAAACAATAGGAAACGAAAAGCGGAGTTTCAATGACTTTGTTTTATTTATTTTATTTACTCTTTTCAAATTGTCAAAATGTGACAAATATTTTGAAAAACATTTGTAAGAAACCAGTTTTATGAACGTGGAGTTGATATATAAATGGAAAGTAAAGAAATAGTCAAATCAACCGAAAAGTGACGACAGAGAAAAAAAAACAGAAAAGCTAGAGTTTCCTATTTTTTTTATCCTCGCCCGAAGCCGAAAAGAAAAACAAAAATTGGCTCTGACTTGATAAATAAAAAGAAGAAATGAGAAGAAAAATTGATAATTAGGGCCCCTTAAATAGAAGAAGCGAAAGTAAAATTTTCCACTTACTTTTATTGGGAGAAAATTTTCCTCCAACAAAAAAAACAAAATGCTTGATAAAAATAAAAAAGATTTTTGTGGAAGCCATTTGGCCCAGTGGTCAAGGGTTTAAAGATTTCTACACCAGGTCTGGGGTTCGAATCCCAGACAAAACAAATTCTTGCAGATTAATGGAAGACACTTTTCAGAAGCTTCAGAGTCGTCTATGAAGACCATGTCCATCGTTGGGGATGTCGTACGTGCAGAACCGTTGGTCGGAGAGAGTCTATCCATCATGGAAGATGTCGTATATGCAGAGCCGTTCGTCGGGGAGAACTTGTCCATCATGGGAAATGTCGTACATGGAGAGTTGATGTATTATATAGAGATTACAATCATCATTAGACTAATTTGATCAATTTGACCTAATCCTATTTTGATGATACTGCACTGCATAGTGAATCCAATTTTTTTTTTCTATTTTTTTAGGATTTAGGGTAAAAGTTACCCTATTGGGTCCTATATGGGTCCTATTTTAAAACTCGAACCCGACCCGAACTCGAATGGACTCGAACCGAACTCGAACCGAAATTTTCAAATACCCTAATAGATCCTAAACACCTATACCCGAAAGACTCGAAACCCAAAAGACCCGAACCGAGGACCCGAATGCCAAGGACTACTTCTAATATAGTTAAACAGTCGCTACCATTATGCCGTGTTATGAACAGTATCCAATGTGCAAGAATAAACAATTACAAACAAAATTAATTCAACTGGTGAGGTAAACATGTTTAAATAAAGCGGTTTCAGTATTTATTCACCCCAAAAAAGGTGATTAAGTATTTTTTTTAGGGATTATGGAAAAAGAATTCAAAAAGAAATAACTAAAATGATAATTAGAAAACTTTGTCTAATTTATATATAAATTTAGTTGTCACTCTTAAGCCATTTCATCATCTACATTTATACCATATCATATTTTAAATTTACTATTATAATTTGAAATTTAATATATACGTTAGTTATATTTTTATTTAACAAATTGAATTAATAGAGAACATACCAAAAAAAATCACTATATTTTAAATATAGGTTACTCTTTTTATTTCACGAGTAAACTAAAAAGTTGTGAATGTAGACAAATGAGAGTAGAAAGTGAAAAAAAAAGCAGTAAAAAATTTACGCAAAGGGATTCGTTTTCCTGGATCTTCTGGTATATCTGAAAATCCAGAAACGACAAGGTTTTCAAGGGAAAAACAATATCTCCACAATTTACTCTTTAGACAGCGATCCTCGAAGCGGAGAGTTCATTGCAAACCAAATGGAAGAGGACAAAGAAGCAGAGGATCTACGGCAACATAATATTTCACATGACCCCTCACCTCATGATCCCCAAATCTCGATATGTCAGATCGATGCATCTTGTGTTGACCATGGGCCGGTCAGTGGACTTGGTGGTGCTTAAGAGACTACACAGGCCTTATCACTTATGGCATGAGAGGATGTAGATGAAGCATTTCGGCATTTCATGCTAAGTTCGATGGTTTACTGGGCGATGGAATGCATGAACGGGAGAAGACTAGTGATAGTGAGGATTGAGACGGATTGTGCAAATCTGATTTCCATGACTACGCATCCACTAGATGGGCTATTTCAGTGCAGAGCTTGACTCGTTCAAGATGCTAAAACAACACTTTGTATCTTTTAGTTTAGTTCATATTTTACGTAATGGTAATGTCTGCGCCGACTCCCTTGCAAAAGGAGGACGAGCACATAGTTATGTATTTTTCCATGTAAGTCAGACATTTCCGTTTAGGGTTGCCCGCGAGGGAAACCGTCTAAACGCTAACACTTGATTTAATATATGGTGATCGTTAAAAAAAAAAAAATTACGCAGGTCTCATATAATTAGAGTAAACTTTCCCACTACTTATGTGTAGAAGGAAATTCTCAGCTAACGAAAAATCAAAACAATTGATAACAAACAAATATTTACTCGATGTTACTCTCAATTCCTTTCCACGGTTTTACTCTCAATTACTCTCACATGTTTACCATTCACACCCAAAATAGAAAAAAAAAGCTCTTAAGTCACTTTTTTTCAAAACAGTGAATATCAATCAAACCAAAAACGAATCCAAGCCAACATCGATCATCGTGTGGATGTAACTTACTTGTGGACATAGATAATCGTGTAATTTGGTACACTGAGAGAAAGCATGACACGTTTCGAAACAGAAAACCAATATTGTCTTTTTTATTCTATCCAAAAGAATCAGCACGATCGTAATATGGAAGTGGAGTCATTGTTATCAGTTCTGAGTCAATCTTGATAAGTACTTTAGAGTCGTTTACCATGTCAAACACTTCCAATCAATGGAAAATTCTGATATCAAATGCAATTATTATCGTAAATTAGGAAATTTTTCACCTTCGGACCTATAGTATAATCGGTTTATGTGGTTTAATACTCCCTCCCTTTCGTGTTATTTGTTATTTTATACCTAATTCTTTTTGTTTAAAATTAAGTGTCATTTTACATTCTCAATACAAATTTATGATTAATTTTCCATTCTCATTTCTACGTTTTACTTTATTAATTATTCATATCAAATAAATAATATATTAATTTATGGATAATTTTTTTTATATTTATTTTTTTACTTTATGTGAAAATAGTCTTAAACTACAACTATTTGAAACAAAGAGAGTACGTTCTATTAGTATTAAAAAATACGATGCATATCATTTGGTCTACGCTTGAGGTTCGGATTCAGCATAGTCCGAGAGGTCGTATGGTTACTCTAGCCTCTAGAGAGAAATTTGAAAAGATGTATACATTGATCATAATCATATGCCTAATTGTTGTTTGTTGGTTATTTTTTTCTCCCACATGAACACAAATCAGCAATATGTAATAAATTTTTTATTTTATTTATGTTAGTTTCCATATCAACTAGGTCATTAGTCAAATAAATTTTGATCATCAAAATTGTACATTTTCTTGTATATGTATCAATCAACCGCATAGACAATTCTTATATAATTATTTTATTTTGTTTGATTTTGATATTTGTCATACGGAATAGTAAGTTTTAACATTTGAAACTGATTGGTAGTAAGTTGATTGATCTTTTTTTTTTTTTTGAGAAAAATAAGTTGATTGATCTTCTCAACTTATTTATGGTATGGAATATTCCTAACAATAAGACAGTAGTCATAGACAATAATGTTTAATACGGTCGAAACACAAATAATATGGTTCACAAAACGAATGATGGCGTCGGTCGGAAAACCACCATAACCATAAATCAATTACCGATATGTATATGTATTGAGAAAATTCAAATAAATTAAAATTACAAGATGCATGAATGTTCCGTGAGTAAATGGTATTATCTGTTTTTTTTTAAAATGGTATTATCTTTATTTGACAAAACCTTTGTGTTTTTCTGTATCGTACGTGATTCATGTGTTGCTAAACCTTTTCTTTTTGTCTTCTGATGTGTCTGTGCTGTTAAAGTTTTCTTATCGAATTTAATATATTATATCTTGGTAAAGTCGTATCTTTGTTTTTTCATTTGATCATACACACCAAATTGTGCTAGAATATTAAAATATAGTTATAAAGAATTTGCATGATATATCATTTTTGACATGTTACTGTAAAAAATATATTATAATATTTCCTTTCTCTATTATGTAGTCTTATAGAGATCCGTTTTTATTGGAATAATGTTATTCCATAATATATTTGGTAATCAATTAATTAGAAATAATGGAGTTAATTCCTAATAAATCTCTATTTTAATGGACGGTTGAGATTAATCCTAAAGAAACCCTAAAGAGGAATTAGATCCTCTCTCTAGACTATAAATATATGCATTTAGCACATCATAAAGACATAACAAGAGACAACACCTAAAAAATAAGTTTATGGGCAAAAAGAGAGAAACCTAACTCCTAGCTTAGAGATCAGCCTTTCCGTCTTTCATTCATGAATTCATTCAGGAAATATCTCCACTACAATGAACAGAGGTACCCTGATAACCCCCATCTTCATAGATTCTATTATGTGATTGATCTAAATGTTTAAAAGTCTTAGGTTTTATGTAAATTATAAACTTACATTTACTTTTAAAAATGTCAATTTTAAAACTATCATTATTTTAAAATTTTAATATCAATTATGTTAGAGTTAACTATATTATATTAGAGTTTAATTTCCAGAGTTTAAGATTTGTTAGAGATTAAAAAAAATTAACATTGAGAATTTTGATATATACAATTTTGAAAAGACATCATAAGTAACACATTTGCAAAATATAATTTAATAATAACATGTTTCAAATAATAATTTATTAGTTGCCGGTTTGCAAAAAATAATTCAACAATAACATTTTTAAAATTGTCTCTTATATTTTGGTATTGTCATTTCTTTGATTATACACCTAAAGATCACCAAATTGGTGCTAGACTATTAAAATATACTAGTTATAATCAAATAAGGTGTTTTCTTTCATGTAGTCTACTAGAATTAAGTATTCATTTGTAACGTGGAATTGACCATTAATCTCGGTTCGATTCTTTAATTTTCCATATCTAATGTAATTATTTTATGTTTTATAATTTATACAGCAATTGATTATAACATATAATTTAGTGGTTTATAGTTATATATTTTTTTCTTTTTCTGAATGAATATAAAATTGTATTCACCAAAAAAACATTGGTTATATCAAGTTCTTGACCAGAACATGAGGATTTTCTCATAATTTTTTTCAAACAGTTTTATCGATAAGTATTGTAAATTATTTTGGAGATGGTGTTTTTCCATGCCTCTAGTTGTTTTTGTCCACAAGGAGTGCAAGGCCGCCTGGAACATGTACCACACTAGAAACAGTGTATGTGGAGCAAGCGACAAGTCCATAATGAGTCCAGTGATGCGGTTCCAGTCCGTAGTGTATTGTTTCTTCAGAGTTAATCAATTACAAAGTAATTTATTAAGTTGTATATACTTGCAAAAAGTACAAATGTGTCAAAATAAGTTTGTACATAAACTAAGAGCTAATCGTTCAATTGATAAAGATTTTAGATAAATCATAGAAATTGTTGATACAAATGATTTTTGGGACTAAACTAATATTACATGTTATAGTTTTGGGTTTAGAGATATTATGGGTTTCGATCCAGAACTTCCCGGTAATAATAAAAAAAAAAGGTTTGTACATAAAATTTCTAATATATGATAGTATTAGTTATACGGTTACAAATATTTTACACGTCCAATCACTTGTTCCAATATTTTTTTGTGGGAAAGCGGAATCGAACTTTGATGGTCGAATCTTCCATATATGACAAAGTTATTTGCGCTAAGGGAAATGTTCATGTTAGAAATGGTCAAACCAATTAGTTGACATGTTAATACATAATAAACAGATATCACTAATTTAATATACTGTAGAACTTGAAGTTTTTTGTAAATATATGTGTACAAATACCTTATATTAAAGGAAATAATTTACGCATCCAAAGCAATATATTTACTTTTTCAAAAAACAAAATCATCAAGACAGATTAATCCATTTTGTTTTATATGACGAATTTCACATTTCGTATTCATATATCATCTTTTAATTTCCATTAGTGAAAATATTCAAATTAAAACTTACGAGTTCTTATATTAGATGTCGACGAAAAATATATAAATTTATATAGAGAACTCTCACACATAAAAAGTTAAAAATGGTGTTTGTCGTTTCCCCCTCTTTTAATAAGGGCATGTCCTACGGTTGGGGTACTCTCTAAGTCTCTCAAATATATTATTTTATTGTAATTGTATTATTGTATAAATTTTAAATCATCAAAAAAAATATTGAACCAGTTAGATGGAAACAAATAGAATATAAGAGTAAGCACATTGATATTGATAAGACTTTTAAGATTTCATAAAACATATTTTAATACTAATTTTAATATTAGTTTATTTTTTGAGACTCAATAAGAGACTGTTAATAAATCTGTCTCTAATGGTAAGACCGTTGTCGATCTAATATATATATATTTTTAATATTTGCAAAATAAAAAATAATCAAGAAAAATTAGCATGAATAACCATAAAAACTATAATCTATAAACTAACCAAAATGAGTATATTGTGGCCAAATCACAACTCTTAGATTTAGATATTTTAGTTAGTTTATGAATTTTAATTTAGATTTAGATTTAGGTTTTTGATGGTTATTGAGCAAATTGACCCAATAATCAAAGTAGTACATATATTAAAATAGAGGATTATAAAAAAAAAAATATTACAATCTGTAAAAACATTAAATACAAAAACATATAAAAACATGATGAAAAAAATAATTAAGTCGACTCTAGTCTTCATTTCTGCTATTTTTCCCAAATATATTATTCACATTCAATGAACCCACGTTGTGAGGAGGTGGGGCATGCCCTATACTAAATCAATAACTAAAATTAATATGCAGCAATTAGTTGAAGAACTCTTACAGTTCAACTGGTTGTTACTTCTTCTCCTCCTAGACTTTGGTCGTAAGATCGACTCATGTTGTCTTCAATGCTATTTGTTGCTCTTTTTCTAAACATCCATACATTTTTTCACATGTCAGGTTAATATTTGTCATTTTTTGTATCTTTTGTCTTTCAAAATTTACAATCTTTATATAAAAAAAAAAACGAAAAACCAAATATTATAAAGATAAATTATTATGTTGAATATGGAATTCTATATTAATATTATTAAAATGAATATCTAGCATTTACATAAACAAATATTTATCTTATTCACTTTGCTTTAGTTTATTTTTTTTCCAAAATAAAATAAAATTCTAATATTGTATGTTATATCTTTTCAATAATTGTAAGATTTATATTTATTTATTTTTATTTATTTAATGGTGTCCTATACATAATAATTTTCTGGATCCGTCTTTGTTCACATTTAAAGAGATTCGACATTAGATAATAATACCAAATAGTCAAAATTTTAGAAAAATTAAATAAATAAATACTCAAAACCATATCAATCGAATTCTAGAAAAAAAAAAAAATAGGCCACTGACATTGCGCTACGTAGCTCGTAGAGATAGGCTCAAAAATCATCCTCCGAAAGACTGTCTCGGCCAAAAGCTCACTAAATAAATTTTTTTCTTTTTGTTTTAATGGAAAGAGCCCCTAAAGACTCACCATTGGGCATGACCTAAGACCATAATCGATGAGATATTAAGTGGGTCTCTATAATTATTTTCAAAAATATTAATTATTTCAGAAAAACAATCAACTAATTATGGAATACTACATGGTAGGGGAATCTCTCAAATGGGTGAAAAACGTCTCTTAACCAAAAAATTTGGCATACGTCTCTCTTCCCATCTCTCGTTCTCTCTCTTACTTCTTAATTTTTTTTTAATTTTTTAAGTTTGTACATAAGAGACTCCCATTGTGAATTCTCTAAGTCTCTTAATTGTTTTGAGACAGTTCTCAAACGTTCTCAAACGAGAAACCCTCTCCACTCTCTTTCTTATTTTTTCAATTTTTTAATTTTTTCAATTGTTCTAGATATTTTTGAAGAAACCCCCATTGAAAGTGGTCTAAAAGAGAATATATAAGAACACTTCTAACGGTAGTCTCTCACCAAATCTTTTACTAATAAAAAATATGAAGTAATAAAAATGGATGAAAAGAGAGATACGATTCTTGTTAGAAAACTTTTAACAACTTGTTTTTTTTTCAACGGTTGATTTATAACTTAAACGCGGTTACACTCCCCAAAGAAGAAGTAGTTCGAATCCGAGACGGATGAAATTGAAATAACAACAACCACAAAGATACAACATAAAGAGAAAAGTAACAACTTCATAGAGTCAAAAGAATTACAAAGCTTTGTTATAGTTTCCTTTTGGATAGATAGGGAGCCAAAGTCGCATAAGACCAAAACCATGTTCGAGAATCTGGAATCTTTGACCGAAGCTTTAGCCAAAACACATCCGACCACCAAGAAATCACCAACCAAATTCCAGTCCACAAGACTTTTACTTACTGAATTTTGGAGGGAGGCAGACTTGACATACACTTTCTTTAAACCCAAGACCATCACATGGTCATTTATAGCTCGCAATGCTAGAACCAAAGCATTAAGACTTTAGACATAGCCATCAACACAGAGCTTAACAAGACTCTCTCCGTAAAGGAGAATTTTCTCGGTTTTGATACCGGAGACCAATCACCACTACTAGGAAGAGAAATTGGATGTATGATAATCTTCTCGAATGAGGAGGATAATGCACACGATTTCATCAATTGGAACCAGTTCCATTGAGAGTAAACCCATTCTAAGCCTATCAAACCAATTTTAGATATTAATCCTAAGCCATATCGAGGATCTACACAGCCAAAACGTATGTTTATAGAGATGGCATAAAGATTTAAGAAATCAGACCTGAACCATGTAAAGATTGCAGGATTTGAGAATCCCAAAAACTGTAATTCAAATGTAGATAGTTTTGTTGATGATCTCTCCTTAAGAAAGGAGTAACTTGATATCGATTTCTCACCAATCATAGAGAAGGATGAGATATACCTCCTCAGAGCATGATAAATCGAAGCAACATGATAGACTCCATAACCGGCAGAGAAGGCTGCAATAGCTCTCGGCGGTGAAGTAGAAGACTGAAATTGGGGCAAATTATCGGTGAAGAACAACCGGATATGGCAACATAACGAACGGTGGAGAGAGACTGAGCCTTCCCGTGGAGAATCCAGTGGATCCGGCGGGTCCGGTGGCTCTGGGAGTTGAATCGATTCAATGAGTATCTTCAGATCTTTCACGGTAGAGAAGATCAGAGGTCTCAAATCTGTCGCCGGAGAACAAATCTCGACCAAAAGCCCAAGATTTTTTGCATGTCGGTGGGTGAGGACGAGACTTTGATGCAAGCTCTGGCGGAAGAAGATACGATGACGGGATGGAGATGTGGGAGGGGTGAGCTGCTAGTCCGGGCAGAGTCGAAGATCTCCGGCTGGTCTTCATCTTCATCTTGGTCTTCAGGTCCGAGATCGGAAGAGGCGAACATCACTACCTTACATTCGGTGGTAGCGGTGAAGGTTTAGAAAACCTAATCGCACAATTTTTTTGGTTTTGATTTTTGTCAGATATTGGTAAGTAAACCAGCTGGATTGAATGGATTTTATTTAATTTCGTTTTTTAACAACTTATTAAAAAAACTCATTTTACATGATTGACTATGTTTCATTTGTATAGATTAAAATAATTAAATTTCAATATTACAATTATTAAAATATATTTTAAAAACTCCATAAGTTTCTAACGTTGGTGATGAGCACTAAAAGCATCTCAAACCTCACTCCAAATATTACACTAAAAGGAAGTTTAGAGTAAAATCTTCTCCAATTCCATTCTAAATCCCACTCTAAAATCCAGTAACTCACCTTTCTACTCTAAATGTAGAGTAAACTCATTTTTCACTCTATTCTAGAGTTGATTTTTTTTTTATAAAATAATTCTTTAACTTTTTACTCATTCTAGTTTTACACCTAAAATATATTATTAATAATGTGTTTTTGTTATTGGTTCGTTAATTTTTGATAAAATGATTAATAGCCTTTTAACAAAATTAAAAATTGATAATCAAAATCCATAATAAAAAACCCTTTAACCAACACAATTAAAATGGAACAAAATATTTCAAATACGATTAAATTTATTAGTGAAAATAATGAAATTAAGATAAAATAAATATTACAATTAATGACTTAATAATTTAAATCATCAAAATATTGTCCAAATGAAAAAGACGAAACTAGTGGGAGATGATAATATTAGGTTTCAAGAATTTCTTGGACGATATAGAAGAATCAAAGATAAGGAAGCTCATTTTTCATTTCGTAATGATTTAGTTGATCATTTGTGGAAAAAATTCGGTAATACTAATGCTTAGATTATATTATTTTCTTTTTTTTCTATTGTGTAATGTAATTTTATTTCTATAATAAAATTTGAATTAAAATAATATGAGAATTTTCATGATATGTCACTCTTGGTATTAAATTCCCTCCCTTTCGTATTATTTGTCATTTTATACCTAATTCTTTTTGTTTAAAATTAAGTGTCGTTTTACATTCTCAATACAAATTTATGATTAATTTTCCATTCTCATTTCTACGTTTTACTTTATTAATTACTCATATCAAATAAATAATATATTAATTTATGGATATCCCTTATATCCTTTATATATTGCTTAGATTCCTTTCCAATTTCCGATGTAGAACTTTTGTCAGTCAAACCATTTACCCACGTATTCCTTTCGTCTAGAACCAGACGCTGTACGTTGCAAGGACGGAAATCGATACAAGATATTTCCCTAAGCATCAGGAAAATAACTGTTTAATACAAAATGACCGAAGAAAAAATTTCAAGCAGTCAGAAATAGGATTTGTATACCTCTTCATCCAACTCAGGTTGACCATCAAACCGAAGAAGAACAGGCAGAATGTAGGATTCATCGTTCTGTAAACATCAAAAGGAAAAACTTAAGAAGCTGAGAAAGACTGTCTTTACATTATTTCGTGATACAACTAGTACGAGAGGTAAACAAAAAACATACTGCATCACTCTTGGAAGATGGCACATCAAGGTATGGAGCAAGTTCGTCAGCTGCAACGACACCTCCTCTAGAAGTTATATACCGTCCCATTAGTATTGCATTATATGAGTGATTTATCTTTTCATATTTTAAAAGAAAACTATAGGAATCTAAACCAAGCATTATCAACATTGCTTTTCCATGATTTATATGGAATCTAATCACCAATTTTCACAGATTGGAACTAATGACCTGAATAAAATCAAGAACATGAATAAATTGAAGTCATGCACATTACCATCTGCCACCTCTCTTCATCAATTCCTTGATTTGGGTCTCCATCTCCAAATACAAAGGAGAAAACCTACAAGCCAACCATTAATTGATTCAAAATCATTCTCACTCAGCAGCAACTTGGGAAGAAAGCATGAAAGCTTTCAAGTTCAATATTTTTCTCACAGGTTCGATGAAATTCATTCCTTGTCCTTCATCTTCTCGAGCTCGTCGCCTTGTGTAATAATTCGGATCCCTGTACCTTTACATAAAAAGAAACTAGAATATGACGACGAGCTTCCGCTAAATCAATCACTGACCCTCTCTATTGGTTACATATATATATGAACTCTTTATACAAGAAATTCAAATTACCAAAACAGATCTATAGGGTTGATATAGAAATTGAATCCAGAATCAAATCCGCGCCCGCGTCTTCTTTGAGGATTATCATCCTCGCTATTAACAATATTCAGAAAGGTCAGTGCAAAATTCAAACCAACGCCATTGTCCACAACGAAAATACCAAATCAAAAGTGGATACCTTTTGCTAGAAAGCAGGACTATAATTGTAGTGTAGACGATAACAATAGACGCTATAAGCGCCGTGCCAAACGAAACACGAGTCCAATAGTCTACAGCACCCTGCCAAATTACATAACAGAGACAGCTGAAATGATAAGTAAACACAATCAAATTAAAATCGATAAATCGTAACAAAAGACACTAACCTTTGCCTTTTTCAAGAAATGGCTCAATCTGTATCCTTAACGATTCAGTGGCCAACTTAGATCGATAGTCCCTCGGGAAAACATAAAGCACATCACCTTCATCTGAAACCCAAATGAAAGTAATATTCATTGAAATTTAGCACCTAGAGAGTACTAACCAAAAGATGCAACGCATAAAGATCAGTGTGCGTGCTGAAAATTCACACAATCGAATTTGTGAAGATTCTTATGAAGTAGAGCTCCTTTAGGGTTTCAAACACTTAAAAAGATTCAGAATTAGGGTTCTTGAGATTGTTCTTATTAATCAAGATTAGAGCTGTAAACAGTGTTTTTATAAGAAATTTCAGATCCCTCACAAGTGAGGGGGTACATGTTTATTTATAGAGAAATTAGGTCGGTTCGGATGAACAGTAATGGGCCGCTTTCTTCTGGACTTGACTATTGGGCCGTTTCGGCGAATACGACGTCGTTTAGGCTTATCGATTCTTCGAGGGGGGATCCGACCCCTACAGTTAGCCCCCCATTTCAACAGTTCTAATAAATAAAAGTGTTGAAGTAAGGGTGTCCGAGTGAAGAACCGATTTCCGCTTAGACGGTTTACGTGTTGATGATGATGTCGAGCCCAGATGACCTGATTGCATCGAATCCAGCGAGTCGATTCTTGAAGTCGCAAAGTGACGGGATGAGCTGATCCAAAACCTGCGAGTCGCTGGTGAAAGGAAGTCGCAAGCTGATCGAGTGAGACGTTTCAGGCGAGTCGATTTCGATCTTGCGAAGTCGCGAGCTGATCGAGTGAGACGTTTCATGCGAGTCGATTTCGACCTTGCGAAGTCGCGAGCTGATCGAGCTTGAAACGCGGGGCGACGAGATGACGATACAAGTATGCGAACAAGCCTCAGTAAAAACCTCGTCTGGAAAACCCGATGGGGAAAAAACCAGACTAAGGGAAAAAGAGCGTGAGTCACACACTTGCTTAGGTCGTCTTTGTCGCCGAATTCTAAACTTGGTTTCGCTGTTGTATCCATTGAATCCTCTGTAACGAAAACCATTGCTGCTGCGAGGCGAGTAGATACACGAATATGCGAGATGACTTCGAACGGTTGGTGGCAAAGATGGCGAAGCGAAGTCACATACAGATCTTCGCGAGATGATCGAGTGCGACGTTTAAGAATGTCACAAATCCGCGAGTCGCTCGCTATGTGCGAGGCGACGAGAGGAATATATAAAAAATCTGCGAGTCGCTCGCTATGCGCGAGGCGACAAGATGAATATATAAAAAATCTGCGAGTCGCTCGCTATGCGCGAGGCGACAAGATGGATATATAAAAAATCTACGAGTCGCTCGCTATGCGCGAGGCGACAAGATGAACTCGAGAGACGGTGAAATGAAGTCACAAATTTGACAGTCGCTCGCTATGCGCGAGGCGACTCGAGATATAGATCGCGAGGTGGTGAAATGAAGATAGTCGCGAGGTCGCGAGCTGATTTGATGTAGAAAGTCGCGAGGTCGCGAGCTGATTTGATGTAGAAAGTCGCGAGGTTGCGAACTTATTTGGTGAAGAGAGCGACTTGACCAAATTGCGAGGGTGCGACTCGATCAACTTCATGGGTATTGAGTGGTTGTGGTAATCGCCGAGGATTGAAGTTTTGAGAACGTGAAGTCCTGAAGTCGCGAATCAAATCTGAGGTGAGGTCGCAGGGTCGTGCTCTGAGCCGGTTGGAAGTCGTAGAATCACAAGTTCGGATCAACCTCCCTCGAAATTGATCTTCCGAGCCCAGACTTTTGGGCCCATTACGAAATGAGGCCCACCTCGAAACCCGAACCGTCAAAAATGTCTTTATAAGGTGCGATGCTCCTCACATACTTCTCATTATTTTCATTTCTCCGAAAACAGGTTTGCTCTCTCCCCCTTTTCTCTCGTTTTTCTTTCAAGTATTAGATAGGATTTTTGCCGTCCCATCACTTCGCCACCGCCGTGTTTTTCATCGCCGCCGCAGCATTCTTCAGAAAAATTTGAAAATCGTCACTTTGATCCAAAGAAATAATGTCGTCATCAAGTTCTTTTGAGTCTGCGAGATCTGCCGAGTCCGCCGAGAAGAGAAAGTCGATCTGGGATTATTCTGCTAACAGCGAATCGATCGTTGATGCGAGCTCAAGTTGCCAAAGGGTCCGTGGATATGAGGATGCGAGTCCTTCAAGCAGCGAAGAGGCGAGTCCATCTATGCGCGAGGAAGAGAGTTTTACTGCGCGTGAGTGTCGGTCTAGCGGTAATTCTCCTCTTGCCGACTTGTTCTCTTACCCCTCCCCCAACCCAAGGCGAAGTCGCGAGCTGGGGGAGGCTGTCTCCTCGAGGCGAGTTCCACGAGCAGACATTCCTCGAGGCGAGGACCCACGACTACGACCCATGATTGGTAGCCTTCACTGCGATCTGATCAACTTACTCAGGGAAACACAAAAGGCATGTTTTGAGGCAAAACAACTTAACAAAACACAAAAGATTCTGAAACCATGCCAAAGTGGGTAGACAAACTTGATCTCTGTTACGTTCATATAAAATTACTAGTTTGTGCTTTGGTTGATGAGATAACGGTTATAGAAAAGAAATCATAACGTGTGTTTTTGAGGATTTAGATAGCTATTTTGGCAACTCATCATCCTTGTAATACCTAATATCAACATATTTTGTAGACACTAGTTAAATATTTGGTGTTTTGTCATCGACACTTCGCTTGTCATTCCAAAAAGCAACCTAAAAAAATCAATCAAACTCACACTATTTACTCGTGTAGAGTTGTAAAATAATTGTTGATCTGAGTCAATCTCCGCGTTTAAGAAGATTGGAGATTGATCGAAGGGATTGGTTTCTCGGACCAACGGAGATTGTGGCACCGTATATCCATTGTTTGAGATTGAGACATTCTCGATTACCGTGTAGTTTGGCCGATGTCTCTTCTTTAGTTGAAGCTAACTTGAACATTTACTTTTGCGATCTTGGAACACTTACCGCTGATTTTCTTCAAGGTAATGTGATTAAAAGATGCTTAAAAAGTTGCAGAATGTTGAGAAGCTTACTATTGGAGCTACATTTCTTCAGGTATATTTGTTTGCGTATTCAAAAAGTTATCTCTTGCCGCGCTATGTGGTGTTAAGTATATTTGGATGCTTTTCAGATGTTATCACTTGCCGCGCTATGTGGTGTACGTTTTCCGACGCTTAAGGTTGAGTCGTTATAAACACTTGAAACGATGATTGTTCGGTCTGTTAATCCTGGTATAACAAAGGTTCTACAGAATTCACCTGGATTAAGAAAGTTAACAATACACACCGTCAAATGCAGCATCATATCGGTAACTTTCATACTGTATATCAGTACCATACTCTAAAATTTTGAGATTTTGACAAAGCTTTAGGCATGCATGATGAATTCTTTGTTCTTATTGTTTTACAGGAATTGCATCTCAACAATTACTTGCGTTTACATAGTTTGAATCAGCGTCGATGCTGGAGATCAAAAGACGTGGTCTTCCCGGGCTCTATGGAGACCATTTCGATGTTGGTTGGTAAATACGCAGAGTCCAATCTCGTAGCGTCGTTCATGGAACTTTTATTGAGAAATACAACAAGTCTAGAAACAATGGTCGTTCTCTTGGTAGGTTATGTTTAGGGGTGCATATAGACTAGTGAACAATTGCCGGAGCTAAAGTCGTGTAGACTAGAGAAGAATAAAATCATGTAGACTAGAGAACAATTGCTGGAACTAAAGTTGCGTAGACTAGAGAAAAATTGCTGGAACTAAATAATGTAGACTAGAGAACAATTGCCGTAACTAAAGTCGCGTAGACTAGAGAACAATGTTGGAACTAAAATCATGTAGACTAGTGAACAATTGCTTGAATTTTTAATATTTCAAAACTCTTATGCAATTGCAAAATGTGTAGAGTTTTCATGACTGAGGTCAGTTTAAATTATTATACCTATATATATGTGTAGGTATGAAAAAATGTGTTATCTTGTATAGATGTAGGGTATGGTATGGATGTGCATAGGTATACTAAAATCGTGTAGACTAGTGAACAATTGCCGGAACTAAAATCGTGAAGACTAGAGAACAATTGCCGTAACTAAAGTCGTGTAGACTAGAGAACAATTGCTGGAACTTTCCCCCGTGAACAATCAGCTCTCTACCAGACGAGATCCTCCAGCAAATCCTCTCCTTTATGCCGACCAAGTTAGCTATCAAAACTAGCGTCTTGTCCAAACGATGGAGACATGTATGGTGCAAGACACCTTGCCTCTCTTTTGATTCTCTTAATTTGTTCAGTAAATCGATGAGGAAAACCCTAGCCAGTTACTCGGCAGCCAAAATCATGAGCTTCAGTCTCAGTACCAGACTTAGCAACAAGAAAAAAGCTCAACTTGCTAACAGCTTTCTCTAGAGTGGTCTTATAATGATTAAAATGATTCCAGGGTTTACAGTTTTCCAGATTTCTTCTTCAGCAATTCTTCTCTAAAGCAACTCATCGTAGACTCGGGATATAATCGTATGATTCCTACATGCACCGTGTATTGGACATCACTGAGGATCTTGTCTTTGAGCCGTTGTGCACTCTCTGATGCATCCTTCTCTAAGATGCTTGATACAGATTGCAGGGATCTCTTCATTTTTTCTTCATTTTTGGTTGCCGAACATACACGTGCGACTCTCACGTGTGAATAACAACTTGACGATGAGCCAATACGAGGACAACACGTGGCCGAACGTGGTTGGAAGATTCAAAATTAGCCGTTGGAGAGATTGTTAAAGGCGTGAAGATATTGTGATTTTTCATTATCGAAAATTGTTGTAACAAACTTGTTTTCTCTCTCAATTCTATCTTGTTTCGCTGGGTTTCTCTCATCTCGAGAGCTGGCTAGTTCGAATTGGTGTTTTACGAACGTCATTTCGATTCTTGTTTCGTATTTGTTGATCGGAGTTATAATCGGAAGGCATTGTTCAATCGTCGGAAGTTTTATCTTAACAATGCTGTCTGGTTGTCCATTGTTGGAAAGCTTGACACTCTCAAGTATATAGATTCACTTGAGTATCTAGATCTGAGTAAATCGCTGCATCTGAGAAGATTGGATATATTTTTGAGCTTTTGGGTTCGAAAAACAATGCCGATCGTGGCTCCTCATATCTATTATTTGAGATTGAGAAATTTGGGATTGGGAAATAATCAGGCACAAAGTAATTGTAGTTTAGTTGATGTCTCATCTTTAACCGAAACTAACATTGACTTTAAGAATTGCTTACCTATCTATTGGTGTTGTTATGTAACTGATTCTCTGGAGTCTGTTGCTCTTCAAGCCATGGTGCAAACCATGCTAGAGAAGTTGGAGAACGTAGAGAACCTTACTTTAGGGGTTAGCTTTCTTCAGGTATGTTGCCTATATCTTGCATTCTTTAAATCCTTTAATTCTTAGAACTATGTGAAATATGTTTCCTTGTAGATGTTATGCTTAGGCTTTTCTTTTGTTGAGAGGTCTGTATTTTGGTATTCACTATCGTTTTTTGTTTTTGTCAATCTTATGTTAGATGCTATCTATTGCCGAGTTCCGTAGTGTTCCTTTCCCGACATTCAAGGTTAAAACTTTGACTCTTGAAACAAGGATTTTGCGATCTGTGGTTCCTGGTATAGCAAGGCTGCTACAAAACTCACCAGAATTAAAGAAGATAACACTTTACGCAAGCGAGTGCAGCACCGAAGTGGTATCTTTACCATAGACCTCTTTTATTATCCTTCCTTATATTAAAAAGTACATGCAAACAATCCAAAAGAAGCATCATTCCCTTTCTTCGGTGATATATTTTAGTTTTCAAGATGAAATCTTTTTCTGTTTTTGCAGGATGAACGCGTTAATGGATACTTGGACAAGCGAAACGGACACTCGGATCAATGGTGGAGATTGAAAGATGTGGTTGGTCCGGCTTCTTCTTGGGAGTGTGAAGAATTAATTGCAAAGCCGAAACTTGTGGCTTCGTTCGTGGAACTTTTACTGGCAAACACAAAAACATTGGAGACATTGGTGTTACGGTTAGGAAGCTATTTTGACAGATCAAGATTTGGAGAGCTCTCTCAAATCACGAATACACTTTCTCGTGACAACAAGGTCTCTATTATGCTTAAGTAAATCAGTACTAAATCATGTATCATATTCATAGGGTTTTAATGTTGGATCATATTGAACATTTTAGAGAATGAAGTTCCTTTAGAGATTAGATCCTCCATTGACAGTGTCATTGAATTCGCTTTGTCTTGCGAAACCGAGAAGCTGTCACTTGAGTCACAATGGCTTTTAGTGGATGTCTCTTCTTTAACCGAGGCCGAACTTGAACATCTATTTCTCCGGTTGTTCCTTGTTAAACAATCCTGAAACCTTTAAAGCTGATTTGTTTCAAGTGATGATCATGAAGATGCTTGAAAAGTTGGTGAATGTGGAGAAGCTTACTTTTTCTGGCTCTATCATTCTTGAAATTTACCTCAATACAACTGACCTTGAAATTTTGATTGAGATGATTCTTTTACTTTCTCACAAAGCAACAATTGTTACTTATTTATGATCATATACTCAGCTCAAATACTGTTTTAGTCTTTCAATCTAAATATAGAACATTTTTCCCTTGTACCAAATTATTTACATTTGCAACTTTTTCTTTTGAATTTTGCGGCCCAATATTTGAATCTTTACACTTTTTTCTTCTCATCACAATTGAAATTTAGAAGTTGTAGATATACTTTCATAAATTTGAAATATTTTTGATTATAAATTACTTGTGGAAGTAAAAATTTGGGTAAAAATGAAAGCAAGAGCAAAGGTTTCAAATTTTGAACCTCAAAAGTAAGGGGACGTTAATAAAGTCACGACAAAACAAGCAATATGCCACGTGGCCCTTATCTTGACGTAGACGTAGCTATCTAGTAATCCAGTATAAATGAACGAAACTCATTTCAGGAGTCGTCTTCATAAATCTAGCTCCCGTCGCCGGAGATATATCGCCGTCACGGTCACCGGAGGTTTGCTTACTCTCTCTATTCTTCGAGAAGTTTCGTTCTCTCTTGTATTTGCCTTTAACGGAAGTGTACTGAAGCTAATTTTTGCTGATTTCTTTCTTCTCCGTTTTCTAGGGTTTTTTTCTTGGGGGTACTTCGTTATGTCGACGGAATCGGACTCCGATGCTGTTTCTGGGGTCAATGCGTCGAAATTTGAGAACGGAGCGGCTCAGAAATCTGAAACCCTAGCTAACGACCCACTAGTGAAGGTAACTAAGCGAAAAGGCCACTTCTCTACTGGTAAAAATGCGATTGATAAGAGAAATGGAGTTTCTGATCTGAAGAATGAAACGGAATCTGTAGATAGAGAGTCTGATTTTGAATCTGAGAATGATTCCGATGCAGAATCTGAGAATATAGAGAATTTGAAGCTATCTGAGTCAGATTTGGTTTGGGGTAAAATAAGAAGCTATCCATGGTGGCCTGGACAAGTGATTGATGCGTCTCTCGCGTCGAAGAAGGCGAAGAAGCATTTCAAGAAAGGGAAATATCTGATTGCGTATTTCGGTCATTCCAGTTTTGCTTGGAATGATGTATCCATGATAAAGCCGTTTCATCAGCATTTCTCAGAGATGGTGAATCAGAGTAACTCGGAGAGTTTTCGTGATGCGATCGTTTGTGCTTTGGCAGAGGTTTCGAGGAGAGTTGAGTTTGGTTTATCTTGAGGCTGCGTGTCAGAGGAAGCCTATAAGAAACTCAAGACTCAGAACATACTGAATACTGGAATTCGTGAGGACTCGCGTGTGAGATGCGGTGGAGACGAGTTATCGAATGGTATTGCTTTTGAACCTGGAAAACTTTTGGAGTATGTGAAGCATTTAGCTTGCTTTCCTAGCTACGATGCAAGTGATGAGCTGCAGTGTGTGACTATCCTAGCTCAGTTATTGGCTTTTCAACAATGGAGAGGCTACTCTAACTTCACTGAGTATGGAACATTTATAAAGTCGGTAGAATCGGAAAAGCTTGAAGCTTCTCTCCTGGAGCCTAATACAGATGAAGCAACGTTGTCCAAAAAGAGAAAGACAGATTACAAAGAGAACGATGAACACGAGGATAGGGATGATGAGAAGACGAAGGAGAAGACTTTGTCAGATTTTACTGCAAAGAAAAGCTTTGAGAGCAGATCGATTGAGAAATCGGATGGTAAGTTGCATTCTAAAAAGAAGCGTAAGGTTGAGTCTTTGAAATCCGATCAGTCTGAGAAAAAGATCAAGAACATACAGCAAACAGATGATTTAGCATCTCAAAACACTGATGAGGAAGCTAATTTGTCAGTGGATGATGCTAAAAAACTGCAGAAGGATGATGCTAATAAGCCTTGCAGTGATCATAATTCTACCTCAAAAGTAGAAGCCGAGAACAAGAAGACGAAGAAGCCTAAACACGAAGAGCTTGTCGAAAGAAAGATTTCTGCTCCTGATGAGATGCTCTCGAGCCTTAACACTGCCAAAACCCGAGAGGGGATACCCGAATCAATCAGCATGCACGATTTGAATTATGAAGAATTTAATAAGTTCGTAAAGGAAACAGCTTGCAGTAATCTCAATGATGGGTCAACGAAGGGGAGTATCACTGAGACAGGAGAACCTACTGATGTGAAAGACATAACGGGCTCCAAAGAGCAAAGGTTTGATTTGGAGGATAGGGATGATGAGAAGACGAAGAAGAAGACTTTGTCACATTTTAGTGCAAAGAAAAGCTTTGAGAGCAGATCGATTGAGAAATCGGATGGTAAGTTGCATTCTGGAAAGAAGCGTAAGGTTGAGTCTTTGGAATCTGAAAAGTCTGAGAAAAAGACCAAGAACAACCTGGAAAAGGATTCTGCATCTCAAAACTCTGATGGGGAAACTAATGCTTCAGTGGATGATGCTAATAAACTGCAGAAGGAGACTATCCCTTTGGAAGTGGAAAGCGAGTCTTTTGAGTCTTTCATTGATTCAAAGTCTACCACAAAAGTTGAAGCCGACAACGAGAAGCCTAAACACGAAGAAGACTTTGCAGAAAGAAAGATTTCTTCTTTTGACGAGATGCTCTTGAGCCTTCACACTGCCGAAACCCGAGAGGGGGTACCCAAATCAATCAGTGACCACTCGAATTATGAAGAATTTGATAACTTCTTAAAGGAAATAGCTTGCAGTAATCGCAATGATGACTCCAAGAAGGTGACTATCACTGAGACAGCAGAAGCTACTGATGTGAAAGACATAACAGGCTCAGAGAAGCAAACCTGTATCAGAGACTGTTCTGCAGATTCAACAGCACCCAATTCTTTAATCCTCTTGTTTGCGGATTCAGGTTCTGTTCCATCAGAAGAGAAGCTGAACAGGATATTTAATCGTTACGGTCCTCTCAGGGAATCAGAGACTCAGGTTATGAAGAAAGGCAAAAGAGCCAAAGTGGTGTTCAAAAGAGGTGAAGATGCAAAGACTGCCTTCAGCAGCGCCGGGAAGTACAACATCTTTGGACCTTCTCTTGTAAGTTACAAGCTCAAGTATGTTTGCCCCAAAGCAAAAGAGAGCAACAACATGAATATCTAAGGTAGGAATATTTTCCTTGGTAAAGTTTAAAGTTTGATCAGATTAGAACAGTCAACTTCTGTGATGAGACTAGATTTTGGTAGGGCTTGTTCAGATTAGAACAGTTAATCTTTTGTGATGAGACTAAAATTTTCGGCAAATTAAAGTAACAATATTGTGATTAGTTATCATGAGTAGGATTTTAAGTAAGATCTTATGTCAATGCAAAGATTTTGGATTGTTATGAAAAGAGGCAAAACTGACTGAAAAACCAATATAACAAGACAATGTCTGAAACTTTTCTTGAATATTAAAGTTGGAAGAGAACAACACAAGAGGTCTTTTAAACTGAACTATCAAAATCCATATCAAAAGCTTGAAGCTTTGTTTAAGATCTTGGCTTCTCCTTCTTTTCCTTGAAGAGGGCCAAGAGTGAAACACCAGAAACCTTGACGACCTTGAACCTAACTCCGGGAATATCTCCCACGGCATGTCCCTTACGTCCAAATCCAGCAATCAAGACCTCGTCCTGCAACAACAACAACAACAACATTAAAAAGAGAAGATTCAACATTTTGAACAGAAACTACTAATTAATGTGTAATTACAAAGGCTTTCGATTCCACTTACATTTTCCTCAATGTAGTTCAAACAACCATCATTGGGGACAAAAGCAGCAATCTTCTTTCCATTCTTGATAAGCTGAACTCTAGCACACTTACGGATAGCAGAGTTAGGCTGCTTAGCTTCAATACCGCTGCATAATCAATCAAAGAGACTAATCAATTCCAAAATCTACAGTAACAAAACCAGATAAAGCATGTTTTTTCTAGACTTACATTTTCTCAAGGACAATTCCTTTAGCGTGAGAAGATCCAGCAAAAGGCTTCTTCCATTCATTACCCTGATGAGACTTCTTGTACTGCTTGTCAGCCCACCTCTGGTTAATCCTGAGCTTCTTGAGCTTGCGCCCAGCTCCCATACCCCTTGTCTTACTGCATCATATCATCACAAGCACATTAGGCACAAAACAACAACTTCACTCAATAAACCAAAGTGTAATCAGTAAGCAATTCATCTAGATATTCACAAGATATCTCATTCCAAATTCATAAACAAACGAAATTCATAAACAGAACAGATAAAATCAATTATCCAGAAATCTACAATATGGTTCTATCTCATTCTAAAACCTCCAGATTAACTAATTTATCTTCATTTAAGCACTTCCGGATCCATAAAGAAAAGAACGAGTAACATACATATCCAGAAACGAACAAGCATTTCTACAGAATCCCGATAAAACTCAGAAACTACAATTAAAATCCGAATCATGAAACGATATCCACTAAATCCCTCGTAATTCACCGAATCAATAACGAAATCAAATCGATAAACAACTACAAATGAGCGATCAGAGAGATAGAAACACGAATGATCTAAAGAGAGGAGAAACGTACCCCATGTTTGATGATGGAGGAGAAGATCAACAGAGAAGAAAGAGATTCTAGCAGCAAGAAAATGGAGATTGCTTTAAAGCGGCTGCGAAAACCCTAAACCTAGTGAAGCCAGTGACTCTTATTATATGTGGAGCTGAGCGAAACCTAAGCCGATTTATAATATTTGGCCCATTAACATATAGGCCCATAACAATTGGGCTTATTAAATGATTGCTTGTATACCGTTGGATTTAACAGACGGTCGAGATGAGTTATACGTATACGCTCGTACGAGTCACGTTGAATTGCCCTACCATACCCTACACCTTCCGCCACGTCAGCATTATCCGTGCCAAACCGGTTGTAACTGGTAAAAGGTACACTCACTGAGTCAGCCGGTCCCCACAGCTAAACCGTCGATTCCACGGCATAACGACGTGGACAAATAGGAATCGTTTATTTCAAAAAGGTAATTTTGATCCAGTGGTCCACATTTATTGAATACGAATGAGGAAAATTAGTAAGAAAGAGAGAAGAGAGAAGAGAGAAGAGAGAGAGCTCGAAGAATCTTCGTCAATGGCGATTTTCTTACCTTAGTCAAATCAAGGAGGCGATGGAGAATATTTGAACATGAGGAAAAGTTTAGTTGAAGAATAAAATCGAAGATTCGAATCGGATTATAGTGGTAAGGCAAAAAACTTTTGTTTCCTTGCGCTTTCTTTAAGGGAAAAAAAAAGAGAGATACGATTCGTTAATCGAATTTTTCCTTTTCGAGTTTGTTTAAGCTTGAAACTCACGCATTGTAAAGGTGTCAAGTTTATTCTCTCTCTCTCTCTCTCAGTCTTTCTTCAATGAATGTATAGGTTTCGCTGTGAAGAGTGAGAGGTTCGGATAGTTAGGGATTTGGATTTTGAAATTGAGAAAAATGGAGGAGATTCGAGGAGTGGCTACGTGGCAGGAAGAGTTAGCGAGTCTCGTCGACGCCGGATTACGTTACGACGGAGCTCCGATCGATTTGACGGTGGCTAAAAAGAAATCGGGTGGTTTTTTGTCGGTGGATGAGTCCGGATCCGGATCCGAAGCAAGGGAGACATTGAAAGATCAAGTGACTGGGTTTATGAAATCGTGGGGAGAAATGCTTTTGGAGTTAGCCAAAGGATGCAAAGACATTGTGCAGCAAACAGTGGTGACTGAGGATTCATACGTCGTGCAGAAGCTCAGGAAACCAGCGGCTAAAATTTCCAAGAAGCTTAGCTTTATGAACGACTACTTACCTGAGGATCGTGATCCCATTCACGCTTGGCCTGTGGTTTTCTTCGTCTTCCTCTTAGCACTTGCAGGTACAATCAGTTTAGCCCTTTCATTTGTGAATTTTGCCAGTTTTTTGTGGAATATCAGTGCTAGCTTCAGTAATTGTTGATTGATTTAGTGAATTTTGGCTACTTCTTTGTTTTTTTTTGTTGAAATTTTTGCAATGCAGGACAGGTATACAAATGTATAGAAGAAACCTAAGTATTGGGAGGAATTTATGTTTTGGTTGTTGTAGTTAACTCATCTCTGCTTAGATGTAGCTTAAGTAGTAGTGGTAGTATTGTAAGAGACTCTATCAGTAGTGCAAAGGTTTTGATTCCTTGTATTGACGAATTCAGTTTTGAAATGCAGCATTAAGCTTTAGTCCAGAGCAGGATAGACCAGTGCAAGTGATAACGAAGCTGCGTTTACATCCTACTGGTGCAACCCGTGTACAGCTTCCAGATGGTAGATATATAGCTTACCAAGAGCTAGGTGTTTCAGCAGACAAAGCGAGATACTCATTAGTTATGCCTCATTCTTTTCTTTCCTCTAGACTTGCAGGTATGTAATTAGTTGTCTTCAGTTTCTTTTTACGTTTAGTGTGTGTGCGTCTAATGATTGAAATTACCTAATTAAGGCATACCTGGAGTGAAGAAATCATTGCTTGTGGAGTATGGTGTCCGTTTAGTGTCATATGATCTTCCAGGGTTTGGTGAGAGTGACCCTCATCGAAGTCGAAACCTTAGCTCATCTGCCTCGGATATGATTAACTTAGCAGCTGCTATTGGAATTGATGAGAAATTCTGGCTGCTTGGCTACTCTACTGGTAGTATGCATACATGGGCTGCAATGAATTACTTCCCCGAGAAAATTAGCGGTATTAACAATGTTCCTATAAATACATTCTCTTAACTGCTCAGTAGAAAGCTGAATACATTTTAGACTATTGCTCATTGGGTTTGGGTATGTGAAACTACAGGAGTGGCAATGGTGGCGCCGGTGATCAATCCATATGAGCCAAGCATGCTCAAGGAAGAGATAGTGAAAACATGGGAGCAATGGCTACCGAAGAGGAAATTCATGTACTTTTTAGCACGGCGATTTCCAGTTCTTCTTCCTTTCTACTACCGTAGATCTTTCCTCGCTGGTAAACTTGATCAGCTCGATCAGTGGATGTCACTATCATTAAGAGAAAAGGTATAAAGCTCATCCATGGTTAGATCACAAAACGAGCTAGTTTGCTGGAGAAACAGAGAGTTCATATTTACTAACTCTGTTCTTCTTCTTACAGGATAACCTTCTAATCAAAGATCCAACTTTCCAAGAATTTTACCAAAGGAACGTTGAGGAATCTGTCCGTCAAGGAATCACAAAACCATTTGTAGAAGAAGCCGTTCTCCAAGTATCGAATTGGGGCTTTAGTCTCTCTGAATTCCGCACACGGAAGAAATGTACAACCAATGGTGTCCTTTCTTGGCTCATGTCAATGTACAGTGAAGCCGAATGCGAATTAGTCGGATTTCGAAAACCCATTCACATATGGCAGGTAAGTTCTGCAGCATACAATACATTAACTAAACCTATACCATCTTATGCATCTAAACATTTTTAATTCGTGTATACTTAAAAGGGAATGGAGGATTGGGTCGCTCCACCATCGATGAGTGACTACATTAGCAGGATGATACCGGAAGCAACTGTACATAAGATCGCAAACGAAGGTCATTTCTCATTCTTCTTTTTCTGCGATGAGTGCCATAGACAGATTTTCTATGCCTTATTTGGAGAACCAAAAGGCCAGCTTGAGAAAGAGAAAGATACAAAGGAAACTCTAGTAGAAACAGAATCACAGAAGGGCGGGTCTTAAAACATTAGTACTATTACTACAACCAAACCACCAAAGAGTAAAGATGTGAAGAGGTGGAATACTATAGAAATCAAAATTACTCTTTTTTTTTTTTTTGTTTCAGATCTCAAAGGGTTATTTCAAAGCAAAATCTTTATTTTACATAGCAAAGAGTAGTGAAAGAGAACTTATCATATGGCTTTCTGTTTCTGAAATTACTAAATTTAAGAGGAGAAAAACTGAAGACAGTTATGGAAGCTATAAAAACTTCCTAATTTTATTATAATAATATTTTTAGAAACGGAAAGTATAATATTTTGGATTTCTATACTATTTATTAAAAACTTAGGGGAAAAGCTTCATATTATATACAAGCACATAAACCCTAGATCACACCTCCCACAATTATTTTGAACACAATGAGGACAAAAAAGAAGAAGAAATCATTAGAGTCGTCTCTTCCTCCTCGGACATCGTTTTCGTCGTTACCATACGACCTCGCTCTGAACATTTTTGCTCGAATCTCGCTATTCCAACGTCCAACCTTATCCCTCGTTTCCAAGAGTTTCCGACGAAACACGAACCCGAATCGGAATAACAGAGGATTGCCTCTATGTTTGCTTAAACCTGAATAAGATAAACCCTAGTCCTTGCTTGTTCATACTTGCACCAAAACAACAGAAACTGATACCAATCCCTTCGTCGTGTCCGTACGATGACCACGAATCATCAACTGTTGTTTCAACTGGTTCAGAGATTTACATAATCGGCGGATACACTATTAGGGGTAAGCGAAGCAAAAGTGTGTTTCTTCTCGATTGTAGATCCCATCAATGGAGTAAACTCGAAAACATGCGTGTAGCTCGAATAAATCCAGCCGCGGAGGTGATTGATGGTAAGGTCTACGTGATCGGAGGCAGCATTTTCAATGGAAGCAAGGATTGGGGAGAAGTTTACGACCCAAAGACACAAACTTGGGAGCCATTATTGCCCACAAATACAACACTAGATCTACGCGCAAGAATGAGTGTGGTTCCTATGAAGAGTGTTTGCTTGGTAGAGATGGACGATAACGTGTTTTGCAAGATATCGGTTTCCAATGGGAAACTGATTTGGCATGATACAAAGGAAAAAATGGGGTGGAGTGAGGTGATGGGACTTGAAGGAATGTCCTCTATTTCAAATAAAAGTAATTTTCTTGTTTCGATGGCAAACTCGTGCGGAGGAAGAAGAGTGACAATTTGGTGGAAGAAGCATTGGAAGATTTGGTGTGCAGAGATTTCGTTTCAGTTACGCAGATTTGATGACGGTGACATGACGAGGCCCGGTTCTGCGGAGTCTTGGGGAACCGGAAGAGCTGGGTCGCGTAAAGAGCTTTGGGGATTAGTTGAATGGTCTAAAAGTGTGTTTGATGGCGGATATGGCTCTGCCTCTGCTTTCGGTTTCTTTCTGCATTCCGCTCTAGTGACACTTTGATCAATGGGTTCTATTCTATTTATTTGAGAAACAAGTTTAGTTTTCAAGTGTTTTTTTTAAAGTGGTGTTTTTTGAATAATGAATTGCAATTACATTTTTTTCTCAGGGTAGTGATCGATAAATCCATAAGTTGATGATTTTTCCAAAAAGTTAGATAGATCGCCTTGGTTAGCTAAGTTTATCTTCATAATTCTAAAACTCACAAATTTTACTCAACGTTTTTTGTAACAGATTTCTTATATCGCCAATATGTTAGTTTGATGATTTAATATCATCCAAATGTGATATTAATGATTTTTTCAAATGCTTTGAAATCATACAAATGTGATAATCCTAGATAAAAAGTCAAACTTATATATATACTCGTCTCTTCTTTACCAAGACTTCCTTTGAAATCCAATTATAATAAAGTGGACCGGCCTTTGGGATTTTTGGGTTTCGGCCCTAATTGACATGTATTATACTGTCTCAGTTCCAATATGTAAGTAGTTTTGGCTAAAAGTACGGTGTTCAAGAAACTACTTTTTCTTATAAAAAGTATTATTTAATATACATAATAAATATAATTTAATCAAACCTAAAAAAACTACAAAATATTATTGGTCACACAATATTCAATAAAGATGAAAAGTACCTAGGATTCTCAAAACAACTTATATTTTGAAACAAAAGAAAACACCTAAAACAACGGAAGGAGTATATAATAAAGTGAGTAGAAACCCTAACTTAACCTCAAAGAATCCTAATCTTCCGTAGGCAAAAACATGGAAGAGAAAAAGAAATCATCAGAGTCTCCTCCTCCGACTTCGTTTTCTTTGTTACCGTATGACGTTGTCGTCAATATTTTGTCTTGAGCCTCGAGAATCCATCGTCCAATCTTATCTCTCGTCTCCAAGAGTTTCCGATCACTCATCGCTTCGCCTGAGCTCGACGCTACACGAACCCTAATCGGAAAAACCGATGATTGCCTCTATGCCTGCTTAGACCTGGATAAAAAAAACCTAATCCTCGCTGGTTCGTACTTGCTCCAACTCCCAACGGACAGAAACTGCTTCCAATCCCTAATACCCTTCCTTATCAACATCAAAAGTCTTCAACCATTGTCTCAATTGGTTCGGAGATGTATATAATCGGCGGATTAGTAGATGAAGAGAGAAGCAGAAGAATGTTAGTTCTTGACTGTCGATCTCATCAATGGCGTAGACTCCCAAACATGTGTGTAGGTCGAGCAACTCCAGCCGTGGAGGTTATTGGCGGTAAGCTCTATGTGATTGGAGGCTGCAGCGAGCACGATAACACTAGGCATTGGGGTGAGGTTTATGACCCAAAGACGCAAACTTGGGAGCCGTTTCACCCCACAACACTAGATCTCACCATTGAGGGTGTGTTTTATCCTAGTTTGGTAATGGGTGGTAAAGTATATGCCATGAATGGGTTGAACCTTGACTTGAAGGCGTATATTTGCTTGGTAGAGATAGAGACCAATGTGTTGTGCCATATAAATACTTCCACAAGGGAACTATATTGGCGTGATGACAACGATTCGGTGTGGAGGAGTGTTGAGGGACTTGAAGAACTGAAACCTAAGTCAAGTTTTCCTAGTTTTATTGTTTCGGTGGCAAGCTCTAGCGGAAGAAGAGTGACTGTTTTGTGGAAGAATTTGGAGTATTGTGGTCAACATCTCTATGATACTATTTGGTGCACAGAGATTTCGTTTCAGAGACAAGGTTCAAAAGAGCTTAAAGGTGTTATAGAATGGTCTAAATCCGTGTGTGCCTTGGGTGAACATGACCATGGTCCCAATTTCTGTTTGCATTCCGTTGTAGTGACCCATTGATGGTGTTTTTATAGGTTTTGTTTTTGTTATTTTTTTATGGTTTTTTTGAGTGATAATTAACTTGCTAATTTGTGCTGTTATCCTATCATTCTCTCCCATCGTAAGACCATGATAGTGGGTTGCTAGTGGACTATAAAACATTTTAATATTAATATGAGTTGCTTATTTTTCTAATATAGGTGCTTATTAGGGCATGATTATCAAAGATCCTTTGGGGTCTAAAGTCTATATAAAATTATTAAAATGGTTGTAAAAGGAAGAAAGAGAGTGTTGTTATGGGGTATGTTGAAATATAAAATTAATAAAATTGGATCTTTTGGAAGAGAGAGTGTTTAAAAAGGAAGAGAGAGTGTCTAAAATTGGATCTTTTGGAGAGAAAATTGGATCTTTTGGAGAGAGTGTTTAAAAGGAAAAGAGAGTGTTTAAATATAAAATTAATAAAAGTTGAGTAAAAGGATGAAAGAGAAGGTATAAAGTTGAGTAAAAGGAAGAGAGAGTGTGTTTTAATAATTTTATATTATAATTGGATCCCAAAGGATCTTTGATAATCATGGCCTTATATGGATAAGCATACTCTTACAGTACAAAACACGAATTTATTTTCGATCATGCTTTTAATGTTACATGTCCATTAATATAATTTGTGATATACATGAAACCCAAAGCACACATTTACAAATGGTATTAGTGTTTTACGTACTTAGATAATTAAAAATAAAACAATAGGCTATAGAGACATGATTTTCATTAGAGTTGTTTTGTAAATTAAAATTACGCATAAATAAAATAAAAAAAACGTGTTCGAGATTTCTGGCTGGACCCAAACCCAGATTGACTTGGCCCAAATAATCCTATTTTCCAGGGCCGAACCTGGCCGAGATTTTTGCATAAACAAGTGGACAGAAACTCTAGCGTTATCCTCAAACAAACCAAGATCATCCAGATCACGCATGAGAACATGGAAGAGATGAAGAAATCATCAGAATCTCCTCCTCCTCCGACGTCGTTTTCATCGTTACCGTACGACATCGTTCTCAACATTCTAGCTCGTATCTCGTTTATCCATCGTCCAACCTTATCTCTCGTCTCCAAGAATTTTCGATCTCTCCTCGGTTCGCGTGAGCTCCACGGAGCACGATCACGCATCGGAAAAACAGAGGATTGCCTCTACGTCTGCTTAAATTCGAATAAGAAAAACCCTAATCCTCGATGGTTCACACTTTCACCAATTCCCCAACGTCAGAAACTGATACCAATCCCTATAGCTAATTCGTTTCCTTATCAACATCCAGAATCATCATCCACCGTTGTTTCGATCGGTTCAGAGATTTACATAATCGGAGGATTATTAAAGGGAAAGAGAAGCAGAAGAATGTTGGTTCTTGATTGTCAATCTCGTCAATGGATTAAACTCCCTCAAATGCGTGTACCTCGAGCAAAAGCAGCCGCTGATGTAATTGATGGTAAGATCTATGTGATTGGAGGTTGCAAGTCCAACAAAATCGAGGATTGGGGAGAAGTTTATGACATAAAGACTCAAACTTGGGAACCATTATCGCCCACAACACTAGATCTCACCACTCAAAAGAGTGTGGTTCCAGATAGATTGGTAATGGGTGGAAAAGTTTATGCCAAGGATGGTTTGAAGCTTAACGTCAAGAAGAGTATATGTTTGGTAGAGATTGAGAAGAATGTGTTGTGTCAAATATTTGTTACTAAAGGGAAATTACTTTGGCGTGATGCAAATGAAGATTTGGGGTGTTGGACTAAGGTTTGGGGACTTGAAGAGTTGTCATCTAATTATCTTGTTTCGGTTGTAAACTCATGTGGTGGAGGAAGAGTGATGGTTTGGTGGAAGAAGGATTTGGAGATTTGGTGTGCAGAGATTTCGTTTGAGAGAAGTGGTTTAGAAGAGGTTTTGGGATTCGTTGAATGGTCTAAAAGTGTGTTTACCTTTGAGGGATGTGATTCTGGTTTTGATTTCTTTTTGCATTCTGCTATTGTCACACTGTGATCATATTGGATTTTGCTTTGTTTTTTTTTAATGGAATTTTAGATTTTTTTAGAACATGTTTAGTCTCTTATAACATCATTATTGGTGACCCAATAGGTTCTACAGTGTTTATAAAATTATTAAAATTTGAGTAAAAGGAAGAAAGAGAGTGTTTTTGTGGGGTATATTGAAATATAAAATTTGAGTAAAAGGAAGAAAGAGAGTGTGTTTAAATATAAATTAATAAAAGTTGAGTAGAAAGGAGAGAGATCTAATATTGGATCTTTTGGAGAGTGTGTTTAAAAGTAAAAGAGAGTGTTTAAATATAAAATTAATAAAAGTTGAGTAAAATGATGAAAGAGAAGATATAAAGTTGAGTAAAAATAAGAGAGAGTGTGTGTTTTAATAATTTTTTATTAATTTTAGACCCAACGGGTTTGGAATAAGGATGCTCTACAATGAAAAACATTCATGCAGTTCATGGATTGCAAACTTTAGAACCACAGATTGATATTTTTACCATGTTTAGCTATCTTATAAAAGATTTCTTATCATTTATATGTTACGTTATCAATAGAATATAAAAACTTCTTTGCATCTCTTTCATATTACCGACACTTAACTTTTACCTTTTTCAACCATTCCAAAAGAGAGAGAAAAAAAGTGTACAAATCGAAACCCCTTTATTTTGTTTCCAATTTTGATAAGATCACCACAACACAAAGCATTATTTTCCAATTTTTATAAGATCTTTTAAATAAAGTTAAATGTATAAGTTTGGAAGAAGCAAAAACAATAGGGTAAAGAACGTGATTTTCATAGAAGCTGTTTTGTAAATTTTTCCTTTTAATTAAATATTAAACATCTAGGGTAAAAGCATGTCGTATATAAATAAAGAGTACATAAACCATAAAATGTATTATACATACGACTAAGCTATGAACACCATGGAAGAGACGAGGAGATCATCAAAGTCTCCTCCTCCGAGATCGTTTTTGTCGTTATATACCGTACGACGTGAGTCTCAATATTTTGGCTCGAATCTCCAGAATCCATCGTCCAACCTTATCTCTCGTCTGCAAGAATTTCCGATCACTCCTCGCTTCACGTGAGCTCCAAGCCACACGAACCCTAATTGGAAAAACGGAGAATTACGTCTATCTCTGTTTAAAATTCCAAAAAAACTCAAAAACTCAGTGGTTTGCACTTGCACCAACACCTACACAACGGAAATCTCATAATTCAAAAGAGTCATGTGGTTCCAGGTAAATTGGTAATGGGTGGTAGAGTTTATGACATGAATCGTAAATTTTTGAAGCATATTTGCTTGGCAGAGATAGAGAATAACATGTTGTGCCAAATATCTTTTTCCAATGGGAAACTAATTTGGCGTGATGCAAATGAAGAATTGGAGTGGAGGAGTGTTACGGGACTTAAAGGACGGTTTCGTAAGTGTTTTGGTCCGGTGGCTAACTCGTGCGGAGGAAGAAAAGTAACAGTTTGGTGGAAAACGTTTGTGTATTCTTATACTAACGTATGGAAACACACAGATTTGGTGTGCAGAGATTTCGTTTGAGAGACGCGGTGATGAAGAGCTTTGGGGATTCGTAGAATGGCCTGAAAGTGTGTTTACCTTTCACGATCATGATTCTGTTTTTGATTTCTTTTTGCATTCTGCTATTATCACACACTGATCAAATATAACTTTTTTTTTTCCAAGAGAGGATTTTTGTTTTATGTGAATTATATGGTGTTTGTTTTTGAGGGATAAATTGCAATTCTATTGGAGTTAATTATACCGGTTTGTTAGAGTTCGTTAGTACCGGTTTAATGTGTATATAAATATGTAAAGTGTAACAAACTTTCGGTGTCAATAACAACATTTTCAACTTTACTCTTTTCTCTGAGTTCGTCTTCTTCATTGAGCTAGATCTCAAGCTCTAATAAATTCTATACTTTTTTTCCCTTTCAGTTTTATATATATTTACTTTATTTAAACAATGAGCAGTTGATGATCATAATATCTATATGATAATTCAAACGATTAAAAAAAAAAAACAATGATCAGTTGCTTAATAAGTTTAGGCAGATATTTTCTCATATCATCCAAAAACGTCTTTTCATATCATTTGTGTTCATTCGGTTGCTTAGTGAGTGGTGTGATGCTGTGGATAATTCGGAATGGAGAGAGGTTAAGGGACTTGCTAAAGGACTTGAGGATTTTATCTCATGTGTTGAATCCGAGAATATTAATTAACAGTTTGGTAGAAAGAAGAAGAAGTTCGTAAGACAGAGATTTTGTTTGAGAGACAAAGTAGAGAAGAGCTTTATGGGATCTTGGAATGGTCCAATATCATATTAGCAAAACAGAGTCTTTTATTTTCAGTCGATGGATGTGAAATTTGTTTCAATTTTCTTTTTGCACTCGGCTACACCGTGTACACTCTACAGTCTATAGTCACATATCAATATGTTTTTCACTAGTGATGCTATACAATAAATACGATTTAATTCGGACTTTTATCGATCTCTCAATTAGTACGATCAATTGACTTATAAACAAATTTAGGTTTATAACATTTGTTATGGTTCGGTTTAGTCTATCTACCAAATTTTAGATTTTACAAAACAAAAAGATTTAGATTTGATTTTTCAATATAAATTCAGAGTATTGTTTTATTAATTTTTCCGTGAATTAAGGCATTCAGGGTAAAAGACTCTTATAAGTAAGAAGAACAAAAACCCTAAAACCAAACCTCCAAGCAAAAATGCCGGCGACTGAAGAAGGTAAGAAGAAGAAAAACTCATCAGAGTTTCCTCCGACAACGACGTCGTTTTCGTCGTTACCAGACGACATTGCCCTAAACTGTTTGGCTCGTATCTCTAGAAACCATCATCAAACTCTCTCACTCGTCTCCAAAAGTTTCCAATCACTCGTCGCTTCGCCTGAGCTCGAAGCAACACGATCACTCATCGGGAAAACAGAGAATTGCTTCTATATCTGCTTTAGCCCTAACCCTAACCCTAACCCTACATGGTTCACATTTCGCCAAATTCCAAAACCCCATTTGATATCAATCCCTTTGTTTCCTTATCATCAATATCCAAAATCACCAACTGTTATCTCAATGGGCTCTAAGATTTACATAATCGGCGGCTTTATCAACAACGTGAGAAGCAAGGAAGTGTTTCTCCTCGATTGTTCGTCTCATCAATGGCGTAAACTGCAAGAAATGCATGTACCTCGAGGTTATTCAGCCGCGGGAGTATTCGAAGGTAAGATCTATGTAGCAGGAGGGTGTGTATTCAATAACGGCGAAGATTGGGGAGAGATTTATGATCCAAAGACTCAAACTTGGAAGCCATTCCCAAATTCCTTGGTGCCTAATGGCTTGAAAATCGATGTTTCGAAGCTCGGTACAAAGTTTTGCTTGGTACTACAAGAGAATATGATGTGCAAAACATCAACTATCCGCGGGAAAGTAATGTGGTGTGATCTCAAGGAAAAATCGGCTTGGAGAGAGATTAAGGGACTTCCATTTCCAACCAAACCTTTTTTCATTTCGTTGACAAATTCTGATGACGATGGAGGAGGAGGAAGAAGATTATCGGTTTGGTGGTGTTTAGTGTTTGAACTTGATCGTACAATGGAGATTTGGTGCGCCAAATTCTCAATTGAACGACGCGATGCAACAGAGGTTTGGGGTAACATAGAATCGCCAACACTTTTGTTTTCGAGCTATGGATGCGGAACTCGGCCCGAATTCTACTTGCACTCTGCTACAGTCATGCATTGATTCTAGTCACACTGTTTTTTTTGTAATCTCTTGTTGTTTGCTTTGTTTCTCGCAAACTGTTTCATTTCTGAGTCTTTCTTTAAAGAATGATATACATTCAGAAATCTTAGCACATTCAAATCAAATACCCAAATGGAAAGTTTCATAATGGTGTTTGGGTTTGTAATGTATCACACTCATAAAAAAATTTCAAAAGGCAGAACCGGAGTTGCTGGATTTCCCGAGCAACATCTCTTTAGCTTCGTTGATCTTAGAAGCGAGATAGTGACTGCCTCCAGCGTCCGGGTGATTTGCAACCATCACTCTCCTGTGAGCTTCCTTCACCTTATCCGCCACAACCCTCTCCCTGTTATGTAAAACACCCCACAAAAAAACCACAAACTCAGTCAAACCACCCGACAAAAACATTTACAAAATGTCCTAAAACGTATATCGATTTATGTACTACAGAGCGCACAAACTCGAAGAGCATAAAGAGTTGTTAACCTAACTCTAGCATGTGTATTATCAGCCTTAATGAATCTCAGGACAAATTCAATTTTGAGGTGAAGAAAGCGAGACGCACCTAACTCCGAGAATCAGAGCAGCTTCTCGCCGTGTCATTGCACTTTGGAAACCGCCTTCGTAAAACTTACGCATTCTAGGCATACGTGGTCTGGCCTTGAAGGCTTGCCAAGCGACTAAACCGTATCTACCAGCTAAAGCAGCTGCAGCTACAGCAGCACCTGCAACCATTGGTGTAGCCTATGTGACCAAAAATGAAGAAGCAAAGTCAGATATACTTATAAAGGAACCCATTTTAGCTTTGGAAATCAAAGAGAATATTCTCAATTGCTATTATATTACACAACCACATATAAATCATCTCTGTATTGAGACCCAAGCAGCTACAGCATCTTGATTAACACTGTCTAAATCGAGATTCTTAGATTTCAACACCGCTTTTGCTATATAAATTTTCTGATTTTGACTAAAATATCAAGAAATGGGAAAAACGAGAGCATGAAAGAATAATTTTTAAGAAAAAAAATTGGATTTTAGAAAATAACCTAATCTAGTGAAGCTTCAATATATCACCGAATGATTTTGCAAAATAGTACCGAGAAGATGATAAAGAACAAGAAATTTCGAGATTGAACGAAAAACAAGAACAAACCCCAGAAACTTACCATTGTTAATCGTAGATCTAAAGGAAGAATTCAATCGGGTTAAACAAATGATAATTTCTTCAAAAATCGATTCTCTCTATCGAATTGGGGACGCGGATGGGTTTTAGGGTTCTTCAGAAAGGGAGAAAAATATGTACCTCTTTTGTCTCTTTTATTTTAGTTTTCTTTATTGCGTGGGCAAGAGGTCCGTTATGTGATTTATTCCTATTTTCTTCTAATGTCGGTTTAAAAAGTCGGTTAGGTGAGTCAAAGTCTCCATGGTTTTTAAAATGCTTCCGGTTTTCTTATCTTTCTTATTGCCAAGGCTTGTTGATATTTACGATTAGCATAGAATTTCCAAGGGTAATAATACAAATTCAGATATTCACAAGTACAATGCAACTGTAGTAAACAAAATATTCTGAAAAAGGGAAATTCAGATAAGAGTAAAAAGAAAAGGATTTCTGGATTTGATTATTTACGATTAAGTTCAAGATACGCATACAAGTTACACAACCTCAGATTTCAATTCATACATAGATAAATCTCTTAAATATTCAAATAAACAAAAACAAAAACCATGAATTAAAAAGGCAAACCTCATCGTCGAGTAATAGAATTTTATTATCGTTAAGAAGAAATAAATGACAAGCGCTTACACTGCACAAATGAATTACGAACACATAACCGACAACAATCTCGGACACATACCATAAAGTGGGAAAAAAATAAATATATTAAATACCTCAGCTGACTCCTCCGTTGGTGACGGCGACTCCGGCATTCTCCACCTTAGGCGGAGCTGAGAACCGTCTCGGTTTAGGCAATGCAGGTGAAGTCGGATACGAAAGCCGTTTCTTAGCAGATGCTTTATCCGCAAAGCTATCGTTTTCCTGCGTTGAACCGGCTAATGGACTCTGCGGCTTGAGTCTGGCTCGAGCTGATTTAGTTGGAACCATATAGCTCGGGAGAGCAGGTGAGCCAGCGAGGCTTTCGTCGTCTCTGACTGACGAACCGATGCTGTGTCTACGGTTCCTCTCGGACAGAACCGAGATTGTGCTTTTGGCGTCGTCGTTGTCGTTGGATTTTCTGATGGACTGGTTTAGCCTTGAAGGAGTTGGAGGAGAGAAGAAACTGTTTTTGTTTCTCGGGGTGCCTCTTGCGGATGATGGTGTGTTTGGTTGAGTTGAGTTGTTACGGGTTACAGATTTCGCGGATTCGTTACGGTTAATAGAGCTCTTGAGCAAGGTGGAATTGTCGATGCTGTTGTTTTGTTCTTTCTCGGTACTCTCTAGTGGCCGACCTGCCATCCATCTCTCTAACCAGCTCCAACCCCATGTTGGGTTGCTCGGATCCATGAACATCGGGTTACCAGATTTCGAATTGTTCTTCCAGTTTTGCTAAAAATCAACATAAAGATTTAACTTGAATTTCAAGGAGATTGTACTTAAGACGCTAAAACCTTGTGAATAGCGAGAATCGGAATACCTGATGAGAGTATGCATAAGCCAATGCCCTTTCCCTTCTCATCGTTGCCTCGTACTTGCTCAGTAAATTCGCTTCGACCTTTTCCTTTGATTGAATACTATCATTCCAGTTATCCCCGTTCTGAGAGCAGCAACCGAAAAAAAAAAGAAAAAAAAAAACTCTTAGCATAAGCAAAACAACAAAACGAAGACTAACTATTAACCTTTCCTTGACTAATATGAAAAAGCCATTTCTACACCAAATACTAACCAAATGGTAGGTAGGATTCAACCAAAACACAGAGTAAAGGAAGAAAATTTTGAGTAAATGGTAGAAAACTGAATGATATAGATGTATGAGGGAGAGAGATACCTTTAAGCCAGCTATTTCTTTGGCATGCTTCTGAAGAAGTTGTTTCTGGCGAGCTTGATTCTCCTCGGACATCCTGATTCTCCTAGCTCGGATCTGTGACTGTACACGAGAGAGAGTCTGCATACATTTCAGAGTATTTGCCGCTTGCCGTTTAACAACAGATCCTTCCATCAATAACTTAAGCCTAACCAAACCCCTCATTGCCCTCAGTGCTCTTCTTGCCTGTATTTCCAGATATTACACAAGATAAGAAGGTTATACTCAACAAAAAGTTTATTCTTTTCATTTTCAAAATCGAAGACAAGCAAGTTTCTACAGATAGTTAAGCCAATTCAAAAGTGGGATTTATATAGCACATACCAAATAGCCTCTAAAGACAGTCTGAATCAAGATTGCAGCTGCTTCTTCGTTTGACTTTCCGGCAAATCGAGAAGGCGTGGCACGACGAACGACCTCAGGAGCAGAAGAAGAAGACGGAACTACAGGAATATCGGTAGCTGTAGCGTTCGTCACATCTGTGGAAGGAGGGGAAACATCCCTGTTCCTTTCTACAATCACTTCAGCTACTCTCACCTCAAGAGGAGGAGGAGCAGAAGGAGGAGAAGAAGATTGTCTACCATTGGTTTCCGCCAAAGGAGGTGGATTCGATATCACACCATTCGGACTCTCAGGCGATTTTCGTTTCGACTTCTGAAAAAAACATCAAACATGGATATTCTCAATAACACACAAGAATATGAAATCACATCAAATTCACAAACTTTGAATTACCTTTGAATCTGGACTAAAAGCTTTCTTAACACTTGAAAACCATTTCGCTTTTTTCCCCATCTCTGTGTAATCCTTCACATAGCAAACAACAATAACGAAATCAATTCAATGGAAACTGAATAACAAATTCAACATTCACCAAAACAGCAACGAAATTTAACAATTACACCCAGATCTCGATACCTAGAAACTAAATTCTTCAATCAAACTCAAAAAATTGAAACTGAAACGAGCTCGAATCAGGAATCGCACCTGAGATCTGGTAAGACGAAGAACTATAAAACCCTTAACCACGATTTCACACACCTAAGTCAAACGCGTTTCCTATGTGTGACCTTGGATCGGAGGAAGAAGAAGAACACACCTAAATCGATTGAGGTTTTTGGATCTTTGTTAAAGTGTGAAGATATCTTCTTCTTCTTCTTCTACATTATCATAATTGCGAAGAGAGAGAGAGAGAGAGGAGACAGATGGATTCAAAGCTGTGTGTAGAGTATTTGTGACGGTGTCTGTGTGTGTTTGTGCGTGAAGCCACTAATTGGGCCTCTTTTGTGGGGCCCATTCTACTCTTTTTTCTTCACTTTTTACCATCTTGGTCTTTATTTACTTTTTTGTGATAATTTAATTAGTTTATAAAAAGAAAAAGTAATGATAAATTTTTTATTCCTTTTCTTTTACATAATGAAGTTTTATTCTTTAAGTTTCATAAACATGCTTATCTAAGTCTTTTTTCTTTAAAAAAAAAAAATCTTTTTTCTTATGTATGTAATTTTTTATGGTATGTATATCGGTGCCAGGCACGGCTCATATTAAATATGGGTCTTGTGCCAAAATTTTTTTTTTTCCAAAATTTAAGGTATTTTCTGTAAATTTTATAAAATTTAGAGCTTTTTTTACAAGTAATTAAAAAATTTAGGGCTTTTTTTATAAAAAAATCAACTAAAAATTTCAGTTCCACGGTGGGGTCCTGTGCGCTTGCACGGTCCGCACGGTATAAGAATCGGCCCTGATGCACTAATAAAAACTCAATTGAAATGGTATATTGGTAATGGTGTTTTATACTATAACAAGTTGTGTATTAATATTTGGAAAAAAATGAATAATTTGTAAACGGCAAATGTAATGTTTCCTTTATTATTTACCCTTTCTGAAACTACGATTTATCTAATGAATTGAATGCTTATCTAGTTATGGGGGCGGTAACAGTGACTATCTAAATTATATATTAGGAAAAAAAATAACTTTATCTAGTACGATTGATCAGCTGTGTTGTTTGTTTATCGAATTAACATCATAATTTATTTATTTATTGGTCAAAATATCGATTGTTTGTCGAATTATTAATTTCATCTCCATTATTCGAATAAAGTATGTGTGTTTTATACACGCTTACATTACTACAACCGACAAAACATGTGAACAAAATATATCCATCAGTGTAAGACAGCCTTTTGTCATTTTTAATTTGCTCTAACAAGCCACCAATATAAAAAACTTAATAGTATTATCTGGCTTTGATAAATTATGAAAACTAGTACATATCATTGTTCACCATAACATATTTTATGTTCAGATCCACCACACTACGAAGTAAATTTGCAATGAATGAACAAAAAAATAATTACGGTTAACGAGTACTCATGAATTTAATGCTTAAGAAACTTTCCCGTTACCATAAAGGCATAAACCCCATCACAAAAGCAACTTCGCAATTATTTTTTATGGTTTTATACCTCTATTATATCGTTAAAAGATCATTTTGATATACAGTGAAAGAGTATTTAATTAGTTGTCTAGTGGATTAAGTATTATCCACCTAAATCATTGACTTTTGGAGATAAACACAAAAGGTTCCTTATCAGTGGCCAGCTTGTACCAGTCTTCTTATAATTTTCGCTATTAAAGAAAATGGTAAATGTCTTAAAAGATATCCCATCAGTCCTTTTTTTTTTGTCGTGATATCCCATCAGTCCATGTGTCGTCTCCTCTATTTCGTGTATAAAAAACTTGCTTTTAAAATAAAGCTGATTTCTATATAAATAAGAGAGAACTAGCCGTTAGAAATTGATAATTGAACTAATCATATGATTTATTTCCATCAAACAAGTCATTGTATGTAAGAATTATGATAATTTTGTAATATTATCGTCAATGTCTTATTTTATTACGGAAAACAATGGGTATCACCAAAGTTGACAGTTACGTTGGGATATGTACATTCCACCTAATGTTATAATTCTCACATATTCGTTACCAAAAATAATACTATTGTTATCAAACTTTCTCTTCCTAATTTGTTTTAGGTATTTGGCTATTTGCATCAGGAAATAGCTAGTGGAATATATACGTGAAGAAACCATAGGGATTATACCCAAAAAAAACTTTGTGAAGTGAACAAACCATGTGAAATATGTGAAATTTGAAACCAGAAATTGTAAGTAGAATTATCTCTGAACTCACATCAACACTCAATTTAAAATATAAACATGTACTGGAATCGAAGTAAACATCAGACCTAACGTGACAAGACTTAATTTGAATTTGATTTGATTATTTTACATTTTACGTTTTACAAAACAATAGTACAAAATTGGAGAACAAAAAAGAAGTTAGTACCGAAAATACATTTGGCATTATCTGCAAGTGTCAGTGGGTCATGGAAATAAGGTCAGGGTCGTTAGCGTTTAAAGATATACTGATGAGCCAGAGATTTTGGTAACGACCCGACATTTATGTCTTGTCCTTTTGTTAGGACAAGGCAACGGTAGATGATCCCTATATTGGCTAACACCTAAACCTTACTCTCATAAATAACCCATACTCTTTCATCTAGTGAATTTAATTTTATAAACAGGTTCGTTGGTCCACACATATCCCTGGTGAATTCAATCAAATATTTCCCTATTTTAAATCTCATTTCATTTTATTTTAGATGTTTATATATTTTTTAAAAAAAAACTTTTCTACAAATGAAGAAATTAAATCAGAAATAATACGGGGAGAAGAAATGTTGTTTACACTTTACTTAGAGCAGGAAAGTTTTAATGCAATTGAGTTGAAACAAGAACTGAAAACAAAACTTGATATTTGCAAAGGGAATGAAATGTTACTGGCTTTTGATCGAACGAGATATATTTCTATGATAAATGCTTCAAAAGATTGATAAACCCAATTGAGCAACGTCCATATATGTAGATATTACGCTAAATCTAAATCCGAAAAAACATTTGAAATGAAGATCATTAGTCCTTTCCTCTGAATCTATTTCGTTGCATGTTCATTTTCCTTATCTTAGTCAATCAGTGATGCTTCACTAATTTCTTTAACTATCATGAATCTTGAGTAATGATTGAGTTTCAGGGAACACTTTTATGGTTTAGCCATTTAGAAGTCAATTTATACTTACCTCACAATCTCATTAAACCTAAAGCTACTTAGTAACACAATTCTGGCTTTCTATGAGGAAGTTCTATATAAACTTGCTTTATGTTTCTTTCAAACCATCATATAGTCTACGAATTGTCCAAATCAAAATCTCTCAACCAACCAGATATTGATCTAAGGTAATTAATATATATAGCTTCTTACACCATTTCCACATAAGATAATCTGTTCTTAGTAATGGCTCATAGTCCAAGGTTGTTACCTCAAGGTTCAATGCTAGGATTCTGAATCAGATATCGAGCGCTGTGTAAGACCGAAGTAGTCTCCTCATTTGACGCATCAAGTAAACGCAATTCCTTGATCTCCTCCTGCCATTTCTCAACATGCTCCTTGTGTATCCTGTGTTCATATGTGAATGGTTATACTTATAAACATCTAGCAAATTATAGTACACAGAGAAACATTATAGAGTCTATTCAATCTCACATGATCAAGCGTTCTTCGAATTCATTACTGAGTTCCTTAAATATTGTCTTCCCTGATTCTAGCAAGTTCGAAACCTACACAATTCGCATAAATTCCATATCAAAAATTTTCATAAACTGAAGCTAAATTCGTTTATCATCATCATAGCTTACGGTTTGCGTAAAGCTCTCAATCTTATCGAGAATTTGAGCAATGTTAAGTTCCATCTCATCAGAAGCAAGAAGTTTCGTCTCAGTTTCTTCATTCTCAATGTTATCAATGCTCATTCCATCTCTCGAATCTCCTTTTTCTTCTTCTTCTTCCTATCAAATTTCCAGACCAAAAACTAAGAATCTCATTCACCACCACAAATTAAAATTTTCCAAAATCGTAAGAAACATACAGATGGCTTCATGCGTTTCCGAAATCCTCCGTTTCCTGCGTCTTCTTCCATTTCCAGTGATTATCTAATCTGCAGAAGTTCGAAACGATTCTCATGAAATTCGAAATTCGAGTTTATGTACACAAAAATTGAAACGATTACAACACGAACAGATTCCGATTAGGGATTGTACTCGAATCGATTCTCATGAAACTCGAATTTCGAGTTTATGTACGCAAAAATTGAAACGATTACATCACGAACAGATTCCGATTAGGTATTTCTACTCGAATCCACTATCTAAAGCTTCGCAACAGATTTCCGATTCTAAATCTGAAACTGTACGATTACATCTCGAACAATCTAACTGCAGATTCTTCAATAGACCGCGAATGACTAGATCGAATCAACGAAAACGATTAATAGAGAAAACTCACTCTTAAAATGAGATCCACACGACGAAGATCGAAGAACTGCTCGAAGGAATTTGAGAGAAGAGAAGGCGATGGAGTTTCAGAGAGAAAGTAACTGAGAGTAGCAGAGAGCGAAGACGATGCAATTATATTTCTGAGATTATTTTAATTGTAAATTTACGCGATTCGAAATTCAAATTGGGCCGAGTTTTTTGTTTTTTCACAACTTTTTTTAAACCCAAGAACAAAGAACAAAATGTATTTGTCAATAATTTTCAAAATTAATCCATAATTCTTTTCGAAGAAACGGAAATGTATTTTATCTTGAAATGACAAAGTTAGAATACAATGTTTGAGTTAACCTAATAATTAGTCAATAGACAAAACTTCCAAAAAAACATATTACTACTTTTTTTTTTTTTTGTCAACAAGCTCCATTTATTAAATCATATTTGGTCGGTAGAAATATTCCGGAAACGGAAATTATCTACCAACTCATCGAGATCTACATGGGAAAAGATATGATGACGTGCTCGTGCCGCTTTTGCAAGGGCATCGGCATGTACATTACAAGAGCGCGAAATATAATTTAACTGAAAGGATGTAAAATTATCTCTAAGTTCAACGAAATGATCTAGCTCAGACTGGAAAGCTCGTCAATCTATTGGATCTTCGGTCATCATCAATATGTTTGAGCAATCCGTCTCAAATCAGACTCTAAGTGCACGTTTCTGGATAAGGCAATCTATTGCCTAGAGGAGTCCCTCGAACTCTGCATGTAGAGCTAAAAGGCTTCTTCGGCATCCCTGATTGCCGGTGTGTGTTCGACCTAATGTGTCAGTGAGGCACCATTCGAGACCGCTAGTGGTCCCTTGATCTGCCCAAGATGCATCTACTTGGCAGATCGGGATAAGTGGAAGTTCGGATCGGATGGTATCTTCAATCTCGGTAGTATTTCCTTCCTCCCCTTCGTCTTCTTCTCTAGCCAAGTTCGCGCCTCGCCAACTTTCTTCCTCTAACTGGGCTACTTGGAGCGTAATCGCGGCTGATACATTTGTCCCATTGAAGAACTTGTCGTTCCTAGTCTTCCAAATGAACCAAAGGATCCACGGGAATGTATCACTTTGTGATTTGGGGAGACCCCTTTCTTTTGCCCTCAAAAATAGAAAATCCATATTTTGGTATAGGGATGTACTCGGGAAATAACCCGGAAAGAACATATAGTCCGATAAGGCCCACACTTCAAAAATCATATGGTTAATTGTTTCCTCTGGTGCACCACATCTAGGGCAATTCTTTTCGTTTTCCAAGTGTCGGTAAGTCACTCGAAAAACATATTACTACATAAGGAGATATATGCGCCATATATTAAGAACGATACGATTTGAGAAATAAATTTGACGATGCTTTCTGAAGTAAAATCTTATTTCCTAACGGGAATTAAAACCCGTTATTTTCCTTCTCCAAATACGCTTTTCTTTTTATGCAAATTGTTTGTAGGGCTAGCAATTCTTGACTAGAACTCGTAATTATACACCGCAAAATAAAATCCAATTGCGTATCCAAGTACTTCTATAAGGGTTTGGCTTTGACTTCAAAAACTATACGAACCCCAAAAATGAAGGTAAACAATGCTATTAACGATTCTAAGAATCAAAGCAATATAAAGTACCCAAAATGTGAATCGATTTGAAAATGATTTGACGGTTATTAAGCCGAATAATCCTTGTGGTTAATGTAAAACCTAAAAACAGACATACAAAATAGAGATTCACCTCAACAAAATACACCATTGTTTGATCTAGCTCCTGTGTAAACTCTGTGATAAAACAAAATACAATACACCGAAGATCTGATAAAGATACATATGCGGGATGAGACCACCTTAACTTAAAAGAGTGAGCAACTTCAATACCACCTTTATCTAGCTCTGTGTTGTCATCATCCCGACCTTTTAGCGGGAAGCGGAACCAATATAAACTCATCTGATGATGACGAAGATGACGAAGACGATGACGATGGCAATGGATGATTAACTTGTGATGAGGTTGCCCCGTTGCACGATTGTTCGTCTTGTTTTACACCAACAGACATTTGAGGGCTTACGTTACTACTCTCTCTTGGCGGATTATCATACTCAACATCACTATCGTCACTAATCACAATCGCATCTGGCACATAAAAGAAAGATTCATTCAAAAACTAAGAAATTTACAATTAGCTTTAAACCAAACATATCAAACAAACCTGTCACGGTATTGTTCAGACTACGATACTCCTCCTCATTATCATCAGCCACATTGTTCTCTCCTTGACCGATTAGATTCTCAGCATCAAACAGCGATTTCACATATGAACATCTTCTTTCAACCGCGCCAAATGTCTCTGACAATTCATTATACATATCCTCCATCCTCTTAATCCTCGTTTCCGCTTCTTCTTCCTTAATCAATACCTCCTCATCTTTAATCCTCATCGCATCTTCCACTCTCTTAATCTCCTCAATGATTTCCATTTTCTCATCCTTCTCAGTCTCAAGATCCTTAAGCAGGCGTTGCTTTCTCGCCTCGGGTTCCATAGTTTGGTTCTGAAGATGCGATTTCATCAACGCATTCATTTCCCGTAGATCCTTCAATCTTACCTCAAGACTAGCGTAATCTTTTTTCAGACACTCATGATTCTCCTCGAGGATTTCATATTTTGTCGTCAATAATGCGTCTTGAGCAGTAAACATAATGCTTCTCGCCGGATCAGCCTCTACCAATTCCTTGTTCTTCTCTGGTGGTGATGATTTTCTTCCAGACATGATGAATTCGAAACCCTAACAATCAACAACAACACAAATAATCTTAAGCTATAGAGGGCTTTACTCTTTCCCAATTTTACAAAATTTTCACAGATCTGAAGAAAACCCTAAAACCTAAATTAGCCAGAATCTCGTTCTAATCTCTATTGAAAGAAGAAGAGAAACATCAAAGTCCCAGATTTCCAGAGATTTTCACCACAAAAAAAACGATAAAGGAGCAATTGAACATAAATCTTACCCAGAATCTTTTAACCTTCTTCGTTGGAGCAAAATTCCGAGAGAGAGAGTATTGCAAAATGAAAAAACCTAGCGGAGGAAGAAGAAGCAGAGACGATGAAGCGGGAATGCCAAAGGTCAAAAACACAACACCATCGTTGTATAAAGATTATGTTTTGTTTAGTGTTAAAATTAACTTAATCCACACATTTGTTATCTCACTAAACAAAAGGGAAATCAGGTTTAAATAACACTACAAGCAGAAACATAACACCCTATTACCATTTAACCTAAATTTAATGGACATGTTTTTGCCACATGGGTTAATCTTAGTTACTTATTAAAAAAAAATTGGTTAGTTCTCAATTTACCCTAAACAAAACCAGTTATTTATTTATTAATCACAAACTTATTAGCACTATTGTTTATGGATTTCAATGAATTTGAAAATCTAAACGAAATCTAATGTTATTAGTTTTATGAGTTTAAAATCCGTATCAAATTATAGTGTTATTGGTTCTATGATTTATAAATACTAACTAAAATCACATGCTATTCAATTCTATAGATTTATTTGTAGATTTGATTTTATATTGGATTTTAGTGTTAAAAATACAAAAACTCAAATCGGATTTGTAGTTGGATTTCAAATCTATATAATGCAGCCTGCTTAATTGATGAGGGATAACCTTCTGAACCAATAAGAAGCTTTAAACATTTACTTCTCTGCTTGTAACACTAATCCAGGAAACCCAAAACGGTGAGACAAAAATGTTAATACAAGTTAACAACAAACCAAAGAGGAACCAAACGCTAAAGATGTTTACTCTCTCTATCTCTTTCTCAGTCTCTCTCGTTCTTCATACGATGACTGGTTTCCGTCGATTCCACTATCCGACTTTCTTCGTATTCCTATGTGATTTATCGTAGAATCCAAGGCGATTTCATTCATCAATTCCATAATCTTCACCAAAGTATTTATCGACAAGACTGTTCGCCATGACTCTTAGCTCTTCGTTTTCATGGAACTGAAACCTTTCCATTGCATCAATACCGTCTTCTCCTTCCACAAGCTTTAAACCTTCTCCGTTTGGCATTCCTCTTAAAACCTAACCACCCAAACAAATCAAAACCCATCAGGATAATTTTGGATCCAAAAACGACAAAAGAACTTTTAAAACCATTTAGTTAGTTTGATGCTTACCAGCTCAATGAACTGAAGACCAAGCCTAGCAGCTTCGATATCAGGAGATCTGACCAAGTCAATAAAACCCGGGAGGCAACCAGCACTAACAATGGAGACCAAATGATCTTGTATGATCCTTGGTTTTGTGTCTCCTTCTACAGTTTCTACACATAGATTTCCCAAGACATAGGCAACTTCTTTCCTTATATCAAACGGTGAAATGGACAGAAGCCGTAGCAGTAATGGCATTACTTCAGTAGAATGTATCATTCTCTTGTGTTCAACAGATCCCGTAGCTATATTAGATAACACCCACGCAGCTTCCTACAAAGTTGAGTTCACTGATGAAGAAAATGAAATCTTCTGATAAAAGAAAAAAGCGAAGTGGGTATGTGATACTGACCTTCTTTAAGACACGGTGTTCACTTCTTAAGCACTTTGCAAGCACACCAATGACACTTTCTGGAATTTGATTCAGAATATCAGTATCTTGAACAAGATAAATGATTAAGCTAATGGTGTTTCAATCAAAAGAGTTAACAGATACTAGCCTTCGGTGTTCTGTCCATGGATAAGGATGGTTAATATTGCTTTGGGATCAACAGCAACAAAGTTGCCTAAACTTCGTAGAACCTGCAGTCAAACTTTAGTTTTAGATAGAATACAAAATGAAGCATTTGAAACAAACAAAAATAGCATGTAGTAAGCATTCTGTTCTTAATCATTTATGCTAACATTGTATAAATGAAATCAATTTCTTGAATAGCATAATCTGTGGTAATATATGAACTAAATACAAACTACAATCATGTTTCAAGAACAATAAGGTCTGTTCAAAAGTTACCGGGATGAGAAGTGGTAGACTATTTGAAGTTGCTAATTTTTCTATAAGTAGTTGAAGAATGCCTCCCTTCAAAAGCATACTTGTAGCGATATCCGAGAGGGCAGAAAGGTACACAACAATCCATGCAATTTCCGTGGCAATTTCTTCATCCCTGAATCCAGCAATCGATAATATTTTGATCAAATTATCCAACCAAAGTTAAACAATATAATATCAATGGCATACACAGCAAGATATCACAACAAGATAAGCAGTTGCTGCAATTTAGAGAGATAAAACTTTGCTCACGTTTTCTTCAAGTGTCGGAGAATTGCGTCAACTATCCCATCGACTCTGACAAGTTGTGCTGCCGCCTTTGATTCAGGTCCCTACATTAATGCATAGCGAAATTACTGTGTAACGACGATTCTGTGATCATAAACCAATGTGATTAAACGCGGGCCAGATTATTATTTCACACCTTAATCAAATTGGACAACGCCCATGCAGCTGTTCTTACTGTTGAACCCTTATCGGGAAAAATCATGCGCGCTAGAGGTGGCAAAGCCCCTTGCGACAAAAGAACATTTCTCATATCTTCTCCTTCACCGGCAACATTACCAATAGCCCATGCACACTGCTCAGCCACAGGTGCAGAGCTATTTTCTGAATATTAACTTGGAAGCCTTAGAAAAAACGAATCCAACAAAAAGAAAAGAGTAATCATAGACTTTGTTGGCCAGTACAAACCTCCAAGATGAGCAATGAGCATCGGCAATGCAGGCAATAGAGATTTTGTTTCTTCAGGTTTTCCAGCAGCGATGTTTGTAAGACACCAAGCTGACTCAAGTAACTGCAGTAAGACAGAACTAGGATCAAATAATTCCAAACCTCCTTAATTTGCTTATTTCAATTCACATGTAAGGCCAATGTAAGAAACCTGTTCATCAGGAGAGCCAAATGAAAGACACTGCACAAGTAAAGGTATTGCACCAGAGCTGAGTGCAGCTTCAACGGGAGGGAACTCAGATTTTGACAGTAAACACCTGAGTTTCCTAAGAGCAGTCACTTTCTTCTGCATTGCACCTTTTCCCCTGAATAAAAATGATAAGTAAATATCAGACAGAAGTCATGCCAAAAGACTCCATAAAATGGTATTGTTTATCACTATTCACTACCACACTACCCGGATCAGTGAAGAAAAGGACAAGATTGAGAAATTAGATCAATATCAGATGCACTTACTGATATTGAACAACAGACTTGAGCTCTTCCACAGCTTTAATGGTTTGAGCTTCCAATATCGGCTGTTCTTCGTCAATCATCATCTCATTCTCAACATGAGCATCCTCATCATCGCCATAAGTACCCACCCTACAAAGCCGCTTTGCTCTAACCAGTAATTCTCTTCTTTCCTTCGCCACCGTAACAGCTTGTTGCCGCCTTCTTTGTCCCGCAACATTCCCAACTACACACCGCCATATCCAGAAATACAATCAAATTCATGTCACTGATTGAAAAAGTCCAATCTTTCTGCAAGTTTATATAAATGTGTAAAAGTTTTACGATCCTAAGCCCATCAATACATGAAAATCAATACTATAAAGCTAATTTATGATGTGTATTCCCTGACTCAAGAAGAAAAGAAGAGCTTCTTTTATCCAGATGCAAAAAACAGAAACATTGTGCATCGTAACGACACCAAACGAAAAAAAAACTCGGATTTTTCTGGTATTGAAAATTTCCATCACACTAAAGCATGAAGTATCTAAATTTCTTCTTACCCTAATCACCACCTAACCTAATTTAATCGGGAAGCAATCAAGAATACTCTTCCTCAGTGACACTACTCGAGGGTTTACCTTAAAACCCAGAACGAAAAAAATACCTAAATACTTCTCCTTTACTTCTTCACTGAATCACTGGTCAAGATTTTCCAATCACAGAAACTACGCTAGGCCAAAAACCGAAATCGAAGAAAATAAAAATCACCTGAAGATTTTATTGGGTCTCTTCGATTAGACAAAGATCCATCATCCGCCATTGGAGAAGCTTGAAATTCTTCGAGAGTAGAGTTTAAATCAGAATCAAACCCAGAAAATTTTCTCTTCACAACAAAAAGGATTTACGAATTTCTCCCACCAAAAAAAACAAGAAGAGAATTTACACGAATTGGATAATTCGGATCTCTTCCCACTCGCGCCTGCCCCGCCCAAGAAACAAAAAAAAAAAAAAAAAAAACTCGAAACTTTCGCCGACTCATAGTTTTCAAATCATGTCCCTAATATTTCCAGTTATTTAGTAAATAGCCCTTTAATTTAACAGTTATACTATTGAGTCCAAAATGATCAACGATCGTGGTTTCACGTTTTTGAAAAAGCGGGAGAAATTTGTCGACGTGGTAAACTACACATGACGTGGCGATTCCTCATTTGTTGTTACCGTACACCGTAATTTAATGTGACGCAGGTGAATACTAACTCCTATTTTCATTACGTGTCAAGCATCCACATGGTTTCTCTTTCTCTTCCCGGAACTTCACCGTCTTGCTTTTTCTATTTCACATTTCCGTCACATTCTCAGTTTTTACTTTCTCGAGAAAATTAAACAAAGGAGAAGACGATCCCGTAAACGAAACCTGAAACCAAAGCCAAATTCCCTCTAGATCTATCTCGATTTCACCGATCTGAATGGATTTACTTAATGAGCACAAAGCCGTTACTCTCACACACGTCCGGTACCGTCGCGGCGATCAGCTCGGGCATTTCCTCGCCTGGATCTCTCTCGTACCCGTCTTCATCAGCCTCGGCGGATTCGTCTCCCATTTCCTTTTCCGACGAGAGCTTCAAGGGATTTTCTTCGGTATAGGTCTCGTGATCTCTCAATTCATAAACGAATTTATCAAAACATCTGTAGAACAAGCTCGTCCTGAGACCTGTACGTTACTGGAAGCTTGCGATTCACATGGATGGCCTTCGAGTCACTCGCAATTCATGTTCTTCTTCGCTACGTATTTCAGTTTAATGGGATGTAAAGGAATTGGGTTTTGGTTTGGGTTGAAGAGTAGATGGATTTTGAATCTTCTTAATTGGTCTTTAGCTATTGTTACAATGTATTCTAGGGTTTATTTAGGGTATCACACGGTTGCGCAAGTTTTCGCCGGCGCGGCGTTAGGGGCGATTGTTGGAGCAAGTTGGTTCTGGGTGGTGAATTCTGTGTTGTATCCATATTTTCCGGTGATTGAGGAAAGTGATTTGGGGAGGATGCTTTGTGTGAAGGATACTTCGCATATTCCTGATGTGTTGAAGTTTGAATATGATAATGCTAGAGCTGCTAGGAAGAATATGGACCCTAAAGCCGATTAATTCGCTAATTTGGTTATCGGTAAGTCAAAAATTTCGTTTCTGTCTTCGTTGATTAGGTTCTGATTAAGTTCTTAGAATAAGCATATGGGAATCAGATTTAGCTCAAGAATGTAGTGACTCTTACTATATTATGAAGTTATTAGAGAATGGTGAATCTGATTCTTTCATTGATTCCTTAAACCGATTTTAATTGTCTTAAGAGTGATGCTCTTGGTACATAATGTCATTTCTGAAAGTTTTTATTTGCTTTTGGCATTGGTTGGTTGGTGTGGCAATGGTGAATGCTCATTGAACTTTTTTTTCGATCTGTTCGAAAAAAGGAAATCTTGATTGGTACTGAACTTGGTATTGCTTTGCTCATCTTGTTTTTGGCTGTAGTATCAACTAAATGAATGAAACTAGTTAGACACTGTTATGGATTTGTAACTTTTATCTTTATGCTACTACTTAACCATTAGAAAACAGAGGAAGAACAATGTGAATGTATATGAGAATGCAGTTATCAAGAGGTTCCGAAACCAAATTTAGTTTGTTTTGTCTTCTTAATTTTCCAGGTTTGGACTTGTAGTTCTGTTTAAAGGAGTATTTACTCCTTTGTAGTTGTCGATCCATTTTCTTGCTTGCAACGCTTTAGACATTTGTATTCGCTCATTGAGTAGGCCGTATTTTTACTAGTGCATTTCGCAACTTAAGTGCTTAATTACAACCTTTTTTAGCTTAATTCACAATCAAAAGATTTTGAGAAGTTTATTCAAGCAATCTGATTGATTCATTGAAACACACTAATGGAAAATATGAAAAACCATCCATTGTTTCCAGTTTCTTGTAAATTTTTTGTCCTGAAAGCGCGTCTTATTTGTTTCATCCATTGCAGGTCTTGTGACATTGGTGAGATTAGCTACTCATCTGAACATGGAAACACTCACGAGAAGAACCCTCTTCACTCCTATTAAGTCGTCGTCATCTTTGCTTCTTTCTTTTGTTGTCTTTTCATATACACTTATCTATTGATTATTGAAAGATACAGTGCTGCGTCATAAATTAAAGAAAAAAGTTTATTTGTCTGTGATTTTAATGTCCAAGAGCTTGCAAATTGGGCCCAGTTCATATAAAATTTGGGCCCAGTTAAAAAAAAATCTCAAATATTATACTTCCTTCTTTATTAGGGTTTCGAAAAGTTAGATTCTTCTTCGTCTTCTTCTTCCTCTTCAAGCAGAGTCGCTCTTAATCGCCATGGATGCCTCGGAGCTCGCTAACAACCCTCAGTTGCTTCAATACATCAACGTAAGTCTCCGATTTCCCTTCCCTGAGATCTAAATTGCTCTTCAAGCCTACTGTTGTTAAGTCGATTCATGGAAACTGTGCTCCTTTCGCGTAATCTCTCACTCTATGTTCTGCTTTTCGAAAGACGAAATCTCAATTGGAAGTTTTTCTCCATGTCATCATTAGAAATCGCTGCTTTGATTCTTCTTTTGGTGACATATATTATGATATAATGAGCAAAAATTGGTAAATCTTTGATGAAATGTCTGTGTGTGTGGGGGGGGGTTTTGGTTGTTGTAGCAACAAAAAGAAAAGGCGATGGTGAATGAAATGGTGTCGAAGCTGACGAGCAAGTGCTGGGACAAATGCATCACAGACAAACCAGGGAGTAAGTTCAGCTCAAGCGAGTCGTCTTGCCTCAGTAACTGCGCGCAACGTTACATGGATATGAGTATGCTCATCATGAAACGCTTTCAGCAGCAGTGAAATTAATCGGCTATATATTTGTTTCTCCGTAAGTCGAATTCTCATCATCACTGTTTTCATTGATTTTTATCTCTGATTAGGTTCTTAAATGGGAATAAGCTTTAGCTTTTTGATACTTTCTTTTGCTCAACAATGTAGTGAATCTTGCTACTGCAGTATATTAATTTGGATGATAGTATCTGATTCTTCATTGATTCTTTAAACTGATTTAGTTGTGATAATTCAAATCAAGTAATATTTCCTGGTATATATAGACTACCATTACTGAAAGATTTTATTTTTGCTCATGGTATTGGTTGGTGGCAGTCATTGGACTTTTTTCGATCTTGATCGATAAAAGGACGTATTGATACTGATTGTTCATCTTTTTTGGATAGATTATCAAGTAAATGAATGAAACTAGGTAGTCACAGTTATGGAACGTTGTACTTTGCTCATTCCTTGGTAACATTAAATCTATTCTCAGATTGCTTGATGCCACCAACAAATGCAAATCTGTTTCAGTTTCTTGTATTTTTTTTCTTTCTGATTTGCTTCATCCATTACAGGTCAACAACTCTGGGAAAGCTTTGTTTTAAGACTTTTATGACATTGGTGAGATTAGCTTGCTCAGCTGAACATGATGAACCCTTTTTTCACTCTTATCAAGTCATATTTGCTCCTTTTTTTGGTTTTTCGTATACACTATATACTTTTCAATTGAAAGAAAGTAAGAAACAGTGCTTCATTAATTAAAGGAAAAAGTTATTGGTGTAGATTGCAAATACAAATCGACCCTTGTTTAAAAGAAAAAATCAAACTTTTTTCTATATTATGAATAGCTGAATTTGCCAATTAACATATTGCATCACATTATTAAGAATATAACACTATTGATGAGAAAAACTAGTGAATAGACCATACTTATTTGTGTAATTACCAAACACTCTTTGTTGATGAGGGGCATTCTTTTTTGTCATTTTTACATATTAGGACAATTCTTGGGTGGTTCACCAAATTATCTTCCATATTACACCAAAAATATCTTAGCCAAAGCTTTTTTGACTAAAAAATAAAAGGCTTTAATGGTTTATATGGTGAATTATAAGTTTCTCTTAGGTTAGTATAGCTGATTTCTCATTATTTATTTGACATTAAAATGGCCATGACGGGCGAGAGGAAGTGCGCCGCCGTAAGTAACCCTAACCACAAGTCCAATTCTTCCCGTGAAAGCATACCAGTCGGTGTCGATTTCATCAGCTCTCTACCCGACGTGATCCTCCACGCAGGGCCGTCCCTGAGATTGTGGGGGCCCGATGCAAATTTGGGTAGTTTTAGTAGGATTTACAAAATTTGGATGCCTTTTTGTTAAAAATAATAATTTTTAGGGTCTTTTTTAACACTAAAAATCTTTAAAAAAATTGAGGGCTCAATGCGACCGCCTGTCTCGCCTCCCCCTCAGGAACGGCCCAGCCTCCACGATATCCTCTCCTATATTCCGAGCAAGGTAGCGATCAAAACCTCTGTCTTGTCCAAACGTTGGAAGCGTGTATGGCACGAAACACCTTCCATCTCCATATCTTGTTGTAGAGAGGATCATGTTTACTCTATAGACAAAACCCTAAGCACCTATCCGGCTCTCAAAATCAAGAGTTTGCATCTTAGAATCAGCCATCATATCAATACAAAGCTCGTTGATCGCTGGATCAAGCTAGCTAAGTCCCGAAACGTTGAGGACTTGTCTTTCAAACTCAGTAATTATGATCCTATTCCAGATTCCTTCTACATCAATCCCTCTGCAAAGCAGCTCAGCTTGACTAGTCGATATAAAAATCTCGATTTGGATCCTAAATGCATTGTGTCTTGGACATCGCTGAGGAACTTGTCATTGAGTAATTGCAGACTGTCCGATGAATCCTTTGCTAGTATTCTCTCTGGCTGTCCAATGCTCGAAAGCCTGATATTGAACAAGTGTGATGATGGAATTAATCGTTTTGATCTGAGCAGGTCCGTAAATCTGAAAATTTTTGAGAAAACTGACGACAGTTCAATTTGGTATAGTAGAAAGATTGTGGCTCCACACATCCATTACTTGAGTTTGACAAACTTTCATCGACCAGATACATTAATTGATGTCCTCTCTTACACACGCTAAGTTCAACTTAGAATATATCGGATATATTGGCTGGCAAGACTTAGAATATATAGACTTGGTGCTGAAGATACTAGCCAAGCTGCAAGACATAGACAATCTTACTATTGGAGTAGTCGTGCTTCATGTATATTGCCAATAATTTACATCTCTAATTCTCTCTTGCATTCCTTTAGACCTACAACTTGTAATCTTTAGGAGCATCTAATTTCTTCTCTTCATAGTTTCCTAGATATGCTTCAAGCTTGTTCTGATTCTTTTTTCTTTTTTTTTTTTTAATTGTAGAGATCTATATATGTTTCTGGAGTAACTATATTTCTTTGCTTTTTGTCAGATTCTATCTATTGCAGAGCTCTGTGGTATTCCTTTTCCAGAACTCAAGAACAAATCTTTGACTGTTGAAACAATGCTTGTTCGATCTGTTATTCCTGGTGTAATCAGACTGCTACAAAACTCACCTGGATTAGAGAAGATAACATTTTACACAACCAAGTCCAAAGCCATACCGGTAACATCATCGATTTTCAATACAAGTAGGACGAGTCCAAGAACCATCTCTTTCACTTTTCGGTATATATGTGTGTGAGAGAGTTATTTTGTAGAATTGAAGATCATTTTGAACTAGTTTTCTTGAGCAATTTTTTGATATTGTCTACAGGATAAGACGCTCAACATATACTTAGCTAAGGAAGGTTTGAATATCGATCGATGCTGGAATAATTTATTTCCAACGGTGGTAAATACCACTTCCTCGTTCATTTCAGGACATGTGGCTTTATTCATGGAACTTGTCATGTGTAAGACAAGGAAATCAGAGTATCAAAACCTGGTTTCAATGGTTCCACTCAGAAAACATGGTCAACTAAACGGTTTCGAGATTATGCTATAGGTGCTTGTGGGAAAGATTGCAGCAGAATTAAACTCCTGCGAGAGTGAAGTATAACGACCTAAACTCCTTAGACATATCAATAACACAAGCGAGTCGTCTTTGCCTCAGTAACTGCGCGCAACGCTACTTGGATATGAGTATGCTCATCGTGAAATTCTTTCAGCAGCAGTGAATTAATCGGCTTTTTTTTTTTTTTTTTTTTTTTTTTGAATTAATGTTAAATTATATTCAAAGAAAAAAAATAACTTTTTTACTACCGTTTCAATAACGTTTTTGTTTAAAAAGAAAAGAAATTTTTTATCTCATTGAAAACCAAATTTGTAGAGCCTCTTCAAACTTCAAGTCGCCTTGTCGAATGATGAGGAGTTGGTTGCGAACCTTTTTGTCGATGGAAGTAACTAATTGTGCTTGCCCTATATGCGGTTCTCCATGTCTTCTACGATTCCTCTCCATCCATATACTATGAACCGCAGCTTGAAATACGTATCGGAGTAGAAAGAGTTTGATTTTACCCATGGAAGTGTCATTCATCGCATGAACCACCCTCCCCCATGTGTAAGTGTACTTCCTTCCCATTAGCTTTTTGACCAAAATCTCCCAAACATTTCGTGTAAACCGACACGAGAAGAACAAATGATCCCTTGTTTCAATCGGCTTCTTTTAGTGTAAACGGTTTCTTTTAGCTTTTGATTACACTGTTTTTGCTTTTGTTTTTGGTCCATGGAGTCACATTTGCATTTTTGTTTGGGTCTTTTGGTATACACTTTTGACTTCTCTATTGAAGGTGCTTTTTTCATAAATTAAAAGAAAATGTTGTTGGTGTAGGTTGCAGACTCAATTTGGGGCCAGTTCCAAAAAAGAAAAATCAAAACATTATTTATCTATATATAATAGCAAACCCAAATAAATGAATATTTTTTCGAAAGAGCCTCTTTTATAGTCGTTGTATCAAAGAGTTGTATCTTTTCGAAAAATTATGTCTTTTCGCAAATTTAACTATTTAGTAGGTACTTTTTGTAAAGTATTTAGTAGGTACTTTAAGTTTTATAACTCACTTTAAAAACAATAATCATCAAAAAAGCCATTCTATTATTATTAGAATTTACCATTTTTCTTGTTTGAACAAAAAAAATTAAATTTGATATGGCCGAAAGAGCCTCCGCCGCCGTAAGTAACCCTAACTACCGTGCTGATTCTTCCCGTGAAATCATACCAGGCGGTGTCGATTTCATCAGCTCTCTACCAGACACGACCCTCCACGATATCCTCTCTTATATTCCGACCAAGTTCGCGGTCAGAACCTCTCTATTGTCCAAACGATGGAAGCGTGTTTTGCAAGAAACACCATCTATCTCCATTGATTGTAATGGAAACCGTCATGTTGATTCGATAAGCAAAACCCTAAGTAATTACTCGGCTCACAAAATCACGATGTTCGTGTCAAGAATGATATCACTACAGTGTATGTAAATCGCTGGCTCAAGCTTGCTTTTTCCCGAAACGTTGAAAACTTGTCTCTCGACCGCGAAGATTATGGTGATTTTCCTGGTTTTTTCTACGTCAATTCCTCTATAAAAAAGCTTAGCTTGACTATTACAGCTGGTGATTTGGATCCTAAATGCCTTACTGTCTCTTGGACATCGCTAAGGAACTTGTCGTTGAGTCAATGCTGTCTGTCCGATAAATCCATTGCTAATATTCTCTCTGGTTGTCCATTGCTCGAAACTCTGATATTGAATTGCTGTGTGGGAATTCTTCGTTTTGATCTGTGCAGATCAGTAAAGCTAACAAGATTAGATATAATTGGACACTGTAATCTGGGGCCACATGAGATTGTGGCTCCACACATCCGTTACTTGAGTTTGAAAAACTTTAGTACACTACCTACTTTAGTTGATGTTTCCTCTTTAACTGAGGCTAACTTCAACCTAGGCTATGTCGATTTTTATGACCTTCTGGAGGATGGTACTCTACGAGACATGGTGCTGACAATGCTGGCAAAGCTGCAAAACGTAGAGAAGCTTACTGTTGGGGCAGACATTCTTCAGGTATATTGCCAAGATTGTTCGTGCTTTCTCTTTGGCATATTACTTTAGTCACTATCTTTCTTTGCTTTTGTCAGATTCTATCTCTTGCAGAGCTCCATGGTGTTCTTTTTCCACAACTCAAGATCAAAGCGTTGACTGTTGAAACCATGCTTGTTCGATCTGTTCTTCCTTGTATTATCAGGCTGCTACAAAACTCACCTGGATTAAAGAAGATAAAAGTTTACGTAACAGAATGCATGGCCATACTGGTATATACCTTTTATGATTTATGATGAACCTTTTTAATTTTCAATACAAACCAGTAAAGAGAGTTGTAGAATTGAAGATCATGTTTAGTAATTTGCTTCTGATATTTATCTACAGGAGGAGAATTTTGACGAATACTTACATTCGCAAGACTTGAATAAAGGTCAATGCTGGAGTAGGTTCTTTCCAACGGGGGAAGCAGACCATGCGGCTTTGTTAGATAGTATTGCTGAGGATGACAGGTCAGAACATGTTGCTTTGTTCATAAAACCTGTGCTGTGGAACGCAAAGACATTAGAGACGATTGTTTTACGGTTGGGAGGTTGCCTTAATCAGACAGAGTATAAAACCTTGCTCTCCAAGGTTCCAAAAATTTCAAGCAATACGAATTTCAGAAAAGATGGTCACGGAAAGGCGATCTTGAACAGTTTCAAGATTATTCCATGAACCTTTGATAAGATTATGAGGGAGCTATAGCTTGGTATGCTTCCAGCTTTTACTTTTTTTGTTTTTTCTTCTGACATGTATAAGAATTTTAGATCGTTGTAGTAGTTAATTTGGGGAAAGAACTAAGTAAGAATTATGATTTTTTACATTGTGAAAAAGGTTTAATTATGTGTTGCTCACTCTCTTCCACAAGCCTAGTAGTTCACTTAATCCGCATATCAATAACTCACCACAAGCTATTTGTCATACGTTTGCTATACTACTATAGACTAAACTAAACTCAAGAAAATGTCAATGATTGGTTGGGCTTTAATTTAGTCTACAGCTTCTCTATAGCCTTGTTTTAAAAAAAATTATAAAATCTTTACCAATTATGTAGTAGTTTTCTTCCTAAAACTAAAGCATTGTTTCTAATTTTTACCAATCATGATGTAGCTTTCTTTTCAAAGTTATAACCAAAAAAAAAAAAAAAAAAATTTGTTGTAACTTGTCAAAAACCTAAAGCATTATTTTTTGGGCTGTAAAAATTATTTGGTTGTAGCTGTACATTTTTTTTGCTAAAAATTTACAGCTAAAGCTTCTAATAGGTAAAAATTTACAGCTTTTTAATGGCTAAAAAGCTGTAAATTTTAAAAAGGTGGGTTATTTGTAAACAACTTTTTAATGACTAAAAAAGTAGGTAAAAAATAGGTAAGTAGAAGTCAATATATCTCTACATAGTCAAACTTTGTGGGTCCCAATTTTGGAAGTGTTTTGATTTGTTGTTGGAACTTTGGAAAGTGTTTGATTACTGTACCTTAAAGTCAAAATCTCTCTTGACCAAAAAGAAGTCCAAATCTCCTAGAAAGACCATTAGTTACACATATCATATATTTTAAACTCACTTACCATAGTGTTTAGGTGTTAACATTCACAAAATATTAAAGATCACTCACTAAGTCTCTAATCACCTCTTTTGATTTACGAGTAACAATGAATCGACGGAATTGCCCAACTGTTGCAGCGGAAGACATTGAAGCAGGAAACAAGAAGCCCAAGTTTCAAACAGAACCAACATTACCCATCTTTCTCAAGGTAATATAATCATATGATCAAACCAGTCCTCGAAAATATTGGGGTAGAAATTGTTTTTTGAATATAGGTTTCATTCTAAATGAGCTAATCTCAACAATTAGTGGTTGTGACTTGTGATTATGATGCAGTTTAAGGAAGTTACATACAAAGTTTTGACAAAGAAATTGACTTCATCTGAAGAGAAAGAGATATTAAGTGGGATAAGTGGGAATGTGGAATCCTGGTGAAGTTCTTGCTCTAATGGGACCTTCAGGGAGTGGAAAAACAACTCTTCTTAGCATACTCGGCGGTCGAATCTCGCAATCATCCACCGGTGGTTCTGTTACTTACAACGACAAGCCTTACTCTAAATTCTTGAAAAGCAAGTAAGTATTTTTTTTGCCCCTAAACCTAAATATCTTGTAAGAATATGGAGATTTTTTAAAATGGTTTTGTTGGTTTTGGTGGCAGGATTGGGTTTGTGACACAAGACGATGTTCTGTTTCCTCATTTTTTTTTTTTTTTTTTTTTTTGAATGAATGTAAAATTATTATTCAACCCAAAAAAAACCATTTTATAGAAGAGAATTGCTTAACTTTTGATAGCAATTGAAATGATTGTACTATTCGAAAGAATAGAAATTAGAGGCTCTTAAGGTGGTTGAGATGCAAACCATTCGCTCATACCCCCATTATAGGCGATATCGCCTAAGATGCGAATGGAACTCAAGCGGTTTCTCATACTTCTATCAACTGTTTTGATAATCACAGAAGGTGGTTGCGATTTCTCGCCATGTGTGGGGGTCGAAACCAACACAATTAGAATTTGTAAGAGTTCGTGAGGGAATTCGGAGATTTCTATGGTAAGCTAGGATTGCTAAGGGTTTGAGAAAGAGATGTTGTTATTGATGAAAAAATTGAGTACAAGGTTTTTCTGTGTAAGAATTCAGATCCCTTTTCAAGAGATGTTTACAAGTATTTATAATCTATGCTAAGTCGGCTTCGTTTCCTATTTCCTTGTGGATTCGCCTCGTTGAGGTCGGTCTCGTTGAAATGGGCTTCGCATCTGGGCCGTAATGCTTTCACCTTTGGACCATCCTCACGTAGTTGGGCCGAAGGTCCTATCGGACCGAAGGCAGGATCGGTCCGCCAAGGCATCGCCAAACCGAGTCCATACTCGGCCGTCCGTCCACGCCGAACCCACGGTCGGTCCTGGCGTACCGAGCCTACGGTCGGTCTCCCTTGACGTGCCAAAGCCAGGGTCGGTCTTGGCGTGCCGAAGCCAGGGTCGGTCTTGGCGTGCCGAAGCCAGGGTCGGTCTCCCTTGACGTGCCGAAGCCAGGGTCGGTCTTGGCGTGCCGAAGCCAGGGTCGGTTCTCGCCAAGTCCATAACCCTCTCGCTTCGTCTCACCCTATAGTCACTTGCTCTGCTTCTATCCGTAAGAGGACCTCGGCGTATACTTGACTTTGACCGTTAAGGTCGAGTGGGTAAAAACCGACCCCAACAGTTAGCCCCCCAGCTCGGTAGTATTGGAGACAATAGTGCCGAGCTAGAGATGTTCTAGGTAATAGGCGTTAACGTTTGAAGTCAAGGTGTTTACCTATCTTGCCTTGTAGTAGTAGTAGAGAGTGACTTTTTCGCAAGAGGTTTTAAGACTCTTTAAATGTTATGAAGATTTCCAGACTTCGCGGTTCCTTTGCTGAAGCTGCTGCGTTCTCCGCAAACAAGAAAAACTTCGTTTAAGACTCCGTGTTTCGTTTCGCAAGAGGTTTTTTTTTTTTTTTTTTTACCCGAAGATTTTAAGACTTCGTTTTTCCTATGGAGATTTTAAGACTCCGTGTCGCGATTGCAAATGTCAATGACGTTTTCGTGAAATAGCAAAGCGATTTTCGGAGGGAAGAGCGTTGTGTTTTTTTTAACGGAGACGGGACCCGTGCGGTGAGAGAAAGAGAAGACCCCTTAAAGGGATAAGGTTTGACTTAGTCAACCTTTTCTCCTTCCTTTCTCAAAATTTTTTTTTTTCTTCTCCTTTCTCCCACCGTCGCCGACCACAAGCCACCACCACCGGATTTTCACAAACCGATCGTGAGCTCGGGCCTTCATCTCTTACTCTTTCTTCCTTGGTGAGTTTCCTTACTCCATTCTCAAGCCATCTCTTAAGTCCTCATAGCTTCTTTGAAAATCCAAGCTTATAGATCTAAGTTTACTTTCATGGAAAAATCAAACTTTGTTGTGTTGAATTGATGATTGCTTTGGAGAATCATTGAACCTTTGGTTGCTATTGATCTCTAGTCTTTGATTGTTGATGGAATTAGCCTTGGATTTGTATGGATTTTTGAGAATCCTTCTTTAAAGCTCATGTAGGAATAGAACTTGTTCTTGATGGGTGTTCTTGATAAAGGATGGAAATTGTTGACCTTTGATTTAATTTGTTGACTTGTGTAGGTAGATTTGTTGTTATGGAACCACAAAACCTCGAGCCGGTTGATCGCGGCGGTGCAATGCTTAGAACCGAGCCCGTGGTCGTGTCGACCGATCGGGTTGATCACGCGGTCGCGTCATTACGCGACACCGAGCTCGCGGCCAAACTTCCTCGCCGAACCGAGGGCATGGTCGCGTTAACACGCGAAACCGAACTTGCGACCGAGCTTTCACACCAAACCGAGGGCGTGGTCGCACCTCTTCATCGGTCCAAGGACGTGGTCGCAATGTCAAGAGGAACCGACTCCGTGCTCGCGCCTTTGGGCCGGGCCGACCCCATGGTCGTGACTTTGAGTGGAGCCGAACCCACGCTCGCACTTTTGAGCGGGACCGGACCCGTGGCCGCATCCTCAAGTGAGACCGAGCCCGCGGTCGCATCCTCAAAGGAGACCGAACTCGCAGTCGCAACGCCACTGACCGACCACGCGTTCGCTCCATCGGACCAGACTGACGCTGCGGTCGCCACGACGAGCGAACCCGATCGCGCGGTCTCTCCTCCGAGCCGAATCGGTCGTGCGGATGCCATACCACCCTTGGCATCGCTCGAGAATCTCGGAACTAGAGTCCGTTATCGCAGCAAAACCACCGTTTCGCGGAGTCGTCTCCACGGACCCGATGAGAGCGATGAGGATATCTTTGATGGCTTAGCGGATATTGAGGAGGAGAGGAGACCTAGTGGTGATGAGGATTTGATGGCCCCTAATGGTGGGATCAGACTCTCTTTTCCCCTCAATGATGAGGATCCAAGGCTCCCCGATGGTGAAGCCAACGCTTTGGCGTCGGACTCTTCTTCGTTCAGGTCGGTTGCCTCCGATGATGAGGACGGTGATGATAATGTCTCCGCAGAGGTTGAACGACACCCGGTGGTCAAGAAGAAGAATGCGCGTCCGGACCCCCTGGGATCCACTTTGTCTGATGAGACGGCGCTGCAGACTCTCAGAAAAAAGTGCGGGATTCCGGATGAGATCCAGTTAGTTGCTCCCGACCACACTCAACGGGCTGACGCTCCGCCTCCAGGACACTTTACCTTGTATGAGAACTTCATCGAGCATTGTTTGCTATGGTTCCCGGTACCTGGCTTCCTCCTTCGTTTCTTAGAGGCGAACGGTGTTTCCCTTGCTCAGATCAACCCCAGAGGGTTGAGGCATGTCATCGGGATTTACGTGCTGAGCAGGGAATGCAACGCGGAGATTAGCATCGGGCAACTGTCCTCTCTACTGGACCTCAGGCCCCGTGGCCGTGTAGATGAGCTGAGGTATTGCGTCACCCCGGTTCCGGGTCGTACTCTTATTAGTGGTTTCCCGAGCAAGGATGACTACTTCGAGGACCGGTTCTTCTTCGTCAAGATCTCCGAAAAGAGTGTTGAGGCTGATTGCATTCCCCTCCTCAGAACGAGCTGGGAGAGACGAGGTAATTCTATACTTAGAGAAATCTTCTTTTGCACAGTGTTCGTGCCTTGTGTACTAATGTGTAGCTTTGTTTTCGTAGTGAAACCAGCATCCCAGATAGTGAGCCGGAGTGAGGCGGCGGCTATCCACAACGCCCTGGCCTCTGGAGATGGCGATTGGGTGAAGTCTTTCACCTGTCAGAGGATCCGGAGAGCGCTCTCCATTCGGATCTTCCCAGGGAAGGTCCTTGGACGAGGCTCTACTAGAGTCTCCGCTTTTCAGCGAGCCGAATCGGCGAAGGCGGCGTCGACGAGTGCCGCAGTCTCAACGAGGGCAGGCTCGCAGATGGGTGCTCCGTCATCCACAACGCCCAAGACTCCTATTGCATCAGCTCAGCGGTCTCGTGGTTCTAACCTCACTCCTGATGAGATTGCTAGGCGGCGTGAGCAACAGCGGAGGAGGGCCCTTGGATCGGAGGGTAAGGCGGGAGGCACTCCTGATGAGGTACCTCCGAAGCGACAGAAGGTGGGTCCTTCTTCGGCGTTCGTTAGCGATCCGATCAGTGATGGTGCTGCAGCTGCGCACTCTTCGACTCTTGGCTCTGGCGAGAGGGCTCTTGCGCTGGCGAGAGCCACAGTGGCTGAGGTTTGATCTCTCTATCTTTCTCTCTTTGTCTTTGTTATTGTTTCTCCACTTATTCCAGCGTTATGTTTGCTTTCCTTTGTATGCGCAGCTCTCCACCCAGCTGGATGGCATGGCTTTCTGCTTTGAGGAGGACTCTCGTTATCGTGACCGTGAGGTTAGCGAAGCCAGGAGGGCCAACGCTGAGCTTGCTGAGAAGGTCCTAGCCCTCGAGGACGATGTCGCCTCCGCGAAGCAGAGGTCGGATGAATTGAGCGGGAAGTTGTCCAAGGCGTCCTCGCGGCATGCGAAGAACAAGGAGGAGATCACTTCGCTTAAGAGCAAGCTGTTGGAAACCGAGAGTCTTAGGGACGCCCAGATCGAGGAGGCCGTTTCTAGGGCCAAAGAGGAGGCAGACCGTAGCTTTGCTAGCCGGACCCGACAGGTTGCCAGGTCGCTCGCTAGGCTTGAGGGGACAGCGAAGGATAACATGCTGGATCTTGCTGAGATCGATGCGAGCTTGGAGCTTATTGAGCGTCTCCGTGGGTCTGATGGAGCGTCTTTGGACGCTGCAGCAGAGCTTTTGGTCGAGAGGAAGATCCCGATCTACGACGCTCGTGATGTGTTTGATGAGCTTGTTTCTAGCGTGAGGCAGGCTTTGGAGATCTCAGAGGATGCTGATGTTGCCAACGGAGAGGTGTGACCGATGAGCGACCGTTGCTCTTCTATTATGACCTAGTTTATTTATAACCTTTTGTTTCTAAAAACTCTTGTTGGACTTGATAATTTTCGGTTGTAGCATTGGATGGTTTGTATCCTTGCTATTATTTTGGAGCCTTGCATTGTGGTGAATGCAAGATGACTTGTAGCTTTTGCTGATATTTAACCTTGATGGTTACAGATTCAGGTTTTGCTTTAAATATTGTTGATGTTGTACCTATACTCAGGAATTCTTTAGGCTGTTTAAGCGTTTCTGTCATGTATTTGCCAACACCAACGTTGGGCTTGGTGAACCAAGGGCCGTAAAACCCCGCGATTGATCAGAGGTCTGACGACTTCTCATTGTGCTTGCTCATGTATGAGGCTCTTGTTGAGACTGTAAAAACGCTAATGCGCTCATGCTCTTTATCACCAACGTTGCTGTTGGGTTTCGCAAAATGGTGCTGCTCTTCTAGACACGTCTGTCCGAGAGCAAGTTCACCTTGAATTCGACCAGTGCTTGTCCTGGGTTTCAGAGTGACACGCTCAGGGTATAGGCCGAACGGAGGTCACTAGCAGCTGCATTACCAACGATGTTTGCTGGGTTTCTGAGTGGTCAGGTGGGTACATCCGCCCCAGTACTGAACACTGGTACTTATATAGCGCGCTTGAATCCGTTGTGGATGTCAGTATGTTCGCATCTCCGCATTCATTACTGTGGCCAGCAGCAATGAAAGCGGAACGACTCTGATTTAAGCCATGAGGCTCGTGACTGATAAAGTTGTTCTTATGCCACTGAGGCTGTTGTGGAAGAGCGGAGTACGGGTACCCCACTCCCCCCCTTCGAGACGAAGGAGGCTGCTGACTTTGTCTGAAAGCAGAGTAAAACACTCACTCCCCCCCCTAAGGCGGAGGAGATCATAGAGTTCCTCTGACAACGAGACTGATGAAGCGTAAAATCCCCCTCTTTTGATGGAGGGGGGCAACTGAACCTATCCGAAGACAGGCTGCCTACGTACCCTTGGCAGGGATCAAGTCGCCTCGTAGTTCAAGTAAAGGAGAGAAGACTAATGACAGTACTTCTTCAAATGCCTTGCGTTCCAGGAATGGAGGATTGGAGTCCCGGTCATGGTGGCGAGCTCATAGACACCAGGACGAACAACTGTTGTAACTCTGTAAGGGCCTTCCCAGTTGGCTCCGAGGTTGCCAGCGTTGGGTTCCGCTGTGTTCTGGAATACCTCTCGCAGGACTAAGTCACCTGGGTAGAAACTCCTTTCTTTGACCTTGGAATTGTAGTACTTGGAAGCGGCGTTCTGATAGTTGGCGATCCGAATAAGCGCTTGGTCACGTCGTTCATCGAGGAAATCCAACGCGTCAAGGAGCATCGTGCGATTGATAGGCGCGTGGAGAGGTAGCAACTGCCATCGGCGATATATTCTCGTATCTCACTTATCCATAGCTTGTCACAGCCATACTCAGATTCTTCAGTGTCAGCGTCCATTGGGATTGCTTCGGTATGATGTGGGCTGTTGGTGTCACGCATGTCAGCGTCTCGGATTTCTGGTTCTTCTGCCATTTCTACATCTTCGTCAGTAGCCCCCACAAGGGCGTCCGCTTGCTTCGCTGCTTGGGAACGTGTCAGGATGGCGAGTGCTGCATCCTTCTTGATGCTAGGGAATTCGATGAACTCAACTGGGATAACTCGCTTTAGAGCTGGATCCTCTGGCGCAGTGGTAGCGGAGGCCAAATTTGCCAATGCGTCAGCATCCATATTCTCACCTCTAGGAATCCTTGTGAGGATAAACTCTTGAAATGAAACAGCCAAGTCCCTTACTATCTTCAGATAAGCTTCCATTCGGTCGTCTTTTGCGACATACTCGCCGCTGAACTGACTGGTTACGAGTTGTGAATCCGAAAACACGTGAATGTGTTTGATTCGTAGCCCTTGGGCGAGCCTCAGACCGGCGACAAGGGCTTCATACTCGGCCTCGTTGTTAGAAGCTTTAAAACAAAGTCGGAATGATTGCTCAAGGACCTCTCCAGTCGGTGACAGGAGTCGTATCCCAACTCCGGAACCGTTCTTTGAGGACGAACCGTCTACGTATAGCTGCCAAATCCCCGGCGGCACCTCCTTGGAATTGCTGTCCTCTGGAAGTTCTATGAGGAAGTCCGCCAGTACTTGAGATTTATTGCACGTCCACCCTCTATATTCGATGTCGTACTCGCTGAGCTCTACAGCCCACTTGGCCAGCCTACCGGACTGACTTGGGCTGTGTAAGACCGATCGTAGCGGGAAGGTGCTAAGTATAACGATTGAGTGCGATTGGAAGTAAGGCCTTAGTTTCCTTGAGGCCATGAGGACGGCTAATGCCAGCTTCTCCAATTGAGGGTATCTCGTTTCAGCATCTGTGAGTGTCTTGCTCACATAGAAGATAGGCTTCTGCTCGCCTCTTTCCTCACGCACAAGGACGGCACTGACTGCTGTTTCTGAGACAGCGATGTAGAGAAAGAGAGGTTCACCAGTTACTGGCTTAGCAAGGATGGGAGGCGTCGCCAGATACTCCTTCAGTTGCTTGAAAGCGTCTTCACACTTCTCTGACCATTCAAACTGCTTATTGCCTCGTAGAGTGTTGTAGAAAGGCAGACACTTATCAGTGGATCGGGAAATGAACCGATTGAGTGCAGCCACTCTCCCAGTCAGCCTCTGTACTTCGCGCTTATGCTTTGGTGAAGCCATCTGGATCAAGGCATCGATTTGTTTCGGATTGGCTTCAATACCCCGGCGAGTGACCAGGTATCCAAGGAACTCACCAGAGGTTACAGCAAACCGACACTTCGTTGGGTTGAGCTTCATGTTGTGGAGGTTCAGCTGATTGAAGCATTCTTCTAGGTGGGAAATGTGATCTTCTTCCTCGAGTGATTTAACGAGCATGTCGTCAATATAAACCTCCATGGTCTTTCCCAACTGGTCTTGGAACATCTTGTTCACCAGTCTCTGATACGTTGCACCAGCATTCTTCAGGCCGAAGGGCATTACTTTATAGCAGTAGATACCTCTGTCCGTGATGAAGGCCGTCTTCTCACGATCCTCAGGGTGCATTAGGATTTGATTATAGCCTGAAAAGGCGTCCATGAAGCTAAGCAGTTTGTTACCCGCCGTTGCTTCCACTAAGCGATCTATGTGAGGTAAAGGGAAACTGTCCTTCGGGCATGCTTTGCTAAGGTCTGTGAAATCAACACAGACACGCCACTTCCCATCTTTCTTCTTTACCACAACTGGGTTGGCGAGCCAGTCGGGGTACTTGACCTCGGTTATTGATCCTACTCGCAGAAGCCTTTCGACTTCGTCATTCACAGCCTTTGCTCGCTCAGGACCCAACTTCCTTCTTTTCTGCTTGACCGGTTTAAATGTTGGATCTACGTTGAGCTCGTGGCTCGTGACGCTGATGTCTATTCCGGACATATCTTCAGCGGCCCAGGCAAAGGTGTTGATGTTCTTCCGGAGAAAAACCACCAACTTCGTTTTGAGCTCTTCATCAAGAGCAGCTCCGATCTCAACGCATCTCTCCGGGTGCTGTTCATCAATGCACACAGAGATCACAGGCTCGCAGGTGGGTCGCTCTTCTTCTTCACGACCCTCTGCAATCTGTAATTGCTATAAGAGGGTGGTTAGGTCCTTCACTTGATCGGACCCGGCCTTCACTTTCTTCCGTGGCCCTTGTGAATCCGAGTCGTCTTTCTTTTGGTCGTGAGCTTCTGGATTCAATCCCTTGCTCTCTTCACGGTTGCGCAACTTGTGCTCTGCTAAGAAGCACGTGCGTGAATCCCTTTGACTACCAAAGATCGTGTGAACGCCTTGGCTGGTTGGGAATTTCAAGCAAAGGTGGTACGTCGACGGCACTGCTCGCATCTGACTGAGCCATGGTGTCCCCATAATCAGATTGTAGATGGCCGGATGATCGGACACTGCGAAGTTGACCATCTTCTTAACACCTCCAGCTTGGACTGGCAGGCGGATCATTCCCCGTGTCCAGGTTGTTTCACCTGAGAAGCCCGTTACAGGCTTTGGCTGTCCTGTGATGAGGGACTGGTCGATCTTCATCTTCTCGAGTGTTTCCCGGAAGATAACATCCACTGAGCTTCCGGTGTCAATGAGGACTCGAGCGACATTGAAGTCGTAGACGGTCAGGTTGATTACCAACAAGTCGTTGTGCGGATGATCGACGCCTTCAGCATCCACTTCGTCAAAAGCGACGGGATCACTAGCACGCTTTGTTGTTGGAGATGTCGAGATGTTGGCGCAAACCTCAGCGCGCCGTTGATAGGCCTTGATCGCAGCTTCGATATCGGCACAGTATTGCGATCCTCCCAGGATCACGGAGATAGTACCATGGATGCTTCCGTTTTCGGGGTTATCTCCACGACGCTGTCGCCTAGGGTTCTCAGTCTGGAGCTCAGTAGCATCTTGAAACTTCTCCTCTGGCTTGAAGTCCGACAGACTGATGTTACCCTTGAGGGTGCCTTCGGCCAGCCTAGCAGCTAGCTGTCGACCCAACTCTCGGCACCTCGCGGTGGAGTGCCCAGTTGCTTTGTGAAAATCACAATACAACTTCTCATCATACTCCTTCGGGTCTCTTACCCAAGTGAGATTTCCTCTGCCACGTCCCCGACCACGGCCTCGACCTCTGCCGTAGCCAGGTGAATCGATCTGGTAATTGTGAGCTCCGCCTGCTCCCCCTTCAAACTGAACGAAGGCGGGATTACTTCTTTTAGAAGCAGCTGGGGTCAGAACTTGGGAAGGTTCGCCTATCTGCTTCGCTTTACCACCCCTCTTGGCGCGAAGCTCTTCTTCGCTTCGGGCAAAATCAGCTGCACGGTGAAGGGCGTCCTGAATCGTCGTTGGAGGGTTTATGGTGAGCTCTTGCCAAAACGGGGATGGACATCTCACTGCACCCCTCAACGCTTCCAGTGCGGATGTGCTACTGATTCCATCCACCTTAGACAAGGTGTTCTTGAACCTTGTCATAAAAGATCGCAAGCTTTCACCTTCTGCTTGCTTGTTGGTCCACAGGTCCGCATCGTAGATCTTCCGTTCAGCGAAGATGTTATAGTGTTGGACGAACATCTCGGAGAGCTGCTGGAAGGTGTGGATAGAATTCTTCTCCAGCTTGTAAAACCATTGGAGGGCAGGTCCCTTCAAGCTTTCCACGAATAGCTTGCAGTATCCGATGTCCTTCTCGGAATCTCTGAAATTCGCCCTTCCTAGGGCCACCTCAAACTCCATCAGATGATCAGCGGGATCGGAGGTCCCTTCGTAAGTCGGAAGCCTAATCCTTCCCGGGTCAGAAATCCTAGCCCCTGAGATGTTATCTGCGAAGGGGGTGTTCCGTGCCTTCTCCAACACGTAAGCGACCCCGGGAGCCTTCCCGGTGCTCCGATACATCTGCAGTTTAGTCGTCCTCAGATCTAAGATGACATGATCCAGCTGGGCCTTCAGGGCGGCGACCTCTTCGTCACGGGAGCCTCGAGGAGTTATGCGCTCATGCTCCCTTCTGTAGTAACCTGCTGCAGTCTGGGCCACTTCTTCCCCAGCCTCAGCGTCGCCAGTAGCTGTATCGGTTCGAACTCGCCTCCGAGGGGGGTGATCTTCGTCTGACTCCTCGATCACACGCTCAGGAGTCGGATCGAAATCCCGACGAGGTGGTGGTGGAGGCAGATCCTCCGGATCCGGGCGGTCGGTCCGAGGTGGCAGCTCCTCGTGTTGACCCCTCCGAGTAGCTCGCGGTGTATTGAACCTGAGGCGCGTCGGACGGATACGGGACCTTCTGCGCTTTCTCTTCTTGAGCGATTGCAGCTCGCTGGCCGTATCGTCAGTCTTCTTCACCAGAGTCTCAAGCATCCGCTTGATCTGTGTGAGGTCAATTGCGGCGTTAGGAGCGGGAGGCACCGTGTTCTCCGTGGAGTTGCTTCTGTTTTCGTCGTGCTGGTGAGACGAAGATCCTTCGTTGCTCATGGTGTTGCTTGACATCGTGATCGTGTGATGAAAACCCTAACTCTTGAGTGTCAGAAATCTGCAGTTATGTCCCCTTAGTCGGCGCCAAATTGTGGGGGTCGAAACCAACACAATTAGAATTTGTAAGAGTTCGTGAGGGAATTCGGAGATTTCTATGGTAAGCCAGGATTGCTAAGGGTTTGAGAAAGAGATGTTGTTATTGATGAAAAAATTGAGTACAAGGTTTTTCTGTGTAAGAATTCGGATCCCTTTTCAAGAGATGTTTACAAGTATTTATAATCTATGCTAAGTCGGCTTCGTTTCCTATTTCCTTGTGGATTCGCCTCGTTGAGGTCGGTCTCGTTGAAATGGGCTTCGCATCTGGGCCGTAATGCTTTCACCTTTGGACCATCCTCACGTAGTTGGGCCGAAGGTCCTATCGGACCGAAGGCAGGATCGGTCCGCCAAGGCATCGCCAAACCGAGTCCATACTCGGTCGTCCGTCCACGCCGAACCCACGGTCGGTCCTGGCGTACCGAGCCTACGGTCGGTCTCCCTTGACGTGCCGAAGCCAGGGTCGGTCTTGGCATGTCGAAGCCAGGGTCGGTCTTGGCGTGCCGAAGCCAGGGTCGGTCTCCCTTGACGTGCCGAAGCCAGGGTCGGTCTTGGCGTGCCGAAGCCAGGGTCGGTTCTCGCCAAGTCCATAACCCTCTCGCTTCGTCTCACCCTATAGTCACTTGCTCTGCTTCTATCCGTAAGAGGACCTCGGCGTATACTTGACTTTGACCGTTAAGGTCGAGTGGGTAAAAACCGACCCCAACACCATGACGACGCCTATTTCTTTCTCCCCAAATATGATACACAACCGCTTGGAAGACATAACGTAGCAAGAACAATTTCATGCCAGGAAGGTCCGAGTTATAAAGAAGCCGCAAAGCTTCATCCCAATCTTCAACAAACCTAGTAGCTAGTAGCCTCAACGTTAAGGCTTGCCAAATATGAGATGAGTAAGAACAAGTAAAGAAGAGATGGTTACGAGTTTCGACTAGAGTTCCACAGAAAACGCAATCCGTTCGGTGACCCGCATTCCAATTAAGCATCCTGTCACCAGTTGAGAGACGATTGTGACAAGCTAACCAAGACGTGAATGCATATTTTGGGGTTGCATACTTGAACCAAATCCCCCGATGCCATTCATTAAGTTGCTGATTAGATCGAAGCAAACGCAAGGTTGCTCTGGTTCGAAACCTCTCTGAGTAGTTATGCTCTGAATATTTCCATAGAATATGATCGGCAACTCGACGCGTTCTGCGTCGGAGATTGGTGATTTCATCCTCAATGTCGTTTAAGAGCTCCATTCTATGATTCCGAATACGATGATTGGTGAGAACCGATTCGACCGTTGCATTACTTGGGATACCGAAGTCAATAAAACCTCGAGGACCAATCAACTCAAATAAGCAACCTTTGAAGGAAATCACCTCGAAGACTGTTTCCTCATCTTACCGTGAAGGAAACGCTAACTTACGCTGCTCGTTTGCGTCTACCTAAGACTCTTACGAGAATACAAAAGGAGCAACAAGCTTTTGATGTTATGCAAGAGTTAGGTTTAGAGAGGTACGTTGCATCTTTTTAGATGGTTCCAAAACAGAACCAATACTAATAACTTGGATCGTTTGTTGTAGGTGTCAAGATACTATGATTGGTGGAGCATTCGTGCGAGGCGTATCAGGTAGAGAGAGGAAAAGAGTTTCTATTGGAAATGAAATCATTACTAATCCTTCTCTTTTACTTCTCGATGAACCAACTTCCGGTTTAGATTCAACCACTGCTCTAAGAACCATTCAAATGCTCCTCGACATCGCCGAGGTTTGTCTCTTTGTTTCTTTCAGACATTTTTTTTAGTTACCAGGAAGTTTTGGACCGAAACCCATAATTCCCTTAGGCTCAAAACCACAGCATATAATATTATTCGTCTCAAGCTTCCCTTTTTAATGGTTGTATGAATCTTGATGTGGTTGGAACAGGCAGGGAAAACAGTGATCACAACGATTCATCAGCCTTCGAGTAGGCTCTTTCATAGATAAGATAAGCTGATTCTATTGGGAAGAGGAAATCTTCTCTACTTTGGGAAATCATCAGAAGCTTTGGATTACTTTTCTTCCATTGGATGTTCTCCTCTTATCGCCATGAATCCTGCAGAGTTCTTGCTTGATCTTGCAAACGGTAACATCAACGATATCTCTGTGCCTTCTGCATTAGAAGATAGACTTCAAGTTGCCAATAATTTAGGCACAGAATCTCAAACTGGGAAGCCATCTCCTACTCTTGTTCAAGAGGTAATAACAAAATCAATAACATTTCTAAAAAATTAAATATTACTTGAAACAAAATTGAGGTTTGATTGGAACATTCTAAGCAGTATCTAGTGGAGGCATACAAGACTCGAGTTTCAGAACAAGAACTCGATCATGTGCCACTCGCTGAAGAAGCTAAGGGAAATCTTTGGCGTTCCAAGCGACAATGGGGAGCGAGCTGGTGGGATCAATACTGCATACTATCCTCTAGAGGGCTCAAAGAGCGGCGACACGAATACTTTCACTGGTTGCGTGTTAGATATTCGGACTCCAAGAGGACTACAAGATCAGGTCTATTGTTATGTACATTCCTAATATCATTCCTTTATGTTATACCGCCAACAAAAATGAAAGTCTTATGCTTTTTTTTTGTTTTTGTAGGCCGGTTTGCTCTTCTTTATAGCGGTTTTTTGGGGATTTTTCCCTGTTTTCACAGCGACCTTTGTGTTTCCGCAAGATCGAGCGATGCTGAATAAGGAGAGAGCAGCGGATATGTATAGATTAAGCGCGTATTTCATGGCTCGGACCACGAGTGATCTCCCTTTCGACTTTATTCTACCTTCACTCTTCCTTCTAATCGTCTATTTCATGACCGGTCTTCGAGTCAGCCCATATCCTTTCTTCTTGACCATTCTAACCGTTTTCCTTTGCATCCTTGCAGCTCAGGTATGTTCAAAATCGAAAAAATGACATTTTATAACGAAAAAAATTGTAATTGTGTTTTGTTTTTACTAGGGACTTGGACTTGCTATTGGTGCTATCTTAATGGACTTAAAGAAAGCTAGTACTTTGGCTTCAGTAACTGTCATGACATTCATGCTCGCCGGAGGATTCTTTGTCAATGTAATTCCTCTGCTTCTTGAATTTCCTCTGTTTTTGATTTCCTCTGTTTTGTCAACCGCAGAAAGTTCCGGTGTTTATTTCTTGGATACGTTACGTCTCCTTCAATTACCACACCTACAAGCTTCTTCTTAAAGTACACTATCAAGACGTTGCTCCTTCCATCAACGGTATGAGAATAGACAATGGACTGACTGAAGTGGTCGCACTCGTTGTCATGGTTTTTGGTTATCGGCTACTGGCTTATGTCTCTCTAAGACAAATGAAGATCGGAACATAACCCAATTTTCTATCCACCCCAAAATAACAGAGAAGAAAACAGTAAAACGTAATCGAGATCTTGATGAAAATTTTTGTTTCTGATTTTAATGGTCCGGCTCAAATACAATTTGGGCCCAGTTCAAAACATTATTTATATTATGAATTTGACATTTTTCTTGTTTTTTTTTTTTAACACTGCAACATTTTTCTTGTTTGAACACAAAATATTTAGACCCCTTGAAAAAATAAATGGCCATGGGGAACCCTAACCACCTCTCCGATTCTTCCCGTGAGATCAAACCAGACGGTGCTGATTTCATCAGCTCTCTACCCAACGCATTCCTCCACGAAATCCTCTCTTTTATTCCGACCAAGTCCGCGATCAGAACCTCAGTCTTATCCAAACGATGGAAGCGTGTATGGCACGAAACACCTTCCATCTCCATATGTTGTTATAGAGAGGATCATGTTGATTCGACAGACAACCCTAAGTATCTACTCGGCTCCCAAAATCAAGAGTTTCGATCTTAGTATCAGCTATGGTATTCGTAACATTACAATGCTTGCTCATCGCTGGATCGAGCAAGCCATGTCCCGAAACGCTGAGAATTTGTCTCTCAAATTCGACCGTCATGGTCTCTTTCCCGATTTGAATCATAAATGGACATCGCTACGGAACTTGTCGTTGAATCGTTGCAACCTACCTAGTGAATCCATTGCTAATATTCTCTCTGGTTGTCCAATGCTCGAAAGCTTGATATTGAATAAGTGTGCGGGAATTCGTCGAGACAGATTGTTGGACTTGGGGACGAGCGGAGATTGTGGCTCCACACATCCATTACTTGAGTTTGACAAACTTTCAAAAACCACATACTTTAGTTGATCTCTTCTCTTTAACATACGCTAAGTTCAACATATGCCATTCCGAATATTGAGTCTCGATTATCTTCAAGACATGGTGCTTTAAAATACTATCAAAACATAGACAAGCTTACTACTGGTCGTGCTTCAGGTAATATTGCCAAGAATTTCGATCTTTCGATTGTTTCTTGCTTCTCAAGTTATCTCCAATAGTAACTATTATTCTTTACCTTTTTGACAGATTCTATCTCTCGCAGAGATCCGTGGTGTTCCTTTTCCACAACTCAAGATAAAATCTATGACTCTCTTGAAACAAGGATTTTGCGGTCTGTTATTCCTGGTATAACAAGGCTGCTACAAAACTCACTTGGATTAAAGAAAAAGAAGCTAACACTTCACACAACAAATTGCAAATCCATACGGGTAATTTTTGTGTTTCAATACAAATAAGTTACGCGTGTATAGGCCCGGCTCAACTCAACTTATGCCCCAATGCGAAATTTTTTTTAAGAGGCATCGTTTGAATCACGGTCAACGCTGGAATAAGTTCTTTCCAACGGTGGAAGCGACCTCTTCGTCGTTGAAATCAAGACACGTAGCTTTTGTTCGTGGAACTTGTCATGTGTAAGTTTGTAACGCTAAGACATTAGAGACGATGGTTTTACGGCTGGGAGGTTACCTTAGCTCAACAGAGTATCAAAACTTGCTTTCAATGGTTCCGCGCAACAAGAATTTAATAAAACATGGCCAAGAAAAGGAGTTCTTGAAAAGTTTCAAGATTTTTCCGTGAACCTTTGATAGGATTATGAGGGAACTATGTAGCTTAATATTCCAGAGGATTTCAAGTTTATATATAATAAGATATTTTTCCACTTAACGTTAACACTGAAAGTGTATAGAATTTGATGATTTTCTCATTGATGCACAAACAAATATATATATATACATCAGAGTATCTCTCAATATCTATCATATCTTGCTATACAAGTATTCATGAATATATCTATAAGAATATTCTCCTGATAAGATAGAGAAGTATCTTAACTAACAAACCCTTCGTGCTAACTTGTTTGAAATATTTCTATATTTATTAATTTGACATTTATCTTGTTTGAAACACTCAACTATGCAAAATACAAAATGACCGACCAACTATGAAAAAAAAAAAAAAAAAAAAAAACTCATTAATAGACACCAACCAAAAAAAAGTCAAATAAATAAAAATGACCGAGAAGGAATGTGATGATGGCTCCGATTCTCTCCGGGAAATCAATCCTTCCGGTGTCGATCTCATCAGCTCTCTACCGGACGCGATCCTCCACGATATCCTCTCCTATATTCCGACCAAGTTTGCAGTCAGAACCTCTGTCTTGTCCAAACGATGGAAGCGTGTATGGTACGCAACACCTTCTATCTCCATCGATTGTAATAGAGAAGATCATCTTAGTTCGATAAACGAAACCCTAACTTGCTACTCGTCTTTCAAAATCACGAGTTTCGATGTTAGTATTAGATTTGGTATCACAACATCTTATCTTGATCGCTGGATCAAGCTCTCTATGTCCCAAAACGCTGAGAATTTGTCTCTAGTACTCGAAACGTATTATAGTTTTCCTGATTTCTTCTACAAAAGTTCCTTTGTAAAACAACTCACGTTGACTTTAGGACTTGGTCTCTTCCCCGATCTGATTCCTCATTGCACCGTCTCTTGGACATCTCTAAGGAACTTGTCGTTGAATCGATGCAACATACCTGATGAATCCATTGCTAATATTCTCTCTGGTTGTCCAATGCTCCAAAGCTTGATATTAAATCATTGTGCGAAAATTCATCGCCTTGATCTAAGCAGTTCAGTGAATCTAACAACGTTGGAGATAATTAGCGGCCGTCTCCTTGGACCAGCAGAGATTGTGGCTCCATATATCCATTACTTGAGATTGACAAACTTTCATGAACCACCTACTTTAGTTGACGTCTCTTCTTTAACTGAAGCTAACCTCAACCTAGGCTATTCCAGATATAGAACCCTCGATGCTGATTTTCTTCAAAACATGATGTTTAAAATGCTTAAGATGCTTGCAAAAGTGCAAAACATAGAGAATCTTACTATTGGAACAGTCGCTCTTCAGGTACTTCGATCTCTCAGTTTTTCTTGCATTCACTTAGGCCTACTAACTTTCTAAGTCGATTTAGTCGCGATAGAAATAATCTTGTCGCAAAGATAGATGACTGTCTTTCTTTGCTTTTCTTAGATTTTGTCTCTTGCAGATCTCCATGGTATTCCATTTCCAGAACTCAAGATCAAAGCTTTGACTATTGAAACAATGGTTGTTCGATCTGTGATTCCTGGTATAATCAGGCTGCTACAAAGCTCACCTGAATTAAAGAAGATAACATCTTACACAATCAAATGCAAAGCCATAGTGGTATGTATCTTTTACGATGTAGCATCTTTTATTTTAATTACGAACTAGTTACTAGTAGGAGTATATAATCCAAGAACTATGTCTTTTTATTATCTTCAGGATGAGGTGTTTAATGGATACTTAGATACGCAAGGTTTGAATAACAATCGAAGTTGGAGTGGCTTCTTTCCAACGGTGGAAGAGATACGTTCTTCGTTCAATAATATTGCCAATGATGAAAAATCAGAACATGTGGCTTTGTTCATGGATTTTGTGTTGTGGAATTCAAAGACATTAGAGACGATGGTTTTACGCTTGGGAAGTTACCTTAACGCAATAGAGTATCAAAATCTGCTGTCAAAGGTTCCCAAAGTTTCTCGCAACACGAATTTCAGAAAAGATGGTCAAGGAAAAGCGATCTTGAACAGTTTCAAGATTAGTCCATGAACCTTTGATATAATGTTTCCATATGTGTGGGTTTAATAACTTGATGAATTTGTGTGCAAAGTTATTGCTTTTTCTTTCTTTGTTTTTTCTTTTATCACGTCTAAGGATTTTAGATCTTTATAGTTTGGGGGAAAGAATTAAGTAAGAATTATGATTCTTTACTTGTGAAGATTGTGAAGAAAGGTTTAATTATGTTTCTTTGTGTTCGTATTGAAAGACTAAATAGTTTTGGGTTCGTGTCTCTGTTTGATTTATTATAAATATGTTCACTACATATGGGGAAAAATAATCTTGCGTTTTAGATTTGTATGACTATGTATGTATGAAAATTAAATACAATTATTGGAATTTCTGGAAAATAATTTAAGGAATAGAGATTTTAGTTTATGTGTAAGAAATGGTAAAATATGTATGTGCGAAAATCAATTTTCTTAAAAGTTCAAAAATTAATCAATATATATATATATATATATGAAAAATAAATACAATTATTAGAAGAATATTTAAGGAATAGAAATTTAAGTTTTTGTGTAAGAAATGGTAAAAATATGTGGTGAAAATTAGTTTTCTTAAAAGTTCAGAAATCAGTTTAGTCAAAAATATTGGATACATTTTTAAAAAAAAATCTTAAAAGAAAATCTAATGTAGTAATTAGTAAATCATAAACACATCTTAAAAATCAATTTTCCTTATGGTGAAAAAGGTTGTGTGTATATAAATGTAATGTATCTAATTCACACATATCTTCAAGAACAAGTTTTCAGATGACTCTCTTGGAACTCATTAAAATGGCCACAAGTGGCCCTAACCACCACTCCGATTTTCCCCCTGAAAACAAACTTTCCGGTGATCATTCAACAGACGGTGACAATCGCATCAGCTCTTTACCAGAAGAGATCCTCCACCATATCCTCTCATTTACCCCGACCAAATTCGTGATCAAAACCTCTGTTTTGTCCAAACGATGGAAACGTGTATGGCAAGAAACACCTTATATCTCCATTATAATAATCAATGGAGATTATCATCTTGATTCGCTAATCGAAACCCTAACTCGCTACTCGTCTCGCAAAATCACGAAATTCGATGTTAGTATCAGAAATGGTATCGGTATCACTACAATGCATGTTGATCGCTTGATCAAGCTAGCTCTGTCCCGAAACACTGATAATTTGTCTCTCAAACTCGAATGTAATTATAGTTTTTCAGATTTCTTCTTCATCAATTCCTCTATAAAGCAACTCAGCTTGACTTTGAGACTTGGTTTTCACGATACTGTTCCTGAATGCATTGTCTCTTGGACATCGCTAAGGAACTTATCATTGAGTACTTGCACATTGTCTGATGAATCCCTTGCTAATATTCTCTCTGGTTCTCCAAAGCTCGAAAGCCTGATGTTGAATCAGTGTGAGGGAATTCATCGTCTTGATCTGAGCAGATCAGTTAATCTAACGAAGTTGGAGATAATTAGCGGCCTTGGACTAGCGGTGATTGTGGCTCCATACATCCATTACTTGCGGTTGACAAAATTTCACAATCCACCTACTCTAGTTGATGTCTCTTCTTTAACCGAAGCTAACCTCAGCCTAGGCTATTCTAAATATGGAATCCCCGAGGCTGTTTATATTCAAGACATGATGCTAATTAAGATGCTTGCAAAAGTGCAAAACATAGACAATCTTACTATTGGAACAATCACTCTTCAGGTATTTTCATCTCTCAGTTGTTTCTTGCATTCCCTTAGGCCTACAACTTTGTAAGTCGGATATAGTCGCGATAGAAATACTCTGTAATAACTTATTTCATTGCTTTTGTCAGATTCTATCTCTTGCAGAGCTCCATGGTATTCCTTTTCCAGAACTCAAGATTAATGCTTTGACTGTTGAAACAATGCTTGTTCGGTCTGTTCTTCCTGGTATAATCCGGCTACTACAAAACTCACCTCGATTAAAGAAGATGACAATTTACACAACAAAGGGCAAAGCCATAGTGGTATCTATTTTTTACGATGAACATCTTCAATTTTTCAATACAAACTAGTTACTACGAGGCATGTCTTTTTCTTAATATGCAGGATTATGAGTTTGACAAATACTTATATACGCAACGTTTGAATAGCAATCGATGCTGGAGTGGCTTCTTTCCAACAGTGGAAGATACATGTTCATCGTTCAATGATATTTCTAAGGATAAAAAGTCGGTATATGTGGGTTTGTTCATGGATTTTGTGTTGTGGAATTCAAAGACAATAGAGACGATGGTTTTACGCTTGGGAAGTTACCTTAACGCAACAGAGTATCGAAACCTGCTTTCAAAAGTTCCAAAAGTTTCTCGCAACAATTTCAGAATATATGGTTCAGAAAAAACGATCTTGAACAGTTTCAAGATTAGTCCATGAAACCTTTGATATAATGCTTCCATATGTGCGTTTAATTACTTGATGAATGTGTGTGCAAAGCTGTTGCTTTTACTTTAATCTTTATAGTTTGGGGAAAAGACTTAGTAAGAATTATGATTCTTTACTTGTGAAGATTGTGAAAAAGGTTTAATTATGTTTCTTTGTGTTCACATTGAAAGATTAAATAGTTTTGGGTTCGTGTCTCTGCTTGATTCCATTATAAATGTGTTCTTCTATTTTCAATACAAACTAGTTACGAGTTGGAGTAGTCCAAGAACCGTGTCTATCACTTTAGAATCATAATATATACTATATATAGATAGATGGTGGTAACATTAACATAATACTAAACACCCACATGATAAATTTTCCTAAACACATAATGAAAATATACTAAGAATAATATTGAGATCTAGAATATTGTTCTTTCATGCTTCATTTCACAGTCGGACTTTGAAGAATCTTGCTCTCCAAGTTATATTCAGTACATTTCACAGTCGGACTGTAGTAGTTTTTAGTAGTTTGTTTGAGCATTCTTTTCATATTATCAGCAAGATGGGGTGCTTGAAAGCTTCTCGTATAAGCAAGGTTTGAGGAATGATCGATGGTGGGTGGGTTCTTTCCAACGGCGAAGCAGACCTCTTCATCATTCAATAATGTTGCTAAGGATGAAAAGTCAGAACATGTGACTTTGTTCATTAAACTTGTGCTGTGGAAGGCAAAGACTTTAGAGACGATGATTTTACGGTTGGGAGGTTACCTTCATGAAATAGAGCATCAAAACCAGCTTTCAAAGGTTCCCCGCAACAAGAATATTAGAAAAGATGATCAAGGAAACGCGATCTTAAACAGTTTCAAGATTATTCCATGAACGTTCGATAGGATTATGAGGGAACTATATCTTAAGCTTCCATATGTGTGACTAAATAATTTGAGTAATGCGTGTGAAAAAGTTGGTTGTTTGCTCTCTTTTTTTTTTCCTTTTGACATGTCTAATGATTTTAGATCGTTATATTTTGGAGAAAGAGCTATGATTCGTTATAGTTTTAAGCAAAAAAAAAAAAGAACAATGATTCGTTACTTATAAATATAGTGAAAGATGTTTAATTTATGTTTGTTTGTGTTTGCATAGAAAGAGTAAATAGTTTTAGGTTTTGTCTCTCTGTGTGATTGTCGTTTTTGCTGTGTCTTCACTCTTCACTTGTCACACTACACGCAAAAGGCAAAAACTTTCCTCCGTTTAAAGTGGATCTCTAAATTACGTTTCTGTAGAAACTAAGGTCACTCACACACACACACACACATGTGTGTGAAAAGTCATATTTGATTTTTGAAAATCAATATAAAGTTTCTAAAGAAAATGGACAAACAAAAAGATTCAAAAAGGAATAAACTCTTTTGAAGGGTTGATTTTTCGTTTTATATTATGTTTTTGTATTTTAGCTTGATTTATTTGACTTGGTAGTTTGGTATGGTTTTGGTTTATTACATTGTTCTTATTTCATTAACTTGGAATGTTTTAGCTAATGAAACATAGAAACCAAACAACAACATAAAACTCGATAGGTTTTGGCTGTGGATTGAACTGAACACCCATATTATAAGTGGCTAACAAAGAATATATTTGTTTTATGATTTTTTTTTCTTTGCTACAATCAATAAATGTATTTTTGGGTTGATATTGTTCATGGGTTAGTGTGGGAATTGATAGTGGGAGACAAGAGTTGATATGGAGAGTCGAGTGTTGCTTTTTGTTTGTCACAAAAGATTTTCACTTTATGAATTAGTCATCTTCAAATCATTAACATCAAAAGGGAATTCAAGTTCATACTTCATATGTCCTCAATTTTTTAATTTTTTAATTTTTTTTTTTAATCCAGGTGTCTGGGTGCCACTTGCCCAACCATCCCCGTAGAGTCCTGGAAGCCCGAAGCGCCATGTTAAATCCCCGTGACCAACGCGAATTCTCAATATTTATCATGGATTTCTGCTTTTAGACCATCAACTTCTAGTGATCTCTTATTATTATTGACCAATATATTGTAATCTTTTTGTAATTGGGTCCATTTACTCTTCTTCTTTTTTTCATACATAAGAATTTTTTCTACAATAATGAATACATTGAAAAAAAAAGAATCGGCTTTAAGGTTCTTGCTTGGAAGTTGGAACAATGAATCAACATCTCTAGTACCCAAAACTTGTTAATTGGGTCATTACGGATTTTTTGTATTATCTAAGAAAAATGTTCTACTCCCTCCGTATGAAAATATATGTCGTTTTAGTGTATTTTTGTTGTTTTAAATTAAGTGTCATTTTTGTTTTCCAATGTAACTTTTGTAAGAGAATTCCTAATATAACATCAATTAAATTTGCAAAATAATTCCACAAAAATCACATTACAAATATTTCAAGAGTCACATTCCCTTTCTTTTTCCAACGTAGTCAAAGTATTTGACAAACAATCAATTTTGTTGGAGAATAATTTTTTTACCAGAGCACAACATGGAGTAGTTTTTGTTTTGAACACGAAAATGATAAAAAATCTTCGGAACAAATTTACAGGTTGAAGAAAAAAAAAGCTTGGGTAATGAAAGGCAAGCTCATGATATCAATACTAAAATAGTGCATGATTTCGATCTCAACAAAGTTTGTTACGAAGAAGAAGAAGAACTTCAAGTGAAGACAGACATTCAAGAAGAAAATCCCAAAATGGTGCATCATTTTGACCAAAAATATGACTCATGCTCACTCGTTAAAGTAGAAGTATTGTAATTAACAAATTACTAATGCAAAAGTTAAATAAATGATGTTTTAAAGGTTATAATAGTCAAATTATTAAACTCCTTAATATATGTGCATTATCCTAAATTAATATATGTGCATTATCCTAAAACGACATATATTTTCATACGGAGGGAGTACAAAACTACTCTCTCCGTTTCATATTAAGTGTCGTTTTGATAAAATGTATCTGAAATGTATCTGGATGTGTTTTGAGTTAAATACATCCAAATATTAACAATATACATTTTTCAAAATGACACTTAATATAAAACGGAGGGACTACAATATTACGTATAGAGATGGTAAGTTAGAGCCTGACTGGTGTAGAACCAGCGGTTGCGGTTGAGGTTGCCGGAGTTTGTGGAAGCGGGCAGTTGCGGTTTCAAGTGTTTTTCAGCGATTTGAACGACTGGTGCCGCGGTTTAAAATTGGTGCGTTTGCGGGATACTTACGACTGGTTGACAGCGGGTGCAGTAGCGGTTAAATAATAAATTAACAATATAAATACATTAAATAATTATTAAAAATATCAAAAATCATATTATTATAATAAAATATAAAAGTTATTAATTCAATAAATTTAAATACTAGAAAATCATGTATATGATATTTACTATTATTATTATTATTATTATTATTATTATTATTATTATTATTATTGATGAAAGTTATAAATTTAAGAGAGAAATTGTTTCTTTTGTAGATTAATGTTATATTTTAAAATTTTAGTTTGTTAGATTTATATAAAATTGTGATCGTAATTTATTATGAGAATTTTGGTGTGAAGATTTTATAAATATAAAATTATAATAGGTTACTATATAAAAAAGTCAAATTATTTATATATTTCATAAATATAATATTCAAATCTTGATTTTTTAAAATTTATTATATATTTTCTGATTTTTAAATTGATTTTATTTTATTTTTTAATAAAAAATAAATCCAACCGCAACCGCAAACGCTCGAGGGAAGCAGCTTTTGGTTTTGAGCGGTACGGAGCGGTACAGAGCTGTAGAAAGCGTTTTCCACGATTGTTGTCAAACGTTAGAAACCGCTACTGCCCGCAAACGCAGCATTTGCGGATGGTAGCGGATGTACCAATCAAGCTCTTACATGCGTTTGCGGGCAGTAGCGGATGTACCAATCAAGCTCTTACATGCGTAGACCCATCGTTTGTTATGATTATCAATCATTCATTTGAAATAATAAATCATTTTTGTTTTTGGTCGAACCATTATCAATTATTAATCTGAAAATTTATTTGTGAACACAGATGAGTGACGTAACAAGTTCTTATTTTTCTTTGTCGACGGTACGACTACGTAATCTAATTTTCAAGATGCAAAAAGGATTTTTTTCCATACTAGTCCGTCTGTTTCATATTAAGTGTCGTTTTGATAAAATATATATAAAGAACACATATCAATTAATTTTTGGGTTAATTTGCCAAATAGCACAATTTTAAATTATAATTAGTGTAATAGCCATGTAATAAATATAATAAAAAAACTAACAACTAATCTAGGGAAATTTACGATTTTATCTTTGATACATAATACATAATACATACTAATTTAAGAGAATCAAATGTAAAATTGTCCATAATACATATTATACACAGTAAACAATAATTTTGGCTATTGAGTAAATTATAAAAAAATTGTGTTATATTTGCCAATTTCCCTTAATTTTTCGAAAGATTCCTTCAAATTAGTCAAAAGTCACAGAAGAAGATTAACAATAAAAAGAATAGTTAAATACTTACAGTATTAAACTAGTACTAACTTTCTTTGAAATCTTAAGACTTAAAGCGTAAGAAGCTGTTGAGTTTACCCAATGTAGATGCACTTATTAATCTCTAGCACTAGACTACTATTTTACTAGTGAACCACAAAAATATCTAAAAACTAGAGGTAGATTAATAAGTAATTCTCCCCAATAAGTAGTTGACACAAAAAAAAAAAAAAATCTCCACAATAAGTAAAGCTTTATAACAAAATTTAAAAGTCATAAATAGAATTAAAATACACATTAATCAGCCTATAAAGTGGTTAATCTCATAAAGACCCTAAAAATCAATTCGTCCGTTGCGGGCAACCAAAATAAAATAAATGTTTTAAAAAAGCATTAAGCACTGAACAAATAAAATAAAATAAAAACGTAAAAAAAAAATTCCAAGTGCAGACAAAACGAAACCAGAAACACAGTAGAGAGAGAGAGAAGTGAAAGAGTAAAGAAGAGGAAGAAGATGATGATTTCCCGGAGACCCGTTTCGAGTCCGGGTCGGGTCGAGCCATTAATGGGTTTCTTGAGGAGCAAAAGTAACGGAGGAAGCACAAGTAGAAGAAGTAGAAGCCGAAGCAAAGGAAGGTCACGCGCGAGTCCCTTATTCGTTCGCCGGAATAAATCTGCTGCGGCGGTGACTCAAGAACCGTCGTCTCCGAAGGTAACTTGCATGGGTCAAGTCCGAGTCACCCGATCCAAACCGAAACCCAAACCCAAACCCGAATCTAAAGAAAACCCGACCCGAACCCGAAAACGGTGTGAATGGATCCGAAAGGCGTCGTTTTACAATAGATTCGCCGGGAAAATCAAAACGATGTCGTTTTGGACCAAATGGGGATTTTGTTCGTTTCCGTGTGGTTGCTGGAAATCGAAGGCGAAAGATTCTCCGAGAAGCCAATTAGATCGTCCGGTAACGGAATCAGCCGAAGAAATCGGCGAAAATTTCAAAATCCCTAAATTATTTGTGTCTCCGGTTACTACGCCGCCGATAAACGCGCTTTTGTTAACGAGAAGCAGATCTGCACCGTATAGATCGTCGTCGTTAGCTTTCAGATTCTGGGAAGAAAATAATCAACGAGAAATTGAATCGCCAAATGCTAGATCGGAAAATGCCGAATCTGAAATTCCTGCGGGGAAAATTAATGGAGTTTACGAATCGGCCATTGAGATAAAAGAGTTAGGGTTAGTACGGCGGCCGGGGTTGACAAGGAGCAAATCGGAGCCGGCGAGGATCGGTGAATGAAGAAGAAGGTTAGGTTAAAGTAGGGTTTAGGCTTCTCACGTGATTAGTCAATTTGACTAATTGTTTAATTAATCATTCGGTTTTAAACATTGACTGTGTTTAGTACTATAATTTGTTTAGTTTTGGATTTACATGTAGAGGAACAATTTGTATAGTAGGTTTGTATCCACACATATAGTGTAAGGTGTAGGTATTTGTTGCATAAAAATGTTTAGCAATACAATTGTAATATCTTTTTTAATTATAAAAATCTCAATTTACATTATCTGTTTAATTTTCATTTTAAATTCTTATTCTTTTAAATTTGGACAATCAAACAAAACATAACTTTTTCGAGTTTCTAGATATCAAACAAAAGATTTATAATTATAAACACCTTTTAATATTAACCCTCAAATATGCAGTTTTGTTTCATGACAAAACATAGCATTTTTCTTTATTTTAACTTTTGATATCGTAGTTTTCTGTGCACCTTTTTGCATATTTTCGTCAAAAAAAAATAGTTGCATCTCCTAAAATATAGAGATAATTTTGGACACCCTCATGAATGTCACTATCGGTCATGCTCTAACTAGCTACATAACGTTATTGTTTTATATAATGCACAAAGTAACAACTTTTTTTTTGAGACATAAAATATAGAGTTAATACAAAGAAAAATGAAATTATGCCCCAAGAGAAATTAGGTGAAATAACCACACAAAAAAAACTATAACTAAAATTCTAACCAACCTATAAATCCAATGAACATAATTATGTCACATGGGTTCATTTTGGTTAGTTTTCTAGTTATATATTTATTTATTTTTTGCTAGAAAGAAATTCACCCTTGTACAAAACTAAAATATAGAAAAAATATCAAAAGTTCTCCTAACAGTTGCATTGTTACCTAAATACACAAAAGTAACATATGTAAATTCTCTAAAATATAAATAGCCAGAAGACTGACGGAACAAAAAATAGCCAGAAGAAAAAGAGAAGATTCATCTGAACTGAGAAAAGGGAATCTTCTTTTGGGCCAATCTATAGATGGGCTTACATATTATTGGGCTTTAGTTCGATACTGGGACCATTGAAGATCCAAAATGTAAAAAGAAAAGAAAATAAGTTCTGGTTAATTAAACTTCATAATACATGGGAGAAAATTAAAAATATAGAGGAATATGTATTAGTTACAAATTACGGACATTCCATATATGATATATTACATGAATGAAAAAAAGGGGGAATATTAATTTTTGTTACAAATTACATATATACATTAATAGTATTGATCCTATATAAAATGTGTCTGATTATATGAAATAAGAGGATGGGTGTAATGACCCGTACGCGGCCTAGGCCGATGGCCGGCCCAAGACCGCGGGACGGTCGGACCCAAAAAGGAACATTTTTGCCAGAAGAACCGTAGGCGACACGGATTAGTACCGGACTAACCCACGCATCGAGACCGCACCGTTCGGGCGCCGTTCGGCCCGCGAATCGAACCGTCCGTATGTCGGCAGCGAGTGGGCGTCGGTTTGACTTTCCGGCGCCACGTGTCGCTCATAGAGAGGCCTTGCATGTGCATGTGCCACGTGTCGACCTGCATGCAATTTTCGTTGCACGAGATCCACAAGGACCGTGCGTCACCACGAGTGGATTGGCTTGCCCGTGCCTATATAAGGAGGACCCTTGTACTTCCTTGTTGACCCTTAGAGACCCATACGTACTAAAAGCTTACCGATCACGTTCTGATCCCGACCCACGATACGTATCGATCCTTACCCGCGACCCGATAGCGATACGCGCCGAGTACGCACGGAGCACGTACCGATTGCGACCCGCGACCGATATCGATCCGTACTGATCACGTTCAGATCACGATCCGCGACCCGTTGTCAACGAACCGATCCGTGCCTTTGCCGAGCCGGGAAGTCCATTCTAGCGATCTTAGGAGTTCCAGAGAAGGTTGGCATCGTTTGATCCAATCTAGTTAAAGTTTCTTAAGCTTGATTCCTTAAGTTTTCTTGGAAATCCCTAAGTATTGCCTTAGTAAACCTTTGGTTCGTTTTGTATAGAAATCAAGATCGAATCTAATGTGAATCCGAGAGAAGAGACTTGAGCCGACTCGCATACTTCTTCTTAGAGGTGAGTCTTGGTGATTTTCATCGCGTGTTAGATGAGTAAAACACACGAGTTTGATTACTATTAAGTTTATAGCCGTAGAGGTTCAGAACAAAGAATTCTCTAGAAATGCTAAGGATCTTAAATAATGAAAATGGTAAAGATTGAGCTAAGTGATTAAATGATATTGAATGTTTGCTTGATTTATTATGCTATACAAATTGAGGTTCATGTAGCTCATTAGTAGTTTTGATAAGCGTTGAACATGAATCCACGAATGGATAATTATAATTTTATATGCATGGTTAAATGGTATAAAACTTAGTAAGTACGCGGTAAGTCGTTCCCGTGTCTCGTGACTTAGCTAATCTACCCGTTGGGTATTAGTTAATACTCACGATGACATGGAGAGACGGGATTGCAGCCTAGGGCCATGTTTTGCATAAGCGATCGATGCAAGTTGTTAAAGGATCATAAGTCCTTAGCCTTTGTGGCGAGGGACCGGGTGATGCCTTGACGTATACGTGACGGGAATGGACAACACGTTAGGATTTATTGATTAAGAACGTTAAATGCATAAACCGGTCATGTCTATTTATGCATTGCATTGCTTGTCGCTTGATGATTGTTATTTTGGGGTTTGGGATGGGTTGTTATATGTTTAAAATCGTTTAGGGGAAACCTAGACTCACTGAGCAACTAGTGCTTATGACTCAATCTGTTTTGCAGGTAACCGTAGTACAATAGACCCTTGTTGCACTTGGAACATTAGGCGAATCAGTGGTAGCTTTTCCTTGCTTTTGTAAATGTATATGTTTATTATGTACATGACCGTTTTGAGTGCTAGACTTAGGATCAAGTATAACTTTGTAATCGTTTTGAAAGACTAAGTATAAATAAATAAAAGAAAGGTTTTAAAATACCATGGGTTTCATATGATGCTTGGTCTTTTCCGGACGATCCAACTATCGTGTAAGACTCGGGTTGGCAAGCTTTGAGTCGTATTCGATAGGGACGGATGCTTGAATGTTCAGTCTAGGGATTGAGGATCCGTTCCTTGAACCTCTGATCGAGCGTTTAAGTGTTCCTCAGTACAGTTCCGGTCTAGATCCTGGATTGGGGCATTACAATTAGTGGTATCAGAGCGTTGTTTTTACGATGCTCAATGGGACTTGGTTTTCAAATGTTTTATCGAGTCAAAACTGTCGCAAAAGCAAGCAGGATAAACTGATTATGTTCTGATGCTATAATAGGTTTAAGATGATTAGGACTTACCCGACTCTTTGTCGCAGATGTCTATGCCGACACATCGTGATTGGCCAGATGTGAGTGGATGGGGAGCCTTGGGAGGGCGTGGACAGCCTTCTCTAGGGAGTCAGAGAGTATATCCTGGTCTTCCTCCACCTGAGCCAGACGAGTCATCTACATCGTTGGATACGGATCCATCAGAGGATTCATCAGAGGAGTCATCAGAGGATTCAGAATACGTACCAAGGAGTGTTTCGGAGCAATGGGCTCAGGAACCGGATTACACAGGCGAGAACTCGCCACACTTGTTGTCGGAGTTGGGACTCCGAGACCATAGTGATCCCGGACCTGAGGGATCACGTCAAGGGCATGTGGGAAGGATACCCAGTGACCCGTCGAGTTCAACACCATCGGAACCATACCACCGGGATGATACTAGCTTCGAGGGGCCGAGTAGATCGGGATATGATGGCAGGTCGCCATCGAGGTCTCCGTCAGTCACTTCTCGGAGACGGTACCCGGAGCTAGAAACACCACCGGAGGGACTAAGGCGTGAGAGGGCACGAAGCTGTTCTGGTCGTCTTGACCGTGAGGAAATCAGACCGGGGATGGCAGAAACTACAAGGGGAAACACAGGTAATAGCGTTGTAAGGGAGCTCAGGGAGATTGTTGGACGCATGACAAGCCGAAGACTACCCTGAGAACACCAGGGTCCACCACCGTCACCACCGGATTTCCTAAAGATGGTGATGATGATACAACACTTGGCAACCCATAATTTCTTTGGGGATAGAGGACCACTAAAAGCCTACTCGTGGTTGAAACACATCGAGAGGAACTTCAACGCGGCTCGATGCCCGGAAGACTTTAAGACAGATGTAGCCGCGCATTATTTGCAAAAGGACGCTTGTAACTGGTGGGACGGCGTCAAGATTCAGTACGCGAGTACACTTATTACCTGGGATAACTTCAAGAGGGAGTTCGAAAGGAAGTACTTTCCACCCGAAGCTAGGGACCGGATGGAAGCACAGTTCCAGAACTTGGTACAAGGAGAAAGGAGTGTGAGAAATTACGAGGCGGAGTTCACTCGGCTTCGGCAATACGCACACTATGGGATAAGCGATGAGCCGGTAGTGATAAGGAAGTTTCTACGGGGATCAAGACCACAGTTGATGAGTCGACTTGTGGTAAATCAGTACTACAGCTTATTCGAACTGGTCGAGAGAGCAGTCGACGTTGAGGAGGGAATCAGGATTGAACAGGCTGTAGAAGATCGAGTTGAACAAAGGAACCGAGAACAACAACCACCCGGGCCAAGGAATCAGGTGGCCAGGCAGGGTAATTGGGCACAAGGACGCGGACGCGGCCAAGGTCAAGGGCGCGGGCAGACGCCGGGACTAGGACAGGGTAGAGGAGCGGACGGTAGAGGAACACCGACCTTGGACCAGCTACCCGTATGTTTTAAGTGTGGTAACCAAGGCCATTTTGCGAGAGCTTGTCCCAACGGGGGACAGACCTCACGGGTCGTGCCGATTTCAGTGATTTTCTTCACGTGCAACCAACCAGGGCACTACGCAACCTCATGTCCCGTTACGCATCCGACCGGCCAGGCACATCAAGGAGTTGGACTGCGAGCAATGGAGTGGGAGGTTGAACCATCGGCTAAGCGACCAGCGATTGAGGGACGCGTGTATTCCCTAGATAAACCCGAACCCACTCGACCTTATGGAGGACCCGTTTCAGGTAACTAAAGGGTTCTATCCTTACGGCTTTTTGGTGATGTTTTGATGTGTTGTAAAATATATGTGTACCTTTTGGTTAATGAATAATAAATAAATAAGGAGTTAAACGAAAGTTTATTTGCTTATTTAGGAACATTGCATGTGGGCGGCTTACCCACTCATGTTCTGTTTGATTCTAGCGCAACACATAGTTTTGTGTCGCCGAGTGTAGTGTCAAAATTCCAAGGAATTTTCACGATAGTGAGAGTGTCCATCCGAGTTAGAACACCCGGTGACCAAATCCTTCGTGCCGATAGGTGTTACATGGGAGTGCCAATAGTGATTGGAGACCATGTCTTTAACGCAAATCTATTAGTCGTTCCATTAGAAGAATACCAAGTTATCTTAGGAATGGACTGGCTGACGGCATACATGGCACACATCGACTGCAGTCGGGGAAGAATAACCTTTGAACGGTTAGGGAAACCATCCATAACCTATCATGGGATCAAAACCAATGCCGGAGTTTCCTTTATTACGGCAATTAGAGCAGAGAGTACCCTCGAGAACGGTAAAGTATATCTAGTAACGATGAGTATGGTTAGTAACACCAAGGAAGAGCAGAAACTTGAAGAAATACCAGTGGTTCAGGGTTACGATGATGTGTTCAAACCCTTGGAAGGGTTACCACCATCTCGTAATGACCCCTTTTCTATTTCATTGGAACCAGGAGCGGCTCCTATAGCTAAGGCACTATACTGGATGGCTCCAGCCGAGTTAGCAGAACTAAAGAAACAATTGGAAGATCTAATGGGGAAAGGATTCATTAGACCTAGTTCATCACCATGGGGAGTTCCAGTATTATTCGTAAAGATGTAGGATGGGAGCATGCGATTGTGTATAGACTACCGTGGGATAAACAACGTTACCATCAAGGATAGGTACCCATTACCAAGAATAGACGAGTTGTTGGATCAATTACAAGGGGCGAGTTGGTTTTCAAAGATTGATTTGGCATCCGGCTATCATCAAATCCCAATCGCAGAGGCAGATGTCGTGAAAACCGCATTTAGGATGCGTTATGGCCAGTATGAGTTTGTGGTTATGCCATTCGGCCTGACCAATGCTCCGGCTGTATTTATGCGGTTGATGAACGAGATCTTCAGAGATTACTTAGATGAGTTTGTCATCATTTTCATCAATGACATTCTTATATACTCTAAGACCGCAGAGGAACATGAGGTGCACTTAGAGAAAGTGCTGGAACGCTTGAGGAATCAGAAACTTTTTGCTAAGTTTAGCAAGTGTAGTTTTTGGAAACGGGAGATAGGATTCCTAGGACATCGGGTATCGGAACAGGGAGTTTCGGTAGACCCGGAAAAGATTATGGCAGTTCGAGACTGGCCACGACCAACTAACGCAGGAGAGATAAGAAGCTTTCTGGGATTAGCCGGTTACTACCAGAAATTTGTCAAAGGATTTTCAAGTTTGTCCAGACCATTGACTTGCCTGACCGGTAAAGGTGTAGTCTTTGTATGGGACGAGAAAACGGAGAAAGAATTCAATGAGTTGAAAATGGCCTTGACCACCGCACTGGTCTTAGCCTTTCCAGAACCAAACCAGCCATTTACAGTTTTTACCGATGCATGTGGGACGGGATTAGGTTGCGTGTTGATGCAAGGCAAGAGGGTAATTGCTTACGCATCCAGGCAATTGAAGAACCATGAGAATAACTATCCCACCCATGATCTAGAGATGGTTGCGGTTGTTTTTGCCCTTAAGATATGGCGGTCCTATCTTTACGGTAAGCCGGTGAAAGTGATGACCGATCTTAAGAGCTTGCAATATTTATTCACCCAACCTGATCTTAATTTAAAACAGAGAAGGTGGATGGAATTTGTAGCAAATTATGACTTAGCCATCACTTATCATCCATGAAAGGCTAATGTAGTGGCAGATGCTTTAAGCCGTCGTAAAGCAAGTGTGGATGCAGAGAGAGAGATCTGATGAGTTTGAACTCGGAGTTCAAAAGGATTAGGCTATCCGCTTTAGAGGGAGAGAGTAGTGAACCCTTGGGTTTGCAAGCAGTAAACCAAGCCGATCTACTACAACGCATACAGCAAGAACAGAGAGAAGACGAGAAATTACAGAAGATCATAGAGGGACTAAATGATCAGGGACAACCAGATGCGAGTGGGTATCATTTGGCCAAAGATGGTACTATGCTTCAGAGTAGGAGGATTACCGTGCCTAAGGGACAAGGCTTACGGGAAGAAATCATAAGGACGGCACATAAATCAAGACTTAGTATTCATCCTGGGAGTACTAAGATGTATCAGGACATTCACCAATTATATCACTGGCCCGGTATGAAACGAACAGTCGCGAGATGGGTAGCACAATGTCAGACGTGCCAACAAGTTAAGATCGAACACCAAGTACCGGCCGGACTGTTACAAAGTCTACCGATCCCAGAATGGAAATGGGATGCAATTTCTATGGACTTCGTTTCTAGATTACCAATAGCACCTGGACGAGGAAACGACGCGATTTGGGTAATCGTAGATCGTTTAACCAAAAGTGCTCATTTCCTACCTATGAAATTGAATGACAACATTGAGATACTGGCCAAGCTATACTTAGATCAGATTATAAAATTACACGGAGTTCCAGCCAATATCGTATCAGACCGAGACCCCCGATTCACGGCCAGGTTATGGCAAGCCCTTCAGAAAGCATTAGGGATAGATTTACACATGAGTACGGCATTTCATCCCGAGACCAACGGTCAAACCGAAAGGAAAATCAGAACGCTTGAGGATCTACTTAGGATGTGTATGTTGGATTATAAGAACACATGGGAAAACCACATACCCTTAGTAGAGTTTGCATACAATAATAGCTACCATGCTAGTATTGGTATGGCACCTTATGAAGCATTATATGGACGTCCTTGTAGAACACCAGTGTGTTGGACCGAAGTAGGAGAGAGGCAAGAGTTTGGGCCGGAAATAGTGAAGGAGACCACGGATAAAATCCAGCTCATCCGGACTAACATGAAGAAAGCACAAGACCAACAGAAGAAGTTTGCCGATCAGCATCGGAGGGAAGTTGTATTCGAGGTAGATGACTGGGTATGGTTGAAAGCCGAGGCAGAGAAAGGAAAGGACCGATTTGGGAAACCAAGTAAGTTGGCCCCGCGAGCTCAAGGGCCTTACCGCATAGTAAAGAGAATAGGAACATTGGCGTATCAGTTGGATCTCCTTTCAGATAAGGGGATGCACAACGTTTTTCATGTTTCTATGCTTAGGAAATTTGTCCGTCGCCCAGATGAACCGCCACCGGAACAGTTACCCGATCCACAGACCGAGCTTAGACCTCCTTCCCCGGAACCTTTAAGGATCGGTGAGACACGATCCATATTTCTCAAAGGGCGAGAAATCTTACAGATTAAGGTTATCAGGAGAAAGAACCATCGAGATGCGATTTCGTGGGAAGATGAGGCAAGATTTAGAAAATCTCATCCAGAAATGTTTACCGAACCTCAACTCGAGGAAGTCGGACCTTCAAGAAGATAAGAATTCGGGACGAATTCTAAATAAGGAGGGGAGAATGTAATGACCCGTACGCGGCCTAGGCCGATGGCCGGCCCAAGACTGCAGGACAGTCGGACCCAAAAAGGAACATTTTTGCCAGAAGAACCGTAGGCGACACGGATTAGTACCGGACTAACCCACGCGCCGAGACCGCACCGTTCGGGCGCCGTTCGGCCTGAGAATCGAACCGTCTGTATGTCGGCAGCGAGTTTGAGTAAAACACACGAGTTTGATTACTATTAAGTTTATAGCCGTAGAGGTTCAGAACAAATAATTCTCTAGAAATGCTAAGGATCTTAACTAACGAAAATGGTAAAGATTGAGCTAAGTGATTAAATGATATTGAATGTTTGCTTGATTTATTATGCTATACAAATTGAGGTTCATGTAGCTCATTAGTAGTTTTGCTAAGCGTTGAACATGAATCCACGAATGGATAATTATAAGTTTATATGCATGGTTAAATGGTATAAAACTTAGTAAGTACGCGGTAAGTCGTTCCCGTGTCCCGTGACTTGGTTAATCTACCCGTTGGGTATTAGTTAATACTCACGATGACATGGAGAGACGGGATTTCAGCCTAGGGCCATGTTTTGCATAAGCGATCGATGCAAGTTGTTAAAGGATCATAAGTCCTTAGCCTTTGTGGCGAGGGACCGGGTGATGCCTTGACGTATACGTGACGGGAATGGACAACGCGTTAGGATTTATTGATTAAGAACGTTAAATGCATAAACCGGTCATGTCTATTTATGCATTGCATTGCTTGTCGCTTGATGATTGTTATTTTGGGGTTTGGGATGGGTTGTTATATGTTTAAAATCGTTTAGGGGAAACCTAGACTCACTGAGCAACTAGTGCTTACGACTCAATCTGTTTTGCAGGTAACCGTAGTACAATAGACCCTTGTTGCACTTGGAACATTAGGCGAATCAGTGGTAGCTTTTCCTTGCTTTTGTAAATGTATATGTTTATTATGTACATGACCGTTTTGAGTGCTAGACTCAGGATCAAGTATAACTTTGTAATCGTTTTGAAAGACTAAGTATAAATAAATAAAAGAAAGGTTTTAAAATACCATGGGTTTCATATGATGCTTGGTCTTGTCCGGACGATCCAACTATCGGGTAAGACTCGGGTTGGCAAGCTTTGAGTCGTATTCGATAGGGACGGATGCTTGAATGTTCAGTCTAGGGATTGAGGATCCGTTCCTTGAACCTCTGATCGGGCGTTTAAGTATTCATCAGTACCGTTCCGGTCTAGATCCTGGATTGGGGCGTTACAATGGGTGGGTGTGAAAATGAAAGGAAACACCTAAGAAACACACAGCCATGAAATAGCTGTAGAGAGATGGATTATGGACCCATTATAATTTATGATTTATGATTTATGATTTATGAAGATGAGCCACGAAGATGTTAGACAATATTCATTTATGGACTTCTCGCACTCATACAAACACACACATATTTATGTAAATAATATTACAAAATATTTCAATTGACATCCCTTAAGACTGAGACATCTCTCACCTACATTCTTCTTCTTTTAAACAAAAAAAAAATCAACATTTTTAGTTCCGATTTAGTAAGTATCTCATTTTATGAAACCAAACTGATCTGAAAATGGTAATTGGCTTTTCCGATTGGATAAATATGAACTAAATCCAGTTCTTTTTGTATTTCACTACGGTCACAACTGAAAAAGCAACATATTATGATTTTTTCTGTAAACAATCACTTTTGAAGCGAAAGATTTTCTTTTAACTGTGAGGCCTCAAAAGAGCAAGTACATATATATTGGAATGTACGGATGTACGTTCTTGGGAGTTGGGTTTGAATATAAAAGTTTATATAATATCTCAATATAATACAAAGGTTTCAAAAGCTACATACATGCAAGTGTGATGATTTTTTTGGGTCAACTTTTTCTCAACAGGAGTAATTGGTCCATTTTGTACGCATTCATTTTATATACTAGTATATGTTTTGAAATATGATATTTCTTTGAACCTTTTTATTTATGTAAATACAAGTATCAATATGCAAAAATACAATACACACTGATTCATATCAACGTAAATACAAACACACTGAAAAAAATTAGATTCTTACTGAATTTCTCTTTTTAAAATATAGAAATACTCATTGTTCTAACATATTTTATCATGGCATTGATATTTTCATTCCTACAGATTTGTATATGACCAATTAATGAATAAATGTATGATATATAGATAATGGCTTAGATTGGTGAACATCTGAATCTTTATTTACGTCTTTTATGTCTATAAAGATTTGGCTTATACTAATCACCAAATCTTTTGTCAAATCTTTTGTCAAATCTTTATCTGTTTGTTTTCGTTATTTGTTTATTTTGTCAAATCTTTATCTCAAATCTTTATCTATACAGTTTTTCACTATGCTATAAAGCTTACCGCTCCAGCTTACTGCTCCAAATTTTAAAAAAGCTTGTTCACCAATCGGACCCAATATATTTGGGGAGCACGATCCATCCATCGACCGACTTGAAATAAATGGAAAGGTAGAGAGTACAGAGATGTACAGTTGTAAGAAAGAAGTGGGGATAGCTGAAGCATTATAACATTAACACCTCCTCATTCAATTTTTTTCATTAAACTCAATGATATATATCAACTTCATACCAGCGATTTTAATATTTGTATATATCACCGCCAGAATAAACAAAAATTATGGAATGCTTGTTGTTTAACGAAATTGAATTTGTTTCATTTTTATTCTTTTAGCCGGATGTTTTATTTTGTTTTATTTTATCTCAAAGGCTTGATTTTATTTGGTTTGGTTATTTTACGAAATGACTTTTAACACTATATTCAGTTATACAAAAACAAATGTCTTTCAATTTGTAGTAGTCTATAATTCCTTTATTCAGCTACAATAAAATCAAAAATAAAAACCTAGAAACAAATGAATAGTACTATTGTTCAATAAATACGTTTTGATGCAAGAAAATGAATAGATTGGAACACGAATTTAGCTTTGAAACCATGAGATCGAAAGCCAATATTGTCCCTCACACATGAACTTGTCTTTTCTTATTTTAATTTATTTTATGTTGAAATTTTATACGGAATGGTCGTGAAAAATAGTTTAATAATATCTTACTCTTTTTTACCGTTCAAAAACTCTTGCTAATATGTACGGAAGGACACAGAAGCACACCGTTCAAGACTTCATGCATTTTAACTAGTGATACTTGGACAAATCATTGATGTAAAAGTTATTGACAATCGTACATTGCTGCATTTTTGTTGTGGAATAATTTGAGTAGCATAAATTCAATAATAAGAAAGACATAAACATCATAGTATATCTTATTAGCGATATCTTACACGATAGAAAATGTAATCAATCATGTATTTGGCCAAAATAATAATAATTAGTTTATTTAAATTTCTTCTAATATTTGGGAAAAAATCTTTTAATATTGGGCCACAACTAGCCGATCCATTAGTCAAATTTCTATATTAAATAGGCAGAGAGATTCGATCCGAGACTAAGGTCACTAGACTAAATTCAGTTGAATTCAAAGTTCCACATATTTACTACTTCTCTATAGAACAGAAAAAAATTGTACAACATGACACGTGTTTTTTTCAGTCCATGCTATATATAAATAAGGCCATGGTGTATCCAAAACACTATACCATTCAAAACAAAACATTGATTGGATCTGAGGGAAAATAAAAACACTCAAAAGTTAAAATTCTTTATAATAATTAAAAATGAAGTCGACGACCGTCGTGGTTTTCCTCATCATCTACCTCCTCCTTGCCGTACCTTGCTTAGTTAAAGGTATTTTTGTTCTTTGTTTTAATCAATCTTATAAACTATTTTTTTTAATCATTAATACTTACCACTTTTAAATATAATTAAGGATCAGAGAAAACGGATTCGGAGGTGTACGAGATTGATTATAGGGGACCGGAGACTCATAACTCTAGACCTACGCCGGAGACTTTACACGGCAAGCCACCGCACATCCACCATAAAACTTCCGCCGCTGGATCTGCCGGTTCTCATGTAGGAGGAAAGAGTAAGATGCTATCTCGACCCACATATTTATGTAACAGTCATTAAATGCTATGCATATTTATTTATTTTTGTTTTTCTCAAAAAAAAAAAAAAATTATATGCAGATTTGAATCTAACAAAACGACGACACAAACACAAACCACCTAATAGACTAGAAGAAATCTATAATTTGATAGTATTATACAAGGATGATCGCATGCATGTTAATATTTGATATAATTGTCATTGAAATTGATGTTTCTTGTGTGTATTCTCAGATTAGAGAGAGATATTTTTTCAAGGCCGAGGAGAGAGTCCCAGAAGCTTCAAGTTAGAGGAAGTATATGAGAGTGGGATGTGATTACTGATGTGGGTACAAAGTTATTTATAAATTAATTCGTATATATGTATCATATGATCACCGATGTGATATTGGTATTATTATCATGTCATGTCCGGTATTCTCTTTCCTAATTCTTCTTCATGTACCGTTTATGTAGTATTTTTTTTGTCTAAATCTCTCGGAATCAAAGTTAAATTAATGATGGGTAGTGTGACACTATATATCGAATATCAGTGTCATTATTTAACTAGAATTTTATTAATGTGTAAAAATCATCTTAAATCTTTGAATTATTATCTATTCGATTTGATTATAGGCAACAAAAATACGAAAAAAGTATGAGAAAACGAATGTATAGACATAAAAGAAATGGTTCATTCTATTTTTGTATGTATCCTCTCCTATCTTTGATCAAAATGGACCCAAAAATGGTTACAATCTATTTCTGTATGAGGTTTTTTTTGTTGTTGCCTTCTATTATCAGTTGAAAATGAAAAAAAAAGTTAAAATTCAAGATTGTTAATTATATATGATAATAAAGTTAGTAATATTTAGAACATGTGATCATATGGAATAATCTAAGACACTGGATCCGTGGGGTCTATTATCAGAAGTTGACCCACCATTTAATCACGGCTTCAATCATTTTATTTCAAAATTGGACCATGTGTATTATTTATCACAAGGTTTATAACCAAACCGTGTCTCTTATATAAGAAGATAGTCTAGGTGTGTGATTAAATTGTATTGTATAATTATTTCACTTGATTGACTTTATTAGATCTATTAATGTTGGAATATTTTGCAAACACGATTGTTACGATTGGTGAATATCCGAAAAATCTTTTCTCCTATACGTAGCTTTCTAAAAAAAAAAAACCTCATACTATCTTCGACTTCTTTAGGTTCCATCTGCAATTTTTTGTTTGTCTTTATGACATTTGATCAGCTTCTTTCCAAATTGTAGCAACTTCTTTAGGTTCGTATTATGCTTTGGCATTCAAGTTTACATGCAAGATTTAGAAGGGCTCTCTTTTTTCTCCTTTAGTATGGCCTGCGATAGAGATGTCTTACAAAAGTTGGCCCAATAATATGACTTTAGATACTTCACATTTGGGTCGAGACCTAAACCCCAAATTGCGTTCAAGTTCGGTTACTATTCAATTATATCAAACTTAAACTCCAAAATTGTCTGATCTTCTATTTCTTTTTGAATTTTTAATGCCTTTGAAATAATTTTCTGACCTCACATTTCTGCCTTCGTGCAAGGACAGTATTTGTGTTTAAGGTAATGACGTTGGATGGATTTGCAGAGGCTGAAGGTGTGGTCATGATGGTGGTGGCTAGGGATTTAAAAAAGAGAGAAAGATTTAGGTTTTTGAGGAGCTTATTGCTCTGATACCATATAAAATGTTGGAATGACTTGTCTTATTAGAATGATTGATACATGTATTGATAGTGATACACTAAAAGAATTAAGTTGAGACTAATTACATTTAACTCCTTAATACATATCTATATTTACTCCTAATAAAAGAAACAATATTTATATGAATTAGTTGACTTAGATACCCAACAATGCGATACATATATAAATAGTCATATACCTGCTTAACTTGTGTAAGGACCAATGCTTCACCACTCAAAAAAGGATAGTTAAAGTTTTGATTTGATTTGTTATTATTGTATTGTATATTGATTGATTATGAATTTACGACCAACCACCATTTTCTAATACTTTTCTAGACTTTGCCATGCCCTCTTGTTCCCATTTTGTATTATAAACTAATTTTTCTTCTTTTTCTATATCAAATTATCAGTGGTATATTACTTGTGTAAGCAACATTTTGAGCTAATTTGTATGGTTGCGCCAAAATGTAGCCGTTAACTTGGATCTGAATTACAAGTAATTTAATATTATTGCCAGAGTTCACATTATATTACAAGCACACCAAAATGAATCATTTCATGTCACTCATTATAACCAAAGAACTATAGATTATACAATTTTTTCTATGCTCCCATTTCTACTTATAGACGTGGGACCAAACTAAAATTCTTTGCTTGAACAGTAGAAACTCTTATAAAATTCAAAGTAAAGAAAGCGACATTCACCAAACTTTAACCATCCAAAGTCGAAGTAGTAAATAAAACAATAAACATATCTACAATTATTTTGAAATCGAATTATTTTACACACTTTGTTACAAACTACGTTCTCGAGGTCCCAAAACAATAAGGATAGTTATTAAAAATAAAAAAATCTAAAACTATAAGGACTACAAACTATACATTTACAAATCTAGCATAGACAAAAAAAAAAAAAAACAAATTTAACATTTTCTTTAATAAAATTAGTATTTTTTTGTTTTTTTTCTTATTTTAAAATTACTTACAAAAATTGTGCTTCCAATTTATATGACTTAATTGTAAATTTTGAATAGTAAGTAGTTAATTAAACCGACCGATCATTGCCGACGATGAAAATGTCGTGTTCCGACGAGGAACAAGAAGTCGTCGAGACCGGAGCTAAAGCTTCATTACAATCCGATACACTGTCTTGTAACGTAAGCAATAACTCCGACGTTGTAAAGCTCATCGACGACGACGGTTTCGCAGTAGGAACCACCGGTACATCAGCTTCCCCAACCAGAATCTGAACCACATTTCTCATACTAGGCCTGGTAACCGGGTCGGGTTGTGAACAAGCAAGACCCACCAATAATACCCGGTTCATCTCTTCCGGGTCAAATCCCCCGTCGCTTAACCGGTCGTCCACCGCCGTCAAAAGCTTCCCTTCCCTATACAAACCCCAAACCCAATCCACCAAACTCGACCCAGTTTTGAATCCCGGTCTTAAACCGGGGTCGGGCTCGGTTCGGGTAATTGGTCTTCTTCCAGTGATCACTTCAAGAACAACAGCCCCATAGCTAAAAACGTCGGTTTTCTCCGTCGCTCGACCGGTTAACAAATACTCCGGCGCTAAATACCCCATTGTTCCGGCGGCTGCCGTTGCGTCTGGCGATTTATCGTGTTCCGTTTGTCTAGCGAGTCCGAAATCGCCTAATTTCGGATTAAAATTGGCGTCAAGCATAATGTTACTCGTTTTAACATCACGGTGAATAATCTGATTCTCACATTCTTGATGCAGATAAGCTAAAGCAGAAGCAACACCAAGCAGGATTTTTCTCCGGTGAGGCCACGGTAACGTTGTCGGAGATTCGTATAATGCTTTATCTAGAGATCCATTAGGCATTAGATCGTAAATTAATAAAATTTCTCCTTTTTCTCTACAATAGCCTTGTAATCGAAGCAGATTCCGATGACGAAGCGTTCCGATTAAGGATAATTCCGACAAGAATTCAGTGTTTCCTTGTGAAATGTGACTGCATCTTTTAACCGCGATGATCTCGCCGGAATCTCGTAAGATTCCTTTGTACACGGTTCCGAATGCGCCGTTTCCGATCACTCTCGATGTACTGAAACAATCGGTGGCTAATTTTAGCTCCTTGTAAGTGAATTCTCTCGGCGATTTGATGATCTCCGATGCGAAAGATTCGGACTTTTGATTGTATTTGATCTTTTTGGAGTAAACCCAGATTATAATGCCGGCGAATAATGCTAAGAAAAAAGCTCCGGCGGTTACAACTCCGGCGACGGCGGCTGGGGATTTTTTACAGAGTTTATTCCGGCAAGAAGAAGACGGATCAGCTGTTTTTCTCCGGACGGTTGATACCGACGGTGCGATCGCCGACGACGGTGGAGGAGATTCCGACATCGGAGGTGGAGATTCCGGTGAATCGAAAGAAGAAGCGAAACTCCACCAATCAATACTATGGATCTCTGTACTTCCTTGTGTGGAACCAGAGAATCCAACAAACATCGAATCGTTAACGTACCGATCTAAATCGAGAGGAACCGATAAAACCGGCGATTTCGGTTTCACATTTGAGTAAGAAACGTAAACGGTTAAAACCCGACCCGATCCGTCATAAACGATCCACGAATTCACCGAATTTCCGCTTTTTAAATCGATATCGACGTTTCCTAAATCCGAAACCGCGGTTGAAACGACGTCGTTGAGATCCAAACCGACATGGTTTCCGTTGACGTCTTTGAATTCTACATCCATTAACGTGTCAAACTCCACCGCAACAAAACCCGACCCGGATCCGGATTCACCGATTAGACCGAGAAATCCGCCGGAGGATCCGATGTATGTGTCATTAGATGAGATTACGAAAGCTAATCCACCACCGATTGAGGAAGGGTTTAGATTCGTCACGGAGAAGGAGAAGTAAGTTGAGAAACTAACCGGAGATTGAGTTTCCGGGTGCCGGAATTTAACCGGTTTACCGTAAAGTGCTTTCCCGGCGGTTGAAGTAGGTACAGAGAGTTCACGAGTTAGTTTTATGGTTCCGTTGTTGAGATGTGCGTCGCCGAGAAGTTTTAGACTTGAGAGAGTTAAAGTTCCGAAATCGAATCTAGTCGCCGGAAAATCTCCTCTGACGTCGGAAGAACAGAGGAAAGAAGCAATAATGTGAATGAGAGTTATGAATTTTGACGGAATTTTCAACATTTGAAAATATGTTTCATTGGAAATCTGAGGAATTTGAAGAATTTTTTGGGGGTTGTTGTTGGATTCGGTGATAGAATCATACAGAGGAAGACGAAGAAGACAAAATTACTGACAGAGGAAGAAGACAGAAGAGAGTGGGAAATAACAAAAAAAAGCATAAGTGAAGAAGACAGGTGGATCTGGCTGATTGACACGTGGAATTATGATTTTTTGGTTTTTTTAAATGTATAAATATTCCAGCGATGGAGAAGCTCCTCACGTGCACGCGCGTGCTTGCTTTTGTCTAAAATAGAATCAAGTCAAGAAAGTCTTTAATAATGTTAATGATCGAACTTCATTTTTTTCTGTTTAATTTGCCGACGCACTTATTTATTTGTATTATGGAACGAAATTCAAACTAATTCATGATATTATTTTGAAAAGTCAAATTTTGTTACTTTAAACTTTCAGAAAGCCAAGAAAATGACTAAACCAACACTCGTTGGTTAAGTGTTTAAATCAAATTTGAAAACATATCATCAGTGATAGTCGCAGTATTATCAATTAATAATTCTTAAAACTACCATAATTTTTTTATCTTTTTTTTATTTCTGGTTCTTTCCTAGGGAACACCACTTAACGTTCGTAATGAGATCACTCATCTATGCAAAACATGTTTCACTCAAATCGGTGATAGAGGCGTTATTTTAGTGTTAAATATCGGCCACAAGTATTATCAAATATTGGTGTCAATCCTAAAAAGACTACAACTTAAAACTATAGGAATTGGTCAAAAAAACTATAAAATAAACCTAACTAAAGTGACTCAAATAAGTTGGAACAGTTTGATTCGAGTAATGTAACAAAACTTGTTTTTTTGTATATTAAATCGTACATCATTTAGCTCTATTATAAGTTAGCTGCAATATAAAAATACATATATGTAATATACAACGTTGTGAAAGTTTCATGGAACTTGATTTTTTTGTTTGACTTTATTTGTTGCATATAGTACCCGTTTTCTTCAAACATACTCTCTTATAATTAGTAGTTTTATTCCAAGGAAAGTTCGTATGGATATGATAAACCACCCAAGAATATTTCAAATATGTTAATCATTATCTCTAACTAATCCGCAACTTCACAACGCAGCCACTCGTTTTATATATGTCTATTCATTTTCTTGTTTTTGTCTCGCTGTGTATATCTACTCTCTTTATCTCCAAATGGCAATGTTTTTAAACCCGACCCAGACAGTGAACCGGATGACCTATCGGATCACCGGATCACTGGTCCAACCATGGGTCAACCGTGGATCAATAAATTATTAAACATATATATTTATATTGCAAATATAAAACAAATATATACCATGATTGAAATATACAACAAAAAAAGTTTGTAAACTTTTTCTTTGATTTAGAAATCAAAGAATAAAACTCTTTGAATAAGTTTATATGTAAAGTTTAAGAGAAAACAATACTAGATATCAAAGAGTATGAGATTATAACAATAACAATAAGAGAACATTCAAAGTTCAAACTAAACAAAAAAATATAATAATAAATTATTAATGGCAGAACCACAAAAGCACTGAACATGCGTAATAACAGATTATAAATTATATAAATAAAAGTACTCGACAAACGTAAAAACCCTATAATTTAATATCAACATGTCAAAACAAACTCTTTAATTCAAGTTATGGACTCTTTCAAAACTCAACCCGTCGATTCAACCAACCGATTCGCGTGTTAATAGCGGGTTTTTTTTGTTCCTACTAGATTTTAATTAGCCGATTTTACCATCAAACCCAAACCGTTATAGTTACCGGGTCACGGTTGAACCGGTCGGACTGGCCGGTCCGGTCCGGGCGTGAAAACATTGCCAAATGGTTGATTACTTACTTGGTTGGTAGCAATAAAGAAAGAAAATTCGAATATTTACAGCCATAAGAGATTGTGTTACTATATATGAAGTATTTATGTATCTCTGGCGTATATTTATTGCGGTCAAGAAGAGAGTAGAGACCATCTCTTTTTCATTAATTTGATTATTTTTTGTTTGGGCTTCATAATCTAACTTTTGGTTGAAAATTAAAAGAATGGAGATCTTGAGTTGTATATATAAAAAGGCTCTAATATTTGTGAGTGACTTGGGGTTAAGCCCATTGAAGCCCAATAGATCATATATTTTTATAAAAGTGTGATCAATTAATTGAAGGACTTTGGTTTCACATATCCTTATTGTTACTTTGCATGTGCATAGATGTTTTTTTTTTTGAAAAAAGATTTATGTGCATAGATGTTTGCTTTCTTGTAAACTGACCAAAAGAATTTGCTATTACATATTTACATTCCTGAGTTAATTGTTGAGTAATGGAAATGTGAAACCTTCTTGACGAATTAGAAGGGTTTCATGTGTTTTGTTTTCATTACTCTTTGACTTCATTGACTTATACAAGAAGAATCATTGAACCACATGTTTACGTGGGCGTTAACTGGCAACAATGTAGAAGTAACAGATTGGATTTACCCACAAATTATCTGTCTTTCAAAATTGAAATAATTTTGCAAGAAAATTTATTGCGATTTGGCTGTCAGTTTTGGCATCCTTTCTTGTAGTGTCGATGTTATTCATTCTCAAATTATATCTTGTAATCCGTTTAGTTTAATTTGAATACATTTTAACAAAAAGGGTTCAACCGCATCGCGATATATATAGTATCCAAAACAAGACTGATTTTTTACATAAATGAAGTCATGAAGAGATATTTTTGGTTTAGCCGAAATGAATATATTATGTTCTTTTGTCTCAATATATTTTATTAGAACATTGTAACAGAAAAAGTTAAATCTCTTTCTAATAACACAAAGATTTATACCAATGATGATCTTAATAATTTTAATTCGGAGTTCTAACCAGAAACCACTTATGCTATAATATTTTTGTTTGAAACGTTTAATTGATAATTTCTTTATAATGACGTGTCGTTGAACTTATTTGAATATTCACAGGTTGAGTTTTATAAGACCGGCGTCCATATTCAAATAGAATTGTTACGAAAAGTAACAATTAAAAAGATACAAGTGGAGCCATGAAATGAAGTTTATGACAATTTTAATGTTGATTTTATAATGTTTTGCATATATAAAAATCTAACCAAAGATAGGATAGATACTAATTTTATTGTATTTATTCTCTTACGCTAGGTCTGCAATAAATATTGGATAGACAAGTTTTGCAACAATGCTGTTTCACAATCGATCTCAGATATAACCAATATCAGTTCAAGAGTCGGAAAACACATAATGAATTGCTTCAACACATTTGAAATTAAATTCCAAGTTTCTGAACTTTTATGGTTAAACTCAAAAATAACCAAGTTTTGTATGGATATATAGATGTGTGTGTGTGTGTGTATAACTATGATATTATTTTATAATTATACGATTTTAAATCGTAGACACAAACCTTGGATACCAAGAGGGGGAATATGAAAACATCCAATGGACCAAAAGAAGACAAGCACAAAAGGCCAAAAGAGAGGTTGAGTTGCATTATTTATGGAGTTTTTAATGTAATCTAATCTATAATACATGTATACTTATTGTACTACTTGTTCATTTTATTTTAACATTTTATTAATATTTCTTTCTTTCTTGAATATATATTAAAATAGAGTCGATCTTCATATACATGCATGCCTGCGTTAATTTACTCTCTCTCTCTCTCTCTTTTTGATAAACTTTAATTTACTCTTTTTCAAAAGTTTATTTTCTTGTTAATTACAAAGTTCAGACCCATTATGTCTCAATTTATAATTTTATATGCCTAATTCTTGTGATGCTTCGTCATGCTAATTGCTAACTGTAGTGGACTGGAACTCGAACTCCCGATGTGTGTTGATTTCAAAGACTTTAAACTTATACGTAGACCTTCGATAACTGGTTGTATCGGTAAAGGAGATGTGATTTCATAATTTTGTGGAATTCACTTTGTTTGAACAAAAACAGCTGAAACATTTTTATCGAAATTTGTGTTAATGAATATTGATACTTTTTTTTTTTTAATATTGATATCATGTTTCTGAATTCACAATTTTTTTGAATATTCATGTTCGGTCGTAAGAAGTGAGAACAGTACAAACAAGTGGACTTAATACAAGTGAACTAAATGTTAGTATGTTGAAGAAGTTCATCATTTACTTTTTTTTTATTGGTATTGGTTTACAAGTTAATAACTTATTTTACTATATTTAAATGTTTTTAGATTTGTGACCGTCTTTTAATTTTGTACGAATCATATTCCTATTGAAAGTGTATATTACCTAAATTTATTTGAAAATTGCAACCGCAAATAGGAGATAAATTTTATCTGCGTTTACAAATTGTAAAAAGGAAAATTTAAGCATTTTAAAAAGTCAAATAAATATTTCAATACATATACAAACGAAAAAAATATCAAACGTCTAAACCAATCTAGCCCTATATCGCATAAACCATCTCTATTAGACTTGGATCCAAATCCAAAGACTGTGTAAGTCACAGTACATCATTATCGTCATGAGCTTATAATATGATTGAAGACTGATGATAGAAAAATAAAAAAATTATGATCAGATATGGATGATAATAGAAGAGCAATGTGCATGAGAGTCAAAAGCTTCAAAAGAGAAGGGTCCCACAGACAGAGAGACAGGCGTCACGGACTGTCCTATCATCTTCATCGGGAAATGCCAAAGATCCTCTCTCTCTCACACACATTGCAAAACAACATGCAACATGCTATGTTTGGTCCAACTTGTAATTATGCCTTAATCATTTCTTTCGATCTATTTCCTTAAAGGTAATTCCCTTTTCTTCTCACTTCCTCGATTCCACAAATCCAAAAGGAAAAAAGGAAAAGTAGAAGATCAAACTCGTATAAGTACGAAAAACAAATTATAGTCCACTCAAGAAACCCAATAGTTTATTTTGGCCGCGCGCATGGTCAAGTATCTTGAATCCAAATTCATATCTAGTAATTGGTTTATGCTCTTATTAATAGAAGAAGAAAAAGTCGTGATTCAACCATTTAAAAAAAGTTGAATTATAATTTCGCTAAAACGACTACTTGATTTATCAAAAGAAAGAAAAAAAACATTACATGTTTTATTACGTGAAGTATTACTAGACTATCACTTTTTTCTTGTGCTAAACGAGAGAGAGTATTATTAGTGACAATAGATCTTCGTTTTTCAATATAGTGAATATTGATCGATGATATCACATTTTGACTTCTCTTGGGTGTACACTTAATTACATTTAAACCTAAATTGCTTTTCTTGCCTTTTGTCTAGGAGTAAATGGTACTACCAACTAGTATAACATTGTTTATATAAATAAAATAGTTGAAAAGATTGTTTTTTACAAAAAGGCTTTTTTGAGTTCCTAAAACTTTTTGGGAGTCAAAGATGGTGCTCTCTTTTAAAAACGAGAACTTTTTGCATCTACCTATATGCTTTGTTCTTGGGACACCGAACATTTTCCTTTGCCAAATACAATTTCTTGGGTGCATAAACTTTCATTTTTTAAATAAAATAGGAGTTGAAACTATGGCCAATTGAATTTATATATAGAAGCAAAACATATGAAGTACATATACATATTTATATATACAGAGCCATGACAACGTTAGAGGTTGTCTTAATAAAATAAAAAAAATCTTCAGTTCATCGAAATAGTCGGTTTATCATAAGCATCATCATCATATAATACAAATAAATAAATAATTAAATTAGCGAACAAAATATTAGTTAAAACCTATTTTTTCTTTATTTTTCTCTATAAAATCTTGAACCAAACTTTTAAAATCAAATCCTCTAACCAACTTTTTTTTTCAATCGATAAGATAGCCAAATCACTTAATTTGAGGATGAAGTTTTCAGTCTTAGCAATTTTTTTTAACAATAAATCATATATGCATTTTTATTTTTAGAGAATTTTGAAAAATGTCACTTTTGAAATACAGTTTTCCAAAAGTGCCACACTTTAAAAAAAAATACCACTTTTAAGATATTATTGATTCGAAATATCATTTATTCAAAATAACATTTATGTTTGGATTAATTATGTTATATAACATTTTTGTACAAAAATATTTTACGAGTGACATATTTGAAATTTTCCCATTTTGTATTTGTTAAATAAGTACATTTTCTATCATGAACGCATTTTGTTTACCAACACAAATATAAAACTCTAATTCATGTTGTAACTAAATGTAATTAAGAATACAAAATAAATATCTTGATTATTTTCATTGTTTTGATGCCCCAAACCAAAGCTTCTTTCATCCCAACCTAGGCATGGTACTGTATATATAAAAATAGTTTTTTCATAATATAATTAATTGATGACCATAAAAGATAATTTTGTCTCTACAAGCGATTTAAATTTTAAACTATATATGAATTAAAAAATTTAAGTAAATGAATAAATATAAATATATCCATCTAATTGTGTATTAACATACACTAATTAATTAATATTTTTCAAATATCAATATCATTGTAGCTAGGATATCTTCCCCCAACTTTTAAACAGACCATAGATGTACACATGCACGTGTGTCTATGTAACTGCGAGAAAGGAAGAGACTGGCCTTTTCGAATTAAAAACAAAATAAAATCACTTTCCCCTTCGACCCAAAAAAAAAAAATCACTTTCCCTTTCGAAAACAAATTCACAGATCGACATAACCCAAAGATAAAAGCAGATCTCTATAAGAACATCTCCCAGATCTCTCAGCAATATTTATGCAATAAAAAAAAAAACTTTATTCCTACACTATACTCTTAAAAAAAAACAATATAATCTTTTTTATATATACATATATATACTTTGGTGCCTTGATATTTTCTTCCTCATCTTCTTTGGTCTTTTCTTGTCATTTGGCATAACCAAAGAGTCAAGCACATTCAAACATTCTCAAGCCCTAAAACCCCAAAAAAAAACCTATATGCTCTTGTTCTTCTTCTCCTCTCTACGAATTAAACCCTAATTAATTAACTATCTTTTTTGTTTGTATACTGTTCTAAATCTCTTGATCGCTGATCATCTTTTCTTGTTTTCTTGCAAGATTTTATAAAAAAAACAAAAACAAAACCCAGCTGTTCTTGTTCTTTAGCTCTGTTTTAAATCAAAAAGAAAGATATGCAGATGATTCCGGGAGATCCATTTTCTATTTCAACTTCCATGGGAGGGTTTGTTCATCAAGAACAACACCTTCATCATCTTCAGAACCAGATCCCTGACCTTAACCCTAATTCCAACCCTAACCCTAATGCTAAACCATCAACCAAAAAGAAGAGAAATCAACCTGGCACTCCAGGTAACTCCTTCATCACCATAATATATATACTCACATGTCTATGTATCTACTTATATCTATATGTGTGTATATGTATATATTTAATACACTTCAAACCTAATATGCACATATATTGTAGAGAGTTCAATATTTTAGTTAATCTTCTTTCCAATAAAATTAACATTTAACCCGATAATATGCTTATATATGTATGTGTGTGTTTTGTTAAAATAATCACAAAGTCAATATTCACAAATGCATATACATCTCTATAAATCTTGCTTCCGTTGTTTATATCCGGTTGTGGTCTATGTTCTACATATGTGTTTTCTTTTATAATGTATAATACAACCTCGTTGAAGTCATTAGAACAAAAAAGGCGTTACAAACATAATAATACATCTTATTTATACACATATATGGACAGATCCGGATGCTGATGTCATCGCTTTATCGCCAACAACACTCATGGCGACAAATAGATTCGTGTGCGAGATCTGCAACAAGGGGTTTCAAAGGGACCAGAACTTACAACTCCATCGCCGCGGCCACAATCTTCCATGGAAGCTGAAGCAACGGTCCAGTAAAGAAGTGATAAAAAAGAAAGTATACATATGTCCTATCAAGACTTGTGTCCACCATGAAGCCTCTAGGGCTCTTGGAGACCTCACCGGGATCAAGAAACATTATAGCCGCAAGCACGGCGAAAAGAAGTGGAAATGTGAAAAATGTTCTAAGAAATATGCTGTTCAGTCTGATTGGAAGGCCCACGCTAAAACTTGTGGCACTCGTGAGTATAAGTGCGACTGTGGCACGTTGTTCTCCAGGTATTATTTCTTTTGCTATATGACCAACATTTGATATTTGGTTGATATATAACAATATAAGTATTAAGCTTGTGGTATGTTAAGTATATAATCAATATTTTTATAGCAATTCATGTGAAAATGTTAGAAACTACGAAAGTTATGTGAAACTCTAATAGGAATAGGTTTATATAGACTACATATAATGTCGGTATGAATGTGTGTACAATGTCTTGTGATTAGATACTGTTAGATCGCAGAGCATTAATTGAAGACTTTCTGACTTTTGGGGAGCAATATTATTAGTTTTAGTTTCAAACTTTGAGTATGATATTCGATGAGATTTTTGATGGTATGAGCATCTATTGAATTTGTGTGTTTGTATGTGTACATGTCTATTTGGCTTCATTCTTTTCTTTTGTTCACACAAATTTGGCAGTGAACTATCCACACACATATACATATATAGGTATACTTTAATTTTATGTTTGTATATAGAAATAATTAAATTTTGTGTTTGTTTCTGTCTTCATGTCGTGTGTTTACATAGGAGAAATAAATGCTTACTCCGGCCAAGAATGTTTTGTTTGGCTAATGATTTCTAATTCAATGCTATGTTTAATAATCAATGCACTTGTCTCCCTTCTTAAACTAATTATGTTTTTTCTAATTAAATAATTGATCTATTATTATAGGAAAGATAGTTTTATCACACATAGAGCGTTCTGTGACGCATTGACAGAAGAAGGTGCAAGGATGAGTTCACTCAGTAATCCAGCTCCGATTTCTACCGCAAATATTAATTTTGGAAATGATTCAAACGTTATGAGTAATCCAAATCTTCCTCATGGGTTTGTTCACCGAGGAGTTCACCATCCCGACATTAATGCTGCTATCTCTCAATTCGGATTAGGGTTTGGACATGACCTAATGTATGCCCAAGGTACATCATTTCTCATCATATTTCAGCCATCCATATAATGTATATTACCTACATATTACATGTTTATATATATATATATATGGCAGATCAGTGCTTTTGATGAATATGCCATTATTTTATGGAAAAGGTAAAAAACTGTTATGTAAGTATATGACATGTTTTAGCTAAATTATGTTGGTTTGGCATTTTTTTCAAATGTAGAAAATGTCATTTAATTACAACGCACCTCAACTGAGCTAATTAATATTTTTACAGATTTAGCTTGTAGCGATAACAAAAGTTTTAATGGTTTTCATCTAACATATCAATTATCTTTCTTTTTTTTGGGTATGAATGTTAAGAATATCAAGTATCTTTTTTTTTACTATTAATTTAGTTTTTAATTTAATTGAAAAAACGATCACTATGGTAACGTATGTATAAAATTAAAATCATGTTTTTTTTCATCTTAAATTTGATATAAAATGTAGACTATTTTCACAATTCTCTCTTTTTATAGGTTTATCCGAGATGGTTCAAAGGGCTTCCTCCGGCAACCACCACCTCTTCCCGTCGTCATCATCATCCCTCCATGATTTCTCCAGCCACAACCACCAAAACCAACATTTCCAAATTCCACCACCTTCCACAAACCCTAATCTCACCTTATCATCATCCTCAACATCACAACAAACCTCAGCTTCACTACCATCATTACAACAACAACACCAACCCCTAAAAGACTCATCTTTTCCCCCACTCTTCTCCTCTTCTTCCGACAACAACAACAAGAAGCCTCTCTCTCCAATGTCCGCAACCGCTCTCTTACAAAAAGCTGCCCAAATGGGCTCCACTAGAAGCAACTCCACCACTACTCCATCCTTCTTCGCCGGGCCGACAATGACGTCATCATCCGCCGCTTCTCCTCCTCCTCATAGATCTTCTTCACCAATGATGATCCAACAACAACAACTCAACAACAACTTCAACACCATTGTTCAAAGAGAGAACCACAATCTTGCTCCTCCTACTCTTAGTGGTGTAACCACTAGTAGTGTGGATAATAATAATAATCCGTTTGGATCGAACCGGTCGGGTCTAAATCCGGTTCAACAGATGGCCTTGACCCGGGATTTTCTTGGAGTGAGCAACGAGCATCACCCACACCAAACCGGCCGTCATCCGTTTTTGCCTCAAAAAATTGCAAGATTTGCTCCATTGGGTTGATTATATTTATTGTAATCAAATCCGATTTACTCACATAATTGGATTGGATCAAGATCGAAATATGGGGGACAAGTTTTTGGGTTTAGGATTGAAAGTTTTTGTGAGGAGACAAGTCTCAGACTCGTACCCCCTTGTGAAGCGGTCCGAATGTGGGGGCAAAGGTTGACAAGACATCATCATTTCAATTTTACATTAAATGTTATGTACTTTTTTTACCATGTTTATGTAATCGAATCACATGCATGGATATGTATTTGGGACGTTGTCGTTTTTGTAAATGTTGTGTTTTTCTTTACGTTATTATCATGGGATATTCAGAATTTTGGTCTGTATTGAATCTCAGGCTTTTCCTAGCTTGTTTTTACTAGAGATTTTGTTTTTCATTGTCGCCACACCAAATTTTTGAATGTTGTGATGCACAAAAGGAATTGCTTACGATATATAAGTTCTATCTGAATTCGAAACATGTACGTACACACGTTTTGAACTTTAATTCTAAAAACAAGTTAAAACACAAAATCCAAAGATTAATTACTCTTAATTTCAAGTCGCTTTAAAACTTTCTATTGCATTATTTAGAATAGAATTTTATTTAATAAAATAAAAATGAACGACATTATTGAAATATGCCTTTCAATAGGTATTAGAGCCAAACCCAAGTTCTCGAGATATGAGTCAATGTTCCTTTGGATTCTGCATGAACTAAAGTTATTTTAACTGATACTAGTATTTTGAGTAGACTGATAGGCCTTGTCGTTATTTTGACTTATCTCTAGCCAATTCCACACGAGAGACATATTCATTACTATTTCTTAGCTAGAATTATTTACCTAGACAGTACTTGGAAATATGTCGTTTTGTGAATCCATACATTATTCCTTTTCATTGTCAAAGACTCAAAGACAATTAAATATGTAGGTGTAATGTTATTTCCCACCCCCCACCCCCCACTAATTATAGGTTTGAAATGTAGAGATTCATGAAAAGGGCCTATGTGAGACGTCATATATGTTAGTATTTATAACTACTAAAACAACTGATATCTAGTTTTTATAAATCATTTTTTTCTGCTCTATAATGTAGTTGACTTTTGACTAGGATTAGAGTCACAAAACGTTTATTTCAATATCAAACAAGTAATTTCCCCAAAATCATGATAATTAAGGAATTTTAGTAGATTTCCTATGTTTTTGAACCACTTACCGTTTAAAGCCCATAAAATGGTATCATTTTAGGCCCATATTGTTACTCAGTAAGCCCAACAATCCATAAATCTTACGTGGCAGAGTTAGACCACCGTGTAAAATAGTTCGTCATACGTGTTTAACTTTCATTGGTCAGTGTTTGTGGCAACGGGACCTACCTAAGACAATTTCCACGTGGAAAAAACTGATTGGATAGGCCAACGTGTTGTTACTTAAAAACATGCAAATAAAAAAAATCGAAAAGCTTCAAAATTCGATCGAGCAAGAGAACAATCCAAAAACAAACACAAATTCGCGTGAGAGCTTGAGTCAAATCTTCTTCTTCTTCCTCTGAATATTCCAAATTTCTGGGAGTGATTTCGAGTATACACACGTTGTATGAGTGTATGTATATGTATTGAAATCTGAGAATGGATCTGTTCCGAGTTTGGTCAGGGATGGATTTCTTAGCTTGGAGAGGAATGGCTTACACACTTCTTCTCCTCAACTTCGTCTTCGCTTGTCAACTTCTTCTTCTTCAACCTCTCGTTTCTGCTTTAGGTTTGTTTCACATTCTCGTTTTCGCTTTTCCCCTGTATGGCAAAATCGATGTTTTCCTTATCGTTTAGCTGATTCGGGAATCTTAGGGTTTCCGAAATTCGCACTAAAATAGTCAACTGATTCTAAATTTATCTCCAATTCGCTCAATTCGATTATGGGTTCGTCGCAATTTCCGATATTGAGATTACATGTGATTGTATCGGAATCGAGATTAGGACTCTGTTATTTGAATCATAGTGATTGAGTGAAGAGAGATAGAATTGGTTGCTTTACTTTACGAATTTTGGTTAAATTTGGAAACTTTGTTGTGTGAGTGAAGCAAGAATGCATTTATTGGTTGTTTTTGTAACAGATGGTCAATCTGTAGATGCAGCTGAGTTATACGAGAGGGCTTCACAGAGTATTAAGGTTAAGCGTTATAGCGATGCACTCGATGATTTGAATGCAGCTATAGAAGTAGACCCTGCACTTTCAGAAGCTTATTTTAGGCGTGCGTCTGTGCTACGTCATTTTTGCAGGTATAGTAATGGCAAAAAGGTTTAATCTTTGGTTTGGATTCAAAAATTTTGAGTTCTTTTCTCTTTTCTTGTGTTATAGATACGAAGACTCGGAAAATAGTTACCAGAAATATCTAGAACATAGACCGGGAGATTCTAATGCTGAGAAAGAGCTTTCTCAGCTTCATCAAGCTAAGAGTGCTTTAGAGTCTGCGTTGAATCTATACGAATCAAAGGATATTGAGAAAGCTCTTGAATATGTCGATAAAGTTGTTCTCGTCTTCTCCCCCGCTTGCTCTAAGGTTCTATTATTTCTATTTGCAACAGATTCTAGTACTCTCTGATTATGCGCTTTCTTATCGTTTTATCGTTTTTTTCACTTTAGGCAAAGCTTTTGAAAGTCAAGCTTCTTATGGTGTCTAAAGACTACTCAGGTGCGATTTCCGAGACTGGTTATATTCTCAAAGAAGATGAAAACAACCTCGAAGCTTTGCTTCTTCGTGGCCGTGCTTACTACTATTTAGCAGATCATGATATTGCGCAAAGGTATGGTCTAATGTCAACAACTAGTTTCTAAATCAGTGTGTGTGTGTATCTAAAAATGAGTAAACTCTCTGTTTTCAGGCATTACCAAAAAGGTCTTCGTCTTGATCCGGAACACAGTGAACTAAAGAAAGCGTACTTCGGATTGAAAAAACTGCTCAAGAAAACGAAAAGTGTAAGTCTAGCAAATATCTTGTCTTCCCATAACTTTAGCAGTCATTTTTAAACATGTGCTTCTATTGCAGGCAGAGGATAATGCGAGCAAAGGAAAGTTACGAGTTTCGACAGAGGACTATAAAGAAGCTATTGCGCTAGACCCTGAACACACTGCGCATAATGTTCATCTCTATCTTGGACTATGCAAGGTTTCAGTCAGGCTCGGCCGTGGAAAAGACGGGTTAAATAGCTGTAATGAAGCACTTAACATCGATCCAGAACTCATCGAAGCGTTTCATCAGGTTTCAAATCATTAACTATTAAAAAATCGAAATGTTTCTCGAGCAAACAGGTTGTGATTACTATATTTCATCAGCGAGGAGAAGCTAAATTGTTGCTTGAAGATTGGGAAGGAGCTGTGGAAGATTTGAAACAAGCCGCGCAAAACTCTCAGGTTAGTTTAAAATTAGTCTGTATAATCTTTTAAGGGTTTCTTAAATATTAACATGTAATTGTATTAGGATATGGAAATTCATGAAGCACTTGGTAAAGCAGAGAAAGCACTAAAGATGAGCAAACGAAAAGATTGGTATAAGATTCTTGGAGTTTCGAAAACCGCCTCTATCTCTGAAATTAAAAAAGCATACAAGAAGCTTGCTTTGCAATGGCATCCCGATAAAAACGTCGATAACAGAGAAGCAGCTGAGAACAAATTTCGAGAAATCGCTGCAGCTTATGAGGTTCGAAAAAATCACAATTCCCTTTCATTTTCACACACAAATACACAAAACCGTAAATATAACGAATAGATTCTTGAATTGATCAGATTCTTGGAGATGACGATAAGCGGGCAAGATTTGACAGAGGAGAGGATCTTGAAGATATGGGTGGAGGCGGACGCGGTGGTGGATTTGATCCATTTGGTGGTGCTGGTGGCGGTGGCTACACTTTCCATTTCGAGGGCGGTTTTCCCGGTGGTGGTGGTGGTGGCGGTTTTGGTTTCTAACTTGAACATGAAGGAATCATGTAACTTAAAAACAACGTTTCAGATTATACTCTCAAGAACACATTTTGCTTTCTTTCATCAAAAAAGTTTTGTGCAATCACAATCATAATGTTCTCTCATTCCAAATCAAAACAATAACACAATCTATAAAACAATATAACAAATTTAAAGCTCTCATACTTATTCTTAAATTCTCGATGCTCTCTTGAGTTTGTTTATATCCATAGAGAAGAAGAAGCAACAATGGCGATTCCGATCCAAAACCCGAAAACTATTCTCTTTGCATCAGATGAATCAGTAGAATCACCTCCATCGTCTCCACCGGAAGCTGAACCTTTCGAAACCGAGCCGCCTTTCTCAGGGGCCGGAGCAGGACTAGCCGAGTTTGAACCAAACAATGCTAGTGGCAACAAAACTTGGTCAACCTGATAAACCGCGAGCTGCTTATCGCTATAGACAGAGTTAGCCACGGTGGCGCTCACAACTCCGGTGGTGATATTGACTTGGTTACCGGAGCTAGTGATGTTCAAAGGGAATCTACCGTTTTGCCCATCACCAGCTTGCGTGCGTAAAGGGTTACTAACGGTTTGAAACTGAGGCATGGTCAAGACCGTAGGAAGAACATGGAACTGAACAAGCTGAACTTTTTGTTGGTCAGATAACGAGTTTAAGGTACCAGATTTGAGGCTGCTAAAGGCGTTATCGGTCGGTGCAAACACGGTTAAGCCTTGGCTCGAGGAAGAGTTTAGCTGAGTGTTGATTTGGTCTGAGGCTTGGGTGGTTTTGAGAAGTCTTATGAACAATGTGAATTGACCGGCTTTTTCTAAAATCGCGGTTATGTTTGTTGGACCTGAAGGTGTTGGTGCTGGAGCTTGACCATGAGTTGTAGCCATCACAAAGAAAAAGATTAAGAGATTAGAGAAAACAAATGTTCTTGAAGTAGCCATTGTTATTGTTGTTGTGGGTGTGTGTTGAGAGGTTTTGGAGTTTGTTATATATAGAGAGATGTAGTTTGGTGAAGAGTAGGATTCTCTTACTAGTGTGAAGATTATTACATGGTAACTAAAACTTTGAATTAGTCCTATTAGTGATTGGAATTGTTTTTTAGGTTACAAAAAAGTTTGTTTAAATTGAGAGTAATAGAGAGAGAGAGAGAGAGAGAGAGAGAGAGAGAGAGAGAGAGAGAGAGAGATTGCTTTAAAGGGAAGAGGTTGGGTGGGTAAGGATTGAAAATGAAGAATGAGACTGCAAAAAGGGTATTTTTGTGAACTGTCAAAAGCTGTGAAGAAGTGTTATTCAAGAAATATGGGATTGCTAATCATACTACTCATTATGATTTTTGTGTCATATGTGCATACATATATATACATGATGTAAGAAAATATAATTGAATAATATTTTTGCAACATTTTTTCTTATGACTTCTCTCCATTAGTAGAGTATTGGATCAATCAAAATCTGGTTCTTCTAAATTGTAATTGAGTATTTTAATTGATACCATGTAGTATAGCTTATCCAACTAATTAAGCTACCTTCACATATCAGTTTAGATCTTAAGAGGTATCTAGCTTCAGTTTCCTAATGTCAAGTCTATTGACTGAGCCTGTGGTTGAGTCACCGGAGTGCTTGCTGGCTCGGTTGGCTGGTGAACATGGCTTCTCCTCCATTTCATATACTCGCTAATCGCTGTTGCGCCGGTCATGGTGAGTCCGAATTCGATCATAGTGGCTAATACAATACACATAACCGGCTGCTTAACCTACACACAAGTTCATAAAAAGTTTTTTAAGAAATCAATAACCAAAGCTTCAACAAAGACAGATTAAAATTTTAAATTATGTCTGAAACATTACATCAAATCTTACAACTGAGTAGAATATATGCGCGAAAAGAACCACGAAGAAGAACTGAACCGTTGCGAAGATCCACACATATTTCTTCTTCACTGCACCACATTCAAAGATTAACTTAAAATAGGAAGAACAAAAAGTATAATTTCAAAGGATTTAAGTTACCCATTGCGGTTGAAGTTATCGATGCAAGAAGACCGATAATGCAAGAGAACGGTAAAGCTATTGCAACGGCGCTAGATTTCATATCCATAACCAGAAGTTGCTCAAGGAAACAGAAGTACGCAAGCATGCTTACAATGACAAGAACCGGCACATCTTGCCATTCACTGAACTGCGAAAGCTCGATATTCCTGGCTGCTCTAGACCGTTCCTGGGACTCCTGAACACGGAGAAGAGTCACGGGGAGATTTTTCACCTCTTCTTTACACACATCACATGTTATGTTCCCTTTAATCGTGAACCATTTAATTGTGCACGATTTGTGGGCAAGCGCTAGTTCCCCTTTGCACATACACTCCATCTTGAAAGCTTCTGAATCTTCTCCTAATTCAACCATACAGATTCTACACACAGCTTCTTCTTCCGGTACGTCTTCTCCTCCATCATCAATTTCATCTGAAAACATATAACTAAATATAAGGTCGGTTTGTTAAAACTTACATCGGACCAAAATGTGAATTCTAACCGTTGAGTTTACTCATTTTCGATGCCTGCACCATCTCTAGACTCTCATGATCCCCACGGGACGGAGTAGGAATCACACGGAGAAACCCTAACGGTTTTACGCTTCCATCTTTGTCGATAAGCGCTGGGACAGAGCGTGAACGGCGAATAGGATGTGCACACTCTCTTTTCTAGCAAAAAGAACAGTCAAATCAGTAAAATGAATCATTTCTATCGATTGAAATACTCAAAAAGATAGTCTCCCTTGTTAATGGAAATACTGACCCTAGAAGTAACTTGATCAACCGCGTAGCTTCCATGCATGGACTCAGGATTTGAGTGAACTAAAGGAGTTACCGGTAAAGACTCGGTGTTCTTGTATTTTCTAGGAGTTAAGAGATTAGTGAGAGACCATGTTCTTGGAATGAGAGACTTGTTATTATCTCTACCATCAAACACTAATTCCACACCTTCCTCGATATCTGCATTGTTTTCCCGGTTCTTGAAATTCACGAGATTCTTTAGGTTCGTTCTGGTTCTTGACGAGGAAGGACTCATGGATCCAACACGTCTCCCGATTCTAGGGCTTGCCATTGGAGAGAACTTGAACCTTGTGGAAACAGGACTAGATATTAAAGATCCATTTGTTCTAAAAAAATCGACGTGAGTGTCTTCTTCGTGTGCTCTCGATTCAATATCCGACACAAGGCCTCGCCATCTTCGGTGTTGGCTCGGTGATAACTCTCGGTTATCTCAACAGAATCTCTACCCGGCAAAACCCAATGTTGAAAATGAAGATAGTTCCTCCAAAATTCGATCTTTTAACATATCATCAAAAGCTTGAGTCTCTCTGTTCCTCAGTCAGCAATTACAAACCCTAGAATTTCACATATTTGTGACCTAAGATCAAAAAAAAAGTCTACTTTCGCCAAATTTGTTCCACAAATGTCAGCAATTCGAACTGAAAATCAGCAGGCTCCAAAGAATCGAAGCAACGATCCGATAAACCCTAATCTCATAAACCCTAAAACCCTCAAGACTTCAGCTAATTCAGGGAAACCAAGACGAAAAACATCAATTTTGATGAAACCCATGAAACAAAAAAACACTGAATTTAAACTGAAACGAAGTATTTTCCGGGAAAATTCAAGATTTTTGGGGGAAATTGAGTTAAGAGTGAGAAAACTCACCATTGGAGCTGGAGAATTATCTTCGCGAGGTTTATCTTTATTATCCATCATCGAATTCAAACAAAACCCAGAAACAGTAAAGTGAAAAAAGAATATCAAGTAAACAAAGTATCGATCTTTGAGATTGGTAAAAGAAAAAAAGACTATTTTTTTAAGATAAAATTATCTGTTTAGAAGAACAATTTTGCTTATGGTCTTAACATTTTAACCCTAAAATCTTCAGCTTCCTTGTTTTCGGCGGCTCCGCCGTAGCTCTCTCTGCGCGCTTCTCCGCCGGTGAGCTTTCTCTGCCTTAACCCCTTCGCCATGGAAACAAATCCCACAGATCCAATATCCTCTTTGGCTATGGATCCCCAATTTGATTTCAAAGCATCGCCAGAATTACTACATCTGTGCGTCATGGATTCAATGATGCCTTCGCCGAGCAGACAATTGGAGACTAACAATGGGTCTCCAAGCTCCTCTCTGGCACCACAGTTTACCTCCGGTGACCCGGTAAATCCACTTCCTGATATTGGAACAAAAATGGGTACATGTCTTACTCCATCTACACCGTCTGCTCCATTGAACCACTCACTACCCAAAGGAGCTTGGGCCTCGCCGATGAAAACCTCAACCCTTTTCTCATCATCGGCAAATACCTCTGAATTCAACCATCAGATCTCAGAGGAGAATCGCTACTCTGTTCTCTCAAATAATGAGCATTGGCCGGATTTATCATCGAGAAAAACCCAATCCTCACCAAAAGCTTTCACGCCTACTCTGAATACGGTTTCAAAACCAACCAATACTCTAAGCTCAACATCTCTAGGCACCATGACAGCTCAATCCCAAGAGTATCCATGGGCTGCCAAGATGAAAGCAGTGGGTAATTTACAAAGGGTAACTACACCCGTCTATCTTGAAGATGGAACTCCAAAGGTCAGTATCCCTAGCCATGTACTTCTAGAGGGTTTAGAGAACCAGAAAGAGTTTGTAGTTGGTCAATTTTATCGTTGTGCAGCTCCATCTGGGGGGCATATTCATGCAGTAGTAACTCGTATTTGGGGTCGGAAGTGTCACATCTTTACCCGTAAACTAGGAGAATCATCTTATTTATTCCATATCCCAGATGAATCTACTCGTAAATGGGTTGTTCAACGAGGTTTATGGCACGTTGATGACTGTCTCATGTTTGTATCGGCTTGGAGTCCTTCACCAACTATCAGTTTACCGGAGATCACTACAATCCCGGTTTGGCTGACATTAAAGAACATACCAAATCAGCTCTACTCGATCAAAGGTATAAATTGGATTGCTTCTGGCATAGGTGCACCAATGCTTACAAGTAAGCCTTGGTTGGATCCGACGCAAATGGGAGAAGCGAAAATTTTGGTTGAAGTAAAGCTAAACAAGCCATTTCCCCAAAAGGTTGCTCTTGACGACCAAAGTGGCTCGTTCACAATGGTGGACGTGGTGTACTCTTGGTTGCCTACGAAGTGCGGTAAGTGTGGCCATTTGGGTCATAAAGCCTCTCATTGTCTTGGAATTCATGTCTCAAGTTCTCTACCAGTTGTAGATCCCATCGTTACTACAGTTACTATTGTTGTACCTGTTGATTCAAGTTCTATACCTGAAGTTGCTACTACTTCAGCCGTTGATACAACTCCCAAATCTGTCTCTGCCACGACTCTTGAAGCTGTCTCTGATGTTATCTCTGTTAGTGCTCCTAATGTTGATACAACCACTGCCACATCTCCTAAAACCGTCTCCGATGTTGTCTCTGCTACTGTATCTTCTCCTGCTACACCCACTACTACAACTATCATTGAACCTACCATTGATGTTGTCTCTGCTATTCATATTGCCACTGCTGATACAGTGGACATAACTCTTCAAACGACTGAGAATTCAACAATTGCTACAACAACTACTGCTTTGGAACTTCCACCTACTAATGTGTTTGCTCCTACAGCTGTTACAACCACTGAAACAAATTTGAACGTAGCTTTACCCATTGATGAAGTTAGGGACCCATGTATTGACTCTTTGTGCATGGATGGGGATTACCACAAGGAAATGAGAGCTCAAGGAAATAATATGTGTGATTTGTGGAGTCCTCAAACCCAACCTTCTCAAGACTTTGACACGACTGCTTCAGCTCAGCGGATTTTGCGGGATAGGCCAGTAAAACAAACTCAAAAGATGCAAGAGATGGAGTGGAATGTTGTCGGAAGTCGAGGAAGGCGTGGTCGTCGAGGTGGCCATAAGTAATCTCTCGAGATTTCACTACTTGTTTTCCCTCTTTTCTTATCTACACTATGTGTTTTGCTTATTTGCTCTCTAAAACTACTCTATGAACTGTATGGTCTAAAGATCATAGCACTACTTGTTACTTTGCATTTTCAATAGAAGAACCTTTACCAAAAAAAAAAGAACAATTTTGCTTTAGTTTTGTTTGCTCTGATTCAGTGTTTGCCCCGTTTCTCCGGCGGTTTCATTTTGTCTTTACTTTTAAATACTACTTGTATTTAATTTTTGATGTAATCTTTCCCAAGACCTTTAAATATTTTTCTACTTTTAACCAGTTTTGGTATTATCTAGTAGATTCTATGAATTTTTCCAACAAATATCACATTTTATCGTTGGATTGTCAAATTTTCGTGATACATATCACTACTTCTGTATTTTTGTTCTCTAGTTTAAGTACATGGAATATTATCTTTAATTACCTATTATTGATTTCTTCCTTTATTATGTTATATCTATCAATCACTTCTTAATTGGTTGTGTTTATACTTGCATAGAAATTTGATAATTTTGGTGATTTTTTAAGGAAAAAGATCTCTGGCCAACTTTGAATGCATGCATCAAAGGTGCATACGCAGAAATATGGAGGTAATTCGAGAATGGTAGATCGCGTAAATGTATCATAGCGTTTTTATTCAAATATAATCCAAAAAAGGTTAAGAATATTATCTTTAATTACCTATTATCGGTACAGAATTCTGAACATTGGAACAAATGTTATAGTTTAGTAGAAAATAAACAAATTTATAAACAGAATTCTGAACATTGGAGTAAAAGGTAATTTTGGTTTGATGAGATAAAACGCAAAACTTAAGGTACATTTCAAAACTGATATAAACTTGGAGGATGAAAAAAGTATTTACCTCATTGTCCTGACCTCTTTTATGTTAATTAGTAGCATTTATTTAATTTAGGCCTTCTTGGCCCAACTATGTCACTACCAAGCAATTAATGTCACGTGGCAATAATTTGGCGGTATAATCTTCAACTTAGCTTCACCATTAAATCTGTTGGGAGCTTAAAAGTTCTTCGTCACTACTAAGAGGCAGTGATCACGAAACCCTAGCCCCAAATATTTCAAAATCAAGAGCGATTCTCAGAAAAAAAAATCAAGATTTTCTGGATTCTACAAGCATGTAAGAAGACGAGGTTTTGATTTTGAGCATGGCGGATCGATTGATCGGAATGGGGTCGGAGACGAAGTCGATTAGGGTTCCGAGAAGGGTCTGGTTAGGTTCGCAAATATCAATCGTTCTCCTCGTGGGTGGAAACCATACCTCTTCCAGGTTTTGTACTCGCTAGATTCTTCGATTGTTCTTCGCGAATTCTTCTTCTTCTTCTTCTTAGATCTGTTTAGCAATAAGAAATCGACGATTCGCTTCGATTTAGTTGAATCCATGGGTGTTAAGATCTTAAAGCTCAATATCATTCGTGGATCTACGAATCGGCATGCGTTATTTCGTGCTCTTATCATCGCTTCGGCTCTATATGTTATCCCTTTGATTGAATTACTTCCCGGTACAGAGATAACCGGTAAAAATCTCGGCCGATTTACTTTCCCGGGACCGTTCTGGGGAAAATTTGAGATGGAAGAACAGTATCCAGAAATGGTAATTACTGATCTTGTTGAAGAGCTGATAGGTTTAAAGCTACTGCATTTTGATGCTAAGGTTCTCTGTATTGGTCCCGGATCGGATTCTGCTGTTTCGGTGTTCAAAGAGACGGGTTTCTCGGATGTTCGCGGAGTTCCTAAGCATCGTCTGTTTACGGTTTTCAGTAGGAAGAAGGTTGAGCTTAGTGGTGAAAACTCGTTTGATTTCGTTTTCTGCGGAGATGTTGATCGAGTTAGTTCCATTGCTCTTCTTGTGCTTGAGATGGAGCGTGTTCTGAAGCCTGGTGGAATCGGTGCAGTTCTTGCGAGAACTAATGCTGAATCCGCGAGTTCGGTTTCGTTCTGGCTTAAGCAGTCTGAGATTGTGCATGTAAACTACTTGGATGAGTTTACTGTGACCGTATTCAAGAGGAACGTAACGGAAACTGATGTTCCTTATATTGGAAAGTCCCATCGTTTAGCTGGAGATTGCAAATCTGTTGATACCAATAGACCTCACATTGGGTTTATGGAGCCTCTACTCGAGCGAAAACCGTTTGATTTCCCGAAATCAGTTGCTTACTTACCCAAATTCATCGATCTCACTCTGAAGAAGAGGCTTGTCTACGTTGACATTGGAGCAGGGGAGCATCTAGATGTTAAGTTAGCTCCAAACTGGTTCTTACCGTCGTACCCAATCGATAGCAAAGCTTTCGATGTCTACTTTGTCGATCACAACACTTCAGTAATGATATCGTACGTCAAAAAACCCCGCGTCACCTTTGTTTACCATCCGGGTTTAGCTGATGAAAACTCGACAGGCGTAAAAAGAACTCCATTTGAACAGCTGGAACCGTTTCCGGAAGACGAGGGGTTTGATTTCCTTGCTTGGTTTGTGGAAACTGCGAAATACGCGGACTTTGTGGTTCTTAAGATGAACACAAGCCAGGTGGAAATGAAGTTCCTATCTCTTTTATTGGAGACAGGAGCTATATGTTACGTCGACGAGCTTTTCCTCCGCTGCTCAAACCAGAAACCAAACTGCATTATTAACACACTTGAAACTCTGAGGAGCAGAGGTGTGTTTGTTCATCAGTGGTGGGAAGACTAAACACCAATGTAACTTAATTCTCGCCTTGCCTTTTGTCTTATCTTCGTTGTTTTCTTGTCTGCCTTGTTGTAATGGCTATAGTTTGGTCCTTAGCCTCCACAGTTCCTGGCTAAGCACCTATTACTAAATAAGAAGCTGAGTGGTTGTTTATCTTTACGATTGTAATTGTCATTAACGCCGTTCATGTAAACACACCATGTCGTTCTACGTCTATAAACAGAATGTTTGCCGTTTTATGAACAACAATAAATAAACAAAAAAATTAAGATGGAGATTAATAGCCCAATTATCAAGTTTCGTTTTGATTAACGGATATATTATACCACAACGGTTATATTTTACACCGACGTTAAACTTTTCAAGTCGTTGATTCTTGTTACCATCTTAAATCTGCAAACTCCTTTCGGTGTGTAATTATTTTTTCTTTTATCTTCTCTGTTCGTGTTCTTGTCTGTTTTTAAAGTTAGAAACAGAGAATCAATACGTTGGTGAAAGTTTATCGGAGTCTTCTCGGAGATCATGAAACTCAAATCTCGACGCTTTACAACACCACTAACAGGTATAATTAAAAATCATCGCTTTCGTTTTATTTTTGTTTCGTTTTGAATTTGTTTTTTCCAGAAATCTTTTTTGCGTTTGGTTGATAAATTGCAAAAAGAAAGTGGGGCTTTTTAGGGTTTTGTTGCTCCTTTGATCTGAAGTTGATATGGGCGTTTTAATATTCTTGATTAAAAACGATTAGGGTTTTGTTGCTTCTTTGATTTGTAGTTCATATGGGCGTTTTAATATTCTTTATTAAAAACGGTTAGGGTTTTGTGGCCTCTATTTTTTTTCAGATCTCCCAAAATTACTTGGTTATAAAGTAAACGATGAGGAAGAAGAACACATACAATTTACAAACTCTAATGCAATATTCCGAACGTGTAGAGCGTTTTACGGTTGAGGTCAGTTTAAATTATTGTATATATGTATGTATAGATCTATATGTGTAGGATGTATGTCCTTTTGTCCATGTTAGTGTAGAGTTTGGATAGTGTATGTATAGGTGGTGTAGCGTATGAATCCTTGTATAGATGTATGTAGAATAGGGAACAATTGCTGGAATGAAAATCATGTTGACTAGAGAACGTAAAATTGTTAGAACTTTCCCCATGACCCAAAATCAAGGAGGAAACTTAGATTGTCGGATTAAAGTAAGTTTGAGTGTTGAATTGCATAACTATGAAAATTAATCGAACATAGCTCCTGTCATTTGCCGAGTCATGTGGTTGTTAGAGATGCTAGTAGTTTGGTTTGTCTTCATATCATATTGCCTTCATCACTCAAATTCTTTAACTTGGCGATAAAAGTTTCTCCACGAACCCAAAATTTAGATTACTTGGTTAGTTAAAGAAGACTTTAGATACGTTGGTTAGAAGAAGACAGTGGTTCGGAGTTATCTCGAAGATCATGAAATTCAATTCTCGACGCTTCTCAATCCCACTAAATGGTAAATAAATCATCTCTTTCCTTTTATGTTTTAGTATGGTTTTATATGGATTTTTTTTGTATCCAGAAATGTTTTTAGCGTTTGGTTAAAAGTACATAGCGCAAAAAATTTTTTTTTAGATTTAACCGTTCTCATAGTCATGATTAAAAAGTAGGATTTTTTTTAATATCTTTCGAAAAGATTTATGGAAAAATAATTGTAATGTAATTGGTGGATTTTCCCTTTGTTTGTTTAGTTCTCCAATAAACTACATCTCTTGACTGACATGCATATACGTTTTGTCCCTTGAATGGTGCAGATGGAGTAACGAGGAGGATGAAGGATACAATATTCCGAGCGTGTAGAGTTCTTATGATGATTGAGGTCAGTTTAAATGATTCAATATAGATTTATGTGGAGTGTGTGTGGATAGACATATGAATTGGGTATGTAGCGTATGAATCCTTATATAGGTAGTGCATGTGTAGGGTAAGAAACTTGTTGCAAAGGTCGTATGTTGAAGTTGGTTTGTCAACCACATGCGGTGCTACATGAGATAAATGTATCAGAAAAAATGGAGACTGATAATACACAACCAACAATAGCATCCTTATTGTAGTCTTAAAGAATACAAATGCGTTAATGAATCTTGTAAACAAATGTCACTAGCAAGAGTGTCCATTTTCGTGTTATTCTCAGAGACTAGCTCGTTTCCCTGATGAACTTATATCCTCTTCGTCTAACAATGTTGGTAACAAACTGAACCGGTCAATAACCGACCGAATTCCCAACCGGTTATACACATTTGTCATGAGACTCATACTAGTTGAACATTTCAAATGTGATAAAAAAATTCCAATCGGTTATACTCATTTGTCATTTCCCAACCAGTTGTTCATATAGTGAAATAATAACAAGATTCGAAAAAGCATATGCAATTACAACACCAATGTTACAACAACCTAAAAGACAATTTAAAAGTGGTGTTTGTTATTCAAAATGATATATTAGTTGAGGCTACAACAAGATAAAAGGCATTACTTTCTTTTGGTTTTCAAACAAATGCTTTTTTAGAAGGTTTAAGACATTTGATTGATTGGAGGATGGAGAAGATGTCAAGAAGAGCATATAGAAGAGCTTTTTCATTGTACAAAATGTAATTAGAGATGATATGACTCAATCTTATTTTTGACTCATATTCATAATCTCACACACAATCGTATCTGAATTTCAACTCTTCAAACTATCACTCTTCCACCTTCTCTTTTTATCGTTTTGTTCATCATTTCAACTTCTCAAATTTTGACTACATTCGATTGTGTGTTACACTTGCTCTATAGAATTATAAACAATTAATAAATAAAATTGTGGCTTATAATGAAAATATCTAGTCATGTACTTCATTGAAACCATTCGATTTGGTCTTGTCATATTTAGATATGTATTTCATTTTCTTTAATTTCTTTAATATGTGCAAAAAAAGTTCAACATTAACAACATTAATATGGCGACGACGGTGGAAGAGATGATGGTGTCGACGGTGGAAGAGTAAACTTAAATGTTTTTGTAAATTGAATCTTATGTTAGTTTCTTCTTGACAGGATGATGATCCGATCCAAAGCATTGGTTGCTGCAAATTTAAGGTAGGAAATGCTCAATGTGTCTCTCCAAACAAGATTAAGGTTAGATTGTGAATGTAATTTATAGTGAATATGTTTGTTTATACTATGAAGGCGAATGTGTGTTGAGATATCTCACATTGTTTTTAATTCATGTGTTTTCAGTTTGTTTTTATTGGAAACGATTCCACCAACCAGTTTGAATACACAGTTGAGGTGAAGCCTTTTATTGGCAAGGCAATTAGATAGCTTTAGGCTTGTATGATGTGATATTAATATTGTATTTTAGTTTGTTTTGTTTAACTCCTTTAGCTTTCCCTTGTCCAATAAGAACACTCTCTGCGCCATCATTACTGTCGAATCAAAGTCGGTTTGGTCTTTTCGACTTCGTCTTCTTCGTTGTGGAAACAGAGTAAACATAGTAAAAATAGAGTAAAACTTAAACTCATTAGATAGATAAATGGATACATGGATATAGATAGATGGATACAATAGATAGATAGGAAACTACTATTATAATGGCATCAAACCTGAAAGGAAACTACTACTAATATTTAATTATCTTAAATGCTTCAATTCTGAACCTTCTGACTTCTCCCCCTTAATCTGAACCTGGATCACCTGCAATTGTAGCCAACCTCTTCTCCTGTTCCACCATGTCAACATACGAAAAATCCAAAAGCGATGCTATGTTTTCTGATTTAAGCACAAAGAAGCTCATTGAACATCTACATCAACTAGCAGCTGGACTTACACCCAAGATGTTTAGAGTTCACAATGCTTCCATCACTTTGGATGTAATGGTACACATTTGTCATGAGCCTCATAAAGTTGAACATTTCAAATGTGATTAAAATTTGCCAATCGGTTATACACATTTGTAATTTGCCAACCAATTGTTCATATAATGAAGTAATAACAAGATTCGGAAAAGCATATCCATATTACAATACTAATGTTACAACAAGATCAAAGGCATTACCTTCTTTTGGTTTTCAAACAAATGCTATTTTAAAGGTTTTAGGCATTTGAGGGATTGGAAGATAGAGAAGGTGTCAAAAAGAGCAGAGAACATTTTTCGTACAAAACATAAATAGAATTGGTATATCTCAATCTTATAATGACTTAGACTTTTTCCTTTGGTTACATGATTTTTCTTTTGAGTGAGAAATCAATTTCCTCTGTTATTTGCTACTAATTGAATATAGGATGTGAGCTTACTCTTTTATTTTTTTTGCTTATCTTGATTGATTACTGTTGTATCAATCTTGATCATTCGGATATCGATGTAGTTAGGTTGTAGTTTTGGGTATTAGGCCCTTACTATTTAAAAATAATCACATAAAAATGTTAAGAGGAACATTATCCTACATATGTAGCTTATGAATAACCCAAAATAGTGCATATGGGTCCCTCTCTTTTCCTTCTCTCTTTATCTCTCTAATTTTGTTCAAATAGTTTTCGGTTAAAGAAACTAGCGTCAAAGAACAACACATTACAACATAAAGTTATCATGATAATGAGTAGACATTGGATACATGGTGATGAAAAAAATATGACATTAAAGAATATAAACTACGGTTGATATGATTGCAAAGAGGTGACAACACGCCAAGGTTTGTCTCCACCTAGAAAGCTCAGATAAGGTAGAGGCACCGAAGAAATCAACGTCTTCGAAAAGTCTACTTCTCAGCCATTCGAGGAATCAATGGGTGAGTTAGTTCCTACTACCTATGACAAACAACATCATCAAAGGATTGACATGAAGTTTTTAATTCGATCATGCACAAGTGTTCGTTTGAATAATTTGACTATTTCCCTTTGCCGTTAGTAAAACATTGATATGTTTAAATTCAATGATTTGAGATTCTTAAACTAGTCTTAAGAAGGTTCCTATGACTAAGCCCACGTTTAACTCTGTTTTTAAAGTAAAAAAATATTTTCGTTAATCAATTCAAGACTATTTAATTTTATAATTCTCGTGGAAGTTATTATTTAAAAGATGATGTTTATATTTGACGAGTTCTTTGTGTGTGTTTTACATTGCTACTTGCTAAATTTAAAATGGTAGTTTTGAGCTGTGTCTCTAATCTCTAAATCAATAGTTGACTTTGCGCTCGGACAACCTGTAAACTTGAGATGATTTCGTCATTCGATTTTAGTTTACCTTTAAATAAGCATATACCAAGACAAGAATACTTAGGTAATATAGAAAACAAAACCTGATAAGAGATGTAGAGAGCACATTAGTTTATTATAATCATAATGTCTCACGACTGCTCAGGGGCCATTGCCCAATCAGTAATATTGTATGTAACTTGAATATAAATTTGTTATGGATCATTAGACCTGTCAAAGCAGAGCACAAAGTTGATTACATTCATACTCAAAAACTTTCATATCATTCCTTACTAAAAAAATCTCTATCTCAGCAGCTCTATGGATTCAAATTCGGATTCGGATTCGGATTCGGAGTCGAAGCTCATTTCACTCATTTGTCAACTAATGTCTCTCGACGACACCGATCCTGGTTCGCTTCCGAACTGGGATATGGAATCGAAGTTGCTATCAATCACTATTCAAATCATCGATCTAGTCAACTCGATGGATTTGGATTCGCAGTCGAAGCCGGAGCTCATGTCACTCATTACTAAAACAATCTCTGTCTTCAAATCTATGGATTTGGATTCCCAGCCGAAGCCACTTCAACAACTCATATCGATCATTAAGCGAACAATCTCTCTCTTCAAATCTTTAGATTTGTATTCGGAGCAAAATCCGCTGTCGAAGCTCGAATCACTCGTTAGTCAAGAATCCTCTCTCTTGAACTCTATAGATTCATCAGAATGGGATTTCATATCATCATTTGGCCAAAGATTTTCTCTATGGCCAAAACGTTATTCATATTTTACCTTTATCTCACTCGTTCGTAAAACATTGTATCTAGAGCCAGAGCCGGAGCTCATGTCACTCATCCATCAAATATTCTTACTCGTCATCCCTATGAATTCAAAGTGGAATAAGCTTATTTCCTTAAGCCCTCAAGTTAAAGTAATATTCGAACAGGGAAAATTTCGTGTGACGGGGAAAGTTAGGCAGGGACGTCGCTATAAGTGGGAGTGTCTCCCTTATAACTGGGAGAAATTCATGTTAACTAGAGAAGAAGAAGATACACATTTTTTCTGTACAAATTGCAAAGGAGAGAACCATGAAAAATATGAAAAGGCTCCAGTTGAGATCAAGCACCCTCTTCATCCAAACCATTCTCTTGACCTTGTATGGTCGGAAGGTAAAACCAAAACAAGGGAATGCTATTGTTGTGAAGAAAATCTCGGACAATTCTTTTATTATTGCTCGGCCTGCGATTTTGCTATGAATATGGTTTGTGTGGAGAAACCACCACTCTTATCAATAGACCATCCCAAGTGGCATGAGCATACACTTGATCATTTTCCAAGACATGTTTCCTTAACGTGCGACATGTGTGGCTTGGTCGATTCCAACTCTCCTATCTATATATGTCTCCCTTGCAGCTTTGTGGTCCATCAACCTTGTATCAGCTTGCCACATGTCATAAGAATATCTCGCCATCTCCATCGTATCTCCTTCACCTCTTCTTTTGACCGCGGAGATTGGTTTTGTGGTGTTTGCCGCCGAAAGATCGACAATGATTATGGTGGATATTCTTGCATCAAGGAAGGTTGTTCTTATGTTGCTCATTCAAAATGTGCAACTCACAGAAACTTGTGGGATGGTAAAGACCTTGAAGGAGTGGAAGAAGTAGCAGTTGAAGGGTGAGTTGGCATTTGGGAGTGAAGACTCTTAACTCATTGATATGTATTTTGTTGTATTGCTTCTTAGTCAAACACTGATATGTGCAATATTGTTATGAGATATTTCCACGGAAAGATTATTCAAAAACCTATTTTGCTTTGCATCAGTGGTGATTCTTGGACTAGTTTTTCTAAGATTGAATGAGTAAATGACAAAGCTGAGTTCGTTCCGTGTTAAAATTTCGTTTACGTAATCTAGTAATGATGAGTAAAACAAATGATTCACGTGTTTCATTTTGTTTTTCGAATCAATTCATGTGTCTCCGGAAATTAAACGTTCCGGAGACAGTTGCATATATTACAAATCAAAAATAGCTATCACACATATCTCCATTTCCTTCATTGCGGTTTACCTCAATCTCCAAAAGCCTCTCTATAGGTTTTCGACAAATCGGACACAGGTTCGTCTGAAACCTTGACACCTTAGCGCATCCGCTACACATACACTGCACACAAAAACACACACAAACAAACCAATCCAAAACTCACTATACATAACAACTTCTTTTGCAAACAAAAGTATGAACTTTGTTATACCATGTGTCTGCAAGGAAGAACAACTATATTGCGAGGTTCGGACAAGCAAATAACGCATTCTTTTACCGGATCACATGCATCCTCATCGCAACCATCAACCGTAGTATTCCCAATCCCATAAATCTCCTGCAACTCATATCTCATCCCATTCACCCATAGCATCTGCTTCACAACTCCTACCTTAACCTCCCCTTTCTCCTTCACATAAACCACTTGAGTAATCTGCGCATTCACATTCATCGGTCTCAGCTTTCCTTCCACTGAATCCACCACTGGAGCTGCCTCCGCCTTAACGGCCAGCGGATAAACACCTCTTTCCCCCTCTTCGAATAGCTCAGAATCTTTGAATACAGATAAGTCTATACCAGTTCCAGATGGTTGTATGAACTTCTGACCAAGCCCTTTATCGAAATCAAATGTGATTGAAGGCAAAGTATCTTCCTTTGTTGCTATAAGATTGCATTCTTCAACTTCTTTCGCAAAGAAAACAACTGTGATCCTGTTCTTACCCCAAAAGATAACAAAAGGTAAGTCCTTTATTTCACTATATACCAACAAGATTCAAACTTTACTCTAAATTCCAACAATTGGCATTTGCAAAATGTAAATTTCACTCTATACATTCAACAAGATTCAAAATTTTTAACTAAATTCTAACCATTGGCATTTGCAAAATGTAAATTTCACTCTACACGTTCAACAAGATTCAAACTTTTAACGAAATTTCAAACGTAAAGTCATTTAATTCCGGAGACGGATGCATCAAACGCGAAGGAGACGAGATCAAACTGTTTAGGGATCAGAAACCAAACCTTCCGGAGACGGATGCATCAAACGCGAAGGAGACGAGAAATCGACCCGGATTAACCGGGTCGGGTTCGAGTCGGAGAGTCTCCTTTTTTAGATTAACGGCGTTGTGAATCGTGACGGCTTTCTGGTGTTCGATGAAAGGTGGGACCATCGGAAATTTCTCGCCGGCGATCCAAGGATTAGGAAAGTGGTGGTGATAGTACGGCAGCGGCGGAGGAGGACAGTGATCCGGGTACTGGTAAAATTGGTTCGGGTTAGGTTTTGGAGACGGCGTCGCGGGGGCGAATATGAGTGGAGGAGGAGGAGTTGTTTCCGTCGCCGGAGGAGTATTGCTCCACCGTTTATTATGACGGCGTCTTCTTAAGCAATCGCTGATGCAGCAGATGTTCCCCATGATTGTATAAAGGTTTTCGTGATTAGATTGATCAGAAATGGTTATTTTCTTGGAAAATTGGCCTTAATAACCAAATAAAAAACAATAACTAAAAAACTAACAAATTAGCCTAGATTTAATGGTTGAATTTTTGCCATATACCCTAATTTTTGTTACTTTCTTGATTATTATATTTTTTTTGATTATCTAGCAAATTAACCCTATTTTCTTCGTAAAATTGAAATTAGGTTTTGAGTTTATGATAAAAAAAAGGAAATGATTGATTGGAAATTGAGAAACGAAGAAGAAGAGAAAAAAGTAGTAAAAACTGAAAAGTTTGGTTTGTGTGAGATTGATACTGAGATGAATGGACCGGGACCGAGTAAAAAAACACTTTTGACGGTAACTTACGGTAAAAAAAAATTTGAGTAAACAACTTTTAGATGATGAGATGATAAAAAGAAGATATTACGGGTTTAATTAATATGCTAGTTGACTACTTGAATCATGAAATATTGAAATCACTTGTTAGCTAGTTAAACTAAAACATGGAATTATTATACATTTGAGTAACCAAAAATAAAAAAGACTTGTATTTAGCAGATGGATGAAGTTTCGTTTAATTTATATTTACAAAGTTAAAAATGTGGGATGGATAGAAAATATAAGCATTTTTTTTTTCATCTGTTTATTTATTTTATACCAAGGTGAAATACATAAACCGGCGGCTAACAGATTAGCACCGGAGTTCGTTTAAAATACATAAACCGTAGAAATACAAAATAAAATTCAAACAGAAATACAAAATAAAAGACATAAACCGGCGGCTAACAGATTAGCCCCAGAGTTCGTGTGGATTACAGTTCGTGTGGATTACAGTTTGTGTGAGTTACAGTTCGTGTAGGATACAGAAACCGGAAAGACGTCGTCTAACAGCGACACAAAGAAATACATAAAAAATACCAAATAAGACTCACCACAAATCCAACCTAGGACCAGAGCCGAAGAAAAGTGTACGGGATGTAGCGAGAGCAGCTATGCTGCACAAACCAGAACGAATTTTCATGTTTAATTCATTTGACGCTCCCATATCCGCAAACCCCAACTCTCCCTCCCCAAATTAAACCTGAACAATTTTTGACCAAGTCTTCTCCTAAAACGAATAGCGGGACCAATGAAACTCAAACGGAAATCTAAACCCCTACCCACCTAATCTTCATCCTAAATAGTCTAAATCTCTAACTTTGCATCTCCATACAAGGTTAGCCTTACAAAAACAGACTATGAAAGACCTAAGATGAAAACTAATTATTCAATAACATTAAAGGCGGTGGAAGGAGACCGGTATAGGTAATAGAATCACCGCAATTATAAAATGCTAAACGAATCAAAATTAGGCCGACCCAAAAATAGCTTACACACAGACACTAATGGGGAAAATCGTATTTTTAACCTTAAATGTTGGATTTACTAGCACTTTAAACTTCGGTGAAATTTCACTAACACTATAAACCTTCAACCTAAAAACACTTACATTAAAAACCTCCAAACTAGGTTTTTAGTTTGCGCCGCCACATTTTTATTATTAAAATAATTCAGAAAATAATTTTTATTATTAAAATAATTCAGAAAATAATTTTTATTATTAAAATAATCCAAAAAATAATTTTTATTGAAAAAATAATTCAGAAAATAATTTGTATTCAAAAATAATAATAAACATCACAATAATTTTTAAAAATTCGAAAAATTTGGATAAAACAATTCTGAAACTTAAAAAAATAATAATAAAATTTATAATGGTTTTTTTAAAAAATAATACATTCGCTTTTTAATTTAAAAATTAATACTATATTTTAAATTTCAAAATTTATAATCTTCAAAACTTTAAAAATATTTTAAAAATCATGAATTATGAAATAATATTTTTTGAATTTTTCCAATATTTTTCGAATTTGCGTAAACAGATTTTGCGTAAATATTTTCCCAATATTTTTCGAATTTTAAATATTTATAACTGTTGGAAGAATGAAATTGTTTTAATAATAAACATCACAATTCGAAAAATATTGGGTGAAAAGATTGAGAGAGGGCCTGAATTGAAAACTTAATTTTTAGTTATAAATCATAGCTTTATTTCATAAATTATGATTTTTAAAGTATTTTTAAAGTTTTGAAGATTATAAATTTAGAAATTTAAAATTTAAAATTAAGTTTTAAATTTAAAAGCTAATGTATTATTTAAAAAAATCATTATAAAATTTATTATTATTTGTTTAAGTTTCAGAATTTTTTTATTCAATTTTTTCGAATTTTTAAAAATTATTGTGATGTTTATTATTATTTTTGAATAAAAATTATTTTCTGAATTATTTTTTGAATAAAAATTATATTTTGGATTTTTTTAATAACAAAAATTATTTTTTGAATTATTTTAATGATAAAAATTATTTATTAAATTATTTTAATAATAAAAATGTGTCGGCACAAACTAAAAACCTAGTTTAAAAGTTTTTAATGTAAGTGTTTTTAGGTTAAAGGTTTATAGTGTTAGTAAAATTCTACTGAAATTTAAAGTGCTAGTAAATCCAAATTTGAAAGTTAAAAATGCTATTTTCCCCATTAAAAAACTACCAAGAAGAAATAATAAAACCCCTAATCAAAACAAACGGACATTATAAAAACTAATAGAAACCAAAGCAACTTCTCCACCGAAACAGAAGGACCCACTCTCCACTACCTAAAGCTAATCTTCAAAGAAGAACGACAAAAGGATTAAAGCCACCAAAAAATCCAACACGGAAACAAGATAATTTAATTAAAACATCACTCCCCAACACGTGTCATCTTCAGCAGCATCACTCTTTCACGTGGCTTACCCTCAAAGATCTTCCCCATAATTATCTGCTCCATAACAACCGCTCATCTCCGGGAAGAAGTCTCTGTAAACCTCCGCCAAGTGACATAAACCTCCCGCCAAAACTCCGGCACGGAAACAAACCACCGAAAAGACTCAGCAGTTACAATAATACTCGATCTTCTTAACGAAACAGTCCAAACGTGTTTTCCGATCATCTAAACGCCATCATAAAATAACCACCATCCGAAGCTAGCCACGGCCACATCAGCCATCACCTTAATCGAAAACAACAACAAATGAACATAGCACTGCCACCGCAAAGCAAGATCCGGTGAAAGAGAAATCAAAATTCAAACAACGACGGGATAGACCACCCGTCAAAGCTAAAGGCATCACCGGAAATAATTCTGGTTAACCGAAAAAAACAAAACCGATCTAAGCTCGGAGAAACGAAAGATAACATACAGAGACAGAGAAACAAACTAAACATATTTACAACAAAAGCCACGACGTCGGGACAAACCCGGACGCCGGGCAGACTAAAGGAAGACTTTTCCGGGCAGAGAAGGAGGAGAAAAATATAGAGAGAGGTTTTCGAGCCAACTAACGCAACATCCATATATAAGCATTAATTTTTTATTAAGGAATAACATTTCCATTAAAAATTAATGAGCAATATATAAGACCATATGATTGGAAAAAATTAATAATTGGAATAATAATTACTCCCTCCGTTTCTTTAAGATTGATTTTCTAGCATATTTTGGTTGTTCCACAAAGATTAATGTTGTAGATTTTTTATACCTTTTTAATCAATTTATATTTAACAAATTGTAAGTTCCAAAAAATATTGAATGAGACTATTTAAATTTAGAGAATAGCTATTGATTCATTCTTATGAAAAAGTGTTTGTTGCAAAAAGTTGCACTAGTTACTAAACACAATTTATTGTTTCTTAATTTGTGTGAAAATGCTAGAAAATCAATCTCCAAGGAACGGAGGGAGTATAATTTTTCTAACACATACCGGAAATGATACTAAAGAAGAAGAAAAGGGAGGAGCTTACCTTTATCGGGAAGTTGAAAATTACAGCAAGAAGATGGCATAGAGATTTTGGGGCTGTTCGTTCGACCATTTGAATGGTCCATCCAAATGATCCATTTAACTTGTCCATTTGAATGATCCATTTCAATGATATTGGGACTATTCGTTTGATCATTCCAATGGATCATCCGAATGGAAATGAAAATTGATGTTCTTTTAGTACTAAAAATGAGCATCATTCAAATGGATCATTTGAATGAGTTTTTAAAATTTAAGCAAATTTTCCAAACTCATTTGAATGGACCAAATTGGATCATTTGAATGGAGATGGTTCATTTGAATGGAGATGGCAAAATCACGTTTTCCCGCTAAAATAGCAAAATCACGTTTTCAAGCCAAAACCGCAAAATCACATTTTCTCGTCAAAACCGCAAAATTATGTTTTCCCGCCAAAACCAAAAAATCGTGTTTTCCCACCAAAACCGCAAAATCACGTTTTCCCGCAAAAACTGCAAAATCACGTTTTCCCGCCAAAACCGCAAAATCACGTTTTCCGCCAAAATCGCAAAATCACGTTTTCTCGCCAAAATCGCAAAATCAAGTTTTCCCGCCAAAATCGCAAAATCACGTTTTCTCGCCAAAACTGCAAAATCACGTTTTCCCGCCAAAATCGCAAAATCACATTGTGCGGGAAAATGTGATTTTGCGGTTTTGGCGGGAAAACGTGATTTTGCGGTTTTGGCGAGAAAACGTGATCTTGTGGTTTTGGCGGGCAAACGTGATTTTGCGGTTTTGGCGAGAAAACATTATTTTGCAGTTTTGGCGGGAAAACGTGATTTTGCGGTTTTGGCGAGAAAACGTGATTTTGCGATTTTTGCGGGAAAACGTGATTTTGCGGTTTTGGCAAGAAAACGTGATTTTGCGGGAAAACGTGATTTTGCGGTTTTGGCGGGAAAACGTGATTTTGCGGTTTTGGCGAGAAAACGTGATTTTGCTGTTTTGGCTGGAAAACGTGATTTTGCAGTTTTAGCGGAAAGACGTGATTTTGCAGTTTTGGCGAGAAAATGTGATTTTGCGGTTTTGGTTTGAAAACTTGATTTTGCGATTTTGGCGGGAAAACGTGATTTTGCCATCTCCATTCAAATGAACCATCATTTGAATGATGCTCATTTTTAATACTAAAAGAACATCAATTTCCATTTCCATTCGGATGATCCATTGGAATGATAAAACGAACAGCCCCTTTGTGCTCAACTTCACGGCTAAAGGTACTGCTAAAATGTCCAGATTTCATCATGGTATTGTAAAACATGTGCTTTCAGTTCTAACCTTTTGAGGCATTGTTGTTGAGTATTCATTTTTCTAACTTGTGTTGATCTTAGGACATGTATGGTAATCATGCATTCATATAGGTCAGATTGAAAACCAGTGTTAGAACTTATCATAACCCTTTGTCTGCTTTGCATTCATTATCGTCATTCATTATCATCATATGCCAATGGTTTAGTGACTAACCCAAGACTCGTTCTTAATGTCGACGTAGTAACATGAATGAATATCAAACTCGTTTGTTGGAAGCTAATCTCTTAGACTCATACTTTCATGAGATTAATATTTATGTGAGACTATTGGAAGGTAACTTCATTAGCACAAGGACACGTTAGATTGAAAGTGAATTGTGCTCTTCGTATTTCATGGTTAATTCAATATCAATCAAACTTCTGACTTTCCTGGAAGCTGACATGTTCAATATACTGGTTAAGAACGTTTAATCAATTATTGGTGACATCAGAACAAACATGATTTGCCTGGAAGCTGCCACTTTCAATTAATTAATAGAAATTGCAGTCTGACTTTTAATTTTCTGATCAATTCAGGTAGAGTATGATTGTATTCCTCTTTCTCTCACCCCCAACAATCATCCTCTTTGGAAGCAATCCCCCGGTTTCTTTCTAAAATTTTGAGCAAAATGGGAATTCTATCTTCCATTGGTCAACTCTTGACTGCTGTTTGTGGCTGGTGTTGCAGCGACAGAAACTACATGCGCATGATGGAGACAAACCTTGAGGCTCTTGACAAGCCTATGCAAGAACTTGAGGAAAAACGAGTTGATCTGTTGAGAAGAGTTGACATAGAAGAAGATAAAGGGTTGCAACGGCTTCCTCAAGTGAAAGGATGGCTTTCAAGGGTAGAAGGTGTTAGATCCCAAGTCAATGATCTGCTTGAGGATAGATCAACGGAAACTAGTAGATTGTGTCTGCGTGGATTTTGTTCTGTGAATTGCATATCAAGCTACGAATATGGTGAAAAAGTAGCGAAGAAGTTGGAAGAAGTTAAAAAACTTCTATCTGAAGGCAAATTTGATGTCGTGGCAGAGAAAGTTCGTGCACCTAAGGTGGAGATTAAGCATATCCAACATATCCAACCTAGTCTGGATGCAAAAGTCAACGAAGCATGGGACCGTCTCAGGGTAAATGGACGGAGACTTTTGGGTCTTTATGGCATGGGAGGAGTAGGCAAAACTACCCTCTTGGCCTGTATCAACAACAAATTCATCGAAATAGAGAAGGAATTAGATATTGTGATTTGGGTTCTGGTCTCTAGAAAATTGCGAAATGAGGGCATTCAGGATCAGATTTTGAGAAGACTACGTCTGGACAAGGAATGGGAAAAAGAAACAGAAGAAGGGAAAGCCACTCTCATTTACAATAACCTTAAGCGAAAGAATTTTGTACTGTTGTTGGATGATTTATGGGGTGAGGTAGATCTAAACAAGATAGGTGTTCCACCTGTAACTCGAGAAAATAGATCAACAATAGTTTTCACCACTCGTTTTATGGAAGTTTGCAAAAACATGGAGGCTGATGATATGATGGAAGTAGTTTGTTTGCTACCGGAGGAAGCCTGGGAATTGTTTCAGAATAAAGTTAAAGAAAACCCCTTGAAGAACCATCCAGTTGCAAGAGAAATTGCTGACAAATGTCATGGCTTGCCACTCGTACTCTGTGTCATTGGCAAAGCCATGGCATGTAAAGAGACTGTACAAGAATGGCGTGATGCGATTCGTGTTCTTAAGTCGTCTAGCCACAAGTTTCCAGGCATGGTAGAAAAGGTTCTTGCCATTTTGAAGTTCAGTTATGATAGTTTAGAGGATGAAAAAGTGAAATCGTGCTTCCGGTATTGCGTATTATTTCATGAAGATTATGAAGTAGAGAAGGAGGAGCTAATACAAAATTGGATTTGCGAAGGATTTATAGATGTGAGCGGAGATGATGGAGGTTATGACCAAGGTCATGCTGTAATTGGTTTGTTATTTCGTTCACAGTTATTGATGGAAGGATTTTTCTCATGGAAAGTGAAAATGCATGATGTGATGCGAGAGATGGCTCTTTGGATATCATCTAACTTTGGAATACAGAAAGAGACACTTCGCATGCAAGCCTGTGCTCAATTACGCCAGATACCAAACGACATAAATTGGGAAGTTGCTATGATGATCTCTTTGATGGGAAATCAGATTGAAGAGATGTCTGGCAGTTCCGAATGCCCCAAGGCCCCCAATCTTTCAACCCTATTTCTCAATAATAATAAGTTTGTGGAAATTCCCGGTGAATTCTTTAAGTTTATGCCAGCACTTGCAGTCTTGGATCTTTCGACGAACAATCTTTCTAGATTGCCGGAGGAAATTTCAGCGTTAGTGTCCTTACAATACCTCAACTTATCATATACAGGGATACAAAGGTTACCAGATGGTCTGAAGAAGTTGAAGAAACTAATCAACTTGAATCTGGAACGTACTTACAAACTTAAGAGTATTGCTGGGATAGCAGCAAGCTTACCAATGCTTCAAGTATTGAGGTTCCTTAGTTCCGGTGTTTGTATTGATGTCAGTTTAATGGAAGAATTACAAAAAATGAAGCACTTGAATCTTCTAACAGCAACCGTAAATGATTCTTCGATTTTGATTAGTATACAAAAAGATGAGCGATTGAGAAGTATTCTTCGGGGTCTATGTCTCATGAAAATTACAGAACCGATTGTATTAAGCATGGTCGCTCTGGCTGGTCTTGAATTGCTTGAATTTGTGAGATGTGTTATCCCTGGATTCTCAGTACTGGCGAAAAGCACGTTTCCAGACTTCAAGCAGCTCTCCAGAGTTCACATAATCGGTTTGGTAGGTCCTAAGGAGTTGACATGGCTGTTGTATACTCCAAATCTCAGGTATCTAATTGTGTCGTATTCACCAGATATTGAAGAAATAATAAACATAGAGAAAGGAAGGAATTCCATTGTGCAGCCAGATTTAGTTGCACCCTTTGGTAAACTGGAATTCTTTACCGTACAGCATTTGCCTAAACTAAAGAGAATCTGCCAGGATCCTCCTGCTCTTCCAAACCTGAAAGAATTCAGTGCTATATCCTGTCCAGAGCTGCCCGAAGCTGCCACCAAGTTTCCAAGAACTGCCGCTTCTACAATTAACTTCCGAGTTTGAAGGATGAAGATATCAACATATCTCATATATGGTACTTTTCCTTACCTCCCCTATCTCTGTCTGGTTTGATTTCCTCACTCTCCAGTGTAACTGCGTCCTTTCTTAATGTGGCTTATGTTTATGTACTGCTTTTGTTTGAATGATTTTGTTGTCCAGTTTCATTTCTCTAAGTTGGAAACTTTCCTTTCGAAACAATGTAAATTCAAAAACCTGTTTGGTGTGTATTTGTCACGTTCGATGTTATCTCGTTCACCTTCAGTTACAATAATAGTCTCAACTCAAGCAACCTCGAGTTTATCAACAGACTCAATATCATTCTCTCTTTAGTATTTTCTGAATTGGCTACAGGTTTAAAGTCTGGTCTTTTTCCCCAATTTCGTAACGCTTCTTATTCCAGTAAGAAGAAGCATTAAGATGGAGATGCAATTTAATGGCGGTGGTGGAGAAGACCCAGATCCTTGGTTTGCTCCGGACAAACTCTACCATGTAATCTTCTGTTTCTCTCTCTCTCTCTCATCTTCTCTACTCTCGCATCTCTTTCTCGTTACTCCTTTCTACGACGTCACTCAATCTGGATCGGATCTGCGTTCTCACTCGCCGCCGGTGCGGCTAAAGAAGCTGCCGATCAGTTTGGTATCTTCCCTTCCGCTAGAGACGCCGTCGCCGACGCGGTCTGCTTTTGTTCTTTTCCTTCGGAAATCTCGGAGATCGCGTTCGGAGTCGGGTCAAACCCCACCGATCCTGCCAGCACCAGATCCTACACCAAATATTATTTTAGTGTCAAATATGCTCACCAAATTATACACCAATACACCATTTTGGTGTAACCTTTTTTATTTACAAAAAAATCCTTCATTTTGTAAATTACTTTCGATTTGATTATATAAAAATCAAAAACAATTAATAGATTATAATATTCGATATATTTAATTATTATTCCAAAATTTATAGAAATATTTTTTGTTGTTGTGGGTACTTAAAATTTAAGTTATAAAATTATAAAAATTTAACATAAAATATAATGACATTGATTGATAATTAATTTCAAACAAACATAAAGTACCAAAATTAAAGATAAAAAAACATCAAATAAAATTAAAATAAGCAAAATAATTGTTATGGAATTAATAACTTAATAATTCGGTAAATCGCTTCCGGATCCAGCAAGATTATCAAAATATTGTCCAAATGTAGCAGCTTGACTCGGATCTTGTTGATATTGTTGTTGTTCGCCCTTTTTTGTAAAATCCGCATTTGTTGAGCATGAATATGTGCCCGAATATTTAGATCTTGTATGGAGTTCACGTCTATAACCAAAATTTTGTTTTCTTCTTTGAATTCTTTGAAGGCAAAATTCTTATTTTGAATCTCCATTTGTTGTTGTTTTTGTGCATTTGTCTTCTTTAATTGCTCCAAAAGTTGTTTATTCCCTTCTTCTAAAGTATTGATAATAGCTGATGCTCCATCATCAATTTTTCTTTTTATTTTAGCCTTTTTAATTCCACTTGGTCGTGGAGAAGGAGACCCGCCAAGCATCCCATCATCTATGTTTGGAGAAAACGAAGACAAAATTTGAGATGCTTCTGTAGCAGAATCATGGTTGAAACCACTAGGGTGTGGTTCATGTGTAGAAGAGGTAACACCATCTTGAAACTTTTCAAAGTTTTTAATGGTACTCCAAACATGATCCAATTTATAACCTGTTTAAAATTTGGATTTTCTTTTAACATTTCTTTTGCTCGATAGACCTACATACCATGAAATAAATAGTTATTTTATATACACAAAAAAGGAAATTTATAAATTACTATACATTAAAACTTACAATATCATCAATTGCAAGACCACTTGGATTTCTATTTTCAACTTGTCTGATACATGCATAAAGCTTTTTGGTTGCTTTCTCAATAAGCTGAACCCGAGATTGAATTGATCATCTTGGACGTCCACACCAATACATATTTTTTCGACTGTTATAAGCTTCCGCCACACGGATCTAAAATTTCTCGGATGTTTGATTAACACCTTTGATTGGATCTTGAGAAATTTCCATATAAATTTCACATAAAAATGTATCTTCATCTTGAGTATATCCAGCAGAACGAATAGACATTTTTACTAATCAAGGATAGAAATTATGAAATAGAAATGTTGTGACAATGAAGAAAAACATCTAACAATATTTATAGATGTATGAGATTTTTTAAAAATTTCTTGCTAGGTTTAGAAAAATCAAAAATAAAGATGCTCATTTTTCACTTCGAAATGCATTAGTTGATAATTTATGGGAGAAGTATACAAATAGTGATGCATAAATTATGTTTTGTTATTTTATATGGTGTAATGTATTTTATTATAATATATAAATGTTAAATTTTAGTTAAAATTTTTAACTTTTTGAAAATTTTAGTAAAAATAAAATAGTTAGAATCAATTTGCAAAGTTTAAAAATATAGTGTACAATTAACAAAGAAGTTAAAAAAAGAATATACTTGGAATATTCTTTTTTGGTGTAAAAAATGGTGTAATGCATTGGAGTAAAACCCAACACCATTTTGGTGTTACACTATTTTGGTATAAAATTTGATGTAATGCATTGAAGATGCTCTTAGAAAAATGAAATGAGTAATTGTATGTTTATGTGAGTATTATTCAAGTGAATGAGCTCAAATTAACTGGACTGCTTAGGCTATTGATGTATTGCTAAAGTATTCATGAAATCTGAATTTTGAAATTCGTTTTAGATTGGGGAAAATGATGTTTACTTTCATTGGATTTTTCAAAAAGTTGCATTTCCCAATCAATAAATAAATAAATTTCATTCACCATTTGTTTCATGGTTAAGAATTGGAGACTATCAAGAAACATTTGCTTATTCAACTATATTATCGTAACCAGACGCTCGTGGTCTGGTGGTAAAGGACCCACAGCTGTGGGCACCGCCACCAGGGTTCGACACCTGGTCACTGTGGTTTTCAAATGGCTTTTGCAGGCCTCCTGGAACACACTAGACCTTTGCGCTCGATGCTAGTCGGGACTCCTAGTTAGGCGCTAGAGGGTTCAGACACTTGGGTTATAAAAAAAAAAAAAAAATATTATACTATCGTTTTGATGTTCAAAACTTTTTTTCTTATATCAAGAATCTGGTCGCATTTCAAAACATTCAAGAAATTTTGTGCGGTTACCCAAAAACAAATAAAAAACTAAAAATTCAAACTAATTTGTGTTGATCATGTATTCATGTTGTTCATAAATCAGCAAAATGAAATTAGATTAGAGAACTACGAAATGTATCTTGGTCAAACATAAGTCAAGATGGCCGAGTTGGTCTAATGCGCCAGTTTCAGGTACTGACTGGTCCGAAAGGGCATGTGTTCAAATCCCATTCTTGACAAAACTTTATAATTTTCTGACATTTTTTCTCTTAATTAGTTTCATTATAACATTTCTTTATTTGATGGGTTAATTTGTCAAATAATAAATAAATAAATAATTAGACAATGTGGCTAAATTATAACCTTATAATTTATGATATTTGGTTATAATTTTTTTTTGTGTTATATTTGCTATTTGATGGCCATTTTTTTTTTTTCCTTCTCCCTAGCTAGCTACTTTTCCCGATAAACAAAAATTCTATTGGCGCATTTGTTTAGGAAATTCGTCAGATTCCTCACTCTCTATTCTTCTCTTCATCAATCGCCGCTTCACCGCCGTGTTTCCCTTTCTTCTCCGTCTCACGTAAGCTCTCAATTTCTTCTATGCTCTGTTTGCGCATTGAAATCTCCCAATTCGTATCGTGTTTCTTCTAGGCACTTGACATTTAAGTCACTTCTTGACATTTAAGTCACTTCTTCTGTAGAACCATTTGGATTTGGTTCGGTTCATTGTCATGCATGCATGAATCCCGTTACAGATACTGTAATTCCTGTATCGATTCGTCTCTTTTGCTCGATCCGTTGTTAAATGTTTGGGGTTTTCAGCTCAGTTCTTGCCTAGGGTTTATTTTGATCTTTGGGATTTCGATTAAATCGAGTTAATTTGCTACAAATTGAGTCTTCAGTATCTTCAATTGTTGGGGTTATTGCTAAGTTTAAGAGCGACTGGAGTGCTACAGAGCTTGAGAAGGAAATTGAGAACGAAGGTTGCAGTAAAAAGGAGTGGACTGAGAAGAGAGGAGATTCAGGGTCCAAGGCTGCTTATGGTTGGTGTGCACGTGCAGAAGACTACAACTCTGGAAGGCCAATAGGTGAGTACCTCTCCAAGGAGGGACAGCTAAGAACGGTGTCTGATATTTCGAAAGAAAAAGCGGAGGATAGAAACAATGTGCTGGAAGAACTTTCAAATATGATTGCTATGACAAACGAAGATCTGAATAGAGTCCAATACAGTTTCAACAAGACAGCAATGTCACTGCAGAGGGTCCTAGGCGAGAAAAAAAACTTGCACGAAGCTTATGCAAACGGTTCGTACTAAGACACTGATATGTTTAAGATTCAGGTAGCATGTGTTTGGGTTATCTGATCAGGACCGGCTTAGACCTTGTGCGCATTGGCACAGGGTCCCACTGCTGGGACCTACATTTTCAGCTAAAATTGTTTGCAAAAAAGGCTCTAAATGTTTGGAAAGTTCACAAAAAGGGCTCTATATTTTGTAAATGTTAAATAAAAGGCCATAAATTCTACATAATTTCAATTTTTTTTGCTTTAAGGCACAATGCCCATTTTCATACTGAGCCGGGTCTGTATCTGACTATTGTTTTTATTTTATCTCGTCAGAAGCAAAGAAGATGCAGCAGATGTCGCTTCACAAAATCAGGAATATCCTAAAAGACAAAGGTTCTAAGCAATGAAGTGGACAGAAGGGTGAAGGAAATACATGGTAGGTCCAAAGAGTTGGACAAAAAAGAAGCACTACCGAACTGGAGAGACAAAAGAGAAGAAAAAGGTAATATCCGTAGTCCTTCGCAGGGGCGGATCCACGTTGTAAATATTGTGGCACGTGCCACATACTCTTTATATTTTAACAACATTGTTACATTTATAGTATGGTCTAAGTAGCTCAGTTGGTTGGTTGATGAAGATACGTTTCTACGAGAACGTTGTAAATATTGTGGCACGTGCCTACCCTCTTGTTTATTTTTACTTTTTTCAAAATAAACTTTACCTTTATATATATATATATGTATACCTTTTCGATAAATATTCTTTCTTTCATTTTTTCTTTATGTTTTGTTGGGGCATATGTAATTTTTCTCCTATTCTTTCTGTCAGTATACAATATATATATGCAACTAAATTTATAAAACTAAATTAGTATATGCAATATAAAATTTTATGTTAATAACATTAGAACAGAAAAACATCAACAAAAATACTTTTACAGTTTGATTCAAATTTATTAAAAAAAATTCCTAAATAAGACATAAAATTTTGATACCTTATGAATTATTTTTTTTATTATCATAATATATCTTTATTAACTAAATTCTATTTCATATATAGATATATTGTGCCCATATAAAATTATCTTCTGGATCCACCACTGTCCGTACGATATACATAGGAAACAATGAGTTTGTGAATATGTTTGCTTTTATCTTTTCAAAGACAAATGATCATTTTATGTATTCTTGCTTTGGCAGAGCGATGCTATGAACATTTCCATCCTGATGGCCCAAAGTGAGCAACAAAAGGCTGATGTGAGTGTGTTGAGACTTGTAGAAGAGCATAAGGTATATTTCCAGTACACAATTCAAACTGTATAACAAGTTAATCCCAAAGTCGAGGGAAAAAACCAGATCTCATTTGTGTTCTGATTTTGAAACTCTCTCCTACGTAAAATCCAGAGGCAAAAAGAAGAGGCTTTGAACAAGATCCTTGAGCTTGAGACGCAGATGGACACTAAACAGACACTGGAAATGGAGATTCAAGAGCTGAAAGGCAAATTGCAAGTTTTCCAGCATTTGGGGAATGATGATGGGGCGGTCAATCTGAAAATGAAGGACTTGAATGATGAGTTGGAGGACAAGAAGGCTGAGTTAGACGGGCTAGAACAGATGAACTCAGCCCTGATGACAAAAGAACGTCAAAGCAATGATGAAATACAAGCAGCGCGGAAACGATTGATTTCGGTACATATTTCTCATGCTTTACTGTTTTTGGGTACTGATGCGCTTGTAGTTTACCATTACGTAGCATTTTAGAACAAAACGTGTCCGAAGAATTGTTCTTCCCACGTCTGAAATGCCACAGCATGGTCAAACACTAGTTTATTGGATATCTTCAGTTCTTAATTAGACCTCCAAGTTGAATGAGTTGGTTAATTAACCTGTTTGGTCACGATTCTGTTAATGGGGTGACTTCTCATCTGATTAATTTATGGTCAATTGACTGATCTCTCTGTGTTAAAAATGACAGATATTTAGTCCATTACCCTGTCATAAAATATGATACGGCCTGTACTAACGAACAAAATTGGACCAATATGTGAGTGATTAGTTGTTTTATATGTTTTTTACGGTTTGACAGCTCTTTTCTTCAAGGTTTGACAGGACTGTTGGGTGCTCAAACCGATATAGGGGTAAAAAGGATGGGAGAACTTGATGACAGTGCCGGCCCTCAGGGGAAGCAATGGAAGCTCCAGCTTCCGGCCCCATTTTTTTTTAAAAAAATTTCTTTATACAATAGTGGCCCCAAATTTTAGATGTTCCATATTTGTGGCCCCAAATGTGTTTGTGTAAGGAATTCCGATTCCAATTCCAATTCAATAAGCTACTTCAATTCAGTTCTTGGTAAGAATGTTTATGCAGAAATTAAGAACACAGAGAGTCGAGCTTCGGGGCCTAGTGCCAGCCCCTAACTCGCCGGTGAACAAGTCACCGGAAACAACTATAACACGGTGGAATTAACCTCACCGGATCTTGTTACAGTTTCAATTAGATTTCAACAAAGCACTACTCTAATTGATTACACTGCTTATCTTTGCAGTTTTTACAGGGGTCTCCAAGCTAGGATATCGAGAGAGGATTTCTTCACTGGAAGATCCGATCCGAGAGACTTCGGAACAACTCGGAGACGCAGAGCAACCACACGGAGGAACCGATCCAGCTCCCGCCGTTGACGATCGGAGACGAAGCCTCAGGATTCCGATTCACCGGAACTCTTTCTCTTAGACTTCTCTGTTTTTCTTCTCTGTAACAAACTCTGATTCTCTCTCTCTGTAACAACTTCTCTGATTTCTGATTTGAAGAAGATGATGTTGACTTCTCAAGCGTTGACCGAGCTTTATAACACAAAACTCGTAATAGGCTTTTCATATCTAAGCCCAACACTCTTAAAAAATCCATACGCAAAACGACAACACATCTCCACAAATCTCCACCTTTATCGTTTCACACCCTCAGTCGTTCTAAAACGCAGAAACACTCGAAACCCTTAAGCTTCTCTTCTTTCTCAAACCAGATGTTGGGGTCGATATTCACCCGCTCAACATTAACGTCTAAAGACAAGCCGATTGAGGAAATGGCCCTCCGGATTCTCGACAAAGAAGGCGTAACGACACCTAAGTTTTCCTGCGAGGCGAAGCATGTGGCAGCAAAGGAAATCTGGGCGAGGCAGGAAAGGACCGGGGCAAGACAGAGCCGACCATAGCTTCGCCAGGAGAGCTGGCGACCACGGCCTCGCCAGAGGGTCCAGCGACCACGGCTTCGCCAGTGGGTCCAGCGACCACGGCTTCTCCAGTGGATCTAGCGACCATAGCTTCGGTCTAAGAGGCGATCACGGCCTCGGCTAAAGGGCCGAACATGTCCTTTCTTCAGCTGTTGGTCACGTCCTTGGTCCAATGCAGTCTTCAGCCCAATAACACGAAGCCCACGTTGATGCAGCCGACTCAAGCAAGGCAATTCCGTGAAGACTTAGAAATGTCTAGCCGACTTAGATGTAGTATATATACCTCTTTTGTACAAACCCTAAGGGTATCCGCAATTTCATACAAAAACTCTGTACCAAACTTTTACACAGCAATAACAAAAACTCTTTCTCAATCTCTTGTGATCCCTAGCTAACCTAGAAGTCTCTAACTCCTCTTGAAACCCTTACAAATCTAATTGTGTTGGTTTCGACCCCCACAATTTGGCGCCGACTAAGGGGAACCCAGAGAGTTCTGACACACGAAAGCTAGGGTTTCACACCACCAACGAAGATGTCAGGCGACAGTGCCGTAAGCAGCGAAGGATCATCGTCTCAAAGGAGCTGGGACGAGGAAGGCACCATCAACATGATCATGGGAGGATCGCAGTACTGTGCCGACAACGTAACTGCGATCGAGTCTTACCAGAGGCGTGCCAAAGTCTGCGCCAACGTCGCCTCATCCCTGAAGACGAAGCGTGCTAGTGATCCTATCGCTTTCGATGAAGAAGATGCCGAAGGTATTGACCATCCGCATAGCGACCTCTTGGTGATCAATCTAACTGTCTCCGGTTTCAACGTCGCTCGAGCCCTCATCGACACCGGAAGCTTGGTGGACGTTATCTTCAGAGAAACACTCGAGAAGATGAAGATCGACCTGTCACTCATCATAGGGCAACCGAAGCCTATAACAGGCTTCTCTGGCGAGACAACCTTGACAATGGGAATGATTCGTCTGCCAGTGGAGGCTGGAGGCGTCAAGCAGATGGTGAACTTCACAATGTCTAATTATCCCGCCATCTACAACTTGGTCATGGGAACACCTTGGCTCAGTCAGATGCGAGCTGTTCCGTCAATATACCACTTGTGCCTAAAGTTCCCGACCAGAGATGGTGTGAAGACTATTTTTGGCAGCCAAAGAGATTCACGCATGTCTTTCTTAGTAGAGCATAAGCTACGCAATCATAAAGAGAAAAAGAATGGCACAACCTCGCAGGAGCCGCAGAAGAAGGCAAAAACTAATTCCAGTCGGGCGAAGACCTGGCTAACCTCCCACAACAATTGCAGATTACTGACGGTCGCGCAGAAGAGGAGCGGCCTACCTGCGAACCTGTGCTCTCTGTATGCATCGACGAGCAACACCCAGAGAGATGTGTCGAGATCGGAACAGCTCTTGACAAGGCTCTCAAAGTAAAGCTAGTGGCTTTTCTCTAAAAGAACATCAACACCTTTGCCTGGGCCGCCGAAGAAATGCTTGGGATAGACATCAATGTCGCCAGCCACGAGCTCAATGTTGATCCTACGTTCAAGCCGGTTAAGCCAAAAAAAAGGAAGTTGGGTCCTGAACGGGCAAAGGTCGTGATTGACGAAGTCGAGAGGCTGCTACGAGTTGGGTTGATAACCAAAGTCAAGTATCCCGACTGGTTCACCAACCCAGTCGTGGTCAAGAAGAAGAATGGGAAGTGGCGTGTCTGCGTTGACTTCACTGACCTTAACAAAGCATGTCCGAAGGATAGCTTCCCCTTACCTCATATTAACCGCTTGGTGGAAGCAACAGCAGGTAATAAGCTTCTTAGCTTCATGGACGCTTTTTCCGGCTACAACCAGATCCTGATGCACCCCGAAGATCGTGAGAAGACAGCTTTTATCACGGACTGAGGCATCTATTGCTACAAGGTGATGCCCTTTGGTCTAAAGAACGCTGGTGCAACATATCAGAGGCTAGTGAACAAGATGTTCCAGGACTAGTTAGGAAAAACTATGGAGGTTTATATCGATGATATGCTCGTTAAGTCACTCGAGGAAGAAGACCATATTGCCCATCTAGAAGAATGTTTCAACCAACTGAATCTCCACAACATGAAGCTAAACCCAGCGAAGTGTAGATTCGTTGTGACTTCTGGCGAGTTCCTTGGCTACCTAGTCACCCGCCGAGGTATTGAGGCCAACCCGAAACAAATCGATGCGTTGATCCAGATGGCTTCACCAAGAAATAAGCGTGAGGTGCACAGGTTAACTGGGAGAGTGGCTGCACTCAATCGATTCATATCACGCTCCACTGATAAGTGCATTCCCTTCTCCAACACACTACGAGGAAAGAAACAGTTCGAATGGTCTGAAAAGTGCGAAGATGCCTTCAAGCAGCTTAAGGAATATCTGGCAACGCCACCCATCCTTGCAAAGCCAGTGACTGGAGAGCCTCTTTACCTCTACATTACTGTTTCAGAGACAGCAGTCAGCGCTGTCCTTGTGCGGGAAGAGAGAGGCGAGCAGAAGCTTATCTTCTATGTGAGTAAGACGCTCACAGACGCTGAGACAAGATACCCCCAACTGGAGAAGTTGGCATTGTCCGTCCTCATGGCATCAAGAAAGCTAAGACCTTACTTTCAATCTCATTCAATTATTGTCCTTAGTACTTTCCCGCTACGTTCAGTTTTACATAGCCCAAGTCAATCTGGCAGGCTAGCCAAGTGGGTTGTAGAGCTTAGCGAGTATGACATCGAGTATAGATGGCGAACATGCAATAAGTCGCAAGTACTAGCGGATTTCCTCATAGAACTCCCAGAAGATAAAGACTCCAAGGAGGTACAACTCGGGATCTGGCAGCTGTACGTGGACTGATCATCCTCAAAGAATGGTTCTGGAGTTGGGATACGATTGGTATCACCAACCGGAGAGGTCCTTGAGCAATCTTTTCGGCTCGGATTCAAAGCTTCTAATAATAAAGCAAAATATGAGGCCCTCGTCGCCGGCATGAGGCTCGCCCAAGAACTGCAGATTGAGTATATTCACGCGTTCTCCGATTCGCAGCTCGTAACCAGTCAGTTCAGTGGCGAGTACATTGCAAAGGATGACCGCATGGATGCTTACCTGAAGATAGTGAAGAACCTTGCTTCTTCATTCCAAGGGTTCACACTCACAAGGATTCCCAGAGGCGAAAATATGAACGCTGATGCTTTGGCCAACCTTGCTTCCGCCACAACTATGTCAGAAGATCCGGCTTTGAAGCGAATCATTCCAGTCGAGTTCATCGAATTCCCCAGCATTCAAGAAGATGTGACCCTCGCCATCTCAACACGTTCACAAACAGCAAAACAAGCAGGTGCCCTTGCTGAGGTAACTGATGAAGATGTAGAAATTGCAGAGGCTCTAGAAGCCCCAGAGGCTCTAGAAGCCCCAGACGCTGACATGTGCGACATCGATAGCCCTTTCAATAACACCCTTGTCGCTGATCATCCTGAAGGGATCCCAATTAACAAAGACGCTAAAGAACTAGAGTACGGTTGCGACAAGTTATGGATAAATGAGATACGAGAGTACATTGCTGATGGCAAATTGCTCAGTAGTAAGTGGGCAGCCCGCAAGTTGCATAAGCAAGCTGCTCGTTATGTCCTACTTGATGGTAATCTCTTCAGATGGGGATTTTCCGGTCCTATGCTCACATGTGTCGAAGGAGAAGAAGCAAAACGAATAATGGAAGAAGTCCACAGTGGGTCTTGCGGCAATCATTCAGGAGGTAAAGCACTTGCAATCAAAATCAAGAGACACGGTCACTTCTGGCCTACAATAGTAGGCGATTGCATAAAGTTCTCAGCCAAGTGCGACAAGTGCCAGCTACACGCTCCAAAGATCCATCAACCAATAGAGATGCTCTCTTCCGTCACTTTGCCTTACCCATTCATGAGATGGGCTATGGATATTGTTGGACCAATGCACCCATCAAAGCAGAAGCGGTTTTTCCTTGTTCTAACAGATTACTTCTCGAAGTGGGTGGAAGCTGAAGCCTATGCTAACATCAAAGATGTCCAAGTGGAAAGCTTTGTTTGGAGGAACATCATATGTCGTCACGGAGTTCCATTCGAGATCGTTACAGACAAAGGTTCGCAGTTCATATCTAATCGGTTCGAGACATTCTGTGCAAAATGGAACATCCGCCTTAGCAAGTCCACGCCGCGCTACCCTCAAGGCAATGGTCAAGCAGAGGCTATCAACAAGACAATCCTTGATGGCCTTAAGAAGCGTTTAGAGGCAAAGAAGGGTCGCTGGGCCGACGAGCTAGAGGGAGTTTTGTGGTCCCACCGCACCATTCCCCGTCGAGCAACAGGCGAAACCCCTTTCGCCGTTGTCTATGGAACACAGTGCGTCATCCCATCCGAAATCCGCTCACCTGGATTACGACGCCATTTCTTGCCCAACAACGTACCAATCAACAGGTCCATGCTTCTTGACGCATTGGACTTTCTTGATGAGCGACGCGACCAAGCACTTGTCAGGATTACCAACTATCACAGTGCAGCCTCACGGTATTACAACTCCAAAGTGCGAGAACGACGTTTCTGTACGGGTGATTTGGTCCTACGCGAAGTATTTCGGAACACATCAGAGCCAAACGCAGGCAAGCTAGGAACCAACTAGGAAGGACCATACAAGATCACAACAGTTATTCGTCCTGGCGTCTACGAACTCGCTACCATGACTTGCACTCCCATCCTTCACTCTTGGAATGCCAAATACCTGAAGAAGTACTATCCATAGTCTTCTTTCGAAAAAATGAACTACGAGGCGACTTGATCCCTGCAAAGGGTACGTAGGCAGCCTATCCTCTGATAGGTTCAGTTGCCCCCTCCGTCACACCGGGGGGGAATCCGTGCTCTATAAGCCTTGTCTCCGGATGAGCTCCACTGATCTCCTCCGCCTCAAGGGGGGGGGGGGGGGGGGGGGGGGGGTAAGTGTTCTACTTACGCCTTGTCTCCGGACGAGCTCTACTGATCTCCTCCGCCTTAGGGGGGGGGAGTGAGTGTTTCTAAGCCTTATCTCCGGATAAGCTCAATCTCTCTAGACGATTTCAGTTCCCTCCTTCGTCTCGAAGGGGGGGGGGGAGTGGGGTACCCGTACTCTTTTCCTTGACTACATTATCACCAGAAACCACAAATACTCGCCACAACACTCATCATGAGAACAGCTTGTCCTTTACAAACTGATCAAAGCTTCAATCGAGTAGAGTCGTTCCGTATTTATTGCTGCTGGCCACAGCAATAATGCGGAAATATGACCACAATGACATCCACAACGGATACAGCGCACTATATAAATTCCAGTGTTCAGAATTGGGGCGGATGAACCCAACTGATCACCCAGAAACCCAACAAACGTCGTTGGTAATGCAGCTGCTAATGACCTCCATTCAGCCTATACCCTGAACGTGTCATTCAGAAACCCAGGACGCACTCTGGTCAAACTCAAGGTGAACTTGCTCTCGGACAGACGTGTCTAGAAGAGCAGCACCAACACGCAAAGCCCAACCGCGACGTTGGCAAACACATGCCAAAAACGCATAACAGCTCAAAGAAATCCTCAGTATAGGAACAACATCAACAAACACCTAAGGGAAGTACCTAAATCCGAAATCACCAAGGTTCATCATGAATAGCAACTACGAAGTCATCCCCCATTCTCCACAATGCAAGGATCCAAAATAATAGCAAGGATACAAACCATCTAATACTACAGCCGAAATCATCAAATCCAACAAAGGTTTTCAGAAGCAAAAGTCATAAAAGGACTACAAATAAACTAAGTCATAATCAAAGAGAAATGGTCACACACCCTCATCAGCATCCTCTGCGATCTCTAAGGCTTGCCTCACGCCAGAGACAAGCTCGCCAAACATATCACGAGCGTCGTAAATCGGGGTCTTTCTCACAACTAAGTCCAGCTCCACGGCATCCAGAGTCGGTCCGTCAGGCTTGCGGAGACGCTCGATAAACTCTAGGTTTGCATCAACTTCAGCAAGGTTCAGCGTGTTGGTCTTCTCTTGCGATGACGGGCCCTCGAGTCTACACGTTCGTGACTCAACGAGATCAGCGCCGAGGGTGCCATCGGGTCCGGTTCCGAGGACGTCATCGGGTCCACATCGCCTCAGGCCTTTTTCGCCAGCAGGTCTTCGGGTCTCTTCCCAGTCATCATGGCCTTGATCCGGTCCCTTGTTGCCATCGGGTCCTCGGGACAACCCGTTATGTCTTTACCTTTAGAACCGAGATGGAAGCATCTCAAGGCTTCGGCACCGGAGCGAGAAACCCGTAGGCAACCTTGCTGCCTTCGGGTGCATCAAAGCCGACACCGTCTTCGCTACTCTTGAGACTGATCACGTCCTCGCCACTCCGCTGACTGGAGCTATCCTCGCTGCCTTGGTTATCCACTCCGTCGAGACCGGAATCGTCCTTGTCATGGTTATGCCCTGGTTCTAAACTCCGCGCTTCCATGAACACCAATTGCCATACACAAGTTTATAACAAAGGTCAAAGGTAAACACTTTGATTTTTTCTCCCAAGAACAAGCTTCCAAAACGAAGCCTCATTCATGAGCAAGTAAAGCCTCATTCGTGAGCAGACGAAGCCTCATTCATGAGCAAGTAAAGCCTCACTCGTGAGCAAACGAAGTCTTATTCGTGAGCAAACAAAATTCACGAGAAATTGAACAAAAATGAACCTCACTCATGAGCAAAAGAGAAAAAAAATTTCTGTACTGCAGCAGCGCAGCGGCTTTGGTAAGCAAAGTAAGAAGTCTTCAAACCTTCAGTCAAGCACGAAGTCTTAAAACCTTCGGTAAACCAAACACTTACAGCGTTGGCAAACACGTGTTCAGTTCCGCAACCTCGCCCCCGGCATTCGGGACACGGAGTCTTAAAACCTCCATAGGGAATACAAAGTTTTAAAATCTTCGAGAGAAAAAAGAAAAATCCTTCCTGCAGAAAACGAAGCAGTTGCGGCAAATGAAGCAGGAAGTCTTGAAATCTTCAAAACGCTTACGGAGTCTTAAAACCCCCTGCATAAAGTCACCCTTATTAGAGATGAGGCCATCAAGAGAAATTCAACTAAGACCGAGGCAAAACAAAGAAAAGCCGAGGCGGGAATTTTAAAGACTCGCAACAAGCCCAAGGAGGAGCTTCGGCAAAACCCGAAGAAGATGGACCAAAGCCGAGCAATGGCAAGGGATCCACGAAGAATAAAGTTCCCTGTTCAAGTCTCCTCATCATTATGCTTGGCACTCTTTTCCCTTAGTAGTGGTTTTCTCCCAAAGGGTTTTCCCTACTAAGGTTTTAATGAGGCCATCATCTTGTATCTTCCAAGTTCACACTCCACATTGTTGTGTACGAGCTTGAGGGGGAGTATTGAACAAGATGAGTACTTAAGCATACTGCAGAAAAGAGTAGGCAAACACCTTGTCTTTAAATGTTAACGATGATACTCAACACATCTTTTAACTCGGCACCATTATCCCTAACATTACCGAGCTGGGGGCTAACTGTTGGGGTCGATATTCACCTACTTAATATTAACGTCTAAAGACAAGCCCATTGAGGAAATGGCCCTTCGGATTTTCGATAAAGAAGGCGTAACGGCACCTAAGTTTTCCTGCGAGGCGAAGCATGTGGCGGCAAAGGAAATCTGGGCGAGGCAGGAAAGGACCGGGGCAAGACAGAGCCGACCATAGCTTCGCAAGGGGAGCTGGCGACCACGGCCTCGCCAGAGGGTCCAGCGACCATGGCTTTGCCAGTGGGTCCAGCGACCACGGCTTCGCCAGTGGATCTAGCAACCACAACTTCGGTCCAAGAGGCGATCACGGCCTCGGCTCAAGGGCCGAACATGTCCTCTCTTCAGCTGTTGGTCACGTCCTCGGTCCAATGCAGTCTTCAGCCCAATAACACGAAGCCCACGTTGATGCAGCCGACTCAAGCAAGGCAATTCTGCGAAGACTTAGGAATGTCTAGCCGACTTAGATGTAGTATATATACCTCTTTTGTACAAACCCTAAGGGTATCCGCAATTTCATACACAAACTCTGTACCAAACTTTTACACAACAATAACAAAAACTATTTCTCAATCTCTTGTGATCTTTAGCTAACCTAGAAGTCTCTAACTCCTCTTGAAACCCTTATAAATCTAATTGTGTTGGTTTCGACCACAACACCAGAAACCCTAGCCGCACCAATGTTCCGACGATGTCATCTCCTCCACCGAGATACCATCCGTCACGCGACCCAGATTCCGACAGCGAAGGATTCAAGCCTGATCTTCAAGACATGGAACCACTCCAGTACACCATCGATCTGAACTCTGAGCCGAGTAAGTCTCTTTGACTCCTTTTCCTGTTTCTTCAAGAAACCACACAGATCTCTAGATTTTTCTTGTTTCTAATCTTCTTCTTCTTCTTTTCCTTGCAACGACTGCTTTACGACTCCAACGTCACAGCCTCTCAGGAGATCGCCGACTACAGACTCCTGGGAAGAAGCATGAGGTAAAAAACGCTTCACCTTCTACTCTCAGATCTACCTTCAGAACTAGAAACCACAAAACCTGCAACCATCTGAACTTTTTAGTCGCTTTAGCTTCCTGTGTTAGGCTGTTCAGATCCAACCCTAACAGTGCTTCATTTTTTTTTCTTTTGCGAGATGACCCAAACGACAGAGCCATCAGCTTCTATGCCCGAAGGCATTCAGGAGAGGACTTTGAGCGTTACGAGGCAATCCTCGAACACATTACCAGGTAAACTTTTCGTCAGCATGTCTGCTGGGTTTTTTTGTGTGGATTTTCTGAATCTTGATTAGGCCTAGCTCAATGTAGTCTCTGATCATATGAAACTTGTTAGCAATATGCTTAGTCCTGCCATGAAATGTTGCATTCTTAGCTAGGCATATTGCACTCTGTGAATCACAATTCAACTTGAACTGCTCCACCTTGAGACCTAATTCCTCACAAAATTCTCTAATCCATAAACCCTCTTTAGCAGCCTCTGATAGTGACATATACTCAGCCTCTGTTGTAGATAAAGCCACTACACTCTGTAATGTAGATCTCTAACTTACTGTGTTACCCCATACTTTGAAAACGTAACCTGTAATAGATCTTCTTTTATCTAAATCTGCTGAGTAGTCTGAATCACTGTAACCTTCAATGTCTAGCTCATCTGATTTTGTGAAATTGATGCATAAATCTGTTGCGCCATTTAGGATCCATTTCACTGCATTCCAATGATCTCTGCCTGGATTAGCCATAAATCTGCTTACTAAACCAACTGCATAGGCAAGATCGGGCCTTGAGCCGATCATTGCATACATCAGACTTCCTACTGCACTTGCACAGGGAACTGATTCCATTAGCCTGCACTCAGTTTCTGTTTCTTGCTGAGTTAGGCTCCTCAGTTTAAACTGGGAATTGGTTGGAGTAATCACAGACTTGCTCTTACTCATACTGAAAGTCTTGAGTACTTGTTTCAAATACTTTCCCTGAGACAATCTTAGAGTTCCTTTCTTTCTGTCCCTTAGAATATCCATTCCCAAAATTCTTTTAGCAGACCCCAAATCCTTTATTTCAAATTCAGTACTCAGCTGTTCTTTCACAGCTGCTATTCTCTTCTTCTCTTTTGCTGCTAATAGCATATCATCCTCATACAGTAGCAAAAACACTGAATCCTCTATCTACTTTCCTTTTACGTAAACACAGGGATCCTTGATACACCTCACAAACCCTTGTGTCTTTATGAAGTGATTGAACCTCTGGTTCCATTGTCTTGGAGACTGTTTCAATCCATACAAGGATTTCTTGAGCAAACACACTTTATCCTCCTAACCTTTCTTCACAAAACCTTCAGGCTGATCCATGTATATATCTTCTTCTAGATTCCCATGCAGAAATGCAGTCTTTACATCTAGCTGTTCCAGTTCCATATCCAGATTAACCACCATAGACAATAAGATGCGAATTGACACATGTTTCACCACTGGTGAAAAAATTTCATTGTAGTCAACCCCTTCAACCTGAGTAAAACCTTTAGCAACCAGCCTAGCTTTAAACCTTCTGAGGCTCAATTCTAGGAATTCCTTCTTTCAGATTGAATATCCATTTGCACCCAACTGTCTTCTTGTTAAGTGGTCTATCCACAAGAATCCAAGTCCCATTCTTCAGAAGAGATCTCATTTCTTTTTCCATACCATCACACCATTTCTACCAGTTTCTATTCCTTCTAGCCTCAGCAATTGTTTTAGGTTCATCAAGATCAATCTGAGAAGCACAAAATAGAGCATAAGCAACCACATATTCACCACTATTATACTTAGCTGGTGGTTTCCTGTTCCTTATGGGCTTATCTCTAGCAATAACGCGATCCTCTATAACTGGTTCACTCTGACCAGTTTCTTCTTCACACTCTGAGGACTCTTCATCTTTCTGATTACTCTCTTCTTCTGAGCTATCTGAATCTTCCTCAGTAGCTCCATCTGAAACTGAACCCTCTGAAGCTTCTGATGATACTGACCTTTCTGTAACAGTAGGACCCTGAAGCAAAACTGGACTGAAAGAAACTCGCTTAGTTTTCTTTCCCTTAGGATTCTTCTTATCCTCAACTGTTTGATCCATCACAGTGTAGATAGACTCCTCATCAAACACCACATTTCTACTTACAGTTGACTTTCCTTCATCAGGAAGCCAAACCCTGTAACCTTTAGTTCCTTGTGGATACCCCATGAAGATTCCCTTTATTGCTCTAGGGCTCATCTTATCCTGAGTAGTGTGCACATAAGCAACACAGCCGAATCTTCTCAGGTGATCATACTCCACCTTAGAACCAATCCAAACTTCTTCTGGAATTTTGAAATCTAGAGATGCACTAGGAGTCAGATTGATCAAATACACTGCAGTAGCAGCTGCTTCAGCGCAAAACTTCTTTTCTAACTTGGATTCGGCCAACATGCACCTTATCTTGTCAGCAATTGTTCTGTTCATCCTCTCAGCAACACCATTCTGTTGAGGGGTATATGTGCAAATCCTATGCCTTTTGATTCCAGAATCCTTGCACAATGTATCCATCTGTATATTACAGAACTCCAAGCCATTATCAGTTCTCAAACATTTCAGCTTTCTACCAGTCTGATTTTCAACCATTACTTTCCATTCTGAGAAATGTTCAAACACTTCATCCTTTCCTCTCAGAAATCTTATCCAAACCTTCTTGGAGTAATCATCAATGGATGTCAAGAAGTACTTAAAACCAGACATACTTTCTGAGTTGTTCACAGAGCCCCAAAGATCAGTGTGAACATAATCCAGCTTTCCCTCAGTGACATGCTTAGCCTTAGGGAAACTTTGCTTATGTAACTTTCCAAGAACACACGTTTCACAAAAATCTAGAGTATGAACTTCCTTCTTACTCAGATATCCTTCTTTAACCAAAACATTCATGTTCTTCAAGCTCATATGGCCAAGTCTGGAATGCCACATGTTAGTCAAATTTACCTCAGCTTTAGCCACAACAACATCACCACAGACAACTTTTCCTTGTAGATAATACAAGCCATTCTTCCATCTTCCTTCAAACACTTTAGGACCTTGACTTTTATCTGACATTTTCTTATACCAGTTCAGTATGAAATCTTCCCCATCATACCTCAGCCCATTGTGTTCTAGTTGACCATAAGAGATCAGATTCCTTCCCATTGTAGGCATGTATCTGACTTCAGTTAGAATCACCTCCGAATTGTCAGAATTTACAATCCTAATCTTGCCTATTCCTCTAACCTTGCTCATAGTGTTGTTTCCCATGAGTACATTTGCTCCATCAACCTCCTTAAAATCGAACAAACAGCTTCTATCTGGAGTGATGTGGAAAGTACAGCCTGAGTCAAACATCCATTCATTCTTAGAATACTCAGTGCTTGCTGTGAGAATCATAGGCAGATCCTTTTCTGGACCAGCTGTAACAACAGCCACATTTGCCGAACCATTTGGCTTTGCTCCTTTGAATTCAGGACAGTCTCTCCTGAAATGTCCTTCTTTATTGCAATGCCAACATTCCTTGCCTTTAGCAGACCCTTTTGGCCTAGACTTAGACCTCTTATCTCGGCTCTTAAACCTGCCTTTACCACTTCAAAACTTCTTTTCTCAGTTCTGCCTCTAGCAACAAACAACCCTTCAGCCTGTGCCTTAGACTTATTCAGTAAACCAACTTCTCTAAGATCAGTCTCTTTAGAGTAAGCTGACTCGGTCACCTCTGCTAATGTCAAGGTTTCTTTGCCATTACCATACTTCAAAGTATGAACAAGAGACTCATACTGTTTAAGTAGACTTGACAAAACCTGTATGGCCTGATCCTCATCACTAATGTTGATGTTCAAGCTTGCTAAATCATCAACTAACCATAAGAATCCATCCATGTTTTCTTCAAAGGACTTAGACTCATCCATCTTATAGCTTGCAAACCTTTGCTTAAGATAGATTCTATTAGGCAAGGACTTAGTCTGATAATCCCTCTCAAGAGCCTGCCACACACCTAGAGCAGTTTTCTCTTTCATTACCTTTCTGAGCACCATGTTCTCAAGACATACGCAGATGAGATTCTTTGCTCTAAGATCTCTTTCTTTCTTCTGCTCATCTGTGTAGCCAGTGGAGGTGACAGGTCTTCTAGGTGTCGGTGTTTCCTCCACAGATGCACTTGGGGTTGCACCTGGAGTTGTAATAGCTGACTGTTCTTCTTCTCTCCTTTTAGGGGAAGGAATGAAAAGACCTCCACTGGATGTAGAGGACCCAATCCTCTCCTCTCCAGTAATAATCTTGTGCAGACCTTGCAACTCAAGCTGCATCAACATCTTAAACTTCCACATACCAAAATCCCCTTTTCCATCAAACCTTTCCATATCAAATTTTACAACCACTGGTTCCATCTTGAATCCTCAAGAACACCCTGTACCTGCAAAACAACCCAAGAACCTAACTATGAAGAATGCAGCTTCTTCCCAGCTGATCAACAAAGCCACCTGACTGAACCAACTCAATGCCTCTTGCTTCTTGAACACAGCTCTGATACCACTTGTAAGGAATCCCGATTCCAATTCCAATTCAATAAGCTACTTCAATTTCGTTATTGGTAAGAATGTTTATGCAGAAATTAAGAACACAGAGAGTCAAGCTTCGGGGCCTAGTGCCAGCCCCTAACTTGCCGGTGAACAAGTCACCGGAAACAACTATAACACGGTAGCATTAACCTCATCGGATCTTGTTACAGTTTCAATTAGATTTTAACAAAGCACTACTCTAATTGATTACACTGCTTATCTTTGCAGCTTTTACAGGGGTCTCCAAGCTAGGATATCGAGAGAGGATTTCTTCACTGGAAGATCCGATCCGAGAGACTTCGGAACAACTCGGAGACGCAGAGCAACCACACGGAGGAACCGATCCAGCTCCCGCCGTTGACGATCAGAGACGAAGCCTCAGGATTCCGATTCACCGGAACTCTTTCTCTTAGACTTCTCTGTTTTTCTTCTCTGTAACAAACTCTGATTCTTTCTCTCTGTAACAACTTCTCTGATTTCTGATTTGAAGAAGATGATGTTGACTTCTCAAGCGTTGACCGAGCTTTATAACACAAAACTCGTAATGGGCTTTTCATATCTAAGCCCAACACTCTTAAAAAACCCATACGCAAAACGACAACACATCTCCACAGTTTGTTTGCTTGTGGCCTGCAAACCTCTACGACCGGGGCTGCATGATGATAAGCCATTACTAGATGTTTGCAAGCAGAGATATTCCGCAGATGATGCTACGGTTGAAGCTGCTACCCTTTGCTCTGCATGGCAGGAGAACCTCAAGGATTCAACATGGAACCCGTTCAAACATGAAGGATCCGGGGAAAAGGCGAAGGTATGATCTTTCCCACGGCCGATCTCCTAGTATTATATATATCAAGGTATAATCCAAAATGTATCTCACAAAACTGGATTAAAAAGTACATAATTTATAACTCTCGAGTCTCGATCTCGTGTTGGACAAAATGTTCTTCAACTTTATCCTCATAAATCGTTCCCAATGAAGACGGAGCCGAAACCCTCACCGGAAAAACAAGAATCGCCGGCAAAACTTCGAACGGTCCGATCATTCTCGCCATAATTTATTTGTTTTTGCTTTTAGACTCTCTTCGAATTAGACTTGTGAAGTATATAGTAGCTTTCGAGTTTGTTGAGAAGTCTTAAGTGGAAAGGATTGGCATTGGTGATATTTATTGAGAAACGAAGAGTAATATCTTTTTTTGTCAACACGAAGAGTAATATCATCATGTGGTTTTGTACAATTATTAAGTTGTTATTATAAAACTAAGAAAATAGTGAGAGCAAATTAGTGGTTTGGTTTGGTTTGGTTTGATCATGAAACGTAAAGCAAAAGTCACGTGTGGAAATATGTAAGAAGGATACGACATAGGCTACTTATCGCACGTGATAGTTATGTTTAGCTAACAATGATTGACGCGCTTCGGACTTAACAAATAAACAAAGGAGCGACGCGTATACTGCATTATTGCGAATCTGTATTGTTAATTGTTGGTATATAGGATTAAAATGTTTGATTACATCTGTGGTTGAGAATTAATCTCACCAAACAAGATTGTGACTTTTCCGGTTTAGTTTTGATTCGGTTTTGGTTTGTGGTCTGGCTAACAAGATTTTTTCTAAAATGTTATCAAAACACCTAGATTTTCTTGAGTATAAATTTTGAAATAAATAACCAAAAAAATTATGATTCACTAAGGGCATGTTCATTGGAGATCTTATGGTGTTTTATGGGGTGTTCTTAAAATATAAAATTATTAAAATTTGAGTAAAAGGAAGAAAGAGAGTGTTTTTGTGGGGTATATTGAAATATAAAATTAATAAAAATTGAGTAGATGATGATGAAGTGTTCTTAAAGAGGAGAGAGAGTGTCTAAAATTAGACACTTTTGGAGAGTGTTCTTAATTAAAGTTGAATAAAATGATAAAAGAGAAGTTATAAAGTTGAGTAAAAGGATGAAAGAGAAGGTATAAAGTTGAATAAAAGGAACAGAGAGTGTGTGTTTTAATAATTTTATATTATAAGAACACTTCTTAAGACACGACGGTGTCACCAATGAACATGGCCTAACTAACCAATTCTCTAAAATTTAGTGGGTTATAATTTATATACATAGTTGCTTTTGATTAGATTATTAATTAAGAACCTAATTTGGTTGAGAAACAAATAAATCCTTCTTGAGTTATAGCTCCTTGTAAAGCTTGCTGGACAAACCGTTGACGGACTTGATTAATAGTGTTTTTGATATGTATTTTTTTATTTGTTTGTATGAAACTTGCTTATTGTCAACTCGAGATTGAACAACGTGTGTAATTTATGATTTGATAATCGAGCTACAAGCTTAAGATGTGAAAATGTGAAAGTTCCTTGAAAATATCACAAAGAAATACATCATGAGATTTGATTATACAAAAGATACAATACAAAATCTCATCTTAATTAATTGTACATTTATAGAAGAAAAAAACCATTAAAACATGATCATTAAACGTCTTTCTGAACATCATGTTCTTGGTCATCTTCTTCGATCTCTCGTTCTTCTTCTAAAATCGTCTCAAGAATAGGAGAAGTCGATGACTTCGCCGGACAAATCATTTGCGGAGGAACCGCCTCTACCCACCACGCCAAATCCATCTCCACCACCGTCATATTCTGATCACACCGATCGTCAAAATAACACATATTCGAAATTGGTAGGTTTTGAAAATATTGAGAAATAATTAGAAAAATATTACGTTTTGTCTTGAATACGTGTTATTGTATCAAAGATATATATAGATAGAGATAATGATGGGTCGATTGTGAGAGTCGGACAAGTGGACGATCCATAATGAACAAAGTTAGTTGTTGACTTGGTCTTGTTTACTATAATTATAGAATAGTTATGGAACCAACAAGAATATTTTAGAAAGTCTTGTTTTTTTGTGTATAAACAACAAATCTTGCATGAGCAATGTGCTCCTTACTTTTTCTTACACGTATCTATCCATGTTAAAATATTTGTTTAGGGAAATTGACATATCTAACCACAAAAAATAATTATAACTTTGTTGGATAATTTCATATCTTGAGGAGCAAGATATCTTTTGTCAAGAAGATACTAGAAGCGATAGAGAAAAGGTAGTTTGAATAGAAATAGAAATTTGTTATTTCTTATAAAAGGAAAAGTGTTTAATTCCTAGTAGGTTAAGGAGTAGCTTAAACCTATATATATGTGATGATCTATGGAGTGTTGTTCCATAAGATTAAGAGAGAAGAGATTTAGTTTTTGAGAGAGTTTTCTAAATCATTAATAAAGAAGTGGAGTTCTTTATAAATCTTTCTTAATAAAGTTTGTGAATTCATACGACTTGAATTGGTATCAGAGCCTCAGGAAGAAAGCTCAATCACAAAGTCGTGTGTGTTACGTAACCGAGTATGGGGGACGTGAAGGATCCACCACCGCAGCGAACAAAGGACCTTGGATCACCATCGATTCACTGTCCAATGTTAACATCGACAAACTACACAGTTTGGGCGATGAGGATGAAGATTACACTTCGAGTAAACGAAGTATGGGAGACGATCGATCCAGGAAACAAGGATCAAAAGAAGAACGATGTGGCGACATCACTATTGTTCCAATCCATCCCCGAATCACTCATATTGCAAGTAGGAGAACAGGATTCCACAAAGAATCTACGGGACGCTATCAAATCTCGTCACCAGGGAGCAGACCATGTTAAAGAAGCGAGATTACAAACTTTAATGGCAGAACTAGACCGACTTAAGATGAGTGACAACGACACAGTTGACAATTTTGCAGGAAAGATTTCGGGTATTGCAGCTCAATCGGCCTCTCTTGGAGAAACCATTGAAGAAACAAAACTTGTGAAGAATTTTTTGAAAGGACTTCCAAGAAAAAAATTCATACAAATTATTGCTTCTCTAGAGCAAGTCTAGGACTTGAAAGAAACTGGATTTGAAGACATAGTAGGAAGAATAAAAGCGTATGAAGAACATGTTGGGGAAGACACTCATAGTGAGGACCAAGGAAAACTCATGTTTTCAAATTCAAACAATAACCGTGGAGGTTACGGAACTGTTCGAGGAGGATCCAGAGGGAATTTTAGCGGTGGAAATTTCAGAGGTGGAAGCTCTAGAGGAAGTAATCGAGGAGGATATGGTAGAGGAAATCGAGGCAGTGATAGCTACGGCAGAGGCAGTGAGAACTACGGTAGAGGCAGAGGTAATCAAGGCAGATTTAATGTCCAAAACAGAGGAGGATACAATAACGACCAAAAAAGAGGAAGATACAATAACGATCAAAACGGAGGAGGATACAACACCGATCAACATCAAAGCAAAGATCGATCAAAAGTTATATGTTGGAGGTGTGATAAACCTGGTCACTACGTAGAAACATGCCCTGAAAGACCGAATGAACTTCATGAAACGAATTTGAATGAGACTCAAGAAGCCGAAGCCCTTTATGTTCATGAAGTAGTGTTTCTAAACGAAAATAAAGTGTTCCCAGAGAAGTATGATACCAATAATGAAAGTATGTGGTATCTTGACAATGGAGCAAGTAACCATATGTTAGGAAACAAAGATTTCTTCTCAAACATAGATAAAAACACGAAAGGAAAAGTGAAATTTGGTGATGGTTCGACTGTTGATATTATAGGAAAGGGTACTATTGTTTTTGTAGGCAAAACAGGAGAGAGAAGAGCACTCAAAGACATCTACTATATACCAGAATTAAAACACAATATCATTAGTCTCAGACAAGCAACAGAGCATGGTTGTGAGATAAACATGAAGGGAGATGCACTAACGATGAGAGATCCAAAAGGAAATTTGTTAGTACGTGTGATAAGATCACCAAACTGTCTCTATAAAACACCTATGGAAATCTGCCTTCCAAAGTGTTTACAAATACAAAACGATGATGAAGCAATGACTTGGCACGCAAGGCTCGGTCACGTGAGTGTTGGCGTGTTAAACAACATGGTGAGAAAGGAGATGGTTATTGGTATGCCTCGAGAATTACATGAGAAGAATGTATGTGAAGGATGCCTAGTTGGGAAACAAACAAGAAACTTGTTTCCAATCAAAGCAACGTTTCATACAACTCAAGCGTTGGGGTTAATTCACGGAGACTTGTGTGGACCAATCTCACCACCAACACCATCAAACAACCGGTATGTTTTTGTCTTGATAGATGATTATTCAAGATATATGTGGACCATGTTATTCAAGAAAAAGAGTGAAGCTTTCGATCGGTTCAAAAGATTTAAAGAATTTGTGGAGAAACAAGCCGGCAAAAGAATCAAAACCTTTCGCACCGATAGAGGAGGAGAGTTTACCTCAGGAGAATTTAACTCGTTTTGTAAAGAAAACGGAGTTAATAGACATCTAACTGCGCCTTACACGCCACAACAGAATGGTGTTTGATATATCATGGTTTTTACCGGTTTTTATACCATGATATATGTCCGTTTTATAGAGTCTTTTGGTGTTTTCTAGTGTTTGGTGTTTAATATTAGGTACAAGGATGCTTTGGACTCAATTGGTGTTTACTGGAGCATTTTGGAGCTTAACGGAATGAGTAGTCAAAGTCACAAGTTCGGAGTGAAAATCTGCAGGCTGTGTCGAGCGACGCACTATCCCTGTCGCTCGACGCGACCAAAAAGTGACAGATTCTTATTTTTTGGAAAATTTCCGTTTTTGCGTCAGAAAAGCCCAGATGTTTGCAATTGGGCCCATGACCGTCCTTGTACTCTATATATACGTTTTTACAGCCATTGTTTAGGCTTAAGCTTTATTTTATTGTGTTTAGAATTACTCTTAAGAGATATCTCTAATAAAGATGTTTTGTGCTTCATTAAACATGTCTGAGTAATTTCTCTGTTAGGTTTAGGGTTTTTAAGGGTTTTGATGAATTGCTAGATCTGATTTCATTGTTAGGATAATATCATTAGAAGTTCTTCATCTTGACTTGTGTTGATTGCTGATTTTAGCGTCATGAACTAGAATCTGATATTAGGTTAATTGATAGACACGACAGTGTTATTGATTGCTTGAACTAGTCTTTGATGAACAAAATTCCTATTCGCAAAGACATTTGGTTTAGGGTTTTGTGAACAATTGAACTTGAACTTTAATACTTGTTTAGATCAATCTGATTTCGCAACAACAGTTGGTTGTCTAGGGTTTAAGCATAGATAATATTCGCAGCGACAGCTGGTTTGTTTTACACTCGTGTTCATGTTTAGGAACAGAGCTTTCATATTCCTAATTATCTGTTTATCCCTGCAATTCTGATTCTCCTGAGATTTCCCTGAACCTAGCTTTTATCTTCATTGTTTTAAAGCTTACCACTATCTTGCTTTGTTTTATTTGCTTTTTCTTATATTATATTTGCCTAGCTTAGTCTGAATTTAATTATCTATTGTGTCCCTGATTCCCTGTGGATTCGATAACCTCAAGTACTACAATCGATCTCTTAATTTGAGAGAGTAGGTCTAGGGTAAATTTGACCATATCAAATTTTGGCGCCGTTGCCGGGGAGTCAATTTGCCATTAGATTTTTACTACTAGGATTTTGTCTAGGTATTTTATTTTTGTTTTTGTTTTTGTTTTTCTTTCTTTGTTTTGTGTTTCAGGTACATGCGAAACCGCAATACCAGGAGCAGCCAAGACAAAGAGATTTTGGAACTAGGACTCGAGGAACTAGCACGTCTAGAGCGAACCAACCGAAAAGCGACGAAAGAAGCTAAGAAGATGGTTGCAAACACGATTGTGTTCCAAAGAGATGGTGGGTTCTTCGACAGAGAAGGAAACCCGTACAATGAGGATGGACAGAGACTGGACGCTGATGAGAATGTGATCGTCGAGCAGATCGATGAAGAACAGCAGCGAGCTCAAGAAGAAGAAGAAGCCGAACAGGCTCGTGTTCGGGAGGAACAGCTTCGTGTCGAGCGACACAACCTGGCTATCGCTCGACACGATGGAAACGGAGGCGTCGATCGACAGGGTCAGCAGATCGCTCGACAGGAACAAAATGTTAATGTCGAGCGACACCAACCACACGTCGCTCGACACGATGTCCAGAATCGCACCTTGGCTAATTTCAACAGACCGGAACAGTTTTACGCTAACCGAGCTGCGATTCATCCTCCAGCGTTCCAGCGCAATGATTTTGAGCTCAAGCCTGCGTACTTCTCTTTAGTCGCTCAGGACCCGTTCTGCTATCAAGGCCAATGGAGTCTCAGAGCGATTCGAGGACCTTGCTTCTGCTATCAAGGCCAATGGAGTCTCAGAGGACTACCTATTCTGCAAGCTATTCTCCTATTCTCTTCACGGGGAAGCTAAGTATTGGCTGAAGACGTTACCACCGGGCTCGCTAACTAACTGGATGGATACAAAGAATGCCTTTATAAGCAATTTCTTTGACGATGCAAAGTCCGATGATCTGAGAGCAAAGATTGCAACTTTCAAGCAAGGAGACTGTGAAGCGTTCAGGACTGCATGGCACAGATTTAAAGGCTATCAGAGGGACTGTCCTCACCACGGCTTCATTGACATTCAGCTACTGGGTATCTTCTACAGAGGAATTCCCACAATCTATGCTACTACATTGGATGCTGCAAGCAATGGAAACTTCAACACCAATTCTCCTGGGACTGCCACCCAGCTCATAGAGAACCTTGCTAACAGCACCAGTGCTAAGAACATGGATTATGAGAGGAGCCTGCAGAAGCAAGACATCCATGGAAATGAGCTTGCTGAGGTAACAAAGAAGCTTGACAATATGACTAGTCTTCTAGCTGGGAAGAAGTCAGTTCACTTTGCTCAGGATTCAGAAGAGGATGTGAACTACCTTAACCAAAGCGGATTTCAGAAGTACGGTGGATCTACTTATCAGAAGCCTTTTCAGAACAGTGGCTACACAAGGACTTATGGATCTTCTTCGTACCAAAAGCCTCCTCCTCCATCTGAAAACAGTCGATTGGAATCTATGATGGAACGGCTTCTAGAGGGACAGCAAAAGCTAGCTGTGGATTGGAATGGGAAATTCGACTCGCTTTACACTGATTTGAACGGCAAGATCGAAGCTCTCAGTACTCATGTCAAGAAGCTCGACGTCCAAGTAGCTCAAACTGCAGAATCTGTAAGAAGACAAGAGGGGTTTCTTCCTGCCAAGACTGATAACAACCCCAAAAGATCCTGCAATGCCGTTCTGATAGCAGAAGAGAACTTCTTTGACGAGTTTGATGCGATTTTCGGAGTTTCAGAGCCTGTGTCGATCGACACAGTGGATAAGTGTCGATCGACACGTGAAGAATCAGTCATCTCTGAAATCGAAACTATGCTGTCGAGCGACAGGGAGCATCGTGTTGCTCGACACGAGGAAATCAGAAGCGTCAATCGACAGCCACCTCACGTCGCTCGACACACAGTGCAGGCCGAACCAGATCTTCAAAAACCGTCTCCAATCGTCGAGGAACGAGTCTTCAAGCCTAAGGTTCCATTCCCACAGTCTCGGAAGAGCAAACAGGAGGTTGAGGAAGCCATTTGCAAGAGGATGATAGAGAAGATCATGATAGAGATGCCTCTTATTAACGCGATTAAGTTTTCTCCTGCAATTCGATGATACGTCAAGCGGATGGTTGCAAATGGGGTTAATCCAGGGGAAGGTGCGCTGCTGACCAGAGATCTTCAAGCGATTCTCCTTAATACGGCTCCGATCTCCAAGAAGAAGAAGAAGAAGGAGATAATAGTTTCTCCTAAAGTTAGTGCGATGATCCAGGGCAGGATTCCTGTAAAGCTACTTGATCCAGGAAGCTTCGTTCTCCATTGTTCAATCTCTGAAGAGAGTTTCTCTCACTCCCTCTGCGATACAGGATCCGGTATTAACTTGATGCCGCTATCCGTTGCTGTCAGACTTGGATTGACAGATTTCAAGAAGACTAGGATGTCTCTTATCCTAGCAGATCGTTCTAGGAGATTCCCGAAAGGTGTTCTTGAGGATGTTCCTATTAGAATTCAGGACTGCGTTATTCCAACAGACTTTGTAGTTTTGGAATACGATGAAGAGCCTCAGGATCCTTTGCTTCTGGGAAGATCTTTCTTAGCAACAGCTGGAGCGCATATTGACTGTAGAAGAGGAACGATTAAGCTTGACCTTGGTGATGTCATCTTGGATTTTGACATGGACAGTACGAGGAGAAGCCCCACAATCGATGGTCAAGGTTTCTCTGTGGATACATCGCTAGAAGATGAGCCAACTGAGGAGCCTTCGAAAGTCATTTCTGCTGAGACCATTGAGGAAGTAGTTGCTACAGTACCATCTGCTGAGGTACTTCTTGAAGAGCCCAGGTATGCACCTTCAGTACTTAATTCAATCTCTTCTAATTTCATTAAAGTTGAAAAGGCGGTTACGCGCTCATGCAAGCATCGAGTTTCTCGAGAGTTTGGTTTTTCTAATGAAATTTCAGGGAACAGGAAAGAAGAAGAGAAGCCTAAGAGGACTTCAAAGCCTTTCGCGCGAATGAGAATCATCGTTCCTCAAGAGCTCATAGATCAGGGAGAAGCAATTCTTCAGGAGATGATGGAGAGAGCGATGAAGCTTTTCCCGGAGATTGTTTCTGATAAGTCTGGGGGAGATTCAAAAAAGGTTCGAATAAAGCAAGCTGCTGGTTCCATCCCGGATAAAGGAATTCTAATACTTCCTCAAGATCCACCATAGTGTCGAGTTCCAAAACAGTCCAGCTAAATGACAGAAAACAAGCGCTTAGTGGGAGGCAACCCACTTGTGAGTTTTACTAACTATCTACTTAGATTTATGATTTTCTTTTTCAGTTTTACGTTTTGGTGTTGTTTTTGTTCTGATTTTCAAGAAAATAAATGTTTGAATGCAAGTTCGAATGCTCTTCAGCACCCTGTGTCGAGCGACAAGCATAATCGTGTCGCTCGACACGGGTAAAATCAAGGTGTCGATCGACGAAAGCCTTAAGTCGCTCGACGCGACAGATTTTTACGTGTCGATCGACACAGATGTCATGTCGCTCGACACGACCCCCAGGTCCGAAATCTCACTTGATTTTTCATACGTTTCATTTCCTGTTTATCTTATTTAGCCAATCTCGGATTTAATTACACTGGGGACAGTGTTGTTTAAGTCTGGGGGAGGTAGTTGCTAACTTATGTGTTTTCTTTTGAGTTTTTATGGTGTTTTTAAAAAAAAATTTGTTTTATTCGAGTCAAAACCTCCCTTAAACTTGCTTTGAACAGCACTCAAGGACCATTATCAATGCAAGTTGGCTGGTTTTACTAAAGTGGGTAACTGGAAGTGGATCGGTTTAACGGAGCGAGTTCAGATTTCTGGAGAATGCCAGAAAGGATGTCAAAGACCCCGCCCCAATGCATCTCTATGATATCCTTAATTGGATACAGTTTCAGAGGGAAGAGAGGGTGAAACGCAGGAAAGTGTTCAAGGAGGTCAAAGAATCTATAAGGTCCAGCGATCGATATTCCCTCGATGAGACCGCACTTAATAAACTAAAGGGGTCTGCGACTGAAAGTCTGAGATTCTCTAAGGGGTTTGGATTCAACCTGAAAGACTGCTATACTTCTAGGGACACATTGAAGTATCACCAGATAACTTTGCAAAGGTATGTGGTTTCTTAAGGAGTGGTTATATCTGTTTTGCTTAGGGACAACCAAAAAGCTAAGTCTGGGGGAGTTGATATATCATGGGTTTTACCGGTTTTTATACCATGATATATGTCCGTTTTATAGAGTATTTTGGTGTTTTCTAGTGTTTGGTGTTTAATATTAGGTACAAGGACGCTTTGGACTCAATTGGTGTTTACTGGAGCATTTTGGAGCTTAACGGAATGAGTAGTCAAAGTCACAAGTTCGGAGTGAAAATCTGCAGGCTGTGTCGAGCGACGCACTATCCCTGTCGCTCGACGCGACCAAAAAGTGACAGATTCTTATTTTTTGGAAAATTTCCGTTTTTGCGCCAGAAAAGCCCAGATGTTTGCAATTGGGCCCATGACCGTCCTTGTACTCTATATATACGTTTTTACAGCCATTGTTTAGGCTTAAGCTTTATTTTATTGTGTTTAGAATTACTCTTAAGAGATATTTCTAATAAAGATGTTTTGTGCTTCATTAAACATGTCTGAGTAATTTCTCTGTTAGGTTTAGGGTTTTTAAGGGTTTTGATGAATTGCTAGATCTGATTTCATTGTTAGGATAATATCATTAGAAGTTCTTCATCTTGACTTGTGTTTATTGCTGATTTTAGCGTCATGAACTAGAATCTGATATTAGGTTAATTGATAGACACGACAGTGTTATTGATTGCTTGAACTAGTCTTTGATGAGCAAAATTCCTATTCGCAAAAACATTTGGTTTAGGGTTTTGTGAACGATTGAACTTGAACTTTAATACTTGTTTTGATCAATCTGATTTCGCAACAACAGTTGGTTGTCTAGGGTTTAAGCATAGATAATATTCGCAGCGACAGCTGGTTTGTTTTACACTCGTGTTCATGTTTAGGAACAGAGCTTTCATATTCCTAATTATCTGTTTATCCCTGCAATTCTGATTCTCCTGAGATTTCCCTGAACCTAGCTTTTATCTTCATTGTTTTAAAGCTTACCACTATCTTGCTTTTTTTTATTTGCTTTTTCTTATACTATATTTGCCTAGCTTAGTCTGAATTTAATTATCTATTGTGTCCCTGATTCCCTGTGGATTCGATAACCTCAAGTACTACAATCGATCTCTTAATTTGAGAGAGTAGGTCTAGGGTAAATTTGACCATATCAGTGTTGTTGAAAGAAGAAACCAAACCCTGATGGAGATGACAAGAAGCTTACTTAAAGCTATGCAGATGCCGAATGATATGTGGGGAGAAGCCGTACGTCATTTGAATTATCTCATCAACCGAGTCCCTACAAAAGCTTTAGAAGGACAGACTCCGTATGAATGCTTTATGGAAAAGAAACCCAACATTGTGCACTTAAGGATTTTTGGCTGTGTTGCTTACGCAAAGAACATAGGACCATATCTAAAAAAGTTAGATGATAGGTCGAGGAACGTGATTAATCTCGGAACATAACCCAGTTCCAAAGCCTATCGGCTATATGATCCAGTCACGAGAAAAGTGATTGTAAGCAGAGACGTTATTTTTTACGAGAAGAAAGCTTGGGATTGGTCATCAACAACAACATAAGTTAACGGTGAACCAGGAATGTTCAAAGTATCTCATGGAGGCGTTATAGAAGATGGAGGTGAATATCTTGATAATCAAGACAATGATGATTATCAGGATCTAGAAGCTTTTGAGAATAATAATCTGATACGATCTCCCAAAGGAACACACACTCTTGTTGGTATTCCAAACGGAAAATCCTTGATAAACAAGGCAGGAAAGGTGAACGGCTGCGTCGAGAGCTATGGATTGCACTCGGTAAACCTGAACCGAAGGCTAACCACCTAAGGAACATTGTGACTCGTTGGCTAACCACCTCGGAATCGGAGTGAACACAAGGCTAACCACCTAGTGATCGATTTGTGATCAAAGAGCTAACCACCCAATGATCGGTTTGATTTCGTTGGCTAACCACCAAAGAGATCGAATAAGTTCCAAAGGAACAAAAGAGAGAAAACTTCTCAAAGAAAGATTTATATAAAATTGGAATATTTTTCTCAATGAGATTACATAGCTTTTTATAGAGAGAGAAGGTGAAGGGGGTGAAGAAGAAAGCACAAAAAACCATGCATAGGAAATAACAAAGTTTAATTAATTCCTAAGACTAAGACTATTACTTGTTGACTTCATTAAGGTCTTGTTTGAATGCTTGGAATGCCTCTTGCAGTCCCCATTTTCGTGGATGATGATGGAATGATGATGGTGATGATGATCTTTGCACATCATGGATGAGATTGGGCCAAAATGTGAGATGTAAACCCAAGCCTCATTAAAACCTCTTTTGATAGACCTATTGGGAAAAACCCAAAAGTAGGAAAAAGAGTACAAGGACAAACACCTTGGGCCAAACCTCAACAACCCATGATGAACTCGAAACATGTTGAGAATGGTGTTTGGTGGTGGCTCTTCTTCCTTGCTCCAATCATCCAAAAGTGATACGTGAGTGTCCTTAATGAGCTTGCGGATCCTTGACCTCGTCGTTGGTCCTTCGGGTGTGCACGTCAAGTCTTTAGGCGTGTCCATGATCATATCATCCTCCCTCTCTTCAAAAGGATTTGACCTCAATTCCGAAAATCCTTGAGAGTAGATCTTGGATGTGTTGGAGTTGGTCATTGCTGATGTTAGATACGGTTTATGCTTTCCCGAACTCGCAAAAACAGAACGGATATGGTTTTCATCTTTCACCGTTTCTGTTATGATGTTTTGATTCTCCTTTTGTTTTGGATCACCTTCGTTGATCTGAGCTTGAGTTTTCTGCATAAGAGAAGATTTCCGGCTTACACCGTCTAACGGTCCGATGATAAGCTCAAATTTCCCTAGAGCTAGACTCTCTCAAATTAAGAGGTCAATCGCAGTACTTAGGGTTATCGATCCACAGGGAGTCAGGAAAACACAATAGATTTCAGATTAAGCTAGGTGAGACGAATGTAAAAGCAAATAAATCAAAACAAAACAAACGGTTGTGAAATCAGTTAAAGAAAACGCTAGGCACAGGGAATTCTCCAGTGAATCAGAATTGCAGATAAATCAGATATTAGGACAATGAAGAACAGTTCATGAACATGCACACGAAAGTAAACAAACCAGCTGTCGCTGCAAATAATTTCTATGTCTAAATCCTAGAAGACCAACTGTCGTTGCGAAATCAGGTTGATTCAAACAAGCATTAATGATCAAGCACAATTGTTCACAAAATCCTAAGCCAAATCCCTTTGCGAATAGGTATTTTTCTCATCAAAAACTAGTTCAGGATTATCAATCAAACTGTCGTTTCTATTAATAAACCCTAGATCAGATTTCAGTTCGCGAGGCTAAAATCAACAATAAGAACAAGTTAAGATGAAGAACTTCTAATGATTTTTATCCTAATAAACAGATCAGATCAGCAACTCATCAAACACTTTCAAAAATCCTAAACCTAACAAGAGAAATTACTCAGACATAGCAATAGAAGAAAACATCTTTTATTAATTAAACTCTTTAAGTAATTCTATAAAATAAAGCGCAAAATAAAGCATGAGTCTAAAGAATGACTATAAATACGTATTTATACAAGTTCCAAACCGTCCTAAACATAAAAGTAAACATCTGGAGTCTTCGAGCTTCGAACGGGCTTTTCTGATTAAAATCCGAGCTTTGACAAACTTCGTGTCGATCGACACACATAGATCGTGTCGATCGACACGACTCTTCAAATCGTAAATCTTGGCTTTAAAAGTCTTCATGTCGAGCGACACACATAGTCACGTCGCTCGACAAAGATTCCAAACAGTGAATCCGAATTTGCATTTCGCCACTTTATTCCGCGAATGCTCCAAAATCTCCAGTAAACATCTTTTATGCTCCAGACGGTCCAGTTCCTGTAAAGACACTAAAACAATACCAAAAACACCAAAAGACACTAAAACATGGACTTATATCGTGGTCAAAAACCGGTAAAAACCACGATATATCAACTCCCCCAGACTTAGCTTTTACTTGTCCCTAAGCAAAACAGTGTGCTCACTCCTTAAGAAACCACATTCCTCAAAATTTAATACCTGGTGATACTTCGATGTGTCCCTAGAAGCTTAGCAGTCCTCTAGTTTGATTCCAAATCCCTTAGAAAATCTCAGACTTTCAATCGCAGACCCCTTGAGTTCAATTAAGTGCGGTCTCATCGAGGGAATATTGATCGCTGGAATTTCTAAATTCTTTTACTTCCTTTAACACTTTCTGCGTTTCACCGTCTCTCTTCCCTCTGAAACTGTATCCAATTAAGGATATCATAGAGATGCATGCCTTTTTGATGACTGATTTTTCTTTTTGTGATGGCGAGTACCTCAGCAGAGGGTCCTTTACCACCGAATGCCTATTTGAATTCAGGCTTGCACTTTTCTGCAGATTTTTTTTATTCCCTTGGCATCTCTATGATCACTAGATCAGCTCTCATTATTGTTGTTCTATGAGGCTTTTTGTGATGGCGGTTTCCTCAACAGAGGGTCCTTTACCACCAGATCTAGGACAGTTATATCCGTCATTGGGAAGAAGTTTCAAGAGCGGTCCTTCCTCGCTTTCAAGTGTTTGGAAGTTGAATCAAGTCTTGCGATTTCCAACGCCCTTGATTAGAGATTTATTAGGGTGGGGTCTTTGACATCCTTTCTGAGTTCTCCAGAAACCTGAACTCGCTCCAGAAAACCGATCCCTTTCCAGTTACCCACCTTGTAAAACCGCTGATCAACTTATATTGGAAATGGTTCGTCGAGTGCTGTTCAAAGCAAGTCTAAAAGAGAGGTTTTGACTCTAAAAATTTTAAAATTTTAACGAAAAACTCAAAAGATAAACAGAGAGTTTAAAAACTCAAAAATTTTAAAATTTTAAACTGTCCCCAGTGTTATTAAATCCGAGATTGGCTAAATAAGATAAACAGAAAATGAAACGTATGAAAAATCAAGTGAGATTTCGTACCAGGGGGGTCGTGTCGAGCGACACGACCTGTATGTCGATCGACACTCACGTTTCTATCCCGCTTCTGACTGGTAGATTTTTCTTCGTGTCGAGCGACACACTAAGTCCCGTCGCTCGACACAGAGTGCTGAAGAGCATTCTTACTTGCATTCGAACGTTTGTTTTCCTGAAAATCGACACCAAAAACAAGACCAAAGCGTAAAATTGAAAAAGAAACATAAATATAAGTAGATAGTTAGATAAAACTCACAAGTGGGTTGCCTCCCACTAAGCGCTTGTTTTCAGTCTTTTAGCTGGACTGTTTTGGAACTGAGGACTTTAATGTGGATCTTTAGGAAGTATTGAACTTCCTTTATCCGGGATGGAACCAGCAGCAGCTTGCTTGATTCGAGTTTTCTGGACAGCTCCCCCAGACTTATCAGATACAGTCTCAGGTAAAAGTCTCATTGTTCTCTCCATCATCTCCTGAAGAACTGCTTCTTCTTGATCGTTAAACCTCTGGGGAACGATGATTTGCAACTTCGCGAATGGCTTTAAATTTCTTTTTGGCGTCATCTCTTCTTTTCTGTTGCCTGCAAATTCATCAGAAGAACCAAGCTTTCGAGAAATTCGAGGCTTGTGTAAGCGCGTAACAGGCTTTTCCACTTTAATGAAATCAGAAGAGATGGAATTAAGTCTTGAAGGTTCATACCAGGGCTCTTCAAGAAGTACCTCAGCAGATGGTACTGTAGAAATTGCTTCCTCAATGGTCTCAGCAGAAATGACCTTCGAAGGCTCCTCAGTTGGTTGATCTTCTAGCGATGTATCCACAGAGAAAGCTTGACCATCAATGGTGGGTCTTCTCCTTGTACTGTCCATGTCAAAATCCAAGATGACATCACCAAGGTCAAGCTTAATCGTTCCTCTTCTACAGTCAATATGCGTTCCAGCTGTTACTAAGAAAGATCTTCCCAGAAGCAAAGGATCCTGAGGCTCTTCATCGTATTCCAAAACGACAAAGTCTGTTGGAATAACGCGGTCCTGAATTCTAATAGGCACATCCTCAAGAACTCCTTTCGGGAATCTCTTAGAACGATCAGCTAGGATTAGAGACATCCTTGTCTTCTTGAAGTCCGTCATCCTAAGTCTTACAACAACGGAAAGAGGCATAAAATTTATTCCAGAACCCGTATCGCAGAGAGAGTGAGAAAAGCTTTCATCAGAGATGGAACAGTCGAGTACAAAACTTCCTGGATCAGGTAACTTCACAGGAACTTTGCCCTGGATCATCGCGCTAACCTCAGCAGAAACCACTATCTCCTTCTTCTTCTTTTTGGAGACTGGAACTGTGTTCAGGAGTACTGCTTGGAGATCTCTGGTCAGCAGCGCACCTTCCTCTGGACTGATTCCATTAGCAACCATTCGCTGCACATAACGGCGAATCACAGGAGAAAGCTTGATTGCATCCACAAGAGGCATCTCAACCATGATTTTCTCAATCATCCTCTTGCAAATGGCTTCCTCAGCCTCTTGTTTGCTCTTTGTAGCTCTGGGAAAGGGTAGCTTCGGCTTATAGACGGATTCCTCGAGGATTGGAGACGGTTTCAGATGAACAGTTTTGGACTGGCCTGCGTGTCGAGCGATGGGTGGTTTATGTCGATCGATGCCTCTGATTTCGTCGTGTCGAGCGACACTAGTGTCCTTGTCGCTCGACATAAGAGCTTCGATTTCAGAAATAGCGATTTCTTCACGTGTCGATCGACACGCATGATCTGTGTCGATCGACACAGGCTCTGCTGCTCCAAAAATTGCATCGAACTCGTCGAAATAATTTTCCTCTGCTGTCAGAACGGCATTGCAGGCTCCTTTGGGGTTCCTATCAGTCTTTGCAGGAAGAAATCCTTCTTGTCTCTTCACAGTTTCTGCAGTTTGAGCTACCTGGACGTCGAGCTTCCTGACATGAGTACTTAGAGCTTCGATCTTACCGTTTAAGTCCGTGTAGAGTGAATCGAACTTCCCATTCCACTCCACAGCCAACTTCTGCTGTCCCTCTAGAAGCCGTTCCATCATGGATTCCAATCTACTGTTCTCTGACGGAGGAGGCGGTTTCTGATACGAAGAAGATCCATAGTCTCGCCTATAGCTGCTGTTCTAGTAAGGCTTCTGAAATCCGGTCTGGTGAAGATAGTTCACATCCTCTCCGGCAGGTTCGACGTCTTGCGCAAAGTGAACTGTCTTCTTCCCAGTCATAGTGTCCAGCTTCTTAGTGACCTCTGCTAGCTGGTTTCCACTGATGCTCTGTCCAGACTTGCTCCTTTCGAAATCCATGGCTTTAGCACTGTTGCTGTTGGCAAGATTCTCTATAAGTCTCAAGGCAGCCTCTGGCAAATTTGTGTTAAAGTTCCCACTACTCGCAGCATCTAGAGACGTAGAATTTTGCAGCGCAATCCCTCTGTAGAAAATATTGAGTAGCTGCACTTCGTTGAATCCATGGTGTGGACAGTCTCTCTGATAGCTCTTGAACCTAAACCACGCAGCCTTGAATGCCTCAGTATCGCCCTGCTTGAAGGTCGCGATCTTCGATCTCAAGTCCTCGGACTTTGCATCATCAAAGAAATTGCTTAGGAAAGCATTCTTTGTATCCATCCAGTTAGTCAGCGAGCCCGGTGGTAGCGTCCTTAGCCAATACTTAGCTTCCCCATGAAGAGAATAGGGGAATAACTTGCAGAATAAGTAGTCCTCTGAGACTCCATTGGCCTTGATAGCAGATGCCAAGTCCTCGAATCGCTCTATGTGGTCCATTGGATTCTCATGAGGAAGACCACAGAACGGGTCTTGAGCTACTAAGGAGAAGTACGCAGGCTTGAGCTCAAAATCATTGCGCTGGAACGTTGGAGGTCGAATCGCAGCTCGATTCGCATAAAACCGTTCTGGTCTGTTGAAATCAGCCAAGGTGCGATTTTGGACATCGTGTCGAGCGACGTGTGGTTGGTGTCGCTCGACATTAACATTTTGTTCCTGTCGAGCGATCTGCAGACCCTGTCGATTGATATGCTCAAATTAACCTAGAGCTAACTCTCTCAAATTAAGAGATCAATGTATTACTTTAGGTATCGAAATCCACAAGGAATCAGAAAACACAATAGATTTATGAGTTCGAATTATGCTAAGCAAGAATATAAGAATGCAAAAACAAAGCAATAAAAACTGTTGTAAATCAATTAGAGAAAAACGCTAGGCACAGGGAAATCTCCAGGGAATCAAAATTGCAGATAAATCAATTGATAGGATTATTAAAGCACAGTTCTTGAACATGAACACGAAAGTAAAACAAACCAGCTTCCACTGCGAATATTATCTATGAATAAATCCTAGAAAACCAAATTCCTTTGCGAATCCTATGAATCTAAACAAGCATTAATTTCAGGTTCAATTGTTCACAAAACCCTAAGCCAAATTCCTTTTGCTCATCAAAGACTAGATCAGGAAATTAATCAAACTCTTGTTTCTATTAATTATCCTAAGATCAGATTTCAGTTCATGACGCTAAAATCAGCAATAAAAGCAAGTCAAGATGAAGAACATTCTAATGATATTATCCTAACAATCAGATCAGATCAGCAATTTATCAAACACTTTCGAATAACCCTAAACCTAACAAAGGAAACTACTCAGACATATCGAATAATGAAAACATGGTTTTATTAAAAGATAAATCAAAGAGTTAAGTAAAATAAAGCGTAAGTCTAAACAATGACTTAGAAAACACATATATAGGGGTACAAAGTCGGCTAGAAACTTAAAAGTAAACATCTGGAAACTTCGGGCTTCGAACGGACTTTTCTGATTAAAATCTGGGCTTGGTCGCGCAGGGTGTCGATCGACACTGATAGATGGTGTCGATCGACACCAACTTCAAACTCGGATTCTTCTGCTTCTCAAGTCGTAGTGTCGAGCGATTCTCAGTGATGGTGTCGCTCGACACAGACTTCAAATCTTCATTCCGAACTTTGCATTTTGCCACTTCATTCCGCGAATGCTCCAAAATCTCCAGTAAACATTTTTTAAGCTCCAATCATCCTTGTACCTGAAAAGACTCTAAAACCAACACAAAAATAACAAAGACTCTAGATATAGGACTTATATCATGGCTTAAACAGGGTAAAAACCATGATATATCAACTCTCCCAGACTTAGCTTTTTGCTTGTCCCTAAGCAAAACAGTGTTATCACTCCTTTAGGAACCACATACCTTTGCAAAGCTAATCCGGTGATACTTCGATGTGTCTCTAGAAGTTTAGCAGTCTTTCAGGTTGAATCCAAACTCCTTAGAGAAACTCAGACTTCCAGTCGCAAACCTCTTAGCTATTTAGGTGCAGTCTCATCAAGGGAATATCGATCGCTGGACCTTCTAGATTCTTTCACTTCCTTTAACACTTTCTTGCGTTTCACCCTCTCTCTTCCCTCTGAAACTGTATCCAATTAAGGATATCATAGAGATGCAATGCCTTTTTGTTTGGCTGATTTTTTTGTGATGGCGGGTACCTCAGCAGAGGGTCCTTTACCATTTGTATGCTCTATTTTTGAATTTGGTTGCACTTTTCTGCTTGTTTTTTTATTTCCTTGGCATCTCTATGATCACTAGATCAGCTCTCATTACTGGTGTTCTTGTGGAGACAGGGTCATGAGGCCTTCTTTTTTCGATCTAGGACAGTTATACTCGTTATTCGGGAAGAAGTTTCAAGAGCGTTTCATCCTCGCTTTCAAGTGTTTGGAAGCTGAATCAAGCCTTGCGATTAGCCAACGCCCTTGACAAGAGATTAGAGTTCATTAGGGTCGGGGTCTTTGACATCTTTTCTGGCGTTCTCCAGAAATTTGAACTCGCTCCGTTAAACCGATCCACTTCCAGTTACCCACCTTGTAAAACCAACCAACTTGCATTGGAATGGTCCATGAGTGTTGTTCAAAGCAAGTCTAAAGCAGAGGTTTTGACGCGAAAATTTTAAAATTTACTCAAAAATAACAAAACAAAACTCATAGTTAGCAACTGCCTCCCCCAGACTTAAACTACATTGTCCCCAGTGTTATTAAGCCTAAGATTGGTGAAAATAAAAAGATAGAAAACGAAACGTAAGAAAAATCAAGTGAGAATTCGTACCAGGAGGCAGTGTCGATCGACACTCATAAATATGTCGCGTCGAGCGACTGAAGTTCAAGTCGATCTATTGGTGGATTTTGTTGGTGTCGAGCGATGCTCCTGTTGGTGTCGCTTGACACCTTCATCTAAAGAGCATTCTCACTTGCGTTACATCGTTTAATCTCCTGAAAACCAAAACAAAAACAAAACCAAACATAAAATTGTAAAAGAAAATGAAAAGAAAACATAAATATTGAACTTACAAATGGGTTGCCTCCCATTAAGCGCTTGTTTTTAGTCTGTTAGCTTGACTGTTTCGAGGAACTTAGAACTATGGTGGATCTTGAGGAAGTATGGTACTACCTTTATCCTTGATGGAACTCGCAACAGCTTGTTTTATTCGAACCTTCTGGATGACTCCCCAGACTTATCAGAAACAATCTCAGGGAAAAGTCTCATTGTCCTCTCCATCATCTCCTGAACAACCGCTTCTCCTTTTTCGTTTAGCCCTTGAGGAATGATGATTCTCATTTTGGCGAATGGCTTTGAACTCCTCTTAGGTTTCATCTCTTCTTTTCTCTTTCCTGCAAATCCATCAGAAAAACCAAACTTTCGAGGAACTCGAAGCTTGCATGAGCGCGTAACAGGCTTTTCATCTTTAATAAATGTAGAAGAGATAGAATTAAGTACAAGGGGTTCATACCTGGGCTCTTCATGAGGTATCTCAGGAGATGGTTCTGAAACGACCACTTCTTCAATGATCTCAGCAGGAATATCTTTCGAAGGCTCCATGATTGGTTCGTCATCTAGCGATGTATCCACAGAGAAAGCTTGACCATCAATGGTGGATTTCCTTCTTGTTGTCTCCATGTCAAAATCCATGACAATATCACCAAGATCAAGCTTTATCTTCCCTTTCCTCACATCGATTTGAGCTCCGGCAGTAGCTAAGAATGATCTCCCCAAAATCAGAGGATCTGCAGGCTTATCGTTGTATTCCAAAACCACAAAATCGGCAGGGATAATGCAATACTGAATCCTGATTGGAACATCCTCCAAAATCCCTTTTGGGAATCTCCGAGATCTATCAGCTAGCGTAAGAGATATCCTAGTTGGCCTGAAATTAGTCATTCCAAGATCAATAGCGACAGATAATGGCATTAAGTTAATTCCTGAACCCAAGTCACAAAGAGAATGAGGAAACTGCCCTGTTGATATGGAGCAATTGAGCACGAAGTTTCCTGGATTTGGCAGCTTGACAGGAATCCTGCTTTGAATCATTGCGGTTACTTCCTCTGAAACCACCATGTCCTTCTTCTTCTTCTTCTTAGGTACTGGATGAGTATTCAAGAGAATCGCTCTGATATCTTTAGTCAGCAGTGCTCCCTCCTCAGGACTAATACCATTAGCTGCAAGCCGCTTGACGTATCTCCTAAGCGCAGGAGAAAGTTTAACTGCATCGATCAAATGCATCTCAACCATAACCTTATCAATGATCCGCTTGCAAATTTCCTCCTCAACCTCCTGCTTAGACCTTCTAGCTCTGGGAAAAGGAACTGGAGCCTTGTAGACGTTCTCCTCAGAAGCAATCGCGATAACCGCAAAATCAGGCTCTGTCTGGATGGGGTGTCGATCGACACTCTTTGTAGTGTCGATCGACACTAACTCTTCTGTCGCGATCCTTGATAACTCCTCGAGTGCTGTCTATCGACACTCTGGCTCAGTTTCGATCGACACTTGTTCTACTGTTCCAAAAATCTCGTCCAACTCTGCGAAATAATCCTTCGTTTCGGTGTAAACAGCATTACAAGTGCTTCTTGGGTTTGCATCGGTCTTCGCGGGAAGGAAACCGTCTTGTCTCCTAACAGATTCAGCAGTTTGCGCAACTTGTGTATCCAATTGCTTCATATGAGCGCTCAATGACTCGAATTTTCCATTAAGATCTTGATAGACTGAGTCCAACTTCCCATTGAAAGTAACTTCCAACTTCTGCTATCCATCTAGGATCCGCGCAAGCATAGCTTTTACCTCATTGTCTTGCTCAGGAGGCTTCTGGTATGATGAGGAACCATAGCTTCTGTTAAAGTTGTTGCTCTGGAAGGGCTTCTGATAGCCTTGCTGATTTCCATACTTCTGAAATCCGGCTTGGTTGATGTAATTCACATCTTCTTCTGCTGTCTCAACTTCCTGAGCAAACTGAATAGACTTCTTGCCCACAAGGATACTTTTCATAGAATCCAGCTTCGCGTTCATCTCAGCCAAGTGCTTCCCACCATCCTTGTTCTCACTCATCTGCTTCCTCTCTAAATCAGCATTCTTTGTACTGTTGCTAGAAGCCAAGTTCTCGATGAGAGTGATTGCATCTGCTGGGTAGTTGGTATTGAAGTTACCACTACTCGCTGCATCTAGTGCCATCTGATACCGCCAGTCTACTCCTCTGTAGAAGATGCCTAACAATTGAACGTCTGTGAAGCCGTGGTGAGGACAATCCCTCTGATAGGACTTAAGTCGCGTCCATGCAGCCTTAAAAGCTTCTGTAGGACCCTGCTTGAAAGAAGTAATCTTCGTCCTTAGCTCTTCTGACCTCGCATCATCAAAGAAGTTGTTTAGGAACGCGTTCTTCGTGTCTTCCCAATTAGTCAGCGATCCTGGTTCTAGCTGCTTCAACCAGTAAGAAGCATCCCCACTAAGAGAGTATGGGAATAGCTTGCAGAAAAGATAATCGCTGGACACACCATTGGCCTTGATGCTTGAAGCTAAGTCCTCGAAGTTCTCGATGTGGCCCATAGGATGCTCATGAGGAAGACCATGGTAAGGGTTCTGAGCGACTAGGCTGAAGTAAGCAGGCTTCAGCTCAAAATCATTCCTCTGGAATGCAGGTGGTCGAATCGCAGCTCGATTCGCATAGAACTGGTCCGGTTTGTTGAAATCAGCTAGCGTTCTAGGTCTGTCCTGGACTGGGTGTCGAGCGACACCATGTTTGCGTCGATCGACACCAAGCATTCCATCGGGTTGAGCGATCTGATTCCCTTGTTGCTCGACGCGAATCTCATTCGGGTGTCGAACGACACCGTTGTGGTGTCGAGCAACACCAGCTTGATTTTCGAACACTGCTCCTTCGTCAACTGGCTCGACAATCTCCTCGACGATCACATTCCCATTGTCGTTGATCCCCTGCCCTTCAGCGTTGTACTTCAGTCCTGCCGGATCACGCAGAACTCCATCTTCTCCAGGAATCAATATAATATGTTCTTGAGCAGCCATCCTCGTTGCTCTCCTATTCTCACGTTCTAAACGTGCCAACTCCTGAAGATTGTATCCCACTAGTTCCTTGTCCTTGTTGCTTCTGGTATTGCGATTTCGCATGTACCTGAAAAGTAAAACAAAAAGAAAAAGAAACTAGCAAAGCAAAAATAAAAACAAAAACCTAGACAAAAATCCTAATAAAATAAATCTAATAGCGTTGATTCCCCGGCAACGGCGCTAAAATTTGATATGCTCAAATTAACCTAGAGCTAACTCTCTCAAATTAAGAGATCAATGTAGTACTTTAGGTATCGAAATCCACAGGGAATCAGAAAACACAATAGATTTATGAGTTCGAATTATGCTAAGCAAGAATATAAGAATGCAAAAACAAAGCAATAAAAATTGTTGTAAATCAATTAGAGAAAAGCGCTTGGCACAGGGAAATCTCCAGTGAATCAAAATTGCAGATAAATCAATTGATAGGATTATTAAAGCACAGTTCTTGAACATGAACACAAAAGTAAAACAAACCAGCTTCCGCTGCGAATATTATCTATGAATAAATCCTAGAAAACTAAATTCCTTTGAGAATCCTATGAATCTAATCAAGCATTAATTTCAGGTTCAATTGTTCACAAAACCCTAAGCCAAATTCCTTTGCGAATAGGAATTTTGCTCATCAAAGACTAGATCAGGAAATTAATCAAACTCTCGTTTCTATTAATTATCCTAAGATCAGATTTCAGTTCATGACGCTAAAATCAGCAATAAAAGCAAGTCAAGATGAAGAACATTCTAATGATATTATCCTAACAATCAGATCAGATCAGCAATTTATCAAACACTTTCGAATAACCCTAAACCTAACAAAGGAAACTACTCAGACATATCGAATAATGAAAACATGGTTTTATTAAAAGATAAATCAAAGTGTTAAGTAAAATAAAGCGTAAGTCTAAACAATGACTTAGAAAACACATATATAGGGGTACAAAGTCGGCTAGAAACTTAAAAGTAAACATCTGGAAACTTCGGGCTTCGAACGGACTTTTCTGATTAAAATCTGGGCTTGGTCGCGCAGGGTGTCGATCGACACTGATAGATGGTGTCGATCGACACCAACTTCAAACTCGGATTCTTCTGCTTCTCAAGTCGTAGTGTCGAGCGATTCTCAGTGATGGTGTCGCTCGACACAGACTTCAAATCTTCATTCCGAACTTTGCATTTTGCCACTTCATTCCGCGAATGCTCCAAAATCTCCAGTAAACATCTTTTAAGCTCCAATCGTCCTTGTACCTGAAAAGACTCTAAAACCAACACAAAACATAACAAAGACTCTAGATATAGGACTTATATCATGGCTTAAACAGGGTAAAAACCATGATATATCATCGATCGACGCCTCTGTTTCCATCGTGTCGAGCGACAGCCAAAGCTTGTCGAGCGACACGTCTCTGTTCCACGCGTCGAGCGATCTCCTCCTTGTGTCGCTCGACACGAGCCTGTTCTTCACGAGCCAGTCGCTCTTCTTCTTCCTCGCGAGCTCGTAGCTCTTCAGCCTCGTCGACAATCACATTCCCAGCCTCGTCTAGCCTCTGACCGTCCTCATTGTATCGATTTCCATCCTTGTCGAAGAAACCATCATCCCTTTGGAACAGAATCGTTTGATTAACCATCTTCTTAGCTTCTTTCGTCGCTTTTCTGTTGGTTCGTTCCAAGCGTGCTAGATCCTCAAGTCCTAGTTCCAGTAGTTCCTTGTCTTTGCTGCTCCTGGTATTGCGATTTCGCATGTACCTGAAACAAAGAACAAGGAGAGAAAAACGAAAACAAAAACAAATAAAATAAAAATAAGAAATAAAAAGACCTAGACAAAATCCTAATAGTAAAAATCTAATGGCCTATTGACTCCCCGGCAACGGCGCCAAAATTTGATAAGCTCAAATTTCCCTAGAGCTAGACTCTCTCAAATTAAGAGGTCAATCGCAGTACTTAGGGTTATCGATCCACAAGGAGTCAGGAAAACACAATAGATTTCAGATTAAGCTAGGTGAGACGAATGTAAAAGCAAATAAATCAAAACAAAACAAACGGTTGTGAAATCAGTTAAAGAAAACGCTAGGCACAGGGAATTCTCCAGTGAATCAGAATTGCAGATAAATCAGATATTAGGACAATGAAGAACAGTTCATGAACATGCACACGAAAGTAAACAAACCAGCTGTCGCTGCGAATAATTTCTATGTCTAAATCCTAGAAGACCAACTGTCGTTGCGAAATCAGGTTGATTCAAACAAGCATTAATGATCAAGCACAATTGTTCACAAAATCCTAAGCCAAATCCCTTTGCGAATAGGTATTTTGCTCATCAAAAACTAGTTCAGGATTATCAATCAAACTGTCGTTTCTATTAATAAACCCTAGATCAGATTTCAGTTCGCGAGACTAAAATCAGCAATAAGAACAAGTTAAGATGAAGAAATTCTAATGATTTTTATCCTAATAAACAGATCAGATCAGCAACTCATCAAACACTTTCAAAAATCCTAAACCTAACAAGAGAAATTACTCAGACATAGCAATAGAAGAAAACATCTTTTATTAATTAAACTCTCTAAGTAATTCTATAAAATAAAGCGTAAAATAAAGCATGAGTCTAAACAATGACTCTAAATACGTATTTATACAAGTTCCAAACCGTCCTAAACATAAAAGTAAACATCTGGAGTCTTCGGGCTTTGAACAGACTTTTCTGATGAAAATCCGGGCTTTGACGAACTTCGTGTCGATCGACACGACTCTTCAAATCGTAAATCTTGGTTTTAAAAGTCTTCATGTCGAGCGACACACATAGTCACGTCGCTCGACAAAGATTCCAAACAGTGACTCCGAATTTGCATTTCGCCACTTCATTCCGCGAATGCTCCAAAATCTCCAGTAAACATCTTTTATGCTCACGACGGTCCAGTTCCTGTAAAGACACTAAAACAATACCAAAAACACCAAAAGACACTAAAACATGGACTTATATCGTGGTTGAAAACCGGTAAAAACCACGATATTTCATCCGATCCCGAGAGAAATCCGCGGGAGAAATTCAAACTCGAGACTTGATGACTCATGCATTTCCGCAGCAACTCTGCAATTCCACATTTCTGATACCACTTGATACGATCTCCCAAAGGATAATCCTTGATAAACAAGGCGGGGAAGGTGAACGGCTGCGTCGAGAGCTATGGACTGCACTCGGTAAACCTGAACCGAAGGCTAACCACCTAAGGATCGTTGTGACTCTTCGGCTAACCACCTAAGAATCGGGATTGAACTCAAGGCTAACCACCTAGAGATCGGTTGTGATCAAGAGGCTAACCACCCAATGATCGGTTTGATTTTGTTGGCTAACCACCAAAGAGATCGAAAGTTCCAAATGAACAAGAGAGAACTTCTCAAAGAGATTTTTAATAAAAAGGTGAATAATATGTTTGATAAGAACACAAGAGTTATAAAGAGAGAAGAGAACTAGGGTTTTAGTCTTGGAACATGCTCCTTAACTAAACAATAAATGAAAATTTGAAAACACAACTCTTGGTCTTCCAGCCGAGTTGTAGATTGTCGAGTTCAGAGTTGTAAATCTACAACTCGGCAGAGTTGCAGAGTTGTAAAACTGCAGAAATGTATCCTGGATGCCAAACAAATGTTTGCAAGCTCCTAAACCAAGTGGGCCTAGCATTCTTCAAGCATAGCACCAGTTCGACCCACTTAGGCAAATGGGAAGAATCTTTGTGGTCCGATGTCCATTTCCTGTGATCTTGGTCTTGTTGGAAACACAAGAGATTAATGAACATTCTCCAAGTGTATTTGTAGCTAGATCGTACCTGAGTCGGGCTGTGTGACTCGATCTTTGGCATTGACGCGCACTGGGTGCTAAAGCAGATCCGTGGACTTGAAAAATCCATTTCTTGTACGTATGAACTCCAATTGGGCTGGTTCCAATTTTCATAATTGCTTTGATGAATTAAGATTCCAGAAAAATATATTTTGTACCTTGATTCCTTCTGGTTTGGTTGGGAGAATTCCTTGAACGCCCGTATGTCTGATTCGCGTCGGCTGGGATTCACCTGTCTTGGAAGTTGAATAACTTCTTCACCTGAACTCGGAATGGATTGATTCAACTTCGAAGAGTGCTCTAGTTGAGGCGAGAATGTAGTCAAGGTGGTCGTTTTGCCATTAGAGTTGATCACAGACTTCGTTTGTGCAGGACAAGTCACATGGTTCTTCTCGGAGGATCCCATGATCATATCATAATCAAAATGAAGAAGAAGAGGTGACTGTGAATGTTGATAATGGAGGAGCCGTAAATCAACAAGTCATCACAAGGTATGGTCGTATTATCAACAAACCAAGATATCTTGATGATTATATTCTCTTAGCTGAAATAGAAGGCGAGAAACTCTTACTAACCATTGATGGAGAGCCGGAGAATTACTATGAGGCTATGAATTTGCGAGAATGGGTAGAAGCTATGATAACTGAGATTGACTCCATCATAATAAAGAAGACTTGGGAGCTTGTTGAGAAACCAGATGGGGTGAAGCCCATAGGGTTAAAATGGATTTTTAAACTCAAGAGAAAGGCAGATGGTTCGATGAATAAGCATAAGGCGAGACTTGTGGCAAAAGGCTACGTTCAAAAACAAGGTATAGAGTTCGATGAAGTTTTTGCACCGGTGGCTCGAATCGAAACTATACGCTTGTTTATAGCACTTGCAGCAACAAGAGGTTGAGAGATACACCACTTAGAGTCAAGATGGCTTTCTTAAACGATGATCTCAATGAGATAGTTTATGTAAGCCAACCTGAAGGCTTTGAGAAGAAAGGAGAAGAAAGTAAAGTGTATAGACTCCATAAGGCGTTGTATGGTCTACGTCAAGCCCCTAGAGCTTGGAATGTGAAGCTCGATTGTGTGTTGAAGGAGATGGGCTTTAGAAGATGCGTAAAAGAGACGTCCGTTTATCTTAAGAAAAAGGTGAAGGAGCTCTTAATCGTGGCTATATATGTTGATGATTTGTTCATAACGAGAACGTCACTAAAGGTTATTGAACAATTCAAGAAGGATATGTCAAGAGAATTTGAGATGTCAGATCTCGGGAAGTTGACATATTACCTTGGTATAAAAGTGATTCAAGGAGCTGATGGAATTCGAATAAAACAGGAAGGCTATGCTCATGGAATCTTAGTTGATACCAAGATGGAATCGTGTAACTCGACTCATGTGCCAATGGAGTCAAACAAAAAATTATCAAAAGCAGATGAGGAACCGGAGATAAACGCCACCGAATATAGAAGAGCTATTGGTTGCCTAAGATATCTCATTCACACACGGCCAGACTTGGCATATGCCGTTGGGGTTCTAAGTCGATACATGCAGAGTCGGAGAGAGAGTCATGGACAAGCTCTTAAACACGTTCTAAGGTATGTAAAGGGAACTACCAACTCAGGTTTGTTCTTCAAAAGGGACGGTTCAAGTAAGGTGATTGGATACAGTGATAGTAGCCATAATATTGATGTCGATGATGGGAGAAGCACGTCAGGTCATGTTTTCTACTTTGGATCATCCCCAATCACTTGGATGTCACAAAAACAACCTACTGTTGCATTATCTTCATGCGAGGCTGAATTTATGGCGGCAACGGAGGCTGCAAAGCAAGCAATATGGCCCAAAGAACTGTTGAGAGAGATTCTTAGCAAAGACGAGAAGGTTCTACTAAGAATAGACAACAAATCGACTATCGCACTAACCAAGAACTCGGTTTTTCATGGAAGAAGTAAGCACATCTTGAAGAACTATCATCTTATTCGTGAGTGTGTGGAGAATGGGCAAATCGAAGTTGAACATATTCCCGGAGTAGAACAAAAGGCGGATATTCTTACCAAGCCACTAGCAAGGATTAAGTTCAAGGAAATGAGAGAAATGATTGGAGTTGAAGCAATCGAATCACCCAAAGTTCAAGATGGAATTAAGAGGGTGAATGTTGGATAATTCCATATCTTGAGGAGCAAGATATCTCTTGTCTAGAAGATACTAGAAGAGATAGAGAAAATGTAGTTTGAATAGAAATAGAAGTTTGCTATTTCTTATAAAAGGAAAAGTGTTTAATTCCTAGTAGGTTAAGGAGTAGCTTAAACCTATATATATGTGATGATCTATGGAGTGTTGTTCCATAAGATTAAGAGAGAAGAGATTTAGTTTTTTGAGAGAGTTTTCTAAATCATTAATAAAGAAGTGGAGTTCTTTATAAATCTTTCTTAATAAAGTTTGTGAATTCATACGACTTGAAACTTATAATCTAACCATTTAACCTAAAGGTTCTTATTTAGCCATATAAGGTAGTTTTAGTTATTTGCTTAATTATAATTTTTCTTATGGTTATTGTGCAAATTAACCCCTTGTGTGTTATGCGTAGTATATTGCAGTTGTGCGGTAAAAGACTTAAAGTGAGATATACCAAAAGAAATTAATGAGCAGATTTCTTTTTGAGTCACTGTTATCGGCCACAAAATAGAGAATGCAGGCGAGGGAAGAAGAAAGAAGATTACAGAGAGAGAAATCGAAAAAGAGATATGCTTCCGTCACTTGCGGTTTACAGATGACGCTGGAGTTTCCTTCACCGGCCAGAGTTTAAACCCAAACCCAAAAGTCCCACACTCTAAAATCCCTTCCATTACTCAATTCATTTCCAAAGATAGGATTTTTACTCCTCCTGATTTTGTAATCGACCTCGCTGCTTATGAAACGCTAAAAGACTTATCTAGAACATACATTCTTCATGACACCGGTTAGACCATCGAAGCTTCAGATCTTTACGTTTGATTGTTCTATGATATACTGAAAATACATTGAAATTATGCAGACCCGGGTCCGTTGATACAGCTTAGCTGCGGAATGACATCAGGAGCTCTTGGAGCGTCATGCGTTTACCCGTTACAAGTCGTAAGAACAAGGTAAAAAAACTCTAGATACTGAAATTGTGTTGTTTCCGTTTTTTATGTGATTGTGTAAACAAGTTTGATCCTTTTCATGTCAGAATGCAAGCGGATAGTTCAGACACGACGATGAAGCAAGAGTCTATGAAAACGATGAGAGGCGAAGGTCTAAGAGGTTTCTACAGAGGACTTTCACCTAATCTTCTCAAAGTAGTTCCAGCCGCAAGCATTACGTACATTGTTTATGAAGCTATGAAGAAAAATATGGCTCTGGATTAGCCAAATACAATTTTCTCCGGATTAGCCAAATAAAATATTTGCGACGTTATAAGGGTTGCGAGGGAATTGCGACGAAAGTAGGTTGAACACGTTTTAATTGATTCTTACTTGTTTGTGAGTGTAATATTTTAGCCGCAAATCAGTCGCAAAATTCTTGGAAAATCGTTACAAATTAGTCGCAAACTGAAATGAACATTCTATAAAATCGACATTAATTAATTATATACCTCACATTCTATAATTCAACAAATATGGATAACAATCGAGCTTTGATTCCGGGTCCGGCTGGTGTGAGACAATCAGAAGAAAGAGCAAGGAAAAGACTTGAAGAATCGATGTTGGAAGAATGCAATTCTTATGAGAGACATGTACAGATGGTTAACTGTGTTGTTGAGGCAAAAGATCCAACGTTCACCGATGTCCTTTAGAAGACGACAATTGGAAATGTCAACAAATTAACAGGTATAATATTATTATTAATATATATTAGTAATTACTTGACATTTAATTATATTTCAAAGTTTGTATATATATATATATATATATATATATATATATATATAAGAAACAGAAATAATTATATTTCAAAGTTTGTATATTGTTTACTTGACATTTAATTATATTTTACTTATTCTACGTTGAATATATACAGGTGGACACACACGTGGGTGGACACTGGTAAAAGAGTTGCATAACATAAAACCACAATGGCGTCACGTACCATATGTGATAGCAGTGATTCATAAAATGGAACCTAATGGATTGGGGGATGCGATGGTCATGCTAAAGGTAAAATGTATATATAAGTTATAAGAAAAGATGTTTTTAACAAATTATATATTTAGTAATCGAGAAATGTTATTTGTTTTCCTTGAAGGATCCTACCGGGACTGTACAAGCGAGCATTCATAGGTCCGCCATATCTGATAACAAATATGGGCCGCACATAAAGGAAGGTTCGATATTGGTGCTAAAGGAGGTTGTAGTTGTTAAGTTTGATAGGGCGCAAACTTATCTTAACATTATTCTTAACAACATAAGCAATGTAAGTTAAGTAGAATATATATTTTAAAGGTATTGTATTAAAGATATATCCTTACACATAAATAAAGTTTTTATTTCACAGGTTATATCTAAAGAAAACATGGCTACAGCGTTCATAGAAGAAGGTAGTAGCAGTCGTGTGCATCGAAATCCAAACAATTGGCTATCCCAGGTATATGATGAGGAAGGGTCGACGACGGATGATGGTGAAGAAATTGATGATGAGTAAAACATTACGTCATCAATAAAATAAATGAAAATAAATATGTGTTTATGTTAGCAGTTTATTTATATTAGGTTTTTAAGCAATAATGTACGTACGTTTATGAACATCGATGTTAATGTTAAAATATCATAATATAATATTAATATAAATTTTCAAAAATTTACTTGTAAACCTAACACATTAACTACTAAGAAAAAAAGAAACCAATTAAATCTTACCTTACCAAACTATAAATTATTTTAGTAAAAATACAAATTTGCGACGATTTTGCGTCGACATGTACGTTTGGACGCAAAACCGTCGCAAAATTGCTTCGAAGTTGCGACGGTAAACGGTTGCGACGGATTTGCGACGAAAGTAGGTTCAACACGTTTTAATTGATTCTCATTTGTGTATAAGTGTAATATTTTTGCCGCAAATAAGTCGCAAAAATGTTGGAAAAGCGTCGCAAATTAGTCGCAAAATGAAATGAAATTCTATAAAAACCACGAATGTATGTCATTAATGAACACAACAGAAAAACATTTCTTTCAACAGAAAAAAAAAAATTCTTAATCATCAAATACTATGTCTTATCATGAAATATACACGATTCGAGGATGGATGTACAATCGTCGTGATCCAGAAACCGGCGAAGTGACAAGAGAATTTAGTGAAGGGGTTGACCAGTTTTTGAACCAGGCGGTAAACAACCAAAGGGCGCATGCTGGAATCACCTTTACCGGTAACGTAAAGATTTTTTGTCCTTGCGTGAAATGCAAAAACTTGACACCACATGATACTCAAACTGTTTGGAAACACTTGTTTACAAAGGGGTTTTTACCTAACTACTATGTTTGGTTTTCGCATGGGGAGGATTTTGTTGTTGATGTTCCGGGTAGTTCAAGTACGAGTTATCGTGGAAATATAGAAGGTGTTAGTAATTATGAGGATAATAATTATCAGTATGGTCATGATAATTTTAATGAGTCTTCGTATGGAAATACTGATGGGAATAGGTCTAATGACATGGTTAATGATGCATTTCAAGAAACTACTGGTGCATTTAGTGATAATACTTTTGAAGAACCAAACCCGAATGCTAAAAATTTTTATGATATGTTAGATGCTGCTAGCGAACCTATCTACGAAGGATGTAGAGAAGGGCTATCAAAATTGTCCCTAGCATCTAGGATGATGACAATTAAAAGCGAGGATAACCTTAGTGAAAATTGCATGGATAAATGGGGTGAATTGTTTAAAGAGTACTTACCAGAGGGTAATAACTCTGCTGAGAGTTACTATGAGATACAAAAATTGGTAGCAAGTCTTGGATTACCGTCTGAGATGATTGATGTCTGCATTGATAATTGTATGATTTTTTGGAAAGATGATGCTCAGATGCAGGAATGTCGTTTTTGCTCTCATCCAAGATATAAGAAGACTAGTGGTCGAACGAAAGTCCCGTTCAGGCGTATGTGGTATCTGCCAATAACGGATAGGCTGCAATGATTATATCAATCAGAGCAGACAGCAGGGGCAATGAGGTGGCATGCAGAACATAATTGGGAGGATAGGGTAGTTGCTCATCCATCAGATGCAAAGGCATGGAAACACTTTCACACGGTACATCCTGACTTTGCTGTAGAACATAGAAATGTGTATTTAGGTCTTTGCACTGATGGGTTTAGTCCTTTTAGTATGTCTGGTCGGCAGTATTCGTTGTGGCCAGTCATAGTGACGCCATATAATCTCCCGCCGGAAATGTGTATGCATAGAGAATTTTTATTACTAAGCATTTTGGTTCCAGGGCCTAAGCATCCAAAAAGATCACTTGATGTATTCCTACAGCCTCTTATACACGAACTAAAGCAGTTGTGGCATGTTGGTGTACGCACGTTTGATTCGTCAAGCCGTCAAAACTTCAACATGAAGGCTGTCCTTATGTGGACGATAAGCGACTTTCCGGCGTATGGCATGCTTTCTGGATGGACAACACATGGAAAGTTATCATGTCCTTATTGTTTAGATAAAACCGAATCATTTCAATTGTCAGCGGGAGGGAAAGCTTGCTGGTTTGATTGTCATCGTCGTTTTCTTCTAAGGGCTCATCCTTATAGAAAGAGTAGAACGTTGTTTCGAAATCGAGTTGTTAAAACCTCCCCCTTGGTTTACCCCTCAGGTGAGGAGTTGGAAGAACAAATGGATGGATATGGTGCACAGGAAACTGTAAAAGTTGTAGGTAATTGGCAAAGTAATCCTGCAAATATGCCTGTTGGGTATGGGGTATACCATAACTGGCATAAGAAAAGTATATTCTGGGAATTGCCTTACTGGAAGGATCATCTGTTGAGGCACAACTTGGATGTCATGCATGTGGAGAAAAATTTCTTTGAGAATATTATACACACATTGTTAAATATTGCAGGGAAAACAAAAGACAATCGGAAATATCGTCTCGATCTCGCGGCTTTATGCATAAGGTCAGAGTTACATCTAACAGGGGATGGTAGGGCACCTATTCCCAGTTTTCGACTATCACCTGCTACGAACAATGCTTTGATTAACTGGGTTAAGGAGTGGGTGAAGTTCCCAGATGGATACGTGTCCACTTTTTCAAGGTGTGTTGAACAAGGGGGCAAATTTTCCGGGATAAAGAGCCACGATTGTCATGTGTTCATGCAACGACTACTCCCTTTTGCCTTTCAAGAGCTTTTACCGCAAAATGTCCACGACGCAATAGCAGGTGTTACGTTTAATCCTTGTTACATTAATATTATATTTTGTAAATGTATTAGTTAATAATTAACTTACTCCGGACCGAATTGCCATTTCAGGTATTGGTGCATTTTTCAGAGACTTATGTGCTAGAACCTTAATGAAGGACGAAATCTCGAAGCTGAATTCAGACATACCACTCACTATTTGCAACTTAGAGAAGATATTTCCACCTTCCTTTTTCGATGTCATGGAACATCTGGTTGTACACTTACCTCATGAGTTAGATTTGGGTGGACCAGTCCAATTTCGATGGATGTACCCCTTCGAAAGGTTCTTCAAATATCTGAAGATGAAGGCGAAAAATCTCGCAAGAGTTGAGGGATCAATCATTGTTGGAAGTTTGACAGAGGAGACATCGAACTTCTCTACTTACTACTTTAGCCAAACTGTGAAAACTAAAAAAACCGTCGTAGACGATACGACGATGGTGGGGTTGGCCGAACATTTCACTTAGAGGGTGTACCGGATGTTTTCTGTGATGTTGGTCGAATGGGTGGAAAGGTTAAGGAAACAACGTGGTGTGATTTCAAGCATATGGAAGCTGCCCATACGTATATATTGTTAAATTGTAACTACTTTCAGCCATATGAGAGGTATATATATATATATATATATATATATACATATATGAGAATATATTATTTAATATAAATATATATATACATATACACATCTAATTAACGGGTGTACGTACATGCAGAATGTTAGATGGACAAATACGGGAAGCTTTTCCTGATCTCAATGATGCAGAAGTCCAATCTTTCCTAGAACGTGATTTTGTTGTCTGGATGCGGGAGAAAGTAAGAAACATGCATATTGTATATTAATAAATGTATATATATATATATACATGTATATATATATATATATATATATATGTAGATGTAATTAATTATGTATACTAATTAATTATTTATTTCATTTTGACAATCGGTGGCAAAAAGATCTCGCCACAGTTGGCCTTTATGGGTACATGAGTTTGTTTTGGGGCCGATTGCAAGCATAAAAACGAGTAAGATGTATTGTACTCGCGGCTTTATTTTTCACACATTTGAACATGGTCACAATAAAGCCACTGTAAATTATGGTATTCATGTCCCTGGCGATACCAACTTTTATGGTATATTGAAAGAAATCATCGAGATTGAGTATGCTGGTGTTTTGAACTTGAAAAGTGTATTATTTCGTTGTGATTGGTTTGATCCACACATTGGTGTCGGGGTTAGAACCAGCAAATTTGGAGTTGTTGACGTAAAAGGAAATAGGAGGTACACCGACTAATTTGAGCCATTTGTTTTAGCATCTCAAGCAGAGCAAGTAGTCTTCATTCCTTTGAAGGAATTTACACAGGTTTTTACCAGTTTTAATCTCTATTAAAACAACCTAGTGACAATTCTTTAGCCTAGGATCTAGGGTTTGTAAACAACGCATCTATAAGAACGGATCTCGAATATACCTTGACATTATGGAGCGGAAGATTGTCAGGTTATCGAGATCTGTAGCGCATCAAGTGTTGCGCCTCTACTGATAGTCCACACGCACACAAACTGGAATCCACAAGGATGCAAGTACCTGGAATGGGATCTCTTATCATATATATAGGCACGTGAGAAAACCTAATTGTCCAGTAATTAAACCGGTCCAAATTAAGTCATTAAACCGAAATCCCTATTTCGATTATTGGCCCGTGTCGATCGACACGACTCATTTGTGTCGATCGACACACTCTTTAAAACACGTTTCTTATGTGTATCAAATACACATCATTTGAATCATTATATTAATGATTATTCCCACATTAAGTTTATCCAGTTTGCTTAGGTGTGTGACCCTGTAGGATCATATAATACTAGCAATGAGTTCATAACTCATAGATCATTAGTGGTTTCTAGCAAAACGTCATGACCACCTAGTATCATATGAATGTCTAATCTCGACAACACAACTATGTTTAGAGTGAGTACAAGTATGATTTCAGGACATTCCCAACATCCTTACCCACGCACTCGTGTACGACGGGATCAAGATTGGCTATCTGTGATAAAAGTTAACCCAAGGGGTCGAATTATCGGTGGGTTAGCAGCTGATGCTGATGATCAACCCCCAGTGCAACCTGCTAGAACCGAAGAAGTTTCAATCCCAACGGAGGTAAACACTAATTTGCCAAGAATTGACCCACTCCACAGTGGTCTTGATGTGATATTCGAGGATTCGGATGGAAACGAAGATGAATTTGATGAAGAGCACGAAGAAGAAGATCATGAGGAGGAAGATGAGGAGGAAAATGAAGGGGGAGTAGGAACTTATATTTATGATAATGAAGAAGAAGATTAATGTATCTGTAGCATGTTTTGGTTCAATGTATCTTTTCCTCTTTTACTTTTCCTCTCTCATTTCTTTGCATAGAACTTATATTTATGATAATGAAGACGAAGATTAATAAAAGTAATTGCGAAGATTAAATTTATTTCTACTAATTAAGATTTAAAAAAATTAAAGGATTTGTTGATTCGATTGAGGTACTTTACTTTCTTTGTTTGTTTGAATGTTATTAGGGTTTGATGAGAAAATCCTCCTACTAATTATTCTGATTTATATGTTTGGTTAAAAAAAAGTTTATAAAAAAGTTGCGCTGATAGCCTATAAAGTTGTGATAATCGAGAGAAGTAGAACTGTAGAAGTATGGGTTTATGGAATAGTGACGTGAAAAGTCTTCCTATTGTTTTGGGCTAATTTGCCAACTAACCATGAAAAAGTTTATACTTAGTAGCCCTAATTTCCCTTTCAAAATGGTCGCACACATGTAGAAGAAAAAAAAATTATCTCCATTTTTAGTCATTTTATTTAAAATTTTCAAATTCCTTTTTAAAAATTAAATTCATCTGATATTTATGGCTTTTTATATTTTACGATATATTTTATAATTAATATAAATTATATACTGTTAATAATCAATTTTTCTTCTATATTTCTCTATTTTTCATTTATTACTTAACATAAAATTAGATGAATATTTATACATTCAACCTAACAAAAAAAAAGCAACACAACACAAAAAGAAGATGTTAAGAACATGTAGCCCGAAAACTACATGTTCAGGGTTTAGGGGTTAGGCTTTGCGACGTAATCGTCGCAAAATCGTCGCAAATGATAATACTTTACGACGATTTTGCGACTATTACGTCACAAACTCGTCGCAAAGCCTAACCCCTAAACCCTGAACATGTAGTTTTTGGGTTACATGTTCTTAACATCTTTGATTGGTTATATTAGCAAAAGGGTTAGTAGTATAACCAATACAAACTTTGTTGTTGAAATTATAACATCAATCTATCTATAAAAGAGAGACATTTTAGACCCAAAAAAGCAACACAACACAAAAAGAAGATGTTAAGAACATGTAGCCCAGGTTTAGGGGTTAGGCTTTGCGACGAGTTTGCGACATAATCGTCGCAAAATTGTCGCAAATGATAATACTTTGCGACGATTTTGCGACTATTACGTCGCAAACTCGTCGCAAAGCCTAACCCCTAAACCCCGAACATGTAGTTTTTGGGTTACATGTTCTTAACATCCTTTATTGGTTATATTACCAAAAGGGTTAGTAGTATAACCAATAAAAACTTTGTTGTTGAAATTATAACATCAATAGATAGATATCTATCTACCGTCAGAAACATAAGTATATACATCATACATTTGTTTAAATTTAATTTATTTATATATTTGTTATGATTTAATTTTAATTTATTTATATATTTGTTATGATTTAATTTTTTGAATTTTTGGAATTGTTAGAATGATATGATTTATTAGAAGGTTTAAAATTATATTGTTGATTAGAATAATTTGGATTTTGGAAATTATTATAATTGTTCGGATTAGAATGTTATTTTTTACTATTTATTGAATTATATAATTTAGTATAAATGTTTGTAATATGTTATGACCATAATTACAATTATGAGAATTATTACAATTGTTAGGATTATAAGTTTCTAATGTTAAAATATATTATTAATTTTAACATAAAGTTTTAACATAAATTAAACCAAGTTAACATAAATTTTTATTAATCTTTTTATAATTTTACATAATTGTAGATGATGGGTCGTTCACCCAACGAGTACACCGACCTTCTACAGAGGGACCCTGGACGTAGACCTCCACGTCCTGGATTTCATGCGCATAGAGGCGATGGCGGGTCTTTTTCTTCTATGATTCCCGAGACTCAACCACCGCCGGATGCTCCTCCAGAGGACGATCGTAGAGTTCCGTCGATGAACGATATGATGTTTGCTCAGCTTCTCGTTAGTCCTGCACGCCGAGTACTTCCCGAGCTACATCCTGAGCCGTCCGGCAACCAATTGTGGTACTACATTTTATTTTAAAAATTCATATTTTTATTAATTACATTTATAACTTAACATGTTTTCAATTACTGTTTTTTTCAGGTTCTCGAAAAACAAAGTCTCCAAGTCTATTAGGAAGATTATCGAGCGGGATTTCACCATGCTGCATACGAGTTGGAAGTATGTTCCCGAGGATACGAGGGCCCGGTGGTACAAAACATTTGCGGTAATTAAAGGATTTTTTTTTTCTTTTTTAATTTTAAAATTTATATTAACTTGGTTTTTCTTGTTTTTTTTAGCAAAAGTATTACTGGGACCCCGCGATCAACGGCTTGATTCGGGAACATTTTGATGAAAAAGCGAAGTTATGCCTCAACGACCAAATTGGACGATGGAAGGCCAAGTGGGAGGAAAACCCAGATCCGAAATTCTGTATGCCTCGCTGGTTTAACCCAAACATTTGGGCTGGTCTTGTCGAGTTTTGGGAGATGGACACTAGCAAGCTCAAATCGGACAAGTGTTCTGCCGCTCGATTAACGCCGGTTAACGGTGACCAGCCGTCAAAGCATTGTGCGGGACAAATTTCTTATGAGGAGAACGCGCGAGAGATTGTAAGTTTGTAATTTTTGTTTTGTTTTATGTATTACAAAAATAACATTTTAACAATATTTTTATTTTTAGGCACTAAAAAAAGGAGGTCCCACTACGATGCTAGAGTTTTAATTACATTATAACCTTCTTCTTTTTTTTATTAACATTATTATATTACTAAAAATGTTTTCTATTTTAACCTCCTCCTTTTTTTGTAGATGACTCCAAAAAACCGTAAGGGGAAGATGGCATTTACTGGATCTATCCGGATGAATGACCAAGGTGTTCCGTTTTGTCCCGTTTCCGGCTATCCTACTGATCCAACGCCGAAAAAGACGGTCTTGCAACACCAAAAACAACAAAAGAAAGATGCAAAAATTATCAAGATGTTGCAATCTAGCGATACGGCGTACGATAGGATGTTCGAGATGTTAGCGCGAGATAACCCCCTCTTAGACGAGTTGTTGCAGGAGAAGAGAGCGGCGGCAGAAGCGCAGAGGAGAGCGATAGAAGAGGAAGACAAAGACGAGGAACCGATTGAAAACCAAATTAATTTCGATTAGATTTTATTTCGGTTTTATTTTTATGTTTTTAAACTTTTAAAACTATTGTGTATTTTTATTTATTCTCGAACAGTTTTAGTATTTTAATTATAACTTTTAATTATAAATTTTAATATTTTATATTTTAAAATTAATAATTATTGTAATTTTATTTTTTTTAATCAGATCTACAGAACGTCGCAATTCCGTCGCAAATTTGTTGGTCGCAAAACCGTCGCAAATTATTTTGGTCGCAACACCGTCGCAAATATTTTAGTCGCAAAATATAAGCAAACTAATCGCAAAAAAGCGTCGAATTAAAACCGCAGCTAAAACGTCGCAAAATGTTGCCGCAAATAAGTCGCAAACTTTGCGACGAAATTGCGACGTGTTTCAGATTAGCGACGATTGTGCGATGAGTTTGAGTTTGCGACGAGTCATTCGCGACAAACTCAAAATCGTCGCAATTTTACGTTTGCGACGATTTTGCGACGAAAAACGCCGTCGCAAAAGCACATGTATTCTTGTAGTGAAAGAATATCAAATTTGTTAAAGAATATCAATGAGATGGATAAAATGAGATATGAACAGATATGGTTTACCTTAAAGATTGGTGGAGGAGAAAGCGTCGCAATCTCATCTAGTTGTCGGTGACGGTCTTTGCATTCCACAATGGAATGCAAATGTCCAAAAGATTCTTTTGTTGTGCAGTTATAGAGGTTAATGTGAGAAGACCACCTCTCAAGGCAATTCCTACAATCAAGGAAAGTTGTAATTAGGATAGTAGAATGGAGGAAAGTTGTAATTAGTAAGAAACAAAATAAAATTAACAAAATATAATTTATTTTTGAAATATTGCTCTCATTATATTTTTGCCTGCAAAATCATTAATTAAACTCACGTTGTTGAGATTTTCAATCATCTATGTTTCAATGGATGGCAAAGCTAACCCATTCAATCTCTCTTGTCATATGGTAGACCGCAAATAATTTTGTTATCAGCTTCAACTTCGAATTTTAACTAATAATTTCAAATTAATTTTTTTAAATGAGTAGTTAACATGTTTGCTGAGAGAAAGCCATAAACATTAAAAAAACATTTGAAAAACAAAATCTTACGAATATTATTATTGTAGAAAAAGTTTATAATTTTTTTTAATTATAGCTATGACAAAAATTTAACTAAAAAAGGCCCTCTAAATTCAGGATCCTAAGTGGTGACTTCACTAACTTGTCCTCTGAGTCGGGACAATGACGAAAACATCTTTCAGAAGTCTATGTGCTTCTTCTCTCCTCCTACACACAACCAAAACAACACTATTGCCAATAGGGATGGGCGTTCGGATACCCGTTCGGATTCGGGTCGGGTATTTCGGGTATCGGGTACCCTATGTTTTGGGATATGATACCCTAACGGGTATTACATATATTCGGGTCGGGTTCGGTTCGGGTCGGTTCGGTTCGGGTATACCCGAACTATACCCGAAATAGGTGTTTTTTTTTTTTTCTTTTTTTGTCGAAACCAGAAATAGTTCTGTAGACTTAAAAATGAACATATGAAATATAAAGGAGCAATGCTCAATCAAGTCAAGAAATCGAAGCTACATATGAATGAATAAGTTATAATTCTTAAAAAAAATATGAAAACAGTGAAGTTTAAAAGAACGGTAATTGTTCTAAGGTTTTACCGGAATCATTTCCAAATTTTTAAAATCTAAAAAATTCACTCTTGGTTATTAAAAAAAAAAAAAAAAACTTTTCAATTTTAATAAGAAATTGAATTGAGTTTGTCATACATTATTATTAATACTGACCAATTAATCAATGACATCCAACCCTAACCACTAATGTGTATGTAAAAGAAAAAAAAAGGATCGGGTACCCTATCTTTAAGAAATTGAAACCCGATCGGGTATTTTCACATTCAAGATCGGGTTCGGATCGGGTATTTTCGGGTCGGGTTCGGGTTCGGTAATCGGGTCCGGATAAAACGCCCAGCCCTAATTGCCAACGAATTGTGCCTATATATTTTTGTTCTCTATAACACATCAAATGGACCCATAAGAACTACCAACAAGATTTTTGTAACATCCCGAAACCAAAATTGTGTATTTTGGTAAGGGGTGTCGATCGACACCGAGGGGTGGTGTCGATCGACACCAATCGTGACCGGTTCGGTTTTAAGGAATTAATCGTTCGGTTTGGCGAGTCGGTTTAAGAAAACCCTAGGGCTTCCTTTATAAGCCCGTAGGCAGTTTGTGGCCGTGTGAGGCAGAAAGAAAAGGGGGTTTTCGTGGCTTGCTGTGAAGGAGGGAGAGTTTTGAGAGAGAGAAGTTTGAGAGGAAGAGAAGACAGGTTCGTCTGTCTCGGTAGAAGCAAAGAGCGGTCGATCTAATCGAGTCTGATCAACGTGATATTTTGTAGGTTTGTTCTTCTTCCTCTTAGCTTTCTATAGAAGAAATCCGTTTGTCTTTTGGAGTTGTAGTTTGTGAGTTATGATTGTTTTTCCAAAAGGGGTCTGTGCAGTCTCGGGATTCAATCAGCCTCCTTGGGAAGTGTTTTCCCGGCGTTTCATAGAGAATCAGAGGACGAGCTTGGTGCCGTTGGAAAGCCCTCTCTGTATAGTTTTTGGATTAGGTTTCGGATCCTGATTTAGAGGTAATCTCCGTTCTCGGTGTTCGTTTGATTTCAGGGTGATGGTTCTGAAACCTCTGTTTTTCCTGTTTTGATTAGCGAGATTGCGGGTTGTTTTCCCGTCGATCTGTGTGGAGTAAGGAGGCGTTCTATACACCGTTGCGAAGCTCTCGGTGTCTAGTTTCCAGATCAGGTTCTAGAACTTGATTTGGTGAAGGAAGTCGCGAGTTATTTCCTTCTGTTTCGGTCGGGTTTCCTTGTTCAAACCGTTGTCAAGGTGAGTGCGTGATCGTGATATGGAATTAGGCTATTAGGGGAATTGATTGAGTTTTATGGTTGATTTGAATCGTTTCTGTGTGTCTCCCGTGTGGATTAAGTGTTTATGAATCGTGATGATTTCGCGAGATAGAACGGGACTCGAGCCGTGAGAGGATTTGGCTCAGTTCAGGTTCTGCGAGATCGTGTCGATCGACACCTAGTGGTAGTGTCGATCGACACGGGAGTTTCTGATCACGAAGGATCGGTTGCTCGAGTTGTGCATCGATCGACACCTAGAGGTAGTGTCGATCGACGCCACTGTCTCTGATTGAGACTTGTGTTTCAAGAATGGAGTGTCGATCGACACCAAGTGGGTGCGTCGATCGACACTCAGTCGTTTGTGAAGTGTGTGTTTTAGATTGGGGTATCGATCGTCACCATGTGGGTGCGTCGATCGACACCAGACGCTGGATTGTGGATTATCGATTGTGTTGTTCGATAAATTATGTGTTGTGAATTGATTACTGTATTATTTAATTGTGTACTGTTAAAGTAATTAATGCTCGCTAACTGTGTTATTTGGTATCTTGTGGATTACCGTTAGTTATGAACTATTTCATTGTGAATTGGAAATTGGCTAATCCTGTTTAAATGTTGATAATTGGAATATTATTGGCTGTTGATTAATCGCGTAGAATTGATAGTCTAATTCCTATTTTATATCTGGTAGACGGGATGACCGCTCCACTGAGTATTTATGATAATACTCACGCAACTCTGTTTTTCCTTTTTGAGTTGCAGGTAGTGAAAAAAGTGTGATCGCGGAATCATGGCAGAGGAAGAGGATGATTAGGAAGTATGTGTTGTTTATGTGTGTTGGTTTAGTAGAACCTGGTTTAGGTTGCTAGAATGTTGAGTTGAATTGGAATTGGTTTAATGATTTATTGTTTTCTGTTTTCCGCTGGTTAATGTGTTGTTTAAAAAAAAAAAATGCGGATGTTACATTTTGGTATCAGAGCCCTTACGGTTCTAGGGCTAGTAGTGTTTGGGATGAACTGAGACTATGTGTTTAATTGATTATGTGTGCTTAGTCAATTGTAGTCTTAGAATCATCCTCTTCAAGCCTTTAAAGAGATTCCGCGGTAAGTGGTTGTGTTTTCTAATTGTGAATTCTAGTCTCCTAGAATTGTTCTTGTGATAAGTGCAGTGTGCCATGGCTAGAGTTCCGAGAGGCCGTGGTGGCAGAGCTGGTGGCCGTGGAGGCCGGAGTTGTGGTTTTGGTCATGGTTGTGGTCTGGGCCGTGTGGCTAAGTCGTTCGAGTGGGAGACTCAGAGTGAGTCATCGGATCAGGTGGTCGGTCCGCCTGTGTATCAGGAGTTGTCAGAGGGCTCTGTCAGTGTATCAGATGGTTCAGCTGGAGCGAGAGTTAGTGCTAGAGCGTCGGGTGCGGCGAGAGGTCCAGGTGCAGGTGGTGCTTCAGGCGGAGCTCAGGATCCGGAGGATCATGTGTCTAAGATGTTAGCGTTGATTTTGGAACGTTTACCGGGTGCAGTGCCAGTACAGACTCTAGTGGAGGCCCGGAGGGAGCAGTATCTTTCATGGTCTAGTGAGTTATTGCTCATGGGATACTTGTCATTCTCGGGTAGAGGGAGGCCAGAGGAGGCCAATGAGTGGAGATGGAAGATGGAGCGTAGGCTTCGTATTCTCCGATGTCCTGAGGATTTCTGTGTGGACCATATTGGTCAGTTTTTTGAGATTATCCCAGGATGGGAACGTTGTGACTATACCACGTGAGGCAGCTCTAATCAGAGGAGATGTGTGTTCTCCTGTGTGCTTATTGGGAAGCATGTTCCCGGAATAAGCAGCGAGGGATGTAAGATCTCTTGCGGGGATGTGAGACCCCCAGATACCGTTGGCTCGAAGGAGGTGTCCCGAGAGTGTGAGCGGTATATTTTGTGTGTGGATTAGAGGGAGCCTCTGAGGTCAGGGAAGGATCTCGTGTGGTATCGGCTGTGTCAGGCCGGGATTTTTGGTCCATGTGGGACGATTGCGGAACGAGAGGGAATCTCGTATGGTGTTGGCTGGAGCAGCCAAGATTTTTGGGTCTGTGATAGACGGTTCGGAGGCTCAGGTTATGAGTCGGAGTATTGCTGGTAAGGTTGGGCCTATAGTTGAGTTCTGGAACAGATGTAGCATTCAGAAAATCCAATCTGTACTGACGGACGGCTGTACATGTTCTTGTTTGATTGTTGTACAGTCAACTGTCAGACCTAGTTGGGCTAGGTATAGTCTGGACTGACGGGCGATTGTACATGTTCTTGTCTGATTGTTGTACGATTGACCGCCGGACCTGGATGGATTAAGAATGTCGCATCATGGGTTCTGGATAAAACTAGGCAAGTGTTGGGCATTTCCAGTTGTGGTTATGTTTGTGTATGTTTTGGTGCTTGTGGTAAGCACAGGAGGTGGCGTCGTGATCCGGGATCACCTGGACGCGTTTGTGATTATATGCATAGTGGATATCGTGGAGTGTTCGAGGAATCCTGAGGATCAGGAGCTTATGGTGTTTGGTTCTGGAGAGAATCAGGAGCAGAGCTGGATGAAAAATCGAGCAGTATTGTTTAGAGGAGCGCCGGTTTGGTTGCGAGAAGGCAGATGGGAGTATTCCAAGGTTCGAGGTTCGCCACAGATGGCATTTTTGTATGTTTTCAAGGAAGATGTGGCTGGTTGGTTATGGCGTGGTGAGAAATCAAATTATGGGTTACGATTAATCGTGCGTGTTCTTGTTTGATTGTTGCGCGGTCAGTCTGTTAGACCTAGTCTGGGTTAGGAGGATACTGTGCAGAGCGAGCAAGGAGTGTTTCAGGTTATCGGGAAGATTGTCGGAGTTATCAGGATCAAAAATCGACAGAATCTGCGTATCGTCACGCGTGCAGGAGTGCTTAGAGCATTGTGGGATTCAGGAGGGGAATCCGAGTCGTGAGTTGGTTGAAGCAGTCGGTTCAGTTCAGGTCCCTCCGAGCGGGACAGGCAGGGTATCGGCTAAAGGTTGTGAGCGCTGAGGCGTCAGGAGTGGTTTTGGGCCCTTGTTGGGCAGTTCAGTTCGGTGATCAGTGCTTAATATTTTTTTGCTCTAGGGACTGCGGTCCCGAATAACTCAGGTGTTGTGAGGAGAGGTGAGCTTTCCTGTGTGTTGTGTGGGGATGTGAGATTCCCAGACACCATTGACTCGAGGGATGTGTCCCGACAGTACGAATGGTATGTGTTCCTGATGGGCTGTAGGATGCGTCCTATGGGTGCCAGGTGTAGGCTGAGTTAAGAGCAATAGATATTCGGGGCGTGCGAGGAGTTTGGTTTGGCTTGGTGCTTCGAGGTTGTGGTTTGGTTCTTCTGGGAACCGTTTGTTTGGCCGTGTGTTCGGCATGAGCAGCTTTGTTTTCCTAGAGTAGATTGCGTGTTGCGTGTTGTTATCAAGGGAGGTATTCTGAGTTCCGGATGCTTGTCTCGTATTTGTTGATTACTCTAAGGAAGTATTTTTCCTATATAGAGCCAGAGCTTGAGGGAGACGTCCTGAGAGTGGAGTGGCATCGGCATCGTTACCTCGAGGGAGACGTCCTGAGAGTGTGATGATGACGGTAAATATGAGTAATCGATAGTTGACCGTGGCATGAGAATGGAACGGAATACAGACCTCGATGATATTCTTGTGCATTCGGTTTCGACGACCGGGATATCGGATGTAGTGTCTTGGTTGTGCATGTTCTTGTTTGATTGTTGCACAATCGATCGATCCAATTCTGGGTCTACAGCTGGTTGTACATGTTCTTGTTTGATTGTTGTGCGATCATTTGGACAGATCTAGGCGGGATTAGGAAAGCATTGCGTTTGGTATTTCGGGCTAGGGACTTTGCGCGTTCCTTTTTGATTCTATTGTGGAGGTGGTTAGGCGTTTTAGAATTTATTGCGGATGACTCATGATCTGGAGACGGTGGTTTTCCAGAGTATGTATCGGGGACGGTGGTTTCCTGTATACATGCTGAGAGACGGTGGTTCTCTCCAGGAGACGGTGGTTTTCCTGTGTACTTATATTGGGACGGTGGTTTCCTTTATAGTACTGAGCGCATATATTGGGACGGTGGTTTCCTCTATAGTGCGGGGAGACAGTGGTTTCCCGAGGGGACGGTGGTTCCCTATAGTGCGGGGAGACGGTGGTTTCCCGAGGGGACGGTGGTTCCCTAGAGTGTGTGGATGAGTCAAACGTAATAAATGTCTAGAAAATGCGTGTTTAGTGTGGGTTGGTTGTGGAGTGTTGAGATTTTTGTGTAAATCTCTAGTGTCTGGCCGGTGCGGGCCAGAGTGGAGTCTCGTGTAGACTTGTGTTTTGGGGATTAGGCGTGCTTTTCCCAGTGGTTTGGGCCGGTGCGGGCCCGAGTGGAGTCTCGAGTAGTCTTGTGTTTTGGGATTCGAGGACGAATCCAGTGTGGTGGGGGAGAATTGTAACATCCCGAAACCAAAATTGTGTATTTTGGTAAGGGGTTTCAATCGACACCAATCGTGACCAGTTCGGTTTTAAGGAATTAATCGTTCGGTTTGGCGAGTCGGTTTAGGAAAACCCTAGGGCTTCCTTTATAAGCCCGTAGGCAGTTTGTGGCCGCGTGAGGCAGAAAGAAAAGGGGGTTTTCGTGGCTTGCTGTGAAGGAGGGAGAGTTTTGAGAGAGAGAAGTTTGAGAGGAAGAGAAGACAGGTTCGTCTGTCTCGGTAGAAGCAAAGAGCGGTCGATCTAATTGAGTCTGATCAACGTGATATTTTGTAGGTTTGTTCTTCTTCCTCTTAGCTTTCTATAGAAGAAATCCGTTTGTCTTTTGGAGTTGTAGTTTGTGAGTTATGATTGTTTTTTCCAAAAGGGATCTGTGCAGTCTCGGGATTCAATCAGCCTCCTTGGGAAGTGTTTTCCCGGCGTTTCATAGAGAATCAGAGGACGAGCTTGGTGCCGTTGGAAAGCCTCTAGTTTTTGGATTAGGTTTCGGATCCTGATTTGGAGGTAATCTCCGTTCTCGGTGTTCGTTTGATTTCAGGGTGATGGTTCTGAAACCTCTGTTTTTCCTGTTTCAATTAGCGAGATTACGGGCTATTTTCCCGTCGATCTGTGTGGAGTAAGGAGGCGTTCTATACACCTTTGCGAAGCTCTCGGTGTCTAGTTTCCAGATCAGGTTCTAGAACTTGATTTGGTGAAGGAAGTTGCGAGTTATTCCCTTCTGTTTCGGTCGGGTTTCCTTGTTCAAACCGTTGTCAAGGTGAGTGCGTGATCGTGATATGGAATTAGGCTATTAGGGGAATTGATTGATTGTTATGGTTGATTTGAATCGTTTCTGTGTGCCTCCCGTGTGGATTAAGTGTTTATGAATCGTGATGATTTCGCGAGATAGAACGGGACTCGAGCCGTGAGAGGATTTGGCTCAGTTCAGGTTCTGCGAGATCGTGTCGATCGACACCTAGTGGTAGTGTCGATCGACACGGGAGTTTCTGATCACGAAGGATCGGTTGCTCGAGTTGTGCATCGATCGACACCTAGAGGTAGTGTCGATTGACGCCACTGTCTCTGATTGAGACTTGTGTTTCAAGAATGGAGTGTCGATCGACACCAAGTGGGTGCGTCGATCGACACTCAGTCGTTTGTGAAGTGTGTGTTTTAGATTGGGGTATCGATCGTCACCATGTGGGTGCGTCGATCGACACCAGACGCTGGATTGTGGATTATCGATTGTGTTGTTCGATAAATTATGTGTTGTGAATTGATTACTGTATTATTTAATTGTGTACTGTTAAAGTAATTAATGCTCGCTAACTGTGTTATTTGGTATCTTGTGGATTACCGTTAGTTATGAACTATTTCATTGTGAATTGGAAATTGGCTAATCCTGTTTAAATGTTGATAATTGGAATATTATTGGCTGTTGATTGATCGCGTAGAATTGATAGTCTAATTCCTATTTTATATCTGGTAGACGGGATGACCGCTCCACTGAGTATTTATGATAATACTCACGCAACTCTGTTTTTCCTTTTTGAGTTGCAGGTAGTGAAAAAAGTGTGATCGCGGGATCATGGCAGAGGAAGAGGATGATGATACACGTTTTGGTATCACCTATGACCGACGTAGCAAAGGCATTTCCAAATTAGAATTGTTAATTTCCTTTTTTATATTAGAGATGAGCTTTAGGTGTTTTTTCCTTTTCAATCTCAGTTTACTTATGTACGTTGGCCTATAAAAGTGTCTTTTGATTATGAATAAGAATTATCTTCCAACAATTAACCTAATTCTCTAAGAGAGACTTGGGTTAAAGGAAGCTTTGCTAATCTTCTCCTACGTTAATCACGGCGCCTATCACAAGATCTAAGACAAAGGAACAAGCTTGTGAGGCACAGTTACTAACGTGGCTACAAGAACGTATCAATTTGGTATCAGAGCATATCGATTCAATGGGAGAGAACGATTCTGTTGTGGCACAACTTGCAAGGTTAGTTACAAAGATAGAGAGTATGGATGCAAAGATGGATGAGAAGTTGGGTCCAATGCAATCATCGCTCGAAGCACTTCAAGAGAAGACAACGGCTCAAGAAAAAGCACTTGCGACTGTTCAAAAAGAGGTGCGGGAACAAACTCATGAAGCAATTACACTAATACGACAAGAACATGTGGCGTTATGCAAGGAGCTTGGGGTTGAGCATACTGCGCTCGCTGGAAAAGCAGAGGCACTCGCCTCCGCAACTGAAAGTGATGCGGTGGTACGAGGCATACTTTCAACACCAACCTCCAAAGATGAGCCATCTGCCCTGTTACAAAGTGGTAACAAGGGTGTGGCTTCCAAAGGAGTGAATGGTGGAGGTCTGGTGGGAATGGTGAGAGACGACCCAAAATTTTCTTTCTCTGGTGGTCCGTGGCCCGTACGTGCTGTGGGAAGAGAACGAGGTCACCGTCGAAGTGATGGCGGAGGCGAATGGCCAGTTAGATCAATCGGAGCACCACCTAACGACACTAATCCTGGTTCGTTACAAGGTGATTTTCGCAGCGCCATTAATGCAACTCCTTAAAAAGACCAGCTTCGCTTGGACTAATGAGGCAGAGGGAGCTTTCCAAGTTTTGAAACAGTTACTTTCAGAATCACCTGTGTTAGCACTTCCAAATTTTACGCAAGAATTTGTAGTTGAATGTGACGCATCTGGAAGTGGAATTGGTGCTGTCCTTCAACAATGTGATCACCCTGTTGCTTTCTTTAGTCGGAATTTGGCTGAAAGACACACTAAGCTTGCAGCGTATGAACGGGAGTTGATTGGTTTGGCGAAAGCAATACTCCATTGGAGACCATACTTGTGGGGAAGAAGATTCAGCATCCGCACCGACCACTATAGCCTTAAATTCTTACTAGAACAACGCTTATCCACGTCTCCGCAAATCCACTGGATTAGTAAGTTATTGGGATTTGATTTTGGTGTTGAATTTCGGTCAGGAGTCACAAACAAGGTGGCTGATGCTCTATCGCGACAAGGTGACAATACGACCGAAGAAGCTTGTATGCTTCATGACTTAAGCACTAACAACAAAGGGATTTTGGCTCGTCTTAGAATTGAAGTAAACACTAATGTTTTTCTCTCTGCATTACGCGATAGAATTTTACGGGGCGAGGAATCAGGCATGTGGGAAGCTCGTGATGGGCTAATTTTCCGTAAAGGTCTTGCTATCTCAACACCGACTCTGTTCTTGTACATGGAATTGTTGCAGGATTTCACAATTTTGGCCATGAAGGTATACAGAAAACTATGGACAGAGTACGATGTGATTTTTATTGGCCAGGTTGGAAGAAAACTGTGCAAGAATTTGTGGGAAATTGTCAGATTTGTCAAAAAAACAAGTGGGAGACACTTCAGCCAGCAGGTTTAATGCAACCATTACCGGTTCCTACAAAGATTTGGTCTGATATTTCAATGGATTTCATTGAGGCTTTACCAAAAGTTTCTGGAAAAACAGTGATTTTTGTCGTTGTCGACCGATTTTCGAAGTATGGCCACTTCATGGCTCTGAGTCATCTGTATTCCGCAGTTACAGTTGCGCAAGCTTTCTTTCGTGATATTGTACGCTTACACGGAATCCCAGAGACGATTGTCTCTGACCGCGATAAAGTCTTCCGTAGTATTTTTTGGCGTGAGCTGTTCCGTTTGTTGGGAACAAAATTGTGCTTTACTACAGCGTATCGACCTCAATCTGACGGGCAAACCGAAGTCGTCAATAGAACTTTAGAAATGTATTTACGATGTGTGACAGGAGATACGCCTCGAAAATGGTTGGATTGGCTTCCTTGGATAGAGTACTGTTACAATACATCGTTTCATACTAGTCTCAAAACAACACCATTTAAAGTTGTGTATGGAAGAGAACCTCCGCGTTTGTTGGATTATGCGACGGGAAGCTCGCAAGTTGATGAAATAGATGTGGCATTGGAGAAGAGAGATGAGTTTCTCACCATGGCAAGAGAACGCTTATTGGAAGCGCAAAACCGAATGAAATCTACTTATGATACTCACCATCGTGCGGTCGAGTTTAATGTGGGAGATTGGGTATGGTTAAAGCTTCAACCGTATCGTCAACTAACAGTGGCGCGAAGATCATTTACAAAATTGTCTCCAAGGTTTTATGGCCCTTTTGAGATAATTGAACGCATTGGGACGGTTTCATATCGTCTACGTTTACCAGAGGGAACACGCATTCATGATGTGTTCCATGTGTCCCTTCTTAAAGAACATAAAGGAGAAAAGACACAGCAAATTGTAGTTTTACCACCGGTTTTACAAGGAAAAGTGGTGCCAGCTCAACCGGTCAAGCTTCTTAAGGCAAGGTTCATCAGAGGTAAACGTCAAGTGCTTGCTCAATGGACTGCAGATATTATAGATGATTCTACTTGGGAGGACGCAGACAAGTTAATCGAAGCATATCCGGAATTGGAGCTTGAGGACAAGCTCCTTGTCGAGGAGGGGAGAAATGATACACGTTTTGGTATCACCTATGACCGACGTAGCAAAGGCATTTCCAAATTAGAATAGTTAATTTCCTTTTTTATATTAGAGATGAGCTTTAGGTGTTTTTTCCTTTTCAATCTCAGTTTACTTATGTACGTTGGCCTATAAAAGTGTCTTTTGATTATGAATAAGAATTATCTTCCAACAATTAACCTAATTCTCTAAGAGAGACTTGGGTTAAAGGAAGCTTTGCTAATCTTCTCCTACGTTAATCACGGCGCCTATCACAAGATCTAAGACAAAGGAACAAGCTTGTGAGGCACAGTTACTAACGTGGCTACAAGAACGTATCAGATGATTAGGAAGTATGTGTTGTTTATGTGTGTTGGTTTAGTAGAACCTGGTTTAGGTTGCTAGAATGTTGAGTTGAATTGGAATTGGTTTAATGATTTATTGTTTTCTGTTTTCCGCTGGTTAATGTGTTGTTTAAAAAAAAAAAATGTGGGTGTTACAATTTTATACAATCATATATAGTATAATCTTGATACACCAATACTAAATACCTCTTATTGTCCTCCACGTCTTGTTTACGCTCTTGAATTTGAAGTTCCATTATGTGAATAAGCGTTGCTTGAGCCTCGACATAAAGAGAGAAAATTGAAAAAAAAATCGATAACTGATAAAAAAATGTTCTTGATTGAAACAAAAAGAGATCTTTCTTACTTGGTGAGGCCTCAAGGAATTGAGAAGATGATGCGAGTTCTTGAAAATCGATGAGATTTCACCGATTCTCTTTGCGTATTGAGATGGTCTTTCAACAAGAACATCATCAGCAAGCAATAAATTTTGAGGTAATTTGGAAAATCAATTAATCAATGAAATTAAAGTTGGTCATAAAATGCCATAAAAGTAAAAAAGACCAAAAAAACATTGGACTAGATGTGAGAAAATAAGAGGTATAGTAGAGCTCACGATAAGAACGTGAGACTTGCCACACCTTATCACTTTTATCCGTTTTATCGGGTTAATGACAAAAAATGAATTGTTTAGTTCTATTCTTAAAATTATGAGAATCTCTAATCCATTTTAATCACTCTAGGCAGATTGATGGATTGTTGGGATTATTTTCATTTATTTCTTTGGTAGTCTCCTTCTTCTCTTTTTTAGTTGAATATTTGTATGCAATTCGAATTGATAGAAGAAAAAAAAGAAAGAAATTATTAATGCCAATTTAGTAATGATCAAAATCATATTCTTTCGAGCTTAATTAAATCATTGGAAAACATGCCACATGCAAAGTTAAACAAATAAAACTAAAGTTATATTAGCAATCAGTTGAGTGTATATATATTTAGATGTACAAGATGCTTTAACTTTGTATATGTTTAGATTAATTAGAAAACTAGTCAATGACCTGAAAAGGATTGGATAAGATAAGGATATTTGAAAGGTTGGTTTCATTCTTCTTGCAACTTCTTCCCTTAATTTATTTTTCTTGACCTGTTGAATATTTCCCTAATTGTATAATGTTACCTATTTTACAGAAAATGTTATAACTTGGGATGGGTATAGCCAAATATAAAATAACAACTAAGTAGGTGATCATGTTGTCACTAGTTGATTCGATATTTTACAAAGAAGATTAATCTATTTCTGGAAAATAATTGGCACCTTATGATCGAACATGTCACCTAAAAAGGTGAACTTATCATATCGCATCAATTTTGGACAAAATATTCTCACACCACTTTCTTAAGTATATGATGCAATTATGGCTCTGAACGGTAACAACAGAATGATTAAATTTATGGCAGAATGATTAAATTTCTAGCAGAATCTGGCAGAATAAAAGAAAGTTAAATGGTGTCAGTAGAACCATTATACCAATAGCAGAATCTCACAGAATAAATAAAATAATAAAATTAATTTATAAATATTCGAGAATCTCACAGAATAAATAAATGGTGTCAGTAGAACCATTATACCAATGGTAGAATCATTCTAGAGACAAAAACTGACAGTATAATCATTAAACTGATAGTAGAACCATTAAACTGACTGTATAACCATGTAATGTGAATGGTGTTGGTATAATAATTATGCTGATAGTGGAAGCATTCCACGGATACCATTTTGACCCTATGTTTCATCAATTTAGACGAAGGATTAGATGTCACTAACCTCTACAAACGATAAGATTTTAAAAGTTTTTGTTTTATGGGTCGATGTTGGTGATTGATTTTCAGTAAGTGTGTTTAAATTTTTAACCACATTCGTATGTAGTGTAGACAATTTGCAAACTTAAGTTTCTCGAAATTTTTCGAGATTTCAAGAAATGCATTTAAAACTATATATACATATATATATAGATACACCACCGTACACGAAGTTCTACATTATAATTTGATATATGGTTTGTGTAGGATGGTCCAAGCTAGGTCTACCCTAGTTACTTGCTAAAATTATTATTCTTAATTTTTAAATTATAATTTGATATATGGTTTGTGTAGGATGGTAGCATTATTTGATCAAACACCATGACCGTGAAATTATAAAAATAAAATTGAATTAAATGGGAATCGGTTTAGATAAACGACAGATCCATGTCATGCATGTGTTTCTGATTTTTATTCATCAATTTAGTTCAATTTGATTTCGTAGATGTATACAATACGATTAATTGATATATTTACCCAAAAAAATACGCTTAATTGATTTATGAGTGAATTCATTTGAATACCTGAGATCGCCACAATACCTTCCCCCAAAGTCGCCATATTTTAGATTTGATTTTGCAAACTCGTTCTTTTATATATATATAGGATAAAAATGCAAAGTAATTCAAGAAGATATTAACAAGAAGCTCGATAATTGACGTAGCTAACATTATTTTTATTTTATTTTTGCTAAACAGCTAACATTATTTTCATTCGTTTTCTTGTTGGTACTTGTGTTTTGTTTTATATTATAAAGCTACATACAATTATGGAGAGGTCTTATTGGCCAATAATTAATCATATTGGCCACACTACTCTATTATTTAAATTCCAATTGGTTCAACATATACGATATTTTCTTCGACAGTTATTTTATACTCCCTCCGTTTCAATATGTATGATTTTTTAGAACTTTTGCACATATTAAGAAAACATATTAATTTTGATCTATTAATACATTGTTTTTTGCACTAAACAATTTTCCATAAATTTAAGCCAATAGTAGCTCAATAAAATCAATTAATGTATCTTGAAGTTTACAATTCATATTCATTAGTTCTTAAAAACTACATTGAAAATTGAAAACATCATACATTTTGAAACAAAATTTTTTTCTAAAAAATCATACATATTGAAACGGAGGGAGTACTAAATGATAAAATAAAAATTTCATAAATGTAGTTGCAAGAAGATTCGAAACTAAATATCACTTCTTTCCTTCAGCAGAGTATTTACTTGTGAATTTATACTTGGAAGTTGTTTTAGTTAGTTAAAGGGAATAAATATATGTATACACAATGAATTTGCCCTTTTAGCACAATGCGTAAGTGCATGGTTGCATCTTCTATGCATGCACGCGACATGATAACCCCATATACAAGTTTAGGCTAAGAACAATTCAAGTATTGTTCATAATAATTATTATTTATGCTATATTTTAAAAAATGAATTTTATTAGCCTACAACGATCATATACTATGCGTTGGGTCATTTAATTTGTGTCTATTATTTACAATAATGGCCACGAACGACTATACAAGAATATATATATTTAAACAAAAAGTTTCAGTCGTCCTTGTATATATATAACTCTAGCACGAAGATTTATTCGGGACCCCATATATTTTCCTATGATCAGATGATTGTCCAACAGATTTACCAATTATAACAAGAAAAATCCTTTTTTTAATATTATCTAGTGTGATGGTTATTGCATTCCATTTTGCCCATATTTACTGTATTAGTAAGTATCAGTGTTACGTAACATGATATGTATAAATAATTTTTATCTAAAAAATATGATCGTAATAACCAATGGCAGAGCTAGGTAAGAAGGAGGGGGGTCAGGTGACCTCCATAACTTATATAATTTGTTGTTTGTGGATGTGTGTAATAAGTATCGTTTGGATGATTTGGTAGTAAGATTGTGTAAATGATCCCCTTGATATGTGTTCGACCCTTGCTCTTTGCACCTTTTAGAATATATTTTTCATCTCATTATTGGTTTATCATGTGTTAACAAATGTTCACCACCATATGTTCAAATTTTGGCTCCGCCACTGGTAATAATGGTATACCTACCATTGTAAATATTTGGCATCTTTTGTCTATTACGTATTTTCACATCAAGAGGCTAAAAATTTGGGGGACTTGGATGACGTGTCGAGATATTGACGCCTTAAAAGATTTTATAATTGTTAAGATGAGGTCCGGTCCAGTGGGTCCAGCTTTTGTTGACAAGCCATATGTCGCCTATTCACATGTATTTAATTATAATTGAAGAATTAAGAAAAAAAAGTCATATCAATCAATTCAACACAAACTCAAGTTAAAGCAAAGACTAAATACGCAAAACAATAACCTGAGAGGAATAAGAATATTTAGTGGAGAAAATAATTGTGCAAGAATTACGGGTCCATTTGAAGGTAATTGAGGAAAATACTACTAGTGGTTTTCATGTTTTTTATATTGTTTTAGAATTCTCTTAATTTTTGGGGGTAGATTTCTTTAGAAACGTTAGTTTTTGTTTTATCTTGATAAAGAAAATGGTTGACAAATTGAAAAAGGAAATGAGTCATTATGGAAACAAACGAATCCCACAAATTGCTTATAAAAGAAAATAATTAATGTGAAGTGAACAAGTGATGTCCCTATTAGTCCACGTGAAGTATAATCTGACGTGTTTAATTTACTGAATTAGAGGTGCAATAATCCGACGTGTCATACTGCTTTCGACAGTCCAATAATTTGTGTTCAGCGTCTGGGCCATGTTCCCCTGCGGACAATCCCATTATATACTACTATCATATCACAAAAACACTGATATAGTGTTTTTAATTATGTAAATCAGCATTTTCAAAACATTAATTTAATTTGTTATAACTCCGATTGGGTCAGATTTATTGAAAATCAAAAAATATCTACGAATTCTTTAAGGAAAACAAATAAAATAGATACTAAAGTAAACCGGTTCACAGTTTTTGTATTTCTATGGGTATCGAAAACATTGAAAAAAGATTCCAAATGAAAATCAAATGGTTAGTTCAATTTCTTTATCAAGATATCGACCGATCCACTCACACCAAATGTGTGTAAAAGATATATATTTCCGGTTCATTAAGAGAATATTATATTACCGGTTTATTCTTCTTTTTCTCAACAAAAGATAAACCGATTAATTATGGTCGGTATAAACCTGGTACAGTGTATAGTCTTGGTCAAACGCTGATTAACTTTGGTTTAGTGTTAACAGTTACAACAAGATTCAAGGGTCAACTTTATCATACACAGAATGTAGAAAAAAAACTCTATTGTCCATCTAAAGTAACGAACGCATCCTTTAGAAGTCTATGTGCTTCTTCTCTCCTCCTACACACAAACACAACAACACTATTACCAATCAATTGTGCTTATTTATAATCTTGAATAACACATCAAAATAAATATAACACATTTATGAGATATTTGTGAGTTTATGTAAAATCTAAAATATGCCTTTCTTTTTGTCAGTCTAATATATGATAGAATATGAAATATATTTTGGTGGCTATTAATAAATTGTGATGAAGTTTACTAGTTGTTATATCCAATGTACATTAAATTCTTCAATCACACCCTCTTTTATTTAACAAAATTTAAATAGAATCTACAAAATCCGTTAATTGAATACCAAACAAATTAGAGAAAGAAATATGAACAAATATCTTATCTAAGGCCATGACCAACGCAGACACCGGAGGATCTAATGTGATTTTTAAATTATTAAAACACACACTCTCTCTTCTTTTTACTTAACTTTATATCTTCTCTTTCATCCTTTTACTCAACTTTTATTAATTTTATATTTAAACACTTTTTTTTCCTTTTAAACACACTCTCCAAAAATCCAATATTAGATCACTCTCTCTCCAAAAGATCTAATTTTATCCACAAAAACACTCTCTTTCTTCCTTTTACTCAAATTTTATATTTCAATATACCCCACAAAAACACTCTCTTTCTTCCTTTTACTCAAATTTTAATACTTTTATATTATAAGAACACCACTTTAGATCCTCCGGTGTCACCAATGGTCATGCCCTAACAACGCTAAATTTTAAGATAACATTTTATCCAAACAGCAATAAATTTCAAGGTACTTTTGGAACAAAATTAATCAAATGAAATTAAAGTTGAACATTAAATGCCATAAAAGTAAAAAAGACCAAAAAACAATGAACTAGATGTGAGAAAACAAGGCTATAGAGCTCACGATAAAGAACATGAGACTTGCCACACCTGATCACTTTTATCTTTCTTTATCTACTTTTATCCGTTTTGTCGTTTACTTGTTGAAGTCGTAACTCACATAACCAATGAGCTTATCTCTTCACCACTAATCTCTATAAAAATGATCTCAAAACTCCTTCAACACAAAAACCCATTTCATAATCTTCAACAACAATCAGATCACAAAACCCATTTTCGAAAAAAAATCTCACCTTTAATCTTCTTCTTCTATTTGCTCTGTTTTTTGTTCAAGAGCTCTGTTTTTATCATCATCAATGGCGTCAAGGAAGCTTTTTTTTGTCAAACCTAAATACATCTATCCAGTTCCCGAACAAGAGATCATGTCTGAAAACGATGATAATGTCTTTGAATTCGATGAATCTGATATTCATCATATAGGCGATCATCAATCACCGAATTCATTTGACGCGAAGAGATCGATCATCAATCACCGATTACGTAGAAAACCGGCGAAAACCGGAGATTCCGATAATCGGAAAACGCCACAGACCGGTTCTCTTCCGGTTAACATTCCGGATTGGTCTAAGATTCTGAGGAGTGAGTATAGGAGTCATGTAGTACCGGAAGATGATAGCGACGAAGATGACGATGACGATGACGACGGTGGTGACACGGCGGCGACGGGAGGAAGACGGATAATTCCGCCGCATGAGTATTTAGCGCGGCGGAGAGGATCATCGTTCACGGTGCATGATGGGATAGGTGGAACAGCGAAAGGAAGAGATTTAAGGCGATTGAGAAATGCGATTTGGGAGAAGATTGGGTTTCAGGATTAGTAAATAAGTACAATTAATAAATTAGTTATAACTCTATAGGTAATTAAGTATGTTTAATGTATTGATAATAATTACTTTAGATCGGGTTATAGTTTTGGTCCGAAGGAGAATTTTTCAATATCCTTTTTGCTTGTTTCTTTTTTTTTCCTTTTCATTTTTTGTGGAGTTTTTTTTTTTTTTATCATCTTATATTTTTCTTTTTGGGGAATGATAAATGAAGAATTTATATTTTTGTGCCTTCAAAATACATAAAATAAAGATTGACCCTTTAAAATACACAAAATTCTAACTTTCCCGATTATAACTTCGTGTGAAATTTGTCAAAACAAAATTCATCATTGACAGATGGTAAAACAAAATTTTGTTATTATTATCCAACATTTGTTCACTATATCGAAATCAATAGGAAAGATTTGTATAAACATCTTTGAACTATGGATTAATTTTTAGATAAACTAGATTATAATCAGGCCTCCAACATTTAATTAAATTATTCAAAGTGCCCAACATTTCAATAAATAGTAAAGGGTTATGTTTTCTTAAAGGTATAGTTAGACTATAGCCATGGGCGGAGCCAGTTTGTTAAAAGGGGGGCAGTTGCACCCTATGAAATTTTTTTTGGTGGTGTAGTTTAGCTCCAAAAAAAATTATGCCCTTTCCATTTTATTTTTTTTGCATATTTTGCCCCCTATAGCGATGGGATATATAAGTCTTAGAGCATGTACAATGGAGACATTTTGGTGTGTTCTTAAAATATAAAGTTATTAAAATTTGAGTAAAAGGAAGAAAAAAAGTGTTTTTGTGGGGTATTTTGAAATATAAAATTAATAAAATTTGAGTAAAGAGAGTAGATAGTGAGTGTGTTTAGGAAAAGGAAGAGAGAGAATGTCTAATATTGGATATTTTTGAGAGTGTTAGGAAAAGAAAAAGAGAGTGTTTAAATATAAAATTAATAAAAGTTGAGTAAAAGGATGAAAGAGAAGATATAAAGTTAAGTAAAAGGAAGAGAGAGTGTGCGTTTTAATAATTTTATATTATAAGAATAGTGTCTCCATTGTTCTTGCTCTTAGGTCATCCTCATTGCAGACTCTCTTGGGTCTAATGTGGTAGTCTTATAATATAAAATTATTAAAACACACACTCTCTTTTCATTTTACTCAACTTTATACATTCTCTTTCATCATTTTACTCAACTTTTATTAATTTTATATTTAAACACTTTCTTTTCCTTTTAAAAACATTCTCAAAAATGTCCAATTTTAGACATTCTCTCTCTTCATTTTCCTAAACACACTCACTATCTACTCTCTTTACTCAAATTTTATTAATTTTATATTTTAATATACCCCACAAAAACACTCTTTTTCTTCCTTTTACAACCATTTTAATAATTTTATATTATAAAAACACCACATTAGACGATCTTGAGTCTCCAATGAGGATGCCCTTAAGATGGAATGTGTTTCCTATATTTCTTTGCCCTTTTACAAACATCAAAGAACAAAACTTTATCACATCTAAAAAGTTGATTTGATATTTTACAAATATTTTAAGAAAAAACAGGATATTTGGTTATGAACATATGATACAACTCGAAGATGAGATACATATGAAAATACATGTTTAAAACCACGCATTAAGCCTATTTATAATGAAGTTTAGAAAAAAAAACCCACCCCTAGAATTCAGAATTTATTATAAAGATGCATGTAACATGGTGCACTAAACGGATGACGAATCAGAGGAGTCGTCGTCGCCATTACGTTACGGCGAGAGAATGTTCTCAAAGTTAATTGAGAAAACTTGTTTCTATAACTCATTATCTCTTTCTTTCTCTCAGATTTTTCTATGGGTCAAATATATAGACAAATGTCAAGATCAATCTTACTATTTTCGGCCATTTGGAGATTTTCAAGCCACAGTTGCCTTTACCGGCAAAGTTTGGCCAGCGATTTGGAGAGAGAGAGAGAGGGAGAGAGATAGAAAGTTCTCAAAATTAATTGACTGAACTTGTTTCTATAGCTCATCTTTTTCTCTCTCTTTCTCTCAAACAAAACATGGTGCAGCAAAACAATTGTTAGTTTAAAGTTTAAACCTACTAAGTGAATAAGTCAAATTGATTCACTTGTTCTTCGACAAGTTCATCAGATTCGCTCTCACGTAAGAGGCATGTTCTCTTCGTATTGGTAAATTGATTTATCACTGTTATATTTCTCTAGGAAAAGTAAATTAAGCAAAAGTTTAAAGTTTGTAATAGTTTCGAAGCTTTTTTTATCTACATATCAATAAATGTAAAGGTGCTAGTAAATAATGTGAAAATGTGAAGAAAAAATTCACTTAGATAACAGTTGTATGAGCCATTTCCTAGATAAAAAAAACATCATATATTAGTTTCATCAACCAATTTTCTAACTAGGAGATTTTCAAAATCATTAAATTGCTATTGATTCAACAATTTGACTCTTTTGAAATCAAAGAATAGCAATACACATTCAATCTCGCGCTTGCGTGTTGCTCTTCTTCCGTTGCAAAGGAATCAATTTTTTGAATTAATAGTGAATTGTTAAAATCTTTCGCAATTCAAAGTCTTTTGAAAATTTTGCTATTTAGAAAATTAGTTAGTGAAACGATTATATGATGAATGTTATCTAGATAGATAAAACTATTATCAAAATGAATGTATATAATACAAATAAGATCAATAACTTCTTAATGACTAATTTTTTACATTAGTGATTGTTTTTTTTTCTTTTTTTGTTCAATTCTACCTATATGAGTTTGATATTAGATTTTCGTTTTCTATAATATTTATCTATTTTTAACATCATTTGTTATAAATAATTAATATGCTAACTTATAAAATTCATTTTCTTAGGGATAAACAAAAACTTTGAGAACCATGATAATTGTTTTTTCATATTACATTTTTTTTAAATATAAATTTAGATTAGCTCACCTCCTCCACACCATAAAAACATCATAACTAATTGATAAATAACTAGAAATAATGAAAATCGATCTTGCTCTCTTCTTCATATTAAATTCCTCAAATCGTTTACTTTCTTTGCTCATGTTCTCATTGTAAGAAAATCAGAAATCAACACATGCGCCTTCTTAACTAAACTCGATATACGATATCGTATAAACCATAACAAATAAGATTTCATGAACAATTATGCGTTTATCCGTGTCCGTCAACATATTTTCGCCAATTATTATGCCTTTCTTTTCCATTAAACAAACATTATCACTTATCAAGTCTATCAACTAAATCCCATACTTTGGGGATAAGCACTGTCAGAATCCGGATCTATTCAAACAAATTTCTTTTTTTTTAACATGCACTTGGATTATTATTGAAATTTGAAACGCATAAGCCCATTACGAGGCTAACCAAAAGGTTCACAAAAACAACAAAATAAAGAACACAGAAAATGAAACATAACATTGATAGAGGTGAGTCTTTCTGCAGACAACACCTCCCCAAGTGCATGGATTCGATCACACAAACTTCTCAGAAGCTTCCACCACGAAGACGCAGAACCAAGTGAAGGGTTGATTCCTTCTGGATATTGTAATCAGCCAAAGTCCGACCATCCTCGAGCTGTTTACCAGCGAAGATGAGTCTCTGTTGGTCCGGAGGAATCCCTTCCTTGTCCTGAATCTTAGCCTTCACATTATCAATCGTGTCGGAGCTCTCAACCTCCAAGGTAATAGTCTTGCCTGTCAAAGTCTTGACAAAAATCTGCATTCCACCTCTGAGACGCAGCACAAGATGGAGTGTAGACTCCTTCTGGATGTTATAATCCGCAAGCGTCCGACCATCCTCGAGCTGTTTACCAGCGAAGATGAGTCTCTGCTGATCCGGTGGGATCCCCTCTTTGTCCTGAATCTTAGCCTTGACGTTATCGATTGTGTCAGAACTCTCCACCTCCAAAGTGATAGTTTTGCCGGTGAGTGTCTTGACAAAAATCTGCATACCACCTCTGAGACGAAGCACCAAGTGGAGGGTTGACTCCTTTTGGATGTTATAGTCTGCGAGTGTCCTTCCGTCCTCTAGCTGCTTACCGGCAAAGATAAGCCTCTGCTGGTCCGGTGGGATTCCCTCTTTGTCCTGAATCTTAGCCTTGACATTGTCAATGGTGTCTGAGCTCTCCACCTCCAAAGTGATGGTTTTGCCGGTAAGGGTCTTCACAAAAATCTGCATACCACCTCTGAGACGAAGCACAAGGTGAAGAGTCGATTCCTTCTGGATATTGTAATCCGCAAGAGTCCTTCCGTCCTCGAGCTGTTTACCGGCAAAGATAAGTCTTTGCTGATCCGGAGGGATTCCTTCTTTGTCCTGGATCTTAGCCTTGACGTTATCGATCGTATCAGAACTCTCAACCTCCAAAGTGATGGTTTTACCGGTCAGAGTCTTCACAAAGATCTGCATACCACCTCTTAGACGAAGGACAAGGTGGAGTGTAGACTCCTTTTGGATGTTATAGTCAGCAAGAGTCCTTCCATCTTCTAGATGTTTTCCTGCAAAGATAAGCCTCTGCTGATCTGGCGGGATTCCCTCTTTGTCCTGAATCTTGGACTTGACGTTATCAATGGTGTCTGAGCTCTCAACCTCAAGGGTAATGGTCTTTCCGGTCAAGGTTTTGACAAAGATTTGCATACCACCTCTCAATCGGAGAACCAAGTGCAAGGTTGATTCCTTCTGGATGTTGTAGTCAGCGAGAGTTCGGCCATCTTCTAGCTGTTTACCGGCGAAGATTAATCTTTGCTGATCCGGAGGAATTCCTTCCTTGTCCTGGATCTTAGCCTTAACATTGTCGATGGTGTCAGAGCTCTCGACTTCGAGAGTGATGGTCTTTCCGGTCAGAGTTTTCACGAAGATTTGCATCTGGAAACACGAAACAAGCAACAGATATACCAAAATTTAGAATCGGAATAAGAAATTAAAAACAATACCAGAATCCAATCAGAGAAGAGAACAGATCTCAAGACCTCGAAAACCCTAATTTTCTTATGAATTCGCAAAATCAAGGGAACAATTCAACAAATCTAAGAACTACGAATCAAGAAGATCAAAGTAAAATCAAACACAGCGAAGAGAACAGATCTCAAGACCTCGAAAACCCTAATTTTCTTATGAATTCGCAAAATCAAGCAAACAATTGAACAAATCTAAGGAAAAACGAATCAAGATCAAAGCAAAATATTCGATTAGATACTATCATCGTAAAACCAAAACGCAGGATAAGCGAATCAAAAACGATCTTTTAAATTCGAAATCGATGAACAACAATTCACCAATCGAATAATCAAAACAGAAGAAGAATCGAAGAAACATGTACCTTGGAAGAGAGAATCGCAAGAGAGATTTTGCAGAGTGAATTAGGGTTTTGTTTTGGGAGAGATCAGAGATAACAAAAGAGATGAACAACTCCTCCCCAATAAGGTCGTGTTTATATAGCAACCAATAAGCCGACTTTAATTAGAAAAATAAGGAAAAATTATCGCGTGGGACCCACATGACACGTGTGAATATTTTTAACCGCTCGTTTTACAAAGACCGACTCGACTAGAAAGTTAGAAACATCCTTTGGTGGATGTATAATTAGGTCATGGATGACTTTTGCTCCACTGGCAAATATACCAATAATATTTTTTCCATTTTTTCGATTTCCTTTTTTTCTAACAATATCTTTCTATTTATCTAATATAATAAAATAATTTAAAAAGTACAATAATATTCTTTCCCTTGAGAATGTGTCTTGGTTCACCCAACCCAATAGGTACAAGCAATCCTAACAAATAAGGAGTAAAATACTTTTATTGATTTTTTTCTTCCGAATAGCATATTGATTATGATGGATTAGTTGTTTGTGATAGCTTATCTTCTGAATTTTCTTGACATCAAATATCAATATTTGTCATAAAATAATTATAATCTTCTGTAACGGGAGATTATCTACCATTGACCAACAAATAAGGAAGCTTATCTACCAAAATTTAGCATCTCGCAGAACAAATCTATCTCAAATCTTAGTTCCAAATCTAAGCCTAATTTTAGGGATTTTATTTCAATCAGTTATTTATTTTTAATTTATTATTCCTTTTACAGAACGTAATATATGATGCAAGTTTTATTACTCGCTTTTACAATAACGAATGAGTAACTTTTCTTTGTTAACTTCTTCGGTGACTTGCAAGAGCAATTTGTCTATAACAGCTATGATGTTATTTCCAAATCCATTACCTGATGTTTTTCCCACACATTAGCTGATTAGACTAATTACATTAATCATCTACGATAAAACACTCTAATATTTGAGTATCTCCGATTTTTGTAAAGTTCGAGGGTAATTTTGGTGTATGAAATTCTTATAGGAACATAAAAAAATAAAATAAATATATGCATTATGCATGTCGATTATCGATATCAACATAAACACACGTGCGAAATGCTCAAAACAAGTGTGTTCGATCGTGCATCATGCATGCGTTTCTCGGTAGAAGAACACGCCTTCTATTAATGAACAGAAACCCATGATTTTATTATTACTAGTGGATTTATTAATTCAACCAACAGGCAAAATGCATTGGGAAAGAGAGTTTGTTTCCTCTTTAATTATCTTCTACGTTTTTTACCATTTTTTTTACGGAGAAAGCTGATGTAATCATGTGATACATTTCATAAGCTTTTTGAATGTAAATTAATACTATGATTATTTTCAATAGCTAATTTCCATTTACCTTTTTAAAAATATACATGTTGGAAATTTTAATTATGCTTTAACAGAGAGAGGAGTGAATTGATATTCAAACGATCATGTTTTTGGTTGCAAGTGTATATATACTTCATAAATCATTTTAAAATCGTTTTATTAAGGTTAAGCAAATCGATCACACGGGAGTACGGGACCCCGCACGTGCAAATCCAGAAACTAAACCGATCACATGGAATTGCCGAATTGGGATCCACATCCCCCACGTGTGTTCTGTCGAGTTGATCTTTTGTTTTGCTTTTTTCTGCGCGAGGTCTCTAATTAGATGAAAATTCCAACTTTAACCCAAACTCTTACAAAATTACAAGACTAATCCAAAGTTTATTTAACAAAAAAAAAAAAAAACTAATCCAAATTCTATGAATCCAAAGACAAGAAATTAGCAACACGAAGATTACTCAAAATATTTCGGTATATTTACATGGCATGAGTTACGCTTATTCCGAATATCCTAATAGCATCAGTGCAAAATGCCTCCCAAATCCAAACCGTTTGGTTTGTTTGAACCGGTCAAGTTTTTCCAAAAGTACACAAAACAAGGCTACTAACATTTCCTAGAGTATCACTAATTAGACGTTGTTGAATCCATCTGAATCTTTAATCTACGAGCAATTCTCACAAACTCGCTGCAAAAAAACAAACGCCATAGAAAGAAAATATAAATTCCTCGGACTCGCAACAACGACAAGGTTTAGACTTTAACGGCAAATCAAGTACACGCACCTGAACGGTTCTTGATTTGTTACGGGTCTGAATTCACCGGTACCATCAGAATACATGACGTTATTTAGCATCACCGGGTTCAAAAACCCGAACATTTTACCAATCTTCTCGCGGAGCGCGGTGTAAGATCCTAGAACCGAGAGGTCTATTGTACGTCCAACATCTTCAGACTCCATGTAGACTTTACAATGATTAGTTGCCTCCAAGTTTAGAGAACAATGCTTAGACGATTTCTCTACACAGAGTGAGATTTCTTGTTCGGTGAGAATTGGTCTTCCAAATAGAACAAATTGAGACGTTTTCGCCTTTTCGTCGTTCTTGACCGAATGGTTGTGATCCATTGTTAGCGAACAAGAAACGTTCTTATCATTTGTGGCGGGTAAAAACTTCGGATTGTTGAATCGGGTTAAGGATAAATCGAGTTGAGTGTGCCTGGCTCCCTGCATGCAAACTGGAACATTGATGTTGTTGTAGCGGTTTTCGGGTAAGAAATTTCTTGATCCGAATAAGTTCGAGGAGAATCTTGGGACCGGAAACTCGTTGGAGTTGAATGAGAAATCAGGCGGTTGAATTAGCCTCGGCCTCTTAAATGGCAGTGAGAACGGGGAGAGGTTTAAGGCATGTATACTAGAAACGGGTTCCACGAGCCACGGGCTTACCCTTTTAACGTTTTGTAGCATCTCGGGTTCGTCCCACGCAACCTCAAGAAGTCTCCAAGGAGAATCTGGCCAGTGGATAGTATCTGCGGGTCCAACCGCTGAAACACCCCATAAACCAACTGATCCGCGACGAATCCTCTGTTTCAAATGCCATCTTAAATCTCATCCCACTGCACCATTGGACCTTCATTGCTCGTCTCACCGTCCCTGCCATCACACAAAACTCCGGCGTATTCGTCCTCGGGTGATAAACCACCTCAAACGCCCTCCCACTTGCCGCTTCAACAACCAACTCATCGTTAACTCCCAAACCGCAACCGCCATTTCTATTAACAAATATCCTCGTATATATGCATATCTTTGTAATTAAGCTACTTTCCTATTCTCTTGTATCATCTTTAGGAAGGTCTAGCTAGGGTAAGAGGGATTCCTCACTTGTATAAATACATGAGCAGCCGCTCATTGATCAATAACACAAATATTCAGACCGATTTTGTCATGGTATCAGAGCTTGAAACAATCTAAAACTCTCAACTCTGTTTTCTCTTCTTTTCTTTGCTTAGATCGATTTGTGTTCCTTGCTTTCGTGTTTCTTCTTGATTGAACGATGGGCGATTCCGACCAAAACAAAGCTATCGAATCTTTGGTTATCGAAACCTCGGTAATCAAAACGGAGATCCAGAGACGCACGATTTCTCCGTACGATCTCACGGCGAGTGACAATCCAGGACATGTGATATCCCATCCTCTTCTCAATGGAGATAACTATGAGGAGTGGGCTGTCAATCTCGAAACGGCATTGAGTTCTCGTAAGAAGTTTGGTTTCCTTGATGGGAGACTTCAGAAACCGGCAGAAGATTCACCGGACTACGATGACTGGAAATCAGTCAATGCTCTCTTGGTCTCATGGATCAAGATGACGATCGAACTGAAACTTCGTTCGAATATCTCTCACAAACCAGTGGCACGAGATCTGTGGGAGCATATTCGGAAGAGGTTTCACGTGATGAACGGACCAAGGGTCCAACACTTGCGAAAGGAGCTGGCCAATTGTCGTCAAGACGGCCACGCGATTGAAGCGTACTATGGGAAGTTGATGAAACTGTGGGATAGTTTGGATGCGTTACGTCCGTGTCCAAGTTGTAAGTGTGGATTGTGTACGTGTGATTGTTTGGCGTTGTTGGAGACACAACGTGAACAAGACAAGGTTCATGAGTTCCTCATGGGTCTTGACGATGCGGTGTATGGGACAGTGCGTTCTTCATTGTTGATGCAAGAACCATTGCCAAGTCTTGAGCATGCCTATCTTAAGGTCACTCAAGATAAAGATTTGCGACACCGTCGGAATATTGTTGAGCCTCGAACCGAAGGTATGGCATTTGCGGCACAACACAATGCTAGACCTCGACCTTATGAACGTACATCAACAGGATTGTGCACCAATTGTGGTCGCTCGGGTCACGTAGCGGAAAGCTGTTTTCAAATCCTCGGTTTTCTAGAATGGTGGGGAGATAGACCACGTAATCGTAGCGGACGTGGACGAGGAGCAGCTGCGGTTGGACCAGGCCGTGGAAGAGGAGGTATGGGACAGGCCAATGTGGCTCAAGGAGTAATTCCTCCTGCTCCTGTACACGCCAATGTGGCAATCACCGATGCAGATCGAGCAGCCGTGGTGGGGCTGACAGATGAACAATGGTTGAGCGTTAAACGTGCGATTAATGCTGCAGGTGCTAGCACAAGCAACTCAGAGCATCTATCTGGTAAGACTTCTTTTCCTTCTTGGATTTTGGATAGCGGTGCTACTCACCATTTGACCGGAAGTCTAGACATTCTGGAAAATGTTAGAAATTCGACGGCAACTCCTATCATCTTGGCTGATAATAGGATAGTTACAGGAACAGTGGTTGGTTCTGTGGTTTTGAATAAGAATTTGCAGCTGCGAGAAGTGTTTTATATTGAGAATTTGGGGTTTGATTTGATTTCAGTTACTCAGTTGATGGAAGAGAATGATTGTGTGATGCAGTTGTCTGTTCCGTTTTGTGTTCTTCAGGACCGCACTACGAGGACGCTGATTGGAGTGGGTAAGCCGCTTGGAGGATTGGTCTATTTTCGGAATGCGGGAGTGGCTGTAGCTGCGAGAGCTCCTCCGAAACAATCTGTGGAGTTGTGGCATCGTCGCTTAGGGCACCCGTCTCTGAAGATAGTAGAGAGTTTACCGAATTTTGTGTTTTCTAGTCATAAGGATTTTCAGAATAAAGCGTGTGAAGTTTGTATCCGCGCTAAGCAAACTCGTTCTTCTTTTCCATTGAGTATTAATAAAACTACCAAGGTTTTTGAGATGATTCATTGTGATATTTGGGGACCGTATCGTGTTCCTTCGTCATCTGGAGCACGATATTTTTTGACAATCGTAGACGATTTTTCACGCTGCACTTGGTTGTATCTCATGAAAGTTAAAAGCGAAACACAAACGAATTTGCGCAATTTCTTTGCGCTCATTGAACGGCAATTTGGAAAGAGGATTCAAATACTTAGAAGTGATAACGGGAGTGAGTTTTTAGCTTTAACATCTTTCTTTAGTGAGTCCGGAATAACCCATGAAATGAGCTGTGTTGGTACTCCACAGCAAAACGGTCGGGTTGAACGTAAGCATCGTCATATCTTAAACGTTGCTCGTGCGATTATGTTTCAAGGAAATCTTCCGATTAAATTTTGGGGTGAATGCGTTCTCAATGCGGCTTATCTTATTAATAGAACGCCGTCGATGTTACTTAATGGGAAGACACCATATGAGATTCTCCATGGAAAACGACCAATGTACGATCACCTTAAGGTACTAGGATGTTTATGCTTTATACATAATCAAAATCACCATGGAGATAAGTTTGTGAGCCGAAGTAGAAAATGTGTGTTTATGGGTTATCCATATGCGAAGAAGGGATGGAGAGTATATGATCTAGAAAATGAAGTGTTTTGTATATCACAAGATGTCGTGTTCGATGAAGAAAATTTCCCATTTCAAGCAGGTATTGGTTTGACAATTCGAGCCAATGAGTCTAAAGTAATGGGTAACTCGATGGTGGTAGAAGATGACCCTTTTCTTTTTACCACCGTGACTGACTCAAATTTGCTAAATGAAGCATCACCTATCTCTCAAGTGGTAGCTTCGGATGATCAGATTTTAGATGCGACTTCTCCGGTTGGAATTTCGAAAACGATTGCGTCTAGTCCCGTAATTGATCCGGTTTTAACTTCTGGAACATCTCCGGATGTGATGATACTCAACGAAAGGGGGGGCTCTACGTCATCAAGCTTGGTGCCTCCAAGCACAGACTCGTTTGAGCCACCTATCAAACCAATCTTTGCTCCTACTACTGGACGTACAAGACGACCTCCTGCTTATCTCGCTGATTATGAAACAACTTTCTTGTGTGCATCATCTGGTGGTCGTTACCCACTTAGTGATGTTCTCACGAGTGAAAGGTTTTCTACATCTCATAAGGCATTTCTCACAGCAATTACCTCGGCAAGAGAACCAACAAGTTATGCAGAAGCATTTAAAGATGAAAAATGGAAGGGAGCTATGACGCATGAGATCGATGCTCAGAAACTTAACGAAACTTTCTCAATAGTAGATTTACCACCTGGTTAAACAGCTCTTGGATGTCAATGGGTGTTTAAAATCAAACACCAATCGACCGGAGAAATTGAAAGATACAAAGCACGGTTAATAATGCAAGGAAATCGACAAGAAGAGGGTATCGATTATGATGAAACGTTTGCTCCGGTTGCGAAAATGAGTTCAATTCGAATATTTTTACAAGTAGTAGCAGCACGAAATTGGGAAGTACATCAAATGGATGTACACAATGCCTTCTTACATGACGATCTTCAAGAAGAAGTATACATGAAATTACCTCCTGGATTTTTCTCTGAATCAAAAGGCAAGGTTTGTCGTCTCCACAAATCCTTGTACGGCTTGAAACAAGCGCCAAGATGCTGGTTTGAAAAACTTAGTTCGGCTCTAAAAGAGTATGTTTTCGTCAATCTCTCTCGGACTACTCTTTGTTCGCTTACACACGTGGTGATGTGTCAATATACGTTCTGGTTTATGTTGACGATTTGGTTATTACCGGAAGCTCACCGACTGCGATTACTGATTTTAAAGCATATCTTGGGACTTGCTTCAATATGAAGGATCTTGGTCATTTGAAGTATTTCTTGGGGATAGAAGTAGCGCGTAGTCCAGCAGGGATTTATCTATGTCAACGTAAGTACACGCTAGATATTCTTAATGAAACTGGTTTACTTGAATCAAAACCTTCTGGTTTTCCGATGGAACAAAATCACAAATTAGCATTAGCCGAGGGAGAGTTTCTTTCAAATCCGGGTCCATATCGACGATTGGTGGGACGATTGATATATCTCGCTGTAACGCGTCCTGATCTTGCTTATTCGGTACATGTTCTTTCTCAATTTATGCATAGACCACGAGAAGAACATTGGGATGCAACTCTTCGGGTTGTTAGATATCTGAAAGGTAGCCCAGGGCAAGGGATATTGTTACGATCCGATTGTGATCTCCAAGTCTATGCTTGGTGCGACTCCGATTGGGCAGGATGCCCTTTGACGCGACGATCTTTGACAGGGTGGTTTATTCAGTTAGGCACTTCTCCGGTCTCTTGGAAGACCAAGAAACAAGATGTGGTGAGTAGATCCTCAGCCGAAGCTGAATATAGAGCTATGGCTCTTACAACACAAGAGTTAATTTGGATTAAAGGACTTCTAAGGGATCTTAACGTGAACTTAACACAACCAATGACTCTACATTGCGATAACATGGCTGCTATCCATATTGCCGCCAATCCGGTCTTTCACGAAAGAACGAAACATATTGAAGCAGATTGTCACTTTATACGAGACGAGATTCAAGCCGGGAACATTGCTACGACTTATGTGTCCACTACGGTTCAACTAGCGGATATATTCACAAAGGCATTGGGGTGTCGTGAGTTTGATACATTTCGAGACAAGTTGGGCATTACGAATCTTCATGCTCCAACTTGAGGGGGGGTATTAACAAATATCCTCGTATATATGCATATCTTTGTAATTAAGTTACTTTCCTATTCTCTTGTATCATCTTTAGGAAGGTCTAGCTAGGGTAAGAGGGATTCCTCACTTGTATAAATACATGAGCAGCCGCTCATTGATCAATAACACAAATATTCAGACCGATTTTGTCAATTTCCATGACCATTAATACTAATCATTACATTCCTTTCCTTTTCCGCCTCCCGCGTAAACGAAGAGAAAGAAGAACCCGGCAAACCGCTCCAACCGCTAGAGTGTTGCATCCTCCTAACCCCGATACAAATATCGCCACTAACCGCTCTCAAGAACACAACGGAATCTCCAGCCATAAGTCGCTTATGGTTCACAAAAGCACTCCAACCGGTTGTTAGCAAATGGCGTCGTGGAGTCCCCCGAAAAATATGTCTAAACTTCCAAGTCTCACCGTGAACATCTTTAGCTACAATGTTCTGAACTGGCGGATCAGCTGTATAATCTAACCGCGGAAATATCGTATCCGCGCAATACCGTGGCACTGAGAATCCACCGCCGTTGTTAGCATCAGATTGAGTCAGAGTCTTAGCAAAAGAAACTGGTGATTCTTTCTTAACATTGTCATCAAACACTTCTTCTTGATCAAACCCGATCGCTAAAGAAACCGGTTGTAATCCGATTTTCGCGTGAACCTCATCGGTTTTCGGATCCGCGAGGTTTTTAACGGAGGTAACTTGACAAAGAATCAACGGCGGAATCCGAGGGAAGTGAGGGATTTCGACGGCGGAGGAGGCGGAGGAGGAAGCGTGCTCGGCATGGCCTTGAGGGAAGTAGAATATTTTTGAATTTACCGGCGGTATCTTCACCATACCTCTGGCACAAGCATGCCATAGCTCTGAATCTAAGCTTTTCTCCATTCTTTAGTATAAACCCTAGTTTTAGCAAGAAATGCAAAACTGAATCAGCAGAAACGAAATTTAGATCAAGGGAAAAGAGGATGTTTTTATTGTTATACCAAGTTACCAATAATGTAGTTTTCACCGGAAAATTCTGTAACTCGCCGGAATTTTAACAGATCCAAAAAAACATTGGATTTGGCTCGAATCTAGGTTTAGATTCCGACCACTTTAACTCCATTTATTTTTAATTCGAGTAGCAAAAAAACAAACTTGTTAACTCAAATGTCAGTTTTAGTCAAAATAAAGATTTCAAAGCTATGTTTTCTTCCCGAGAAAAAGAAAAAAAAATTCACACCACCTAGTAACTTGTTTGATATCAACTTCAATCCACAAGCATTTTTGGTTTCTTCTGATTGAAAATACGAAAAAAGTCACATAGAAAAAGTGATTGATTGGTAAGAGTTGGTAAAACACAGAGAGAAGAACAAGACAATGAATGAACCATCACATTAGTTTATCAGAAAGCAAATAGTCAAAGCTATGACTGAACATAAAAAAAAATGAAGAACATGGTTGATTTTTTTTTAGAAACAAAAGTTAGGAAGATCAGAAAGTATAAAAGCATACCGATAATGAGAGCAATCTTTTTGATAAATCGGAAAAATCCAGAAAAGTACAAAGCAGAAGAGGACAAAGAAACAGACGACCTTTCTTATAGGAAAATAATTTCCACTTAGCGAATTTGCAAGGAAATATGTCCTTAACAAAAAAAAACATTCTTTTCTTTGTTATATAAAAAAAATGGAATTTGCAAGGAAATGTGTCCTCAACAAAAAAAAAAAAAAAACGAATTTGCAAGGAAATATGTCCTTAACGAAAAACATTCTTTTTTTTTGTTATATAATAGAGGAATTTGCAAGGAAATATGTCCTTAACAAAAAACATTCTTTTTTTTTGTTATATAAAAGAGGAATTTGCAAGGAAATTTTTTTATAACGACATTAAATTATTTATTAATTAATTTTTCATTTTAAACGTCAAAAAAAAAAATGCATAGGGAAATTTTGTAAAATCAAGTCCGCCATTTTTGTATTCAACTTTGTGGTATTGGGGATTTCCCGGCGTTTACAAAATTATTAATCAAAGAACAACAAGATCAGTTGGATTATAATCTGCTAAATTTAAGATTTTTGATAATGTTTTTTTTTAAGAATGATTTGAATTTCTTTTCTTTTTCCTCAAATTATTTGAACTTTTTTTATTAAGTTCCTATTATAATATGCAAATTTTTTATGAATTCCGATTAATATGAGAGACTTTTTTAGGGGTTGACTCAAGCCACACTCTCGTACAACGAAATCATATCTTCCGGAATATTAGCCTTCTTAAACGCATATTCAGATCACGAAAACACATGACGGATTTTTCCCAACAACAACATCGCTGATTTGAAGACAAATATGGTTTCAAGAAAAGAAAAAACATTATATCTCTAAAAGACAAATTCCTCAAAATGGAGTGTTATAAAAACGAATATTGAACTGAAAATTCATAGTAAAAATAATCATTTAAATATACAAAGAACAAAATCATATAAGATAAAAGAATTGAATATACAAAGAACCCAACTTTTATAATACTAATGAGCCAAAGTTAATGATATTTCTCTCATAAAGATAAAAATATGCCCAATGGTCAAGGGTTTAAAGGCTTCTACATCAGGTCTGGGGTTCGAACCCCAGATAATACAGTTTATTGCAGATTAATGGAGAAAACGCTTCTTGGAGGTTCTAGAGTGCAGAGAGACCATGTCCATCAGTGGAGATGTCGTACATGCTAAGCCGATCGCCGGGGAGAGTCTGTCCATCATGGAAGATGTCGTACATGCATAACCGTTCGTCGGGGAGAGCTTGTCCATCATGGGGATGTCACACATGGAGAGTTGCATTAAAGGAGATGTCGTACATGGAGAGCTGCATCATGGAGGTAAATGTAGAAGCTATTCACCTTAACCGCAAAAAGACAAGAGATAGATGAATATCATCATAATAGAACTAGGTCAAATATATCAAATTAGTCTAGTGATGATTGTAATATCTATAATAATTTCAGAGGTTTAAAAAAAAAAAAGATAAAAATATGTGTTGACAAAAAAGAATATTAATATACTTTACTATATGTAGGCCTATAATAAAATTCGGTTGGCTTTTCCTTAAACCAAAATGTGTATTAAACCGAAAAATATTGAACCGGATCAGCTGGCGAAATTAAATGCCGGGTTTTGGGGTTTCCATTGTTGAAACTTGGAAAACCGATTAAAAAGATTGAAGTTTTCAAGAAGCGAAAAATTCACAAGTCCAAGACCACCTTTTTCTCCTCACTCTTCTGCTTGAGACTCGCTCTTTCTCTGTAGAATTTGCTAAAATAAGTATGAGGATTGTTGTCCGACAATTACTGTCTCTTATTCTCTCTCCTTTACCCTCTCTTCTCTGTTACTACTTCTCTGTTTCATTACTAACTCACTCTCTGAGATTGATTTTCTTCCAAAAATGGCTTTTATGAGACTTGGCTCCAAATCCGAAGCTTTTCACCGTGAAGGCCAAACCTGGTACTCTTTTCTACATTTCTGACTAATGGGTCTTTTAGTTTTAGTCCAGAATCGAAATGAGTTCTTCATAGAATCGTTAGACTTCCTCAGTGTTCATAAAAGAGCTAGCTTTGATTGATTTGTGACATCAAGAACCGATTTTGTTGTTGTTTGGGTGATTGTTTTATGTCTCTTGTTTACAGGCTTTGCACTACAGGACTCGCGAGTGATGTTACCATTGAAGTTGGAGACATGAAGTTTCATCTTCACAAGGTTTGAGTTTCTTGTCTTTATTAAAAGTCCAAGTGTTGATGTTGTTTTGCATAATGTCAAAGCTTGATGCTGATTGTGTAGTGTAATGTGTGTTCTTGATTTGTGGTTGTGTAGTTTCCATTGCTCTCTAGAAGTGGGCTTCTTGAGAGGCTAATTGAAGAATCTTCACCTGATGATGGATCAGTCTGTGTTTTGAGTTTGGATGAGATACCGGGAGGCGGTAAAACGTTCGAAATGGTAACAAAATTCTGTTACGGTGTGAAAATCGAGCTTACTGCTTTCAATGTTGTTAGCCTTAGATGTGCAGCTGAGTATCTTGAGATGACTGATCACTATGGAGAAGGGAATCTTGTCGGTATGACCGAGACTTTCTTAAACGAAGTGTTTGGGAACTGGACTGATTCGATCAAAGCGCTTCAGACGTGCGAGGAAGTGATTGATTACGCGGAAGATCTTCACATTATCTCGAGATGTGTTGATTCTTTAGCTATCAAAGCTTGTGCTGACTCAAGCCTTTTCAATTGGCCCATTGGAGGAGGAAAGAACGCCACTAGCGGGCAGAACAATGAAGATGAATCGCATTTGTGGAACGGAATCTCAGCGTCTGGAAAAATGCTGCAACCAACCGGTGAAGATTGGTGGTTTGATGACGCTTCGTTTCTCACTTTGCCTCTTTTCAAAAGACTCATTAACGCTATCGAAGCGCGTGGCATGAAGCTGGAGAACATTGCGATGGCAGTTATGTATTATACGAGGAAACATGTTCCTATGATGAATAGACAAGTGAGTATGGATGAGCAAGTGATTGAGACACCGACTCCTTCAGAAGCCAAACAAAAAGCTGCTCTCGAAGAGATTGTTGGTTTGCTTCCAAGCAAGAAAGGCGTAAACCCGACAAAGTTTCTCCTCAGGCTGCTTCAGACTGCGATGGTGCTTCACGCAAGCCAATCCTCGAGGGAGAATCTCGAGAGACGGATTGGGAATCAGTTGGACCAAGCTGCATTAGTTGATCTTCTTATACCAAACATGGGATACTCTGAAACGCTTTATGACGTCGAATGCGTTTTGAGAATGGTCGAGCAGTTTGTCTCTTCAACCGAACAAGCAGGCATTGTCCCTTCTCCTTGCATCATCGAAGAAGGACATTTGGTGAAGGATGGATCCGATTTTACTCCAACAACGCTAGTGGCTACTCTGGTTGACGGTTATCTCGCTGAGGTTGCACCTGATGTTAACCTAAAGCTGGCTAAGTTCGAAGCCATCGCTGCTGCAATCCCGGACTACGCAAGACCACTAGATGATGGAGTTTATCACGCCATTGACGTGTACTTGAAGGTAATAAAAATGCTCTTTTAAAATCTTTGTATCGAGATTTCGAGGTTTTGATTGGAAATTTTGCAGGCACATCCGTGGATTACGGATTCGGAGAGAGAGCATATATGTAGACTAATGAATTGTCAGAAGCTCTCATTTGAAGCTAGCACGCATGCGGCTCAGAACGAGAGGCTACCTCTCCGAGTGATTGTTCAGGTACTGTTTTTCGAACAGCTTAGGCTCAGGACATCGATTTCTGGCTGGTTCTTTGTCTCTGAGAATCTAGAAAACTCCGAGAACCCGAATGGCGGAAATGGAGGTTTACTTAAACCGAGAGGTGAGACCGTGAGGGAACGTGTTTCTGAGCTGGAGAAAGAGTGTATGCACATGAAACAAGATCTTCAGAAGCTGGTTAGGTCAAAGAGAAGCTGGAAGAATTTCACCAGGAAGCTTAACTTCAAGAAGAAATCAGAATGCTGCAAGCCTAAGGATCAAGCAACTCCCGCAATTTAGCAAGAAACCGGTTCAGCGGTGAAATTCCTCTGTTTTAATGCAGAACTACTAGTGCTTTCTTTTCTTTTCGTCCACGTAGGTAGTAATGAGACAGATTAGCTTTGTTTTCTTTTGTTCTTGATGATACTCTGTTTTTAAAAGTTGTCATCTTTCTCTTAGTATCTCACTGAGAGATTTGATGGTATTTAGGTTCTTATTTTGAAGAAACAATGGATCTTGTTGGAAAACATTTAGTTACACTTCTTATGCAATCTCAGACACAAACAACTTGAAAGGAAAAGACAATCAACAAAGAATATAATCACGCGAATAAAGTGTTCCGGTTTCGGATTCTTAGCATGACGGATAGTCTTTAGGCGGTGGTAGAACGATAAGCTCAGGTGGATTCCCGTTCTCGTCGACGGAAGCCATCTTCAAACCCCACATTCTATGGACTTCCGAGTGACAATGCATTATGCATTAATTTTGATTAGTTGTTTACTTATTAATTATTTTTGTTTATTTAAAAAGTTTAGCACATGATTCAATGGCATGCATGCACCAAAGTCAGGGAAAACGAATATGTTATTTATTCGTTGTTTTTGGCTTTTGTTGTTCCGACTATTTATTTTCAACCGCTTGATTTTATTGTTTTGGTATTTGATTAGTGAGCTCAAGCAAACTGAGTTTTGCCACTCCTTACTATAACGAAAATTTTTGTCACTTAAGCATGTCCGAGGAAGACCTCTCCATTGAATCTCTTTTTTATCCTTGGATATTATATCCATAGCCATAAGGACGTTTAAAGCATCATATACTCTTCTTCTTATGTTCTTCTCATCATACTGTTGCTGTTTAATAGATAATCAGAAGATGTAAATTTATCGGAATTTAAACAAAGAACCGCATATAGTATTCAAGTTATAAACTACCAAAGAGTCGCATCGCATGCATACCTGATCCGGGGATGTTCCATCGTCATTTGGTAGTGCAAATTCAGCAACAAGCTCGTCCGCAACCTGAAAGTACTTTCACCTGTCAGATACCGTATTACAGAGCTACACGTTTGCAATATGTGGAATTGGGTTTGGTTCGACACAAGGAAAACACAATTGGGCCTTGGATACTAAAGCCCAAATCAATTAAACAAGAGTAGAGAGTTTTGGACAAGTCACGTGAGTCTTCAAAGACGGTTTGGCTTGATGGAAACAGAGGAGGCTATAAATAAAGGAGGGGTCTTCTCTTGTTTATCACGGGAAAAACAAGTCTTCTTCTAGGGTTTACAAAGAGTTCTCTCATTAAAGTTTCTTTGTAATAGTTTCCTTGGTTGTAATCTGATCTTCGATTCTAGTGGAAACTCCGGTGATTATTGTCACCGGCGAGCCTAGGGTGCCGGAACTAAGCATCCGAACTCGAGTCTTGTGTTCTTTAACTCCTGCAAATCAAACACAAACAAACTAGTTAGATAGAGCTAAAGATACTTGCTTCCGTAACAAGTTTACTCAACACAATACATCTCATAATTTCCACCATGTGATCTTGATAAGTGTTAAACCACATTGGTTTAGCAAAAAAAAAAAAAAAAACTGTGAAATAAAAATAAGAAAATTCGAAAAAGCATATGCATAGTACATCACTAATGTTACAGCAGTTTAAAAGCCAAAATGGCTTAAGAAACGTGCATTGCTTAACCATAACAATAAGATGATCCTAAAAAGCATGAAAGAAAAACAAACTCCTAAATAATACGAATATGATCCTAAAAGGCAGATCACATATGCATGTTACAACACATGGTTACAAAGTTCAAATGCCGATAGACATTATTCACTGGAGAGGGGCCAGCCAATTGTAGCAACACGAGTGAGAGAGCGGATAGGTGAATCCGTGGACAGTGTTGGAGGAGAGGTCGTATAAACCAAACCCCGTGAAAGGTTTTGCAAAGTAGATGGAATTCGGCTTAAGTCCAGGATACTCGGTTGCAGAGAGGCAAAAGGCTTCGTTGAGGCCTAGGAAAATGCAGAGATTGCCAATATCTTCAGTGTAAGAATTGATATTTTGCTCGGGGTCTTGTTTAAACACCACAAACCCCCTGGGTTTGATCCTCAAGGAGGATTGATAAGGAGCTTCCTTGGCTAATGTAGCATCCCATTCGTCCATCATCGAGGTCAAGTCCTCGTCAAACCTTCAAGACAAGAGGCAATTAATGATATATGAATCGCATCAGGAAGGTGTGATTCAACAATGCCAAATTAGAGTGATCAGAACAAGCACATATTTCCGAATTTACCAGTAAACGATGAAGATTTCGCCAGAAGGTGACTCGACAATGCGTTGATCTATGCGAGATTCGTAAAGATGTTCTAGTCTACTCTCAGGGATGTTGGAGAAAGGGAAGTCGCAGTTAGGATCGATGAGAGCAGGCTGGTACAGATTCATCTGAGGGAAGCCGGAGCTAGTGTCGACGAGATCAACTGGACCATTGTACTTTCCCTTAAGCCTCCTGTTGAGATAGAATTTCCCATCTCTCTCCGAATATATCATTCCTGCGATATGAAAGGGGACCTTGACATGTGTCCATTCCGAGTCACCGGGCCGACACATAAAGAGAGATGAAAAAACAGAGCAGGCGGCCACTACACAGTCTTCCTGGTCCGGCACGGCCGAGAGATAACCTTGCGTGAGGAAACAGAGGCGGAAGGGTTGTACATGTTGGTGAGACGCAATGTGGAGTCGTTTTTGTTCTCCGCAACCACCCATCCTCTCGACGACTTCATCGTCCGCGATGTGAAGAGCTCCTTCGTCAGAGTCTGGTCGGAGAATTTCACTGTTTCGTCTTTCCTCGGATCGTACAAGTTCAAATCCACCACTTCTTCACCAGATGGTATCGTCACCTCCTTGTCGGTCGGATCGAAAAGGAGATACGGCGTCGCCGCCGTGAACAGTGACCGGGATTCGCTGAAACAGAGTCCATGCTTCTTCTTCTTCTTCAGAATTGAGGATGATGAGAGCTTAGCGATTCGACACAAAAGCTGAGACATTTTTGAAAGAAATCGAAAACCCCAAACGGCTTAAACCCTCAAAACCCAACCTTCTATCTTCATATACCCACTTTCCCAAAACTTTTGTTTCTCCATTTTTACCCTAAATTTCCATTTTTGCTCTGTTTCTTCAATTAGTTGTGATGTGAGACTTAAAAAAATCGTACACGAATACGAGTTAAGTCAAACCAAACGGAACTCGATTCGATTTCAATTAAACCGTAAAATATTTGTTCTACTGTTAGGCTGAGATCGGACCGGTTTGGTCATGTCTAGTAAAAAGTAAAAACCAGTAAGAACCGGAATAAATTGGGACAAGATAAATCGGGCCTGGTAAGATCCACGAGAGATTGGTTCATTTGAACTAAAGCTCGGGCTCAATCGAAACGACACGATGTGAATTGCTCGCACCTCTTCTATGTTTTGTTGGTTTCTTGTGAACTGTGAATGGTACCAAAAAAACTCGCCTTTTTTATCTTCGTCAACAAAAAGAGAGCAACTTTATAATTTTGAGAGTTGTGAAGAGAGACGAGAACTTGCTAGATAAACCCATAACCGGATAAATTTAACCACAAAGCAAAATAAAATCATTTAATTGGGTCCAAGGTCAAGGAGACGGACAAACAATTGAACCGGGAAATAACTGACCGGATTCACAACCGGAACCGGTTATGCATATCCCAAGGAAGAAGAGGAATGTGCAATACTTAAAAGAGCATTTGTCATAACAGTTCAACTGAATTATGTTTGCCTATCTAATCCTAAGCATTCATAATTCAACATGAGATTGTCCCATAACTTGGCATTAAAAGCTTTAATTCTTTTAAAAATATTTAAAGTTTTGAAAGTCTATTTGCCAATCATCTAGACTGGTAGTGTAAAAAAAGAAATTCTAAATGATGGATACTCTAATATTTAGGCAAAGCTCGAAGTCGATTGACTAATTATTCTAAGTTCATAGAGTTTTCAATGTTCATATACTCGTGTTTGTTTACATTTTTTATTATTTAGAGTTGGTCTTCTTCTATATCTAATCACTTGTACAAAATTTTTGCTCAGTTGAATTTGAATCATGTATTTTTTTTTTTTTGAATTAGTTTATTCAACTTGAAGCTTAAATGAGTCTCTTTCTCTCTCTCTCTCTCTCTCTCTCTCCAATCTTTTGGTCAACATTTTTTAGTCACAACATTTTTTAGAAACAACAATTTTCCATCGAATAAGTGAATCAGCCATAGCTCAAATATGTATGGTGACTAGCATAACTCGAATGAAACTCCAAATTGTACACCGGGAAACAACTTCAATGCTTCTAACAACAATTCTAATTTTCACAATATGATTATACATCAAAATCATTTTAGTTAACTTTCATTTCCCTTCACAATTCAAACATAAACTGGTTGATTTTTTTTAGAACAGAGTGAGAATCTTAAACTAAACTTTCAACATCAAATAAGGATCCAATCTCAACTTAATACACTAAAGTTACAACAACGTTAGTGGCTACTCTGGTTGACGGTTATCTCGCTGAGGTTGCACCTGATGTTAACCTAAAGCTGGCGAAGTTCGAAGCCATCGCTGCTGCAATCCCGGACTACGCAAGACCACTAGATGATGGAGTTTATCACGCCGTTGACGTGTACTTGAAGGTACTACATTTTAACGAATAATGTTTTAAGATTTCGAGGTTTTGATTGGAAATTTTGCAGGCACATCCGTGGATTACGGATTCAGAGAGAGAGCATATATGTAGACTCATGAATTGTCAGAAGCTCTCATTGGAAGCTAGCACGCATGCGGCTCAGAACGAGAGGCTACCTCTCCGTGTGATTGTTCAGGTTCTGTTTTTCGAACAGCTTAGGCTCAGGACATCGATTTCTGGCTGGTTCTTTGTCTCTGAGAATCTAGACAACTCCGAGAACCCCAATGGCGGTAATGGAGGTTTACTTAAACCGAGAGGTGAGACCGTGAGGGAACGTGTTTCTGAGCTGGAAAAAGAGTGTATGCACATGAAACAAGATCTTCAGAAGCTTGTTAGGTCAAAGAGAAGCTGGAAGAATTTCACCAGGAAACTTAACTTCAAGAAGAAATCAGAATGCTGCAAGCCTAAGGATCAAGCAACTCCCGCGATCTAGCAAGAAACCGGTCAGCTCGTTCCGCCGATCATATTCCTCCGTTTTAATGCAGAACTACTAGTACTTTCTTTCCTTTTCGTTCGCTTAGGTAGTAATGAGACAGATTAGCTTATTTCTTGATGATACTCTTTTTTCTTGATGATACAAATCTCACTGAGAGATTTGATGGTATTTAGGTTCTTATTTTGAAAAAACAATGGATCTTGTTGGAAAACATTTAGTTACACTTCTTATGCAGTCTCAGACACAAACTACTTGAAAGGGAAATACAATCAACAAAGAATATCATCAGCGAATTAAGCGAATAATCTTAGTTATGATTAGATTGAAATCAAAATGGTAAAAGATGTCGTTTTGAGTATCGTTAGGATTAAATAAACTAAATGATAAGGATAATATCCTATATATTATTTGAGGAGCATTTTGGGAGAACTTTGATGATGTGTCACTCCCAAAATTTTTCTCAATTTTTTTATTAAATAATTTAATGTCTCATATACTACTATCCAAACACTCTATTCTCCTACTATGCTAACTTCCAAACATTATATGATGACCTTAATCCAATCCCCAAACAACTCTAATTTAACAAACTAGGTAACTTGATTAATACTCTAATTTACCAAACAAACTACAAATACTATAAATTTCTGAATTTTTTGCTTTCTTTTTTTAGGTCAAACATTTATAATTTTTTAGCCATCTCATTTTAATTGGTAATTATGCTTTATAAATTCATTTTTCTCAAAATCAAAATGAACGTAACTTGATTAATAAAAATCCAATTACCTAACAAACTACAAATCTTTAATAAGAAAAATGCTTCTAAGTAATTTAGTTAAATATATTCTGAAATTTTTTTCTCTATTTTTTTTTACACTCATTACCAAACACATTTTTAAAACTTCTATTTTATTTTTCACACTAAAAGGGAAATGCTTCTAAGTAATTTACTTAAATCATATCGTCAATCACATTGTCAACACAATCAATATAATCAAATTATATTATCAGATTACAATCAAATAATTTTAACATAATTTCAAATTATTTCATTTGTTTATAATCAAATAATTTTAAATTTGAATTGATAGTTACAATTTAACCCGTGCACAGCACGGGTCCTAGTCTAGTAAATTAGTGTACACTTGTTTTAACTTTGATGGGAAATTAGTTTTCTTTACCGCCCTTTCGTTCTCTAAAAATAATAGCTATTAAAATCCCTATAAATGAAATTAGAGGAGTGATTTGACTCTCAGTTTCAATATTAATTAAAGAATATTAAAATAAATAAAAAGTAGAATATTATTAAAATAAATAAAAAAAGTCTGTGTTTTCTCTACAAATGAAGTTATTGTTTTCCGAAGTTATTGTTTTCTCTATCAAAAAATAATTTTTCATCTGTGTGAAACGGACAAAAAAATAATAAACACAATCAATATAATCAATCATATCGTCAATCACATTGTCAACACAATCAATATAATCAAATTATATTATCAGATTACAATCAAATAATTTTAACATAATTTCAAATTATTTCATTTGTTTATAATCAAATAATTTTAAATTTGAATTGATAGTTACAATTTAACCCGTGCACAGCACGGGTCCTAGTCTAGTAAATTAGTGTACACTTGTTTTAACTTTGATGGGAAATTAGTTTTCTTTACCGCCCTTTCGTTCTCTAAAAATAATAGCTATTAAAATCCCTATAAATGAAATTAGAGGAGTGATTTGACTCTCAGTTTCAATATTAATTAAAGAATATTAAAATAAATAAAAAGTAGAATATTATTAAAATAAATAAAAAAAGTCTGTGTTTTCTCTACAAATGAAGTTATTGTTTTCCGAAGTTATTGTTTTCTCTATCAAAAAATAATTTTTCATCTGTGTGAAACGGACAAAAAAATAATAAACGACGGCGACGGCGACGGCGACGACGGTTCCAATTCATCCACTCACCGTCGACACTTTCTTCCTCTGTTTCATCCTATCCTTTTATTTGATGAGGAGATGAAGAAGTTGGCGGAAAAGAAGAAGTTTGAGAAGGAGGTGAAAAAATTGATGGCGGAAGAAGAAAAACTGGAGAAGAAACATAAAAGTACCTCTTTGCCTCCTTGAGGTATGAGTACTCGTGGAAGTTACATATCCTCGGCGGGACGTCTCAATTTTTTTTGGGCCCTAGGCAAAAATAAGTAAAATTCATTTTTCTCAAAATCAAAATGAACGTAACTTGATTAATAAAAATCCAATTACCTAACAAACTACAAATCTTTAATAAGAAAAATGCTTCTAAGTAATTTAGTTAAATATATTCTGAATTTTTTTTCTCTATTTTTTTTTACACTCATTACCAAACACATTTTTAAAACTTCTATTTTATTTTTCACACTAAAAGGGAAATGCTTCTAAGTAATTTACTTAAATCATATCGTCAATCACATTGTCAACACAATCAATATAATCAAATTATATTATCAGATTACAATCAAATAATTTTAACATAATTTCAAATTATTGGTAATTATGCTTTATAAATTCATTTTTCTCAAAATCAAAATGAACGTAACTTGATTAATAAAAATCCAATTACCTAACAAACTACAAATCCAATTACCTAAAAATTTTGGGCTTTTTTTTCTTTAATAAAAATTAAAAAAATTGCATGGCCCTGTTCGGTGGAACGACTTGCTACCCCTCTTAGACGGTCCTGCCTCGGCCGATCATGGGTTTGTCCATGACTTGCCTTCAATAGATGGAGCATCCATGCTTTTATTAGGTGAAAAGAGAGAATATGAAAAAATGGTCGGATAATAAAGAGTTTCTGACTTTGCAAGGGAAGAGATTTGCATTTGCATTTTTCTTTTCTTTTCCTCCTTATTTGATGAGAAAGAGGAAGCGGTTGGCGGAAGAGAAAATGTTTGAGAAGAAGATGAAAAAATTTGTCGTGAAAGAGGAAAAGTTAGAAGAGACGTAAGTGGGGCAAAAAAGTGTACAAAAAGTTTTATTCAAATCTTGCAAGGAATGAAATTTTTACATGCTTTGGTCCAAAAAATGACTTGATGATATCTACTTACAACGATATGCAAACAAAATCAAATTTATTGATCATATCAAAGTTTGATGCAAAACAAAACATTATATGAAATTCTTATGAATTTAACTTCTCGTAAGCATCCCAATACCCCTTATGCTCAGCCTCATGAGCCTTCCAAAACTCAATCTTCTCTTCCAAAGTGAGAAATGAACGATTCATCAACCTCATATAATCTTCTTCCCTCTCCTTTGCCAGAACAGTCATTTCTTCCTCCCATCTTGAAGGAATGTCATGGTCAGATCCGTAATTGTCTTTCACATATTTCTTCCATCTCCTCTCAAACGCCATGGAGGAGAACATATGCTCAAGCCTTGTCTTCTCTAACTCCTTGAACTCTTCATCCTTTTTTTTCAACTCTTCCTTCTCTTCTTGTAGCCTCTTCATCTCCTTAACTCCCAAGGAAGAAGAGAAAATGGTCAGAGATGGAAGCGGAGACGAAACAGAGAAAGGCAGTGTGGACGGAGAGGCTGGAGTAGAAGAATTCGAACCATCGTCTCTGTCGCAGGCGTTGGAGGAGCCGCAGAATGCGGCCGGAAGCCGGCGAGACACATTGGTGAGAACCAAACCTCCAAATCTTTTGTTCATTCGGTTCGTTTTTTTTCTCTTTCTCTCTTCTTTGTTTTATTTCCTACTTCTTCCATCTCCAGTTAAATAGACCGTTGCTATTCCCGACCATGGTGTTGATATATGAAGCTTTTTGTGCTTGTTTACCTAAATGGAAACTATTTTACCAAAGAGATCGTAGAGAAGGAAAAGAGAGAGAGAAGACCATGCACTTTGATGTATAAGCACGTTTGAACTCATGAGTGTGTACGCGCGCTTTGATGTGATATCTTTGATTTATATAAAAAAAAGTTCGTACAAAGAAAATTAAATAGAAACCCAGTCGTAGCTATAGGTCTAGAGGTTTTTATTTCTTAGTTGTATCTCTTCTTTCTTGGAAAAGAAACCAATGCAAAATTTATTTACTATGGTAATAAAGAATGTGCAAAGAATGTGCATGCGTTCAAACACGCATCTTAAGCGTACATAGTTGATCAATAAGTAACTAGGAAACATAAATCTTCTTAATTACAATCTAATATTCCTTCCGTTCCCAAAAGATTGATGTTGTAGAATTTTCACAACTATTAAGAAAACACATTAATTCTTAGTTATAAATGTCTTGTTTTTTGTACTAAACAATTTTCTATGAGTCTAAATCAATAGTAATTCAATAAAATCAATTAATGTGTCTTGGAATTTACAATTTATCATTATTTTTTCATTAAAAATGTATTGAGAATGTAAAAAATCAATCTTTTTGAAATATTTGTTTTTCCTACAACATCAATTTTTTGAGAACGGAGGGACTATATGATTGATTATTCACATCTTTATGGTTGGGAGTAAAAAAGAAAAAAATATTCTCCAAGGTACGAGAGACTGATTGATTATTCCACGAGACTGATAATATTCTCCAAGGTATCAAAACTTTGTCCGAGCCAAAGTTAGAAAACGTGTTGATGGAAAGAGCCAACGAGTGGAACACTCGTGTAACCACATAATTTCTCACGTGACTAATTAACCTCTTTCTCTCAAAATTTATAAGTAAATGTCCAGATGCTCTAGATCTCGCGGTAGTTCCTAAGAATTGGAGATTAGACATTCCTTCAAAGACTCTCCCAATTCTTCCCCGTCGTGGGTGAACTCAATGCCTATGCCACTTTTACTACCCTGCCAATATAATTTGCAAAAGATCAATAAAGTCCAGTGGCTCCTAAGAAAATTAGAAAACAATAGACTTAGACAGTTGCATTTTGTTACCGTTAAACTAAATTAGGTTCATTTCTTGTCACTTTTAGGATTTAAGAAAACACCCAAAAACTGTAAATATTTCCTTGTCTTTGGAAGAGAAAGAAAGATTAGCATGGCCGATGACACACACAAATCGAGAAATGGCCCAAATTTCCCCAAAGCGATTCACAAACCCTATAAATTTCAAACAAAGATTACCATGTTTGTTGTCAAATGGATTTGTTCCTAGTAAGCTTTTAAACTCATTTGCCTCAAATTTCTTTTGTTTTCCCACTTACGTTTTCCTAAGCATGTATTTGTTCTGTATCTTGAACTCCATTAAGTCATTACATTTGAATCAGCTTAGGACTAAACAAGCTTCTTCTTTTTTTAAGTTTCAGTTGGTGATGTAAGTGACGTACAAACCAAGAAATGATCCAAAATATTCTTGTAGCAAAAGCCAAAAGTTTCCGTATTTAACAAATTGGTCAAACTAAGACGAACAGAGGCTGTCTCCGTCACCTGCCAACGACCAAACACAAACGGTCTCCACAAACTCTCTCACTTTATTGATATAAAAAGAGGAATACAAGAAATACAACTCAAGTCTTCCTCAGCTATTTCCAAAATTCAAAAGTATACCTTCTAAATGACTCCAAAGGACTATTTATACTTATAGCCTTTGTAACATACACCAATACATTCGATTTGGACTCTACTGCCTACAACAAACTCTGTAACTAACTTTGATTTTGATCATTAGCTCTGAGTCCTCACAGTTTGATGATTGTCTTCTCATTTCAAGATGAGCATCAGTTAATGTTCAGTTGTTGGTTTACTTGAGGAGAAGATGGTAAATTGGGTTCCCATTTTTACCTCAATTTGGATCATGGATATACTTCTCATCACACTTGTTTTACTCTGTGTTGTGCAAACAGCTCTGTAGCGAGAATGGTAGGGGATTGACTCATCAATGAACTCGCATTGCTTTGACTAAAAACCCAAACATCTTTGTGAATTAAGCATAAGTCAAAGAAAAGCAAAAGACAAAGCTCTGAAATAATAATATTAAGACAAAGTCATGAAAAAGCATAAACACTAATGTTACAGCAGCAGGAAACCCAATAGCTTAAGGAAGATGCACTAGTGTCATAAGTTAAACATAAAAGAAAGAAAAACTAACTACGAAATAATAATAAGATGTTCGTATCACATATGCATAATACAACACTTAAGTTACACAGTTCAAATGATAGACTTTAATCATTGAAGAGGGGCCAGCCAATTGTTCCAAAATGAGTAAGGGAGCGGATAGATGAATTCGTGGACAGTGTTGGAGGAGAGGTCGTATAAACCAAATCCCGTGAAAGGATTTGCAAAGTAGATGGAATTCAGCTTAAGTCCAGGATACTCGGATGCAGAGACACAAAAGGCTTCGTTGAAGCCTAAGAAAATGCAGAGATCGCCAATGTCTTCAGTGTAAGAAGTGATCTTTTGGTCTTGCCTAAATACCACAAACCCCCTGGGCTTGATCCTGATGGAGGATTGATAAGGAGCTTCCTTGGCGTGAGAAGCCTTGAATTCTTCTCTGTTGGATCGCTCCTTGGCTAACATATCAGACCATTCGTCCATGACCAAGGTCGAGTTGTCGTCAACCCTTCAAGACAAGAAGCAATTAATGATATCTGAATCAGGAAGGTGTGATTCAGCAATGCCAAGTAAGATTACTATCCAAATGAATTACCAGTAAACGATGAAGATTTCACCAGAAGGTGACTCGACAATGTGTTGAACCAAGGTAGCTGTGGAAAGTGGTTTTAGCTGTTTCCGTCTACTCTTGGGGATTTCGGAGAAAGGGGATTTGGAGTCAGGGTCGATGAGGGCAGGCGTGTACAGACTCATCTGAGGGAAGCCGGAGGAGCTAGTGTCGACGAGATCAACTGGACCGTTGTATTTTCCTCTACGCACCTTGTTGAGATAGAATTTGCCATCTCTCTCCGAATATATCATCCCTGAAGTATAAAAGGGGACCATGACAGGTGTCCAATCCGAGTCACCAGGCCGACACATAACGAGAGATGAACAACCGGTCAAGGCGGCCACTACACAGTCTTCCTGGTCCGGCGAGGCAGAGAGAGATATCTTGGTGATTAGATATTTAGTTGGAGGCAGAGAGATAACCTTGCGTGAGGAAGCAGAGGCACAAGGGTTGTACATGTTGGTGAGGCGCAATGTTAAGTCGTATTTGTTCTCCGCAAACACCCATCCTCTCGAGTCTTGACGACAATATCGTCCGCGATGTGAAGACCTCTTTCGTCAGAGTCTGGTCCGGGAATTTCACTGTTTCGTCTTTCCTCGGATCGTACAAGTTCAAATCGACCAATGGTTCACCAGATGGTGTCGTCACCTCCTTGTCGGTCGGGTTGAAAAGCATATACGGCTTCGCCGCCGTGGACAGTGACCGGAATCCGCTGAAACAGAATCTATTCTTCAGAATTGAGGACGATGAGAGCTTAGCGATTCGAGCCAAAAATTGAGACATTTTTCAAAGGAAATCGAAAACCCTAAACGGCTGAAACCCTCAAAACGCAACTCTCTCGCTTTATATACCTCCTTCGCATTTCCCGAAACTTCCCATTTCTCAATTTTACCCTAAATTTCCATTTTTGCTCTGTTTCTTCAATTAATGCTATTCGGTTGAAGAACAATCGGTAGTTCTGTTTCGGTTCGATTCGGTTCACACCCAATACCCGAATACAAACCGATCAGTTTGCATTTATAACATAGTATTTGATTTTTATTGGGTTTGTAAAATTGTTAAGTTTTTGGGCTTCTATGCTTTTCTAAACTGACCCATATTTCAAAATTTCCTGGGCCAGTTGCAAGAGCAACTACAAAAATTTAATTTATTGTTTTGCTTTGCTGATCAAATTCTTAAATGTCATAATATTTATTTGCCAAATCAAAAAACCAAGCTCTAATCTCTTATGCCACACTCTATCATTCTCTCACCTTCATACCATTAATGAGTGTAAAATTACCAAAAAATCCTAAGTAATTATAATTTAAAGAAAACAAAAAAACAAAAGAAAAATCTCTCCTCTCTCAACCAATGGGATTAAACTTTCCCAACCAATCATATCTTTCTCGTCTTCTCTCTTTTCACGACCAGATCCAGCTCCATTCAATCCTCCATTGAAGCTGAACTGAAGCTCAATTGAAGCAACGACCCTCTCTACCGGAGCTATACCCATTGTGTTTCTGTTGGTGAATTCGACCTCCAGCTTCCCGACGGTGTTCCAACTTGTCTTCCCCTCTTCTTGTATGTCTCGTCCAATCCGACATAAGTTCCAATTCAGATCAACTTTGCTTCATTTTTGCTTTAGTCGAACTAATATGGTAGTAAATTTAGTTTGAATCATAATTCAATTCGAAATCGAGGTGATTTATGATTCAATTTGATTTTGATTTTGTTTTAGCTTTAGAAGTTCAAGATGAAATCTGGCCTATGGAGGTCAGTTTTGCTTCCTTTAGCTTTAGTGAAACTAACATATGCTAGTAAATTAACTAAATTTGAGCTTGAATCAGAAATCCAATCTAAAATCGAGATGATTCAATTGAATTTCAATTTAGATTCATGCACATTACGATTTCAATTAGATAAGAACATTGCATTAGTTAAGAATTAGTGAATTTAAATGGATTTGTGATAGTGTATCCGGTTAAATCATAGTGAATCTCGACTTCAAATTTGGTAGATTTATCACCAATAGGTAACACTGGTTTTCTTCATGAACAACTGGTAATCATGAAAGTATTACTGGTTTAGTTTGATTAAGTTTACTGATTTAGTTTGATTGCATGAAGCAATGAACACAAGCTTACATCTACATTTTGATTGTGGAGGATATTATGTGAAGAATAGAGATGGGGTTGAATGGATTTCAAGAGAAGAGAAAATGTATCCACTATTGTTTAAGAAGGTATCTTTGGAGGAAATAGATTATACAATGTTAGTGGATGCTGTATGCAAGAAGGTTGGGATTAATTCAACTAGGACAGAGGTGAAGCTGAGTTTCATACCAGTGGACACAACACCTTCGAGACAATCATATATATGTGATGATGATGATGTTTATGTGTATCTAACGTCAGAAGATAGCAATAAATGGAGAAGTGTATTGCATGTAGATGTAGAGGGTGTTTCTTCAAGAAACAAAAACTGGATAAGGGTAAAGGTAAGGGTGTGGTTTCAAAAGGAGATCAAGGAAGTTCAGTTGGTTTGAATTACGAGAAAGGGGATATTCCTAGTAATGATGCTCTTATTCTTTACGGTGTGGATGAAAGAATTGTGGAAGAACAACATGAGGAAGAAGAAAATGAGGCAATAGAGTATAGATTTGGTGTAGAACAACATGAGGATGAAGTTAATGGAGATAGTGAGACTAAAGGCAGTGGTGAGTCGGATGAGAGCAAGGGTTATTCTTCGGATAGGAGCAATGGTTATTCTTCGGATAAGAGTTGGGATAACATTATGGATGAAGAGCTTAATCATCATCCGCCTCCAAGTTATGAAGAAGGAAATAGGGTGGAGAAAAGATGGGAAAATGGGATTGGTTTGAAAATAGGTACAAAGTTCAATAGTAAGAAAGAAGTAAAAGAATTTATGGAGAAAGGTGCACATAAAGGATCTTTTGCCTTCTACACAACAAAGAGCGATAAAGTGAGATATATGCTGAAATGTCGTCTTTGGAGGAAAGGGTGTGATAAGCTCAAATTATCCCTAGAGCTAGACTCTCTCAAATTAAGAGGTCAATTGCAGTATTTAGGGTTATCGATCCACAGGAAGTCTAAGAAAACACAATAGATTATAAATTCCAGATTAAGCTAGGCAAAATGAGATGAATGCAATAAATCAAAGCAATTAAAAACGGTTTTAAAATCAATGAAAGGAAGCGCTAGGTATAGGGATATCTCCGGTGAATCAAAGATGCAGATAAATCAGATAATAGGAATATTAAGCACAATTCTTGAACATGAACACGAAGGTAAAATCGACCAACTGTCGTTGCAAAGATTATCTATGAATAAATCCTAGAAAACCAAATTCCTTTGCGAATCCTATGGATCTAATCAAACATTAAAGTTCAAGTTCAATTGCTCACAAAACCCTAAACCAAATCCCTTTGCGAATAAGTATTTTGCTCATCTAACACTAGTTCAGGTGATTAATAATGTTGTCGCATCTACTAAACAACCTAATATCAGATTTTAGTTCGTGAGGCTAGAATCAGCAATAAACACAAGTCTAGATGAAGAATGTTCTAATGATTTTATCCTAATAATCAGATCAGATCATGCAACTCATCAAACACCTTTGAAAACCCTAAACCTAACAGGGAAACTACTCAGACATATCGAATAATGAAAACATGGTTTTATTAAAAGATAAATCAAAGAGTTCAGTAAAAAAATGCCTCCGTCTAAACAATGACTCTAAAAACGTATTTATAAGGTTACAAAGTCGGCCAGAACATAAAAGTAAACATCTGGAAACTTCGGGCTTCAAACGGACTTCTGCGATTAAGAACTGGGCTTCTGCGAACAGGGTGTCGATCGACACTAGATAGGTGGTGTCGATCGACACCAATCTATCAAAATCGGATTCTTTGCTTCTCATGTCGTAGTGTCGAGCGATGCTCAGTGGTGGTGTCGCTCGACACAGACTCCAAAACTTCATTCCATGATTGCATCTTTGCCACTTCATTCCGTGATACTCCAAAACTCCCAGTAAACATCTTTTAAGCTCCAATCGTCCTTGTACCTGAAAAGACTCTAAAACCAACACAAAACATAACAAAGACTCTAGATATAGGACTTATATCATGGCTTAAACAGGGTAAAAACCATGATATATCAACTCCCCCAGACTTAGCTTTTTGCTTGTCCCTAAGCAAAACAGTGTAATCACTCCTTTAGGAACCACATACCTTTGCAAAGCTAATCCGGTGATACTTTGATGTTTCCCTAGAAGCTTAGCAGTCCTCCAGATTGAACCCAAACTCCTTAGAGAAACTCAGACTTTCAGTCGTAGACCCCTTTAGTAGATTAAGTGCGGTCTCATCAAGGGAATATCGATCGCTGGACCTTCTAGATTCTTTCACTTCCTTGAACACTTTCTTGCGTTTCACCCTCTTTCTTCCCTCTGAAACTGTATCCAATTAAGGATATCATAGAGATGCAATGCCTTTTTGTTGAATGATTTTTTTGTGATGGCGGGTACCTCAGCAGAGGGTCCTTTACCATTCGTATGCTCCATTTTTGAATTTGGTTGCACTTTTCTGCTTGTCTTTTTATTTCCTTGGCATCTCTATGATCACTAGATCAGCTCTCATTACTGGTGTTCTTGTGGAGACAGGGTCATGAGGCTTTCTTTTTTTTCGATCTAGGATAGTTATACTCGTCATTCGGGAAGAAGTTTCAAGAGCGGTCCTTCCTCGCTTTCAAGTGTTTAGAAGCTGAATCAAGTCTTACGATTAGCCAACGCCCTTGACAAGAAGATTAAGATTCATTAGGGCGGGGTCTTTGACATCCTTTCTGGCGTTCTCCAGAAATTTGAACTCGCTCCGTTAAACCGATCCACTTCCAATTACCCACCTCAGTAGAACCATCTAACTTGCATCGGAAATGGTCCTTGAGTGCTGTTCAAAGCAAGTCTAAAGGAGAGGTTTTGACTCTAAAAATTTTAAAACTGACTCAAAAACACCAAAATAAAAAACATAATTAGCAACTACCTCCCCCAGACTTAAACAACACTGTCCCCAGTGTTATTAAGCCTAAGATCGGTGAAACAAGATAAACAGGAATTGAAACGAATGAAAAATCAAGTAAGAATTCGTACCTGGGGACCGTGTCGATCGACACAACATCAGTGTCGATCGACACTCATGTTTTTGTCCCGATTCTGACTATGGATTTTCATGGTGTCGATCGATTATCCTGTTGGTGTCGATCGACACCTTCAATTAAAGTTCATTCTCACTTTCAATTCGAACGTTTATTTTCCTGAAAATCGACACCAAAAACAAAACCAAAGCGTAAAACTGAAAAAGAAACATAAAAAGAAAACATAAATATTAAACTTACAAATGGGTTGCCTCCCATTAAGCGCTTGTTTTCAGTCTTTAGCTTGACTGTGATGGAACTCGGAACTATGGTGGATCTTTAGGAAGTATCGGACTTCCTCTATCCTGAACGAAACCGGCAATTTGTTTCAAACGGACCTTCTGGACAGCTCCCCCAGACTTATCAGAAACAGTCTCAGGAAAAAGTCTCATCGTTCTCTCCATCATTTCCTGAAGAACTGCTTCTCCTTGATCTTTAAGCTCCGAAGGAATGATGATTCGCATCTTTGCGAAAGGCTTTGAACTCCTCTTAGGTTTCATCTCTTCTTTTCTCTTTCCTGCAAATCCATCAGAAAAATCAAGCTTTCGAGGAACTCGAAGCTTGCATGAGCGCGTAACAGGCTTTTCATCTTTAATGAATGTAGAAGAGACATAATTAAGTACAAGGGGTTCATACCTGGGCTCTTCATGAGGTATCTCAGGAGATGGTTCTGAAACGACCACTTCTTTAATGATCTCAGCAGGAATATCTTTCGAAGGCTCCTTGATTGGTTCGTCATCCAGCGATGTATCCACAGAGAAAGCTTGACCACCAATGGTGGATTTCCTTCTTGTTATCTCCATGTCAAAGTCCATGACAATATCACCAAGATCAAGCTTTATCTTCCCTTTCCTCACGTTGATTTGAGCGCCAGCAGTAGCTAAGAATAACCGTCCTAGGATCAAAGGATCTTCAGGCTCATCTTCGTACTCCAAAGCTACAAAATCCGCTGGAATAATGCAGTCCTGAATCCTGATTGGCACATCCTCTAGAATTCCTTTTGGGAATCTCCTCGACCGATCGGCTAGAGTAAGAAACATCCTAGTAGTCCTGAAATTAGTCATACCAAGATCAATAACAACAAATAATGGCATTAAGTTAATTCCTGATCCTAAATCACAAAGAGAGTGAGGAAACTGCCCTGTCGAGATGGAGCAATTAAGCACGAAGTTTCCTGGATCTGGCAGCTTGACAGGAATCCTGCTTTGAATCATTGCGGTTACTTCTTCTGAGACTACTATGTCCTTCTTCTTCTTCCTAGGTACTGGAGGAGTATTCAAGAGAATCGCTCTGATATCTCTAGTCAGCAGTGCTCCCTCCTCAAGACTAATACCATTAGCTGTAAGCCGCTTGACGTATCTCCTAAGCGCAGGAGAAAGTTTAACTGCATCGATCAAAGGTATCTCAACCATGACCTTATCAATGATCCGCCTGGAAAATGCTTCTTCAATCTCCTGCTTGGACCTTTTAACTCTGGGGAAAGGAACCTTGGCCTTGTGGACATTCTCCTCAGAAGCAATCGCGATAACCGCAAAATCAGGCTCTGTCTGGACGGGGTGTCGATCGACACTCTTTGTAGTGTCGATCGACACCAGATCTTCTGTCTTGATCTCAGATAACTCCACAAGTGGTGTCGATCGATGCTCTGGACCGGTGTCGATCGACACCTGCTCTGCTGTACCAAAAATCTCATCCAATTCTGCGAAATAATCCTTCGTCTCAGTGTGAATAGCATTGCAAGCGCTCTTTGGGTTTACATCGGTCTTCGCAGGAAGGAAACCATCTTGTCTCCTAACAGATTCAGCAGTCTGCGCAACTTGTGTATCCAATTGCTTCATATGAGCGCTCAATGACTCAAATTTCCCATTAAGGTCTTGGTAGACTGAGTCCAACTTCCCATTGAAAGTAACTTCCAACTTCTGTTGTCCATCTAGGAGTCGCGCAAGCATAGTTTTCACCTTGTTGTCTTGCTCAGGAGGTTTCTGGTAGGACGAGGAACCATAGCTTCTGTTGAAATTGTTGCTCTGAAAGGGCTTCTGATAGCCTTGCTGACTTCCATACTTCTGAAATCCTGAGCCATTGATGTAATTCACATCCTCTCCTGCTGTCTCAACTTCCTGGGCAAATTGAATAGACTTCTTGCCCACAAGGATACTTTTCATAGAATCCAGCTTCGCGTTCATCTCAGACAAGTGCTTCCCGCCATCTTTGTTTTCGCTCAACTGTTTCCTCTCAAAGTCAGCGTTCTTCGTGCTGTTGCTAGAAGCCAAGTTCTCGATGAGAGTGATTGCATCTGCTGGGTAGTTGGTATTGAAGTTACCACTACTCGCTGCATCCAGTGCCATCTGATACCGCCAGTCTACTCCCCTGTAGAAGATGCCTAACAATTGAACGTCTGTGAAGCCGTGGTGAGGACAATCCCTCTGATAGGACTTAAGTCGCGTCCATGCAGCCTTAAAAGCTTCTGTAGGACCCTGCTTGAAAGAAGTAATCTTTGTCCTCAGCTCTTCTGATCTCGCATCATCAAAGAAGTTGTTCAGGAACGCGTTCTTTGTGTCCTCCCAAATAGTAAGCGATCCAGGCTCAAGCTGCTTCAACCAGTAAGAAGCATCCCCACTAAGAGAGTATGGGAATAGCTTGCAGAAAAGATAATCGCTAGACACTCCTTGAGCCTTGATGCTGGAGGCTAAATCCTCGAAGTTCTCGATGTGATCCATCGGATGCTCATGTGGAAGGCCATGGAAAGGATGTTGAGCTACTAGTGAGTAGTACGCATGCTTCAGCTCAAAATCATTCCTCTGGAAAGCTGGAGGACGAATCGCAGCTCGATTCGAGTAGAACTGATCAGGCCTGTTGAAATCAGCTAGAGTGCGGTTCTGGACAGGGCGTCGATCGATACCCTCCTGGTGTCGAGCGACACCAGCTTGATTTTCGAACACTGCTCCTTCGTCAACTGGCTCGACAATCTCCTCGACGATCACAATACCATCGTCGTTAATCCTCTGCCCTTCGGCGTTGTATCTGAGACCTGCCGGATCACGCAGACTCTCTCAAATTATCCCTAGAGCTAGACTCTCTCAAATTAAGAGGTCAATTGCAGTATTTAGGGTTATCGATCCACAGGAAGTCTAAGAAAACACAATAGATTATAAATTCCAGATTAAGCTAGGCAAAATGAGATGAATGCAATAAATCAAAGCAATTAAAAACGGTTTTAAAATCAATGAAAGGAAGCGCTAGGTATAGGGATATCTCCGGTGAATCAAAGATGCAGATAAATCAGATAATAGGAATATTAAGCACAATTCTTGAACATGAACACGAAGGTAAAATCGACCAACTGTCGTTGCAAAGATTATCTATGAATAAATCCTAGAAAACCAAATTCCTTTGCGAATCCTATGGATCTAATCAAGCATTAAAGTTCAAGTTCAATTGCTCACAAAACCCTAAACCAAATCCCTTTGCGAATAGGTATTTTGCTCATCTAACACTAGTTCAGGTGATTAATAATGTTGTCGCATCTACTAAACAACCTAATATCAGATTTTAGTTCGCGAGGCTAGAATCAGCAATAAACACAAGTCTAGATGAAGAATGTTCTAATGATTTTATCCTAATAATCAGATCAGATCATGCAACTCATCAAACACCTTTGAAAACCCTAAACCTAACAGGGAAACTACTCAGACATATCGAATAATGAAAACATGGTTTTATTAAAAGATAAATCAAAGAGTTCAGTAAAAAAATGTCTCCGTCTAAACAATGACTCTAAAAACGTATTTATAAGGTTACAAAGTCGGCCAGAACATAAAAGTAAACATCTGGAAACTTCGGGCTTCAAACGGACTTCTGCGATTAAGAACTGGGCTTCTGCGAACAGGGTGTCGATCGACACTAGATATGTGGTGTCGATCGACACCAATCTATCAAAATCGGATTCTTTGCTTCTCATGTCGTAGTGTCGAGCGATGCTCAGTGGTGGTGTCGCTCGACACAGACTCCAAAACTTCATTCCATGATTGCATCTTTGCCGCTTCATTCCGTGATACTCCAAAACTCCCAGTAAACATCTTTTAAGCTCCAATCGTCCTTGTACCTGAAAAGACTCTAAAACCAACACAAAACATAACAAAGACTCTAGATATATGACTTATATCATGGCTTAAACAGGGTAAAAACCATGATATATCAGGGTGTAAATGGTATTTTCACGCTGCAAAGGTTAAGAGATCACATTGTTTTCGTGTTGCGGTGTACAACAACATTCACACATGTTCTCGGACAAGTGCCACCGAAAGCAGCGAGAATAGAAACAAAGCTACCCAAGGATTAGTTGCTAGTCTTTTAAAAGAAGACTATCCAGGTTTATTGGAGATACCAAGAGCTAATGCTCTCATTAGTCTGGTTCAAAGAAAATATGGTGTGCCACCGTCATATTCTACATGTTAGAGAGGAAGAAATGAAGCTATTAACGAGGTGCGTGGTGATCCTGAAGAAGGATACAAGCTGTTGTACGCTTATTTGTATATGTTAAAGGAAGTGAATCCTGGCACAAAAATAGAAGTGAAGTTAGATGAGTTAGGAAGGTTCAAGTTTTTATTTATTGCACTAGGAGCTTCCATAGAAGGGTTTTCATCGATGAGGCAAATTCTGATTGTGGATGAAACTTTTCTGAAATCTGGATATGGTGGTGTGCTATTGATTGCTACAACTCAAGATCCTAATCGATACACTTATCCGGTTGCATTTGATGTAGTTGATAGTAAAAATGATGAAAGTTGGACTTGGTTTTTTGAAACACTGAAGACAGTTATACCGGACAGTGGTAAGCTTGTTTTTGTGAGTGACAGAAATTACAGCCTCATCAAGACTGTAGAAGTGGTGTATAAGGAGGCTACACATGGGTATTGTATCTACCATTTTTCCCAAAATATGAAACTTAGAGTTTCACACACAAACAGAAAATTAGTGGCAGAGTTGCTCCGGGAAATTGGTATGATCTATTTAGAGAATGAGTTTGAAAGAAGATATGCTGATTTTAGGGGTAGATATCCTCAAATAGGAGTGTACCTAGACAATAGTGTACCGGTGGAAAAATGGGCAAGGTGCTATTTTCCCGGAGCAAGGTACAACATTGATACAACTAATTATGTTGAATCCCTTAACAATGTCCTTGAGGATGCAAGGCATTACAATTTGTTGCCTATGATAGATGCAATTGTGGCCAAGATTTTAGAATGGTTCAACAAGCATAGGAAGGATAGTGTTGGTTACGATAAGGTTTTAGTACCCGATGTAGATGATTTATTACATAAGAGATGTGCAGAAGCGAATTACTTGGTTGCAACGGAGCTTAACTCATTAGGACTTATATATAGTATTATTGGATAGGATGGGAAAGCTTATTTGGTGAACTTGGTAACCAAAAGTTGTAGTTGCAAGACTTTTGATATTGAAAAATATCCTTGTGTCCATGCATTAGCCGCACGCAACACACTCTTGAGGCAAGAATCAAGGACGGTGAACTATGAGATACATGAGTTGTGTGATGAGAAGTATAAGGTGGAGTATTGGAAGTTGGCCTATTCCAAAAATATTTATCTTGTCCCGCATATATCTGATTGGAGAGTTCCACTACATATACAACAGATGTGTGTCCTCCCTCCTGAGTACAAAAACAGTAAGGGAAGATGGCAGGTAAAAAGGTTTCCATCAACGGGAGATGCCCAACCACGTAAGCCGAAGAAGAAGTTGAGTGACCTTGATATCCAAGACAAAAGTCAAGTAACCCCTACTAGCAATACCAAGAAAAGGGGAAGGACCCGTAAAGGAAGCCAACAAGTGAGCCAACAAGTGACCCCTACAAGGACCCGCAAAGAGAGCCAACAAGTGAGTCAACAAAGAACTCCTACAAGTACCCGCAGAGAGACCCCTAAAAGGAGCCATAAATGGACCCCTAAAAGAAGCCTTAAAGGGACTCCTTTTGCTGAGGAAGTTGGTGGCTCAAGTGGTGTTTGATGTTCTTTTCCTTTCGTGATAATGAACTTCTTGTAATTTGTTATCTTCTATTTGAAATACTGGTTATACTGGTTATTGCTAATGGACAACTAAGAAGTATTATGTCACAATTATGTAATTTTATTAAATTTTATGTAATTTGTCACAATTATGTAATTTTATGGCATCATTTGTGTTCTTTGAATAATAATTTTGTGTTACTTATGTAAAATTATCAAAAACTTCAAATTGTTGGAAAACAAATATGCATATCTTAAGTGAAGGAACATTATACTTTTAACAAGAGTTAGATATTGTTATCTCCCTTATAATGAAAAATTTCAGAGAGTAGGTGTTTGTGGATATATTATGACATTAAAACATTGGAAATGTATTTTAAATGCCATAAAGCAGAAGAACAACTGATAATTTGTTGTCTACAATACGGTAATACTAAATAAATTGGTAAATCACCAAAGGTATAACTATGACCAAATTTGAAACACTCGTATACTGGAGTACCACTAAGTGTTAACTTTCCGAGCACATGTTAAATATAGTTAAGTATAAACACATTGTCGCATATGTGATAAAGACGTGGCCAAATCTGGTTGGTGTTAAGCCTTTGTCGAGGATCGATGATTAATTTATATTTATTTTCAGTCTTCTACAAAAGTTTTAAAAAATAAACAATGGATAAGATTTTGGATTTTTCCCCAATTACAAGATCTGGAAAAATAATTCCTAGGGTTTATAAGCGAGAAGAGGAGACCACAATTTCTTCCAATTTAACCAATTTTGGAACCAAACCTTTTGGGTAAGTAAAAGTTCTTCTTTCTCGGCTCTGTGTAGGTTTGAATCGGTAGAAATTGGAAACAAAATTGTGATTTTGTGTACGATCCTTTTTTGTATCCATTACTGTTCAAGTACAGGAACATGGGTAAGACGAGGCGTAGTTTGTTCGGTGAATGCGATAATGACTCAAACAACAGCAACTCATCATCTTCGGATGAGGAAGTCAACATGTTCCTTCGTCCGGCTACATGGCAAGAAGTCCCCAGAGGTATTCTGACTGTTTGCTATTGTGGTGAAGGTGTTGTGGTGAAAACATACATACATGGAGCTCAAGAAGGGAGGAGATATTACACATGCGCTGGTGATACCGATGTAAGCGGCTAAATTATGTGTTCTTATTCAATTGGCCTTCTTTCATACTTTCTTCTACAATCGTTTCTTTTAAAATTGTTCTTCTTAGGATAGAGAGTGTCACATCTGGAGAATGTGGGACGATGCAATTATGGAGGAGATACAATTACTGAAGGACAAGGTAGAAGCAATAGGAGATCAGCTACTTGAATGGATAGGCTCTCCTGACCACATGCCCCCTGAAACTATGTGGGACTTGTTACGCGATTGTGATTCAGAGAAAGAAAAGCTAAAGGAGATGGCGACTACCCTTGACAAGTCTGAGAAGGAAACCATTGATCTAAAAAAAAAGTTTAAGGAGATGACGACCAAAGTTGAAAGATCCGAGGAGGAAACAACTAAGCTAAAGGAGATGGTTATTAAACTTCAATCCATAGTATTTGGAGGAAAGGAACTTCAACCACTTCAAGAGGTTAAGGACCTTCATGTTGTCTAAGCAGTTCTTTTCTATGTTTTGTAATGTTTTAGTAATTTCACTTTCATGTTTTGTAATGACTTGTACCTCCATGTTTTAAATAATTTCAATGTCAATGACTTTGTTACTCTCATACTCATATCATATTGAAGATTTCAGTTTTTAGGATTCAAATTCGGAACCTTGTGGTACAAATTTTATTTAGTAGTATCATTAGTAGTTTTACTTAGTTGAACGAGTATTACAAACAGATTACAAGAGATGTGACAAGTAAATAACTTCAGGTTAAGGAGATTGCAACCACTTCATAAATAAAAGGGATAAGTAAAAAAGGGATAAGATACATAAAACATACTTCAAATATTCAACATAATACAAAATGCCTAACAGTTGTACTTAGTAGTACCAGTAGTTCAAACAGATTACAAACTTTGAATATTATAAGTAGATAGAGTTTAGAGGAAAAGTTGAAGATAATGTTTCCTTACTCCAGTTTAGAGTTCAAGAGGATGGCTTCTTAGTTCTCTTCCTCCTCTTTTGGGTCTTATGAGTGGTCCATGGAGACTTGTTGAGGTTTGATGGCTTCCTAATCCTCTTCTCACCAACAACTTCAGTTATCTCCTTCTCACCAACAACTTCAGTCTCCTTGTCCTCTTCACCTTCTCTATTTTCGGACTCACAAGATTCAAACTCTTCAAGAGGATCATCACCACCAGCATCAGTCTCTAGTCCCTCACCAAAACCACGACCACCAGAACTAACTTCACCAGCTTCCTTCTCTTTCTCCAATCCACCACCAGAACCACCAGCTTCCATCTGTTTCTCCAAGCCACCACCACAACCACCACCAGAATACCTAGATGGAGGGCAAGACACAGGTACAAAATCCATATCAGTCTCACCATTCCAAGCCTCAAACTTCACTTATGCCTCCACAGTCTTTAGTCTTTTATCCTGCTCTCCAATCAAGTCCTTCAATTCTCTGAAACCATTTTCCATCGTCGTGGACAATTTCTCCAAACCATCTTCCATCATTTTCTTTAGTTTCTGCACTTCCTCACTAGACACAACAAGAACATCTGCCCCTACATTATCTGCCAAAGGAACATCTGCCTCCATCGTATCCAAGTAACTTCCATCAGCTTGTTGCTTAAATCTTCCATTAACATAATGGTCGAAGGACATTTTAAGAAAAATAGGCCTCTTATCGTAAAAGTGCCTTCTCTCTCAACTCTTTACAATGTAGCAATACTCATCTTCAATGTCCTCCTTCTCATCAAAGATTGATCTAGAAAGAGTATGCTCAGAACTAGTTTCAACCAAGAAACTGTCTATGTCCTGTGGAAATACAATAAGTAGAATGTCATATATACAACCATAAATAACAAATATTTATATAAAAAGTAATTTCACTACAATTATTGCTAACCTTAGATGTTCCAAGTGTTTCATTCAGTTCGGAAAGTGGAAACCTGCCATACTATGTTTTGTGAATTTGGTGGTGCACATCCTAGAACAATCATTGTGGCCAATGCTAACAGACTCTCTGTATTTATGTTTCAACACTTTGATCGTCTCAAAGGCTAGAATCTACACATATAAAGAAAACACATTACTAATCTCAACTAATTAAAATAAACTAAAATTGTTAGTCAATATGATTTACCTGCAAAGAATATTGAAACTTGGATAACACCAGCCTTTTTTGTTCACCACTCCACCAAAACTCTTAAACAAATGATCCATTTGCTCAAGATTATCATCAAAAGACAAACGTCCCCACGGAAACGTCTTACACAACTTAAGATCATCAACTGCTTTAAAAAAGAAGTGTTCCACACTTGGTACTCCTTTTGGGGTTTCTTTCTCGCCTATCTTTGACTTTTCAATAATTACACTGGATAAGAAATACAAGATAACCATTCTCAACCTATCCCTACAAGGTTCCATGTTCAAGAACTTTTCCTCGACAACTTCGTATGATATGGTTGATCCACGGGCAAAATGCCTCCCAACAAACTTTAATCCGCCCATTGCTTTCCATCCATTTGGATAATTATGACAATACAAACCAGAAAGAAGCCCGTGTTCTCTGAGAGAATATCGAATTGGAACACCGTTGACGACAAACCAAGCTTCACGTTTGTTTCATGTACTCACTGCGTGAAGAAAGAGCATCCACATGCCCTGAACTTTATTCTTCTTCTCCAAATGCATGTGAAAGAAATGTTTGAACTGTGGATGTTCATGAAACCATTTCTTCTCATTCGCGTTAAGAATTTCATTAATGTTCTTAACTGCCTCCTTAACATAACACCTTGATTGAATCTTTATTCCCTTTGTAAAATCCCCGGGTCTGAAGTGTATTTTAATAGGTTCGAATATGTCGTGTTCCAGAACCTCTTCCTCCTGCAAGTACTATACACATTACTGTCTACTTAAGCAGAGTATTTCTTTTTATTGTCCATAGATAAATGTGTTTACATACCTCTGTTGGATCCTCTGCTTCCTTTTCCTCCTCCATGTCTTTCTCTGAACCAGATTTCTCATTATCTTCATTTGAGCCATTTGGTTCATCTCCTTCTTTACCCTCTGGATCCTTCGATGCTTCACCTGAAACCCTTTTTTCTTCATTTCTCTCAAATTACGAACCCTCCTCAATGTCGTCTTTCTCCTCTGCGTCCTTCGTTGCTTCCTCTGCATCCTTCGCTGATTCCTCCAAAACCCTAGATTCTTCATGCTCGTCTTCTTCCGACGAACTAACTGCATATCTTTCCGATCTTGTTCCCGATTTACTTCCTCTAAGCATTATACGCACCATTTCTAGGGTCAAATCTGCATCAATTCACATTGAAACCCATTAGTACATTACAAAATTAACAAATTCTCACACTTGCAAGACGAATTTCAACATACCTTAGTCAAAATCACAAAGCCCAAGTCTTAGTTGTTCTTAGTTCTGCTAATCGAGTAAAGGAGAAGAGGGGAAGTTGAGATTTTCGGTTATTTTTCTTTGAAATTGAAACTGCATCGAGGAAAATTAAAGGGTTGTGGGTGGATTTTTTCCGGGTTTATCGGAACGGGTCGGATCTACGGTTGGGTCGTAAATATCAAACTTATACTTTTGTTTTTTAGTCTTTTACTTATTTTTCGTTTTAAATTTAATTAATAAAAAAATAAAACAGATGCCCATTTCAGCCCATGAGATTTGTGTCATTTGTGATTTGTCAGTCAAAACTTGTGGAATCAAAGAATTTGATCCTTGCTTTAAGCACGTAACTAAAATTAGTCCGATGACATCATCCACTACAAATAGAACAAATGGTTAGGTTGTGTTGTGAGTAATTTTGTGTGTGTTATTAAGTGCAATTTCCTCATTTTTTAAAAAAAATCCATTGACTTTTTGAGAAACTGAACTCAATTATATGCAAAACCAAAAAAATAGTTTGGTTTAGTTCGATAGAATTATCCCCAACCCGAAAAACCGATGAACCGACCAGTAATCCAGTGACGTCCAAAGGTACTATTACCGCTAGTAAATGTACCGATGATTGATTACACCTTGTCATGGCTCGAATCCGCTTGGTATTCAAGACGTTTTCGTCTTCTGTTGCGCACACTCGTCTCAGGTAATATTTCGCTGTTGAAGCGCTGGTTAAGCCTTGAAGACAAGAGGCAATTAATAATACAAATGAGGATATATGAATCTTTGGTTAAAAATATAATAAGCCTGTCTATGTTGAAATACACATATATAGGTGATTCAACAGTGCCAAATAAGAAGCACAAATTATTATTCTCTTTGTCTCACCCTGTAACAATACTTGTACGAATGAAAAAAGGGATACATGAATTACCCTACTTGTCTCTCTCTACGTCGGTACATTGATACAAACACAAAGGGATCCTTATTTCTTTAACTGTCCCACATCACACCTCGATGACCAGAAGAGCCGAGGTCACTGAACCGGTCGAAAGCAAACGGAAACCTTACCTAAGGTACAATCCGAGCCAACGACGATGCAAGCTTGGTGTGTACAGTAGGATTGTCTCCTAGTATGGTTTGTGGGTTTCATTCTCCATCAAGACTGCGGTCAACGAACTATAATAATTTTTTTAACTGAATATACTATTACTTAATTATCTCTTCCTCAAACATTAAGAAAATGAAAATCAAAAGAAAAGACTTGAGGCCATCCAACTAAAATAATAATAAGATTCGAAAAAAGCATACTACTAGTGTTACAACAACTTAAAAGCCAATAGCTTAGGTTGATGCACCACTTCACTAAAAGCAAGCATCCACCAGCGAGTGTCATAAGGAGTTTACATATCCATTTTACAACAACACTTAAGAGTTACTGGAGAGGGGCCAGCCAGTTGTCACTGCAGAAGCAATGGGGTGGACTGATGACGTCGTGGAGAGTGTTGGAGGAGAGGTCATAGAAACCGAACCCCATCTCAGAGTCTGCAAAGTAGATGGAATTCGGCTTAAGTCCAGGATACTCGGTTGCAGAGACGCAGAAGGGCTCGTTTCGGCCTAGGAAAATGCAGAGATCGCCAATGTCTTGGGTGTAAGAACTGATCCTTTGCTCAGGGTCTTGCTTAAACACCACAAACCCTGTGGGCTTGATCCTGATGGAGGAGGATTGATAAGGAGTATCCTTGGCGAACGAAGCCTCAAATTCTTCCGTGGTCGAGTCCTCGTCAAACCTTCAAGACAAGAGGCAATTAATCTTTGGTGGTTAAAATGTAATAAGCCTCTCTATGTTGAAGTACACATATATAAAGGTGATTCAACAATGCCAAACAAGAAGCACACATTATTATTCTCTTTTATGTCTCATTCTTTTTGACCTAACTACTACACTGTAAGAAAAGAAACATGTTTCTGTTGGAGAGTGAGAGACATATAGACACATGCAAAGAGATCCCCTAAAGCTTTTATTCTTCTTAAAATTTCAGCAAGCTTATTATCAATCTACGCAATCATCATCTCATACGGATCACAAAGGGATTGATGAATTACCAGTAAACGATGAAGGATTCGCCAGAAGGTGACTCCACAATGTGTTGATGAGAATCGGTACCTTTGGAAAGCTGTTCGATTCTAATCTCTGGGATGTCGGAGAATGGGAATCCCTGGTACAGACTAACCTGAGGGAAGCGAGGAGCTAGTGTCGACGAGATCAATCGGACCATCGTACTCTTCATCATGACTCATCCTGCTGAGATAGAATTTGCCATCTCTCTCGGAATATATCATCCCTGAGGGGGAAAAGGGGGTCCTGATAGGCGTCCATTCCAAGTCACCAGGCCGACACAGACTGAGAGAAAAACTAATTGATAAGGCGGCCACTACACAGTCTTCCTGGTCCGGCGAGGCCGAGAGAGCGATCCTGGAGATTCTCTTTTTAGTTGGAGGCAAAGAGATAACCTTGCGTGAGGAAGCAGAGGCGCTAGGGTTGAACATGTTGGTCAGATGATACGTGGAGTAGGTATAGTTCCTCGCAACCACCCATCCCCTCGACGATCCTTCTTCCGCCGATCTGAGGTGATCATTCGTAAGAGTCTGGTTGAGGAACTTCACTGTTTCGTCTTTCCTCGGATCGTACAAGTTCAATTCCACAATTGGTTCACAAGATAATGTCATCTCCCACGTGTTGGTATGGCTGAAAAGGAGATACGGCGTCGCCGCCGTGGACAGTGACCGGAATCCGCTGAAACAGAATCTATTCTTCAGAATTGAGGACGATGAGAGCTTAGCGAATCGAGCCAAAAGTTGAGACATTTTTCAAAGGAAATCGAAAACCCTAAGCGGTTGAAACCCTCAAAACCTTAATATATCTCTCTCTCTCTCTCTCTCGCTTTATATACCTCCTTCGCATTTCCCGAAACTTCCCATTTGTCAATTTTACCATAAATTTCCATTTTTGCTCTGTTTCTTCAATTAGTTTAAGAACAATCTGTAGTTCTGTTTCGGTTCGATTCGGTTTAAACCCAATACCCGAATACAAACCGATCACTTTGCATTAAAAACATAGTATTTGATTTTTATTGGGTTTGTAAAATTGTTAAGTTTTGGGCTTCTATGCTTTTCTGAACTGACCCATATTTCAAAATTTCATGGGCCAGTTGCAAAAACAACTACAAAAATTTAATTTATTGTTTTGCTTTGCTCTAAGCACCTAACTAAAATTAGTCTGATCCACTACAAATAGAACAAAGGGACAAAAGGGAAAATTAAGAAAATACACCCAAAAAAAAAAAATTAAGAGAATACACCGAAACTTTTGATATTAAAGATGTACACTTTTTTTTACTATATTACCCCTTATTTGAAGACGCATATACGTCGACGTCTAGGATGTTTGCGCTCTGAAATTTTTGAGAATATGTTTAGTATTCATCATGGATTATTTGAACTGGTTGATGCATAAATGTATCTATAGTGTAAAATCCCAAAATAAGTCTTACCGCAAGATGTAACATGGAAATCGCAAAATATATTCACTATATTCACTAATGGCATTTCCACACCAGAAGGAAAGTGAGGACAATCATCTTTAATGACACATTAGCGATACCAAGATGGTTTTGTTTCGAATCAAAAGTAGACAATTAGGTGTTCCCGAATCCATAATAGCAGCCGGATTTCCAAAATCTAATACGATAACACGACAACAATTCTCTTAATTAAGATAAATCTCTTTTTGTTCAATTGGCTTTGTCAATTATCCTATACATTATTAATTTAATACACCTAGATGATTTTAAAATGATTCTGTAAATAAGTTTAATAGTATTTATATGGTATATTCGAAAGTGTTATAGAAAAAAATATCCCATGGCTCTCCCTTTTAAATTATTCCATTCCATCATCTACTAATGGCAATAACATTGACTCATAATAATTTGACATTAGTTTACGAGAGATTTACCTCGAGATACACGGAATATCTTTTTAAATTTGTGCATATATTTTATTTTTAATGTTAATAAATACTCTTATAAATTACCAAAATCGTATAGTATTAACAATCGTGATTTGCAATTAAATTATGATTAACTGTTAAGATTTTGTATTAACTGCTAAAATCGTTAAGATTTTAAATTAAGATTTTGTGCGGCTTAACCTAAATAAATCTAAACTCTATCATCCTATATATTATTTGAGAAGCATTTTGGGAGAACTTTGATGATGTGTCACTCCCACAATTTTTCTTACTTTTTTATTAAATAATTTAATGTCTCATATACTACTATCCAAACACTCTATTCTCCTATTATGTTAACTTCCAAATACTATATGATGACCTTAATCCAATCCCCAAACAACTATAATTTAACAAATTAGGTAACTTGATTAATACTCTAATTTACCAAACAAATTACAAATACTATAAATTTCTGAATTTTTTGCTTTCTTTTTTTAGGTCAAACATTTATAATTTTTTACCAATTTCATTTTAATTGGTAATTACGCTTTATAAATTCATTTTTCTCAAAATCAAAATGAACGTAACTTGATTAATAAAAATCCAATTACCTAACAAACTAAAAATCTTTAATAAGAGAAATGCTTGTAAGTAATTTAGTTACATATATTCTGAATTTTATTTCTCTATTTTTTTTGTACACTCATTACCAAACACATTTTTAAAACTTTTATTTTATTTTTCACACTAAAAGAGAAATGCTTCTAAGTAATTTACTTAAATCATATCCTCAATCACATTGTCAACACAATCAATATAATCAAATTATATTATCAGATTACAATCAAATTATCAAATTATTACATTCAAATTTATACAATAATTACCAAATCTTTTACCATCACAATCTTTAATCTTTTTTAACAACACATATTTTCACATTAATTTTCTAATTATTACGATTTATTTAACCTATTTTGGAGGCTTCAACCCAATAATAGTATGTACCTATAAATACTATCTACCTCCTTTTCATTTTCATCACATCCTCTATATATTAAAGGAGAAGTATTTTGGGATCACTTTGCTTACGTGTCATTACCGGAATTTTTCTCAGCTTTTTTTTATTTGATTAAATCAATTAATTAACCGTAGTTATTCTCATTCCCAAACAACTATAATCAAATCAATTAGGTAACTTGAAACAAATTGCCAAACACATTACAAATACTATTAAATATAAAATTTAGTCATGACGTTTATAATTTCCTTTACATCTCAATAAATACTTTTCTTTAGTTGTTTTATACCTTAAGGTTTAATTTAGTTAAATACGAAAAAGAGAAAGATGGTATATAATAATTTATATACACATATAACTAAATAAAAGTAACAATTTAACACCGAAATAAATAATTTAGAAATTAAACTAAGCATTAGTTAAATACACTCAAATGATTATTTATCACACAAATTAATTAATAATTAAACTTATTATGAGCTATATTATTATCATATTTTACGATTATTCATTTTTTTAGTCCCATAATTGCACCTTTTTATAATTAATGATAAAATCAATAAATATCATCTTTCTATTATTGGATTTATTAATGGCAATAGCATTAAATCCTAATAATTCAACATAAATGTTTGCGAGATTTATTACAAATTACAATATTCTATTATTTATACTAAATCTTTAATATAATTATTGTTTCCAAAAATATAGCCTAACTCAATAAACAACGTTATAATTAAAAAAAATTCAAAATTTGAAAACATCATATTTAATGTTCACCTATTATTTACATAAACTCCTTATATAATAACAGTCCTCACATTATTTTTCGTCGATAATCTATTTTGGTTATTTTTTTCTTTATGGATGCAAATTGCATATACATGTTTCACTATACTTTTTATTTTTTTGTTCATCAGATGTTTAAATAGATGAAGCCTTACAATGCTGAATCTCATGAAACGGTCGGAATGGCATTAGCAGAAATATCTGTAAGTTCTCATTCAATTTATTAACTAACATGATAAACATAATCATATTGTTGTAGTGTATAATTTCTTTATTGTATCGCATAACTTTTTGTTTTGTTTCTTCATTAGAATTTAACCCATTGAAGCATTACAATGTCAAATCTGATGATACATTTGAATTTGTTTTAGCGTAATGATTTATTATTTTACACTCATTTACATGATGAGCATAAGAAAATCTTTTTGCAATGTATAAAATTCTAAGATTTTTATTGTTTTGAAATTTATAGATTTTTATTGCATTCTAAGTTTTTTTTTCACTTTCTCTAATACATTTCATAATAGAAATAATGTAAATAACGATTCCTATTATTGTGTCATCAGTTGCTAGATCATAGGAAAAGAAGCTTGCAATGATAAGGAAGGAGAGGTTATCCACAAGAATAATGGAATTTTTTTCTAAATTTTTAGTATATGTTAACCTCATAACACGTTTACATGTCAACCAACATACTACAACTAATACAAGTGATTTGTGGAATTCTTCTTTAGACCAGATTTGCAAGATATGCAATGATTGGACTCTCAAGTGGCAAGAGTGACAAGAAGAGTTATTCTACATTCTTAATTGTTGTCATGAAAGAAGACCAAGATGAGTTGTTCTTGATTCTTCAGATGTTTTTTTCTTAAATTGTTGGAAGAAGAGTTCCATTATAAAAAAAATTTTGTTCGTTGTATTTGTTAATTTGTTTGGCTCAAAATGTCTTAATTCCCAATGCAAAAAATTTGGCACCTAAAAAGAAAAGTTTTAATAATAAGTCCAAAATTTCATAGTTGTAAAACAAATAACATTTTAACTATACATAGGCAAATAAATGTAGATCTAACTTAATCACTAAATATTGCATCACAATATAGAATACTATAAACAATAATTTATTACACGATTATAAAAATCACCAAAAATACATACACACTTTATTCAATTGGATCTTTGAATGCATAATCATATCAACATTTTTTACAAATTATTCTCTTAATCTATAATCAAATAATTTTAAAATTAAATTGACGGTTACAACTAAACCCGTGCATAGCACGGGTCCTAATCTAGTTCTTTATAAATAGATGACATACTTCATCATAATTTTACACTAGAAAACTCAATTCTATTATATATGACACTTACATACATTTATATATATTCTCATTTTTGTGATACAATATTAGTAATGTTACTATCTCAGTTTTGTTAATGTGTTGATAGTTTGTTACACAATGAACCAAAAAATATGTTTGTAGGTAAATAAATTTGAGGTTCATGATTGTTTTCAATACATTTTCTATTTACATATTCGATTAATAGACTGCCATTTTATGTTCTATCCAAGAGATTTCAAACTCATGTTGTTTGATATATATGACTGCATGTGTGGAGCATTCTTTCATAATTACGTTTTCAAAAATTTGCTACTTTTATTCAGCTTAATATTATTCAGGACATGTAAGGTATATATATAATCTGTGTATTTTTTTACTTATTAGCCATTACATGAACAAATGGATAGATGTTTATATTGTTTATAGGGATTTAATATATCATCAATATTCAACATATAAATTCAGAACTAAATGCCAACATTAATGATGAGAAAACTAAATTAGCATTAACATCAAAACTAATTTAAATACAAAATTGCTAAAAACTTACATTGTGACGACTAGCGAGATAATTTTTTTTTTTGGTTTAGGGTCCTGAGGCAAGCTTCTCTCATCCACATTTAGGACAAAATTCAATCCGAGCTCTATGTAATGCCAACACGTCGGAGAGATTCAAACCTAAAAAAGATGTGTCAATACCCGAGATCAATCTATGGACCGGATCCTAAACTAGACTAGTAGGTGGCCTGTCACCTTCGAGGCGTCCGATCCTTGCCTTCTTTGCTGGAGGTGTACACGGACCGGTAAGACCAGTCCTTCTCGAGCATTGGGAGAATAAAGATAATGACATTAGAGTCCACAAATATCTCCCTAGAGGAACGTCTTCATGATGCGGAATAGTAAGTTTTGCATATGTCCGAGCGGTTACGAGGCTGCAAGCCCGAGGAAGAAGCAACCTTATTACATCAACCTCTGAAGTTGAAGTAATAGATCTGATGACTCCATCACCGACTTGCAGAGTTGGATCAATGAAGAGGCCAAGTGTTTCTGAGTTTATAGATTTGACAATCGTCTCCTAATTTCGTAGAATTGTAGAATAAAGTAATACACCAAAGACTTGTGTGTAAATCAAAATCAAAGTTGTTTGTAATCTTTAATCTTTAACTATGTAATAAAATGATTCAAACCTTTTTAATTTGAAGCTCTCACCTTCTTACTGATGTTTTTTTTTATTATTCAACAAAATTTTGACTATGTGATTAATATACACATGCTTATATTACCTCACCATCTTACCTATCTATAAACATGCTTACAACGTATTAGAGATATGATGATTTCACATCTTCTATACGTTTGTGTGGTGGGATTATGTATATAACTTTTTCTGTGTATATGCCTTGTTATATCAAAGCTTACATGAACTAGCCTACATGAAGCAACCTAAGAAGGTGTTTTTTTCACCATTACATGTTCCTCACAGTTTTTAAACAAAAGTTTTCATATCCGATAAAATTGTTGGGTTCGGGACACAAGAACGTTCCATTTAGTTTTAAGATCGTAATCCTACAATGACCAAAAGCTTAAACACTACTTAAAGTCCTAGTCTAAAGCTCTGTTTTGAAGACTAAGATCAGCAATAGTCTTAAGTCATAGGATTGTTGTATTGACTGTAAATTTGATTTCCTCCGGTGATTTGATTGATATTCAAATTCTCCGTTCTTGGATGAGCAACAACCACCGATGGAATTTCCGCCGTGTCTTCCCACCGGAAACTTTAGTCGTCTCGCCGGAGATTTGCTTCTTGATTTAACCTTGGTCTCTTAATATAGATCTCAGCTTCTTCACCTACATCATAAGATGTAGTAAGTAAAATCAAGAAATGAAATTATTTTGTTAGACTCCATGACATCTAAATAGTGAAATATGGTACAGAAGAAATATGAGGAGGTCTCTCTGATAAAATCAAGAACTAAGTAATAATAATAAAAAAAAAAGTAATAAAACAAGAAATGAAATTATTGGATTAGAAGAAAATAGAAGTAACTATGCACCAGAATGAAAGTTAAGTTTTTATTACATCGTTTTTTTATTGTTGTCTTAAAATGAATTTTATTTTAACGGATATATTCAATATTTTTTATTATTATGGATATATATATATAACAATCGAGTTTGATATCAAAAAAAAATGTCATTATCTATTATTTCTTAGATTCTTATATATACTTTACTATGTAAACGCCAATTACGAGGAAGGATTATCATAGTATTAACGATCTTAAATTAAATGGGAATTAATACGAAAAACTATTCGGAACCCTACGTCCCTACCTCTCAAAACCTATATAAGTAACAAACCAAAAAATTGATATCATCTCCCATATATGGATTCTCTCTGTTCTTCGTTAATGCATATTTTATGGGTTTCATTTATTTACTTTCTTTTGTTTATGAACAGATTATAATGAAAAAGAAAACATCAAAAAGAAACTCGATGGTGGAGGTAAGAAGAATAACGGTTCTCTAGGTCACTACAAAAAAACAGCGAGAATCCTACGGAAATATCCGTCGAAAGTCTGTCGGAATATGCGTTTTCCGACAGATTTCCGACGGATATGTCCGTCGTTTCTATCTTGTCGGAAATAGTAATTCTATCGGAAATCCGTCAAAAATTTCCGACGGATTTCCGACGGCTCTATTTCCGACGGAATTCTAACAGCCTGCCGGAGTCCGGCAACACGTCGGAATTCTGTCGGAAATACTGCCGTCGTAAATCCGTCGGTTTGTTTCCGACGGATTTCCGACGGATTCCGATTACTTGTAAACCGACGACTTTCCGACAGACTTCCGACGTATTTATTTCAGACGGTTTTATTTCCGACAGCTTTCCGACGGATCATTTTCCGACGGATTTCCGACGTATTCGTAGAAATTATTAAAAATGATAATAAATTAAATAATAATTAATTTAATATAAATTTAAAATTTAAAATTAGAATTATTTAAATTAAAATAAAATTAAAAGTAGAAATTAAAATAAAATTAAAAGTAGAAATAAAAAGTAATATTGTTTTACAAAAACGTTGAAAATAAAAGTCTAAGTGGTGGGCCCCGGCGGAAAATCCGGGTTGCGCCCCAAGTACTCCATCATCCGTTGCACCATCTCCCTCTCCTTAACCCGCTCGGCTCTCTCCTTCTCCCGCTCGGCTTCTAGGGCGGCTTGTGCATCTCGTATCTGTTCGACCGTCGTCTTCAAACTTTCAATTTCGACGTCCTTTTGCTGCATCTGGGCTCTCAGGTCGGATGTCTCGCTGTAGTAACAAGAAGACCCCGATGATCCTGCATCGTCGGGAAGACCATAAGTCCGCCATTTGCTCTGCGGAGCAACCTGCGGAACAAATTAAATTGTAAATGAAAAAGACTTGAAAACTATTTTAAATTTTACATACCTTTATGACGAATTCGTTGATGATGTCGTCCGGGGCTTGCGTGAGGGGAGGGGTTCCTTCCACGGATGGCTGAGACAGAATGTACTAGTCTTCCATTCTTCGGACGCTCTCCTGAATCTCCCGAGCTACCTGATCCTGGACGACACCATTCTTGTCGGTGTGTGTTGCTAGCAGAAGTTCCAAGTTGTTGGGATCCCGACCCAACTTCTTAGCCTGCAGTTGTTAGATATTTATTTGATAATATAAATGTATAAAACAAAAAAAAAAATTAAAAATCAAGACGTACATAAAAAACTTACCATATCCCTAGCCTTTGTCTTCTTGCTGGTAACTCCAAGGTTGTGGGTGGAAGGTCCCTTGCCGTTGCGTTGGCTGTTCCGGTTGCTAGAGTGATATGTAGAGCTCTCCTTGGTAGCCTCTAGTTGCCAATAGGCGATGAACCCGTTCCACAAGTCCGGCTTCTCAACCATCTCCTTTGGCACCTCACCGTGTAGCCACTTATCCTTCCACTCGAACACCTTCTTCGAGTAGTGCAGTGTGCATAAGAGTCGAATTCCCTCCTAACCAGAGCGGTCATGTGTGGGTCCCACCTAAATTCTTGCTGCAAAAACAAAAATTAAATATAAATAATAATAATTTAAATGAAAGTAAAAATTGTGAAAACAGATGACTTACCTCAAATTGGCGAAACCACATTTCTTGATCCTCCAGTGGCATGGCGGTGTACGTCGCATAAGGACGGTTGAGCAAAGAGTTTTCCATCTTGTTGAGGGACTTCGAAATCCCGCTGCGAGAATCACCAAACCTACGGGAAAAAATGTGACATTAGTCGCAATTAAATTAAATTTGTTAAAAAAAAACAGAAATAGAACAAAAAACTTACCATCTGTCTCTACCGAGTTGGTCTGGATGGAGTCTAGTCAACCTCTCTCGTCCAGGAAGACCCATGAAGTCCTCGACGCTAATCTGCGACGGTGCTGTAGAGGTGTAGACGACGGTGTAGTTGTAGACGTCGAAGTCGAATGAGCTCTACTCACACGACGACGACGATGTTGGCCGCTGCCAGATGCAGTGGCGAAACCACCGTAATCCCTAGATTTATATGATAATATATTTTAAATATATGAAAAATCTATTTTTTGCAAATAATGGTAAAATTATTAAGAAATTCTAAAGTTATAAAGTTTTTAAAAGTTTTAGTAAAACTGTTAAAAAAACCTTATTAAACTATTTAAATAACGTGTAAAACTGTTTATAAGGTTTTTTGTAAAGTTTTATAATTATAAAAATTATAAAAATTTCGAAATTGGTTAAATATATAATTATAAAAATATAATGGTTTAAAAAAAACATTTCTTTAAATTTCCAAAATTCTAAAATTTAAATTTCCAAAATTGTAAAATTTAAAATTCTGAGGTGGAATTTAAAATTTAAATTTACAAAATTCTAAAATTTAAAATTTAAAGTTTTATAAGGTTTTTAAATAGTGTTATAAGATTTTTGTAAAGTTTTATAAGGTTTTTAAATAGTTTTATAAGGTTTTAAAATAGTTTTATAAGGTTTTGTAAACAATCTTATAAACCTTTTAAAAATTTTCCTAAATCTAATTGTTTAAAATTCTTTAAAATATAGATATAAATTCAAAAATTAAGTCATTATCTTCAAATTTACAATTATTTCGATATTCTAGAATTCTTAAGTAATTGTTGCATAATTTAAAATTCTAAAATATTAAAATTCTAAAATTCTAAATTAATCGTTATAATTGTTTAAAAATTAGTAAAACATGCTAACAATTTTCTAAAAATTTATGGAAAAAATAATTTCCTAAATCTAAATTCATAATTTTTCCTAATCATAAATCTAATTTTTCCTAATCATAAATCCTAATTTTTCCTAATCATAAATCTAATTTTTCATAACAATTTAAAAACCCTAACAATTTAGTAAAAATTAGTAAAAATACTAACAATTTAGTAACAATTTCATAAAATTTGTAACAATTTCCAAATTTCATAATATAACTTCCCAAACCCTAAATCTAACCCTAATCCTAATCCTAAATCTAGCAAAAATCAATTCACAAAATAATTTATATTAAATCTAACCAAAATCAACATAAAATTTGAGGATACTTACAAATGGGATGGAATTTCCGCCATTTGTACGTAATCCGGCGAAGAAGAGGCGATTTCCGGCGAGGAGGAGGCGATTTCCGGCGAGGAGGAGGAGGCTCGTGGGCGATTTCCGGCGATTTCCGGCGAAGACAAGGCGAGGAGGAGGAGGCTCGTGGGAGATTAGGGCTCGTTGGCGATTTCCAGCGAAGAAACCGGCGTGAATAGACAGATCGGAAGGGCTAGAGGCGGAGGAGGCGATTTGTGAGTTTTTTGAGGGTTGAGGAAGTGTTCTTCGGGGAAGACGAGTGGTCTGGTAATAACCCAGATTTTCCGACGGATTTCAAGCAGTCGGAAATCGAAATAAATTAAATGGGCCGCGTGTTTTGGACCGACTGATTTCGAGGTGTTTATTTTTCATTTCGCGGGTAAAAATTGGCAAATCCGTCGGAAATCTATCGGAAAAATATACATTTTTCCGACAGATTTGTGGTTTTAGGGTATGGGAAATTTAAAAAATGTTTTTTTGTTGTTTTAGGGTTAAGGAATTGAAGAAATTTAAGAAATTTAAGAAATGTTTTTTTTGGAAATTAATGAATTAGCATTTTGGAAAAAATTGGTAATTTTTAAACAATATTTAGCATTGTTAACATTTTTAAACAAAATTCTTATTTTGGAAAAATTGTTAGCATTTTGTACATATTTTTACCTCAAATCTCCAATTCCGTCGGAGATTGGAAATATTCATTTTTCCGACAGATTTCCGACAGATTTGGGGTTTTAAGCTAGTTTATGATCCGTTTTCGTAGTTACAAGTTAATAGCATGGTTGGAGCAATATTTGGAAGATAAAATACTTGATAATGGTCATTGTTACATTCAAATTCTAAACATTTAGTATTTTCCGTAAACATCTATTGTTTTGTATATGTAACTGTATGAAACGCTTTTGGTTGAAACATTACAAAATCGCAAAACATGTTCTATATAACATCGAGAAGGCTATTTACTTACTTATCTTTCACTTTAGTTGTCTGAATTGTATGTCGAGACTTTGTCTTCTCGAAATTCAGGAATTTGACCTCAAAACCCTAAATGTGTCGGAAAAATAGATATATTTCCGACTGATTTCCGACAAATGTAATGGTAACACGTGTCGTCTTTTAAGGTTAGCATAATATGAATCATGCGTCGGAAATCTGTCGGAAATATATATATATTTCCGACAGATTTCCGACGGAAAATCATTTTTTTTTTAAATAACCAAAAAAATGAGATAAAATAACAAAAAAAAATCATTCATCTGCGTATATATTTCCGACGCATGCTTTAAAATAACAAAAAAAAACAGAAGAGCCAGTGTCAATCGACAATCCTATACCGTCGATCGACAGAGGTTTTGGGAAGATATACGCAGATGAATTTTTTATGAGAATTATATAAATACCCGTTTCTGTTAGAAATCTGTCGGAAATATATATATATTTCCGACAGATTTCCGACGGAAAATTCTTTTTTTTTATAAAAAAAATAGAAAAATGTAAATTATCTGAAATTCTTGTTTATGTTAACAAATACAAACATATCAAAATCCTAAATCTAAGTCTGAGTCTGATCCTTTCGAAGGAATTGTGTCTTCGTCTTCATCAAATTCTCCAACTTCTTTTTCTGATTCTGAATGTACTATATTATCACCAAATTCAGTGAAATCAACAAAAATGTCCACCACTGAAGAATGACCAACTCGAGCCATCAGAGTAATTCTAGTTGGTTGCATAGCATCTTGCTCAGCAACTCCATATAGTCTCCCTCTTGGATTAATTGGAGTCACTGTAATCCAAGGATCTCGTCGATGTGTTACCCTAGGGTAAGAAATGTAGCATACCTGAAACAAACATATTTAGTTTAGGCAATTACAATATCATTATTTATCTATAACGCACGTATTATAAAATTTTAAAATCAAACCTGGTCTGCCTGTGATGCTAGGATGAATGGGTCATACTTTTGCAGAAGTGACGCCAAATTGGCTCACCTGAACACCTTCTGGATATGTCGGATCATACCACTCACACCAGAAAACAATGCACCTCATGCCCAATATTCCTGGATAGCGCACTTGCAATATTTCTTTGAGAATCCCGTAGTAGACTACATCACCACTTGTAGCTGAAACACCGTAATCTTCAGTTGGCCTCGACCTTTATTCATGAATCCTAAATGAAAATCCCCTAGTGCAATACCGAACGTATGAAGTTGCTTCGAAGCTTGGGCCAAAAACTATCTCTTGTAACCATGTCGGAAACCTTTCTCCATTCTTCATTCCTTCAGAAACCTGAGATAATAATTTAGACAAATTAATAAACAAACATTTTATTCAGTCCCATAATTAATTCACTAATTTTAAGATATATAAGCGTTTTTTAAAAACTTACGTAATATTGCAGCCAATTTGGAAACTCGGTTTCCTTAGATTCTCCAAGTTCGTCTTCTGTCATATCCGGATAATAGCGACGTATTGATGCAATGTAAATCCTGAAAGCAAACAACAATATATAACATATGAAACCTATATATTACTTAGGTATAAAAAAAAAAGAAGTATTTAAAAAAGTTCTGTTTTTACCTTTTGTACTCCGTCATCTCCTCACAATTCGTGAGGATATACATATGTAAGTGACTCCACTCATCTTGTGATAGGAAGTGTCTCTTCCCTCTCCCAATCACTCGGCCAACTTACAAAAATAACTCAGGGACCAGCGCGGCATACGTGACTCTCTCACCTCTATCATCATGACGAGTAGGACGTCTACTCTTCGTACGAACTCCCCGCAGAAAGTAATATTCCGTAAACTGTGATGATTCTTCATTGATACTCTGTGCGACAATAGAACCTTCAACTCGAGCCAAATTTTTGACCTTCTTCTTTAGATGGAACATGTACCGCTCGAAAGGATATATCTAACGAAATTGAACGGGACCACCTAGTTCGGCTTCGCGGGGGAGGTGTAGGGGAAGATGTTCCATAACATCAAAAAAAGACGGCGGAAAGATTTTCTCAAGATTGCAAAGGATCACTGGTATATTGGCATCTAAATTGCGGATCCCCTCAACTGTCAGTGTCCTCGTGCATAAATCCCTAAAGAAAGCACCAACTGCTGCAATAGCTTCGTGGACAGTTTGAGGAAGGAGATGGGTAAAAGCAAATGGAAGAAGCCTCTGCATCAGTACATGACAATCATGACTCTTCAGTCCCATAAACTTTAGGTATCGCGAGTCTACGCAGTTACCCAGATTAGCTGCATATCCATCAGTGAATTTAACTTCGTCTTTAATCCACCGGAAAAATTCTCTTATCTTTTGTATTTGCAATCGGGACGGAGGAAAAGGATATGTACCATCGGGAAGACGATCAAGATAATCACGGTAGCAAATCTTTGAAACATCCATCCTAGACTTCACATTGTCTTTTGTCTTTCCCGGGATGTTTAACACCGTATTCATGATGTTGTCAAAGAAGTTCTTTTCAATATGCATCACATCGAGGTTGTGTCTTAATAAATGATCCTTCCAATACGGCAAATCCCAAAATATACTCTTCTTGTGCCAGTTGTGAGCTTCCCCTACACCACAAAGCGGTTCATGCCCATTACCCCCACAATCAGGAGTCCTCTCAGCACCAAAATCTCTCAATTGCACCAATATAGTACGACCGTCTATCTCATCAATTGGAGCATCAACCACTTGTGTATTTTTCTTAAATAATCTTTTAGACCGACGATAGGGATGGCCGTCCGGTAGAAACCTTCTATGGCAATCAAACCAACATGGCTTTCTTCCATTCCTCAATTGGAAAGCGTCAGTGTTGTCTTGGCAAAACGGGCACGATAATCTTCCATGAGTAGTCCATCCAGATAGCATACCGTAAGCTGGGAAATCGCTAATAGTCCACATAAGGACCGCACGCATCAGAAAATTCTGCTTCCGTGAAACATCAAACGCTTCCATACCGTGACTCCATAGCATTTGTAACTCATAAATCAATGGCTGGAGGAATACATCAAGTGATCTCTTCGGATGCTCAGGACCGGGAATAAGAACGGAGAGGAATAAAAACTCTCGACGCATGCACATACCAGGGGGCAAATTGTACGGTGTTACGATTACGGGCCACAAAGAATACTACCTTCCATGCTTCCCAAATGGGTTGAAACCATCCGTACTTAACCCGAGGTACACATTTCTTGACTCGTATGCAAAATCCGGATACAACATTTGAAAATGTTTCCACGCTTTTGCATCTGAAGGATGTGTAATCTCTCCATCTTGACGATGTTCTGCATGCCATCTCATTTGTTCTGCCGTTCGCGCAGATTGATATAACCTCTTTAACCTCGCTGTCAATGGTAAGTACCACATACGTTTATATGGAATTGGAACTCTCCCACCAGTTTCCTGATACCGTGTTTTACGACAAAATTTACATCTTCTCCGGTCTTTGTCTTCTCTCCAATATAGCATACAGTTGTCGATGCATACATCTATCACCTGATACGGCATACCAAGACCAGCTACAAGTTTCTGTATCTCGTAGTATGATGCAGGTGCCTGATTATCTTCAGGCAAAATATCTTTCACAAAATCTGCTATCGCATCAACACAGTCTTCCGCCAAATTGAAGTCCGTCTTAATGGTCATCAGTCTACTAGCAGTTGATAAAGGTGAATGTCCGTCTCGACACCCATCATATAAGGGCTGCTTCCCTGCGTCTAACATATCAAAAAATCTTCTAGATTCTTCATTTGGTTCTTCTACTCTATCCTCCCCTATTACGATCGATGGCAAATTCTCTCTAAACGCATCATGAACCATCTCAGCGGTACCTACACCAAAATCTACTTCCGTTCTATGTTCGCCTAAGCTATCCGTTCTATGTTCACCTAAGTTATCCGTTCTATGTTCGCCTAAGCTATCCGCAACATATGGTGCACTGCTACTACTAGCACCATCATTATGAGTTTCTCCATGAAAAAACCAAATTTTGTATCCCGGCATAAAACCATTGGTATAAAAGTGATGCCAAACTTGTTCTACATTAACATTACCCGAATTGCAACAATTTAAACATGGACATTTTATCACCTTTCGATTCCCGACAACCGCCATGAACTCGCATATACCTCGTGCATAACTTTCATTTAATGTCTTCGACTCCGGATCATACATCTCTTCATCCATCCACGATCTATAATATCTAGAAGATGACATCTCACTCTCTTAACGATTTTTTCTAACAAATGTTTGGTTGGAAGTTGTTGTTGTTGTGAGTGAATGAAGATGTGTGGAATCATATATATAAATATGCTGACCGTCGGAAATCTGTCAGAAAAGCGTCGGAAAGCCAACGGATATAATAACGGCTATATAACGCCTATTTTTCCGACAGATTTCCGACAGCTAGTTGGGTGTCTGTCGGAAATCTGTCGGAAAATATTAACGGTTCATATTTTCCGACGGATTTCCGACAGCTTACCGGAATCTCCTTCGGCGTCGGCACCGGCTAGTTACACGGTCCAATAATCCGACCGATTTCCGACGGTCTTCTTGTCCGTCGGAAATAATTCCGACAGATTTCCGACGGAATTGAAAAATTTCAGTTCCGTCGGAAATCGGTCGGATTATCGTCGGAAAATTTCCGACTGAATTACTTCCGTCGGAAATTCCGTCGGATTTGCGGCTGTTTTCTTGTAGTGGGCGTCCGTCACGGTGCTTTTCAAGGTTTTATCTTAAACCTAACCCTAACTCTCTTTTTATCTCTCTTCACTATCTCCATAATTAAGAAGAACTGCCGGTCACGGCGTGCTTTTAAGGTTAAATCTTACAATCTTTAACTATAACCCTAAGTCTAACCCTTTTTACCTATCTTCACAAATCATTTAATCGTTCGTTTTGTGTGATATGTCGTGTTTTTTGTTCCTACAATTGTATTGTCAATCTTACTGTATAATATTTAATGCATTGATGATATAGTACACCATGCTTATTTGAAACAAGCATATATTACACAATCTAAAGAAACAAATCTAAATGAAAAAGAAGATGGGAGCCACGAAGAACAACAACAACACGTGAATTTCTTTTTCCCTAACAAGGAGAGTGATTGATTTCCTTTTGTTTCATCGATTGATTTCCTTTAGGTTTGTTCCTTTCTTTTTTTCTTCTCATTGGACATGACCACATCGAGAATTTTTTTTTTTTTTTTAATTTTTTTTAATTTTTTTTTTTTGAAAATTCGACCACATCGAGATTCTTGAGTAAAATCAATAGATCTTTTCTTTTAGTTTTTAAATAAGAATTCTTTTGATTTTTTTGAGTTGTTTCTTTCTTCTTTTGTGTCTTTTTTGTTTGTTTCTATGTCCATTCTCTGTTTTATTCTACTGTTGATTGTTTTGTTATTTGAATTGCGAAGATTTGTTTTGCAGGTTCACTTTTTATTTCAACGAATAGAAGAATAAGATTCCATCGGAAAACATGGTATGGGTATTTTATGTTTTTCGTTATTTCTCATTTTAGTTTGATGGATTATTCGAATTTGGATAAATCGAGTATTTGTTCATAGGTACAAGATTTGCTTAATGATTTTTTGAGCAGGCGAAGAATCCATCGGAAAAACGTTACGGTCTTTTTAATGGCTCATCTTTAAGTTGCAAGGATGATTTATCCATTAATTGCAATGATTACTTTTTGGTCGATGATGTCTTCGTTGATTTGAAACCATTTGGTTTCATTACGACTCTAAAATATTAAAGAAACAATTGTGGGTTTAGTTAGAAGCAAAAGGGGCATACTTAAAAGATTTTCATTTTGTTATCTATGTTATCCATGATCGAGTTTTTCTTTTTTTTTATTGTTGAAACCATGAACAAATTAATCATTATTGTTTGTTTATTCACTCACATTGATAATCTGACTATGTCGGAGTTGTTTACAAAGTAATTTAGTATTTATTTGATTTGTAATTTTTCAGAAAAAATAAACATGTTGATTCGGACGTCAGACTATGATCATGTCAAACAAATCATAATTCATCTTTGTTTTCTCTAAAGAAGTAGGAAGAACATGTTTTGATTGGTCTAAACTCCAATCAAGCTTCGTTTGACCGTTTGTTTGTTTCTCCGCATTGATCTTTTTATGATTTTATTATTGCTTACCAATTATTGACAAGTTTTGACAATTATTGAACAAAATAGTATGTAAGCCAACATTGTTAATGCTGTATTTGTTAATATCGTCTATATTTTAATTTTATTTAAACCAAACGTCTTGATGTGATTATCTAAAGGTTTTCTAGGTCCAAGAGACTAATCTGTGTCACCGGTGATGTTCAAATTTTAATTCCCCGGTGGCCAAGAATCGAACTCGGGACCTTATTGGGAATTACCTCCCTCAAGTACCACTAGGATACAACCACTTGGTTAAACTATTATCTTGAAGTCTATTTAGGTGTCTATAAAACATCAAATTCGCTGGTTTAGTCAAGAGATTAACATGAGATTATATTATGAGAGGTGATTGTTTGAAATGTTTGATCACTGAGTTGGTGTCGGATTATAAAACAACTACATCCAAATCTGATTTGGAACTGCCCGTGGGATTAATAATAATTTACGTAAAACAGAGAAAATTATTTACATGCTTTTAAAATTATATAATAATGGTCGTATTTCTAAATTAATTTGTAAGGCAATGGACTGACCAAAATGAATCGAACTACTCACAGTTAACCAAGATTTCAGAGATAAAAACCAAGCCGAACTAACATTTTAGTTTTATTCAGCAACATTACGTACCAACAAAATTTTTCCATAATGGAATTTAACCGAATCATAGTTTTATTCAATTTGTTGCAGTTAATTTCAGAAGAATATGGTCACGTGTTTAATGTCATTTGATCATTCTTTGAACATTTGTTATCTTTGAAACTGTTGTTTCTTAGTCATTTTCAATTTTTTATTACTTTCCTCTATTTTTTTTTATATATATTGATGTTTAGTTAACAATGTTCTGATTTGTTATTTTTATTTGTTTCACAGTTTTCACCTCAAGTATCTTCTTTTAAGAGATTTATAAAAAAATCTACAAAAAGACGAATCATAAAATAGTTAATTTGTTTTTCATAAAGAGTGTTCTATTTAAAATGTAAGAGTGGATTACATGCATGGATATGGCATTAGAAGTTTGAAAGAGAGAATTACATACAATTGTTAGTTATTAAAGACCATAAAAACTAAAAAGATAATGGCGAGTGTTAGGAAAATTAATAGCAAAAGAGAGAACAAAAAAGATATCTCAATAAAATTCTCTAAAATTGTGGTTCGTATCCGCCTCAACCACTACCACGGTGCATCCGCTAATGGTAGTCCATTCCATTTCATAGACTTTTTGAGATTTCATAAATTATCGATTTTTTTTCTTTCGATTGTGGGAAGCAACTTCATATACTTCATTAACATGTTTAGTAACCTTAAAAATCAAGACTTTAATCAAATGAAATGTTTTTTAAATTTATTTTGTGTTTCTATAAATATATGAGAGTTTAGACTCCACTACTAGAGTTTAGTACGTCTCAATAACTCATATTAATCTACTCGATCCTTAAAAACTATTCCATACTCTTATGTTTGTTTTTTGGGTTTAAGCTCCTATAGAAGGTTTTATAACCCTTTAAAATCGATAGATTTGATCAAATTGAATATCTTAAACCATTTTTTTGTATGTTCATTTGCGAGGGTTAATGTTCCTGTACTAGGGTTTAATATCCTTCAGAATCAACGAATATAATCAATTTGAACATTTTAAACTATTCAGTCTTTTATGTTCATGTGTAAGGGTTTAGGCTTCCATGATACGGTAAGTGTCCTTCAAAATAAATGAATTTAGTCAAATTGAAATTTTAAACCATTTGGTATTTTATGTTCATGTGTAAGGGTTTCGGCTCCGGTCCATACTAGAGTTTAATACCTTTCAAAATCAAAGAATTTAATCAAATTAAATGCTTTAAACATTCCGTATTTTATTTTCATGTGTGAGGGTTTATGCTCCTATATTAGGGTTTAATAACTTTCAAAATCAAAGAATTTTTTTAAATTGGACGTTTTAAAATCACATTTTGTTTATAAATTTTCAATACATAAATGCCCGCACCCGGTGCGGGCGAAGCAGCTAGTTTTATTTTATTTTGTTAGACTCCATAACCTTTAAATAGTGCAATATGGTAGACAAGAAATATGAGGAGTTCTCTCTGATCACATCAAAAACTTAGTAATAAAAAACAAGATATGAAAATATTTTATTAGAAGAATTTTTTTTTTTTTTGCTAAGATATTAGAAGAAATTTTTATTTTATTGTATGAGACTCCATGACTTTAGAATAGTGCAATATGGTATACACAAACCTCATCGTTTAACATTTGCTTCTCTCTTGAGACGACGTCGTACTCTTGCCTTAGCGAGTCGTATAGCTGCTCGAGTTGCTTTGCCTTCCAACATGCACGGCGGTTTTGGAACCAAACCGCTATCTGACGTGGCTGCAAACCTAGCTCTCTAGATAGCTTCACTTTCCTGTCTGAATCTAATTTGATCTCTTCTTGGAAACAACGTTCAAGTGAAGCTAATTGTCCACTCGTTAGTCTCTTCTTCTTGCTCATTTCGTTGTTATTGTTGGTCGTAAATCGGTACATAATCTTTTCCGATTCTGGTACAGAGATAACCGGTCCGGTTTGCGTATTAGTTGGTGTGTATGAATTTCCTGCTGTAACACAGCAAGAAAATTTAGCAAAATCCCCCAAAAAATAGAAGAAGAATAATTAACATAGAAAAATTAACAACAAACGTAGTAAGAAGGAAATTTCCGTGAGTAAAAAAAAAAAAGAAGAAATTCCTCTTCCATTCCTCTTCCATCCTTAAGAGTAAACATAAACGAGTGTCAACTTTTAAAAGTGACGTTTTAACTTTTTAGAATATTGGATCCCAAGAAGAAGAAGAAAAATCTTTGGATCCCAAGAAAGAAGTACTTGATTTTAATTTTTTCGAGCCTAGGCTAACTAGATTACCGATTTCTGTAATCAACAATGAGAAGACTTGCATCATTCAACATCAATATATGATCTTACCACAATTTCTATCACCAAGCAGTTTTAATAAGTTACCGGAGACATTAAAGATCAAAAGTTATTATAATAGAGAGGATAGATTCAAACCTTGAACCAGTTGAGAGAGATGAAAAGACAGTGCCGAGATAGTGAATGACACTATCGGGATGAACGAACCGGCAAGATCCGACGGATTCAGAGAGGCAGAGAGAGATTTCTTTTTTTTTTTGTATGAATGTAAAATTATTATTCAACCAAAAAAACCGTTGTTACAAAGGATTGCAGCTATTATTTGAGAAGGGCGTGATGTGAAAAACAATCAAATAGAGAAAACTAATACAGATGGTTCAGGATTGAAGAGAAAGAAACCATTCACTCATTCCCCCACAATAGTCGAGATCGCCTAATATGCGAATGGAACTCAAGCGATTCCTCACAGCTATGTCCACCGTTTTGATAATCACCGAAGGTTGTTGCGGTTTCTCGCCATGGCGACGCTTGTTTCTCTCGCTCCATATATGATAGATAACCGATTGAAATACATAACGTAGCAAGAACACTTTCATTCGAGCAAAATCCGAGATACAAAGAAGCCGCAAAACCTCTTCATACTCTTCTACGTAGTTGTTACCAAGTAAACCCAACGCCAAAGATCGCCAAATAATCGAAGAGTAAGAACAAGTGAAGAAAATATGGTTACGTGTTTCAACTTGTGTTTCACCTCACAGAGAAGACAGAGAGAGAGATTTCTCTACTAGGCTAAGTAAAATGGAATGAGGAGGAGAAGATAAACAAACAGCGAGACTTTGGAGAGAGAGGAACAAGTATATACGTGTATAACCGCTGAGTAGGAGGATGGATCGTCAGACTCGAAGAAGAATCGTCCACTAGAATCGTCAACACGTCCCGCACATTCCTTTTCCTTCCACCACCGGTTCGGTTTTCCGGTCACAACCATTGTCCTTCGACGGAGCATAACCATTATGAGAGCGCGAGAGAGAGAGAGATGTGCGGCGTGAGTCTGAGAAGTGAGAGGTGGTTATTTGGGCTTCTTAGGGTAAAACGTGGGAAGGGGAGTTATGGATTGGTTTATATACTATTGTAGTATTGTATTTTTTTTTTTAACGTCTATTGTTGTAGTATTGTATTTAGCGTATTTACAATTGTGAGGGTTTAAAATCTATCCAATCCTTTCTTTTTATATTTTACCGGATGATGTAACAAACTTAAGGTGGTGAAGACAATTTGAAAAATGCTACAGTTAATAATTTTTTTAATCTGCAAACCTGGAGTTATAAACTTTTGAAAAGGGTTTTAACCTAACAAATCTAAACCCTAAAAAAGTAAACTCTAATATGATTTACTCAACCAAAATATAAATAAATAATATAAAGAATAAATGATGTAATGTGGTGTAAAATTTCTTCTTCTTTTTTTTTCTTCTCTTTTTTGAAAAAAAAATTCACAATTTCACAAAAACCACGAATCAATGGAAGAAGACGAATCCACGGTGGCGGGAAAAATTGACCCACCGCCTTTCTTTCCCCCAGATTTTCTCTCTCTACAGTTTGTCGGTTTCTTCCATCACTAACCTCTATAAACCCTAATTCTCTCCTCTTCCCATTTCTCTTAATCACTGATTATTATCTCTCTCTCTCTCTCTCTCTCTCTCTATATATATATATATATATCTCCTTAAACCCTTAAAAACCAGATTTTTTTTTTTCAAATGAGGCCAGAAAAAGATGGTGTTTTTTCCAGACCCGCTCCGATTTCGACCCGACCCGGATCTCTTTACGTCGATACGGACATGGGTTCTTCTTCTCCACTTCCCCTGCCGCTGGATATTTTGAAGGGGGATCCGATTCCGCCGTTTCTGTCGAAGACATTCGATTTGGTGGATGAGCCGAGTCTCGACCCGGTTATATCTTGGGGATTATCCGGAGCGAGTTTCGTGGTTTGGGATCCTGCTGAGTTTTCCAGAATCATACTCCCTAGGAATTTCAAACACAACAATTTCTCCAGCTTTGTCAGACAGCTTAACACTTATGTCGGTATCTCTGTTCTTTGTTTACTCTGTTTTTCAATTCTTTGGTTTCTTCTTTCAATTTTTTGTATGTTTCTGTAATCGCCAACATTTTGTAAAAGTTACTTGAACTTGGTTTTGATAACTGTAAATACCTGTAATTTATGTTTTTTTTTTTTGGGGATTTATCTCTATCCTTGTTAAGATTTCTGATTCTGTATCTATGAATTTGAGCTTGTGTTGTATGTTTATATAGTAACTGTTCATGTAATCTTGTTGAGAATGTATAACCATGGTTTCTTGTGAATGGAGAATTTTGGTTATGAAATTTTGTTGTTAACTCTGGTTGAATACCCTTCTTCACTCTTAAACAAGTTAAAATCTTTTAATTATGATTACAAATACCAAGATTATAGTTGATGTAATTGTGGTCATTTTTAACTTGTGTTGTTCTCTCTTGAGTTGTTTTTTGTGGTTGGAATGTGTTCAGGGATTCCGAAAGATTGATACCGACAAGTGGGAATTCGCCAACGAAGGTTTCCTTAGAGGCAAAAAGCCTCTTCTAAAGAACATTCATCGTCGTCGCTCACCACAATCCAACAACCAAACTTGCAGCAGCAGTAGCAGCAACCAAAGCCAAAGTTCACCTACCGAGGTTGTTGAAGAGATCGAGAAGCTGAGGAAAGAGCGGCGTGCGTTAATGGAGGAAATGATCGAGCTTCAACAGCAACACAGAGGCACTGCTCTCGTCACGTGGACACCGTGAACCAGAGACTTAAAGCTGCAGTAGCAAATGCTCTCTTTCTTAGCTAAGTTGTTTCAAAACCCGAGTTTGTTGGACCGCCTCAAGAATCTCAAAGGAGGAGGAGGAGAAAGAGGAGCTCTTGGAACCGAAAAGGCGAAAAGGAAGTTCATCAAGCACCAGCAGCCTCAAGATGATTGGGAAAGATTGATAATGACTGACGAAGAGATTGAGAACAACGTTCCACTAACCGATTCAAAAGGCAAGAACTTGATGAATCCATCAGAAGAAGCGAATTACCTGAAGTCATTCCCAACTCCTGGAGAAGTAGATGGTTTGATCAAACAAGAAGAGACGTGGAGTATTGGTGGTTTCGATACTACAAATACAATCCCGAGTTTCGACAACGAAAATGTATGGGGAAACACATTGGAGTTTGGTTCTGTTGAAGCAACAACAAGTGATGGTTTACCTGATGTCTACTGGGAACAATTTGCTGCAGGAATCACAGACACTGGATTCAACTGGCCAGCTATTGATGATAATTCGCCGATAGATGATCCTTGAGAGCTTTTCATATAGTTTTAGACTGGAAAAAACCGTTTATTATTATTATTATTCGGGTGAACAATAAATTCATTATTCATTTTGAATGCACTCTTAATACATACTATAATAATGAGTTTGATTATGCCTTACTCTTATTAAGAATCCAGGTCTCTTCACTTTCATTTGATTTTGAAGGAATTACACAAAAACTATGCTTTTTATTCTGTGTTTTCGCCTTTTTGGAGTAATAAAAATGTGACAGGTATGAAGTGGAACAATGTTTCTTTGAAGATCATTCTCTCTGAAGCTGTCTGGTTTATCACCACAAGATAAGTCCAGGTATGTTTTGTGTCTTGGTACCGTTACAGTTTAAGCCTAAGATTTTTGATTGTTTGTATTTAATGAGAAATTTGAAAAAACGTGTCATACAGAAGAATGGAAAATAGCCATTTAGATTGTAAACAAGGAAGTAACAGAGATCTATCTCTCTTGGAATAAATTGTTTGATTTCTCTCTTCTTTATTTTATTTGTAGTGCGACATATTGTGCTGTTTAATACTTTTCTTTATTTTACCACCGTCGACGGCGGAATACGAAGACGCCGGAGTATCTTCTCCGAACAGTACAGTCTCAAGTTCTACTGGGAAAAGGAGTGAAAGAGAAGAAGATACAGATCCTCAAGGGTCAAGAGGAATTAGTGACGAAGAAGATGGTGATAATTCGAGTCTAAGAAACTTAAGACTCTCTAAAGATCAATCCGCTATTCTTGAGGAAACATTCAAAGGTCACAGTATTCTCAATCCGGCAAGGCAAAAATTCTGTTTAGTTTTCCCGGGAAAATAGTGGTCATGGAAAATGGTTTTCGGAAATGGAAAAAACGCCTACAACCCGAAAGTTTTAACAGTACACAGAAATAGATAAACTCCAAAGTCTAAAACAGATTTCAAGAAACAAAAAGCTACATTACACAACAAGACTGGCTTATGTTTTAAGGAAACAGCCAGATTTAGAGGAAGAAGCCTTCGAGAGGATTGAATTGGAGAGGATCTCTGCTTCACGCTTACGAGCATTATCTTTCTTACATTCCCATTCAGGCTTCTTCGAATTGGCCGATCGAACTTCTTGCACCACGTCACACATCGAATTCACCACCATTATCTGTGCGTCGCTCAGATCAAGCTTTTCTTTCTCCTTGTTATCGATCCAACGCTTCGATTCAGCTTGAAGCAGAGCGATCTGATCATTGAGTAGGCGGATTTTCTCGGAGTTAGGGTCTACTTCCATTTGGATACTCCCTAGTTTTTCCTTCAGCTCGCTGTATTCAGACCTAAGCGATTCTAACTTGGCTTTGTTAAGCTCCAGAGCAGAGAGGAACATATCTGCCTCTTCAGCCACGCCTTTGCTCTCCTGGAAGACCTCGCTGAAAGTTGGAATCTCTTCAATAAGCTTTAACCTGACAATCTCTTCAGCAGAAAGGTTTGGATCTTTCCTTAGTTTAGTTGCCAAAGCAGCGATCTCTGTAGCATCATCCTGTGAGAGTAACAAAGTAGGGAAATCTTTCTCCAGAAGAGACGAAATCTTCTTGCGCGCTTTAGCCCATTCATATTCTCTCGTTGGAGAACTCGCACTAACAAGAACAGACGAGTGCCCTACCTCTTCTGTTGGCTGCTGAAGAAGGTTTTCAAGAGAGTCCACGAAGGTGTCAAACTCTTCTGGGTTAACATGGATAGGCGAGTGCGAGGCAGTAACAACATCGTTCACTGGAGGCACAGAGATATGAGGAACCGAAGCATCTTCGTCTTCGTAATGAACTTTACGTTTCTTTCTCCTGCTATTGGTGTTTGGTGCAGCCTCAGATTCAGTTTCTTCGTCGTTCAGGAAGTTCAAGTCTACAGCACCACCACGCTGCTGACTTGCAGGGCAACTTGCGGATTGCCGCGCTGGTTTTGGTTTTGTGGATGATATCTGTCCAGTACCTCCTTTCTTCTCTTTTCCTTCTTTTTTCCCAACCTGAGCATTCTCATCATTCGGAGCAGCCTCGGTCTGTACTGTCTCCTCAAAAAGAGACGCAGCATCAACTACAAAAGAACGGAAACCTCATTACCACGATGACATTTCGAATTAGCATCAACTACAAGGTATATATCCTACCTTTGTTTGCAGGCTGGATGAGAGCTGGATCTTCCAGCTAAATGATTCAAAAAAAGCTTTAACATTCACGCTTGGGAAATTCGATTCAAGATAACGAGTAAGAGTGTTTTTGCTTCCAAAGGACTTTGGGATACTCTTTTCTTGAAGCCTTTCAGGAAGAATCAGATACCTATCCGTATGATAACCTGTAGCACTCACTCTTCTCCCGGCTTTCCATTCCCAAACATCACCATCTCTCGGCCGATTAACCGGAGCATATGGAAGACCTTTCCCGGATGAACCCGGTGCAATCCTTTCAAGATTGTTGAGATTGGAGGGAGTGAATGGGTTGACCAGTTCGTCGATACTTCCTAAAGAAAGAGAAATGATATTGTTATCTCCTTCCACGCCAAGATCATCACCACGAACACCACTTGTCTCGTCTTCATCATTCGAAATTTCCTCTATTTTGACACGAGACTTCACAAGGGCGCCATTACGGTAAACGCGTACGCAGAATCGGGATCCATCGTAAGTGAATGAGAGACGGTCTCCATCGATGATACCATTGCCTGTCACAAACTTAGGCCAACCGTCTTCAAACCTAATAGTGTCATCTTGGCTTATTGTCCATTTGACATTCCAAAAGCTTCCCTCGGGCTTTTGGAGAACCACTGTGCTACGGAGAGGCGTTGGATACTTTCTGTCACTCTTTGGTATGACCTACAACAAGGAAATAAAGCCAAACGTTCCATTTAGTGAGGAATTAGGCTTGAAGATGAACAGAACTAAACCCACATCGATCCGAAATTTATCCAAACCCTAAGAAATTAGAAACTTAACCAATAGAACCAAACTCTACAAATTCAGGAACGGAACTAAACCGTAATAGATCAAGAACAGAACCAAATTATAAGAACTCAGGAACAAGATCAAGAACAGAACCAAACTTCAAGGATTCAGCAGGCAGAACAAAACTTAAAAAAAAAAAAAAACTTTAATAGTTCAAGAGCAAAACAAAACCGTAATAGATCAAGAACATAACAAAACCAAAACAGTACTCAACCCTAAGTGATAAGGAACAAATGAGTTGAAATTATACACTTAAAGTTGAACAGAATTCAGAAAAATCATACTACGAGTTTGAACCAAAAAGAACCAAAAGAGATTAGGACTGCATAAACTCTAGTCGAATTAAGATACTAGAGAAGAGAGAGTATTATGGTTTACCAAATGTTGAGAGTGGACATGAGAATGGTAGATTGTGGAAAAATCAGGGCAAGGAGAAAAGCCATATTCATTGAACTCCATTCTTCTTCACTATACAGACTCAATCTGAGAGATGAAGATAAAATCTGTGGCTTTTATGGACTACTCTTCAAGGTTTTTTAATAAGTACTCACAAAAGAAAAAAAATATGTTTAGTGTGAGTGAGTTTGAGAGTGATATTAAAATGACCAAAATGCCTCTAGTCTCTGCTCAAAGCCATAGTCTTAAAAGGTGTTTTTGTAAACGTCATTGTTGCAGAAGATTTGAAAACTCTGTACCAAAGTATCCCAAAATGGTAATCTAGGGATATGATGTTGAAAATAATATTTACTTTTAACTTCATTAAAAAGTATGGGCTTTTATATGGGCTCCATAAAAGTAATAATTTCTGATTTTTTTTTTTGTAAAATAGAGATATTGGGATAAGAGATTCTTTGACTTAGATTCTTTGAAGCATTGGTAATAAGCATGCATGTTACACTTATTCAATTTTAAAAAAACTTAAAACACTTTTATTTCATTGCTTCTCTGAACAGAACTAAAAGCCCATCGGAGAGAAAGAGACAGAAGCTTGATAATGTATGGTCACATCCCAAAGTTTGTGATGATTACACCTATTTATACATTTGCAGCTTTTGTTTGTTCTCACCTCTTACGTTACATATAAAACCTCCATTGATTACCACAAAAAAAAAAAAAGCTTCATTAATTACAACAAAACTGTTCGATTACAGTAATTACTCAACGATCATTCACATGTATTTATTTTTCTTTTTCTTAATTGGGAAGAAGGATGTTATACTGGGGACAGTATTATCACACAAATGCTTCCTATTTCTAAAAACAACTTATATTGAAAGAGAAAAATAGGCTGGGCAAAAATAACCGGAACCGAAAAACCGAACCAAAATTGACCCGAAATTATCCAAACCGATACCAAATTGAATTTCAAAGAATATCTGATGGGTATTTTATATCTAGAACCAAAAGAACCGGAACCAAACCGATACCGAACCGAAAACCGAATGGATATCCGAAATATCCGAAACATAAATTAATCTATAAATATGTATGTGTAATTTGAGTATATTTTATAATTTTTCTTTGTTATGTTTACAATTAATTCGGTTAGTTCAAATATTATTATCTATTAGTGGTAGCGTTGACCCGGTTAGTTCAAATGTATGGTTCTGATTGGTGGTAGCGTTGACCCGTGCAGTCGCCGCTCTGCGAGCTGGTACGTTACGCAGGGCGCGTTTGTCCTCTGGATTCTCTAAGTTGATCACCATTGTCGTCGTTGCTTGCGGTTGTGCAGTTGCAGTCGGTGCGTCCGAGTTTTTCTCCTCGCGTAACGCATCATGATGATCGAGGTGAGGACTGCGGATTCTGGGAGCGTTAATCGGGGTCAAAAAATCCAAGGATGTTGGGTTTATTCGCCCAATGGGTCGTCTGAACATAGGCTCTCTTCTGCGACCTTGGTTTACGGTTGCAAGGACCCGTAGCTCGTCTACAGCTTTTTCTTGGTCCGTTGTTTTCTTAAGCAGCGCGTCTAGCATCGCTTGTAAGCCAGTTAAGAAATCAGGAGTCACCGTTGTTGGAGTTTCAGGAATGATTGTGTCGTTGGTGTTGTCGCGACTCTGCAGATCGGCGATGCGTCGTTCTTCGGCGACGCGTTCCTGCTCGGCGATGCATTGCTCTTCGGCGACGCGTTCCTACTCGGCGATGCATTGCTCTTCGGCGACGCGTTGCTCTTCAGCAGTGAGTTGTTGATAGCCCCTTGTAGTCATCGTAAGATCGGTCGTTCGTAAGCTTTTTCGAGTAAGAAAATCTCAAGTGTCCCCTTAGTCGGCGCCAAATTGTGGGAGTCAAAACTAACACAATTAGATTTGTCAAGGGTTTGTGAAGGGAAAGAGATCTCTAGGTTAAAGCTCAAGAACGTAAGTTGCGATTGCTGTAAAGAAAGCTTTTATTGATGTTTGTGTAACAAGTTGCGGATCCCCTTTACAAGAGATGTTTACAAGTATATATAGTTTCTGCTAGGTCCGCTAGGTCGGCTAGGTCTACTAAGTCGGCTAGGTCCTCTTCCTTGGAGATTAGAAAACCTTCCTGCTGTTTGCTGGGCTTTGTTAGCGAGCTCGTTCTAATTTCTCCAAGTCATCTGGGCCTAGCCCACGTCACCTTCAATGCAGATCTGACCTTAACAGACTTAACACATTTTGCTAACACTCAGACCTGTTAGCTCTATTGCTTCGTTAGCTTCGCTATTTGTTCTGAGCATCCACCTCGCGGAGCTTGTTGACCTCATTCACCTCGCACAACTTGTTAATCCTTATACTTAGTTATTTCGAACATTGATCCTGGAAGGGTGGAAATTGACCCCAACAATATGAAACAAAAAATTTAACTCTAAAACGACAAGTATTATAAAATGGAGGGAGTACAATATATTCCATCACAATATTGTGACAACCTAGATACATAACCGTGACTTAAAAAGATTGATTTCCATCACAATATCGTCATAAGGTTGTGACGAATATGATCCGTCTTAAAATTTTGTAACAATAATTCTACTTTTTTGTGAGATTTCAAGATATGTCCCTTTTGACATGCTATTTTTCAAAAATACCACTATCACTTTTTCCAAAATTTTAAATTATTTATGTTTGGGTTAATTATGTTATATTATGGTTTAGTTTTTTGGATTTAAGGTTTGTAAGGAAGCAAAGCATAAATTTTAAACGTTATAAGTGGCATATTGGTAAGAAAAAATTATGCATTTGAAAAGTAGCAAATCAAAAGTGGTATTTTTGTAAATGTCCCATTTTTCTTTTTAGGAACCATTCGATTTATGTATCATTTCCTGCTATTCCACGTGAAATTTAATTTGTAACCAGAAACCTACAAAATTTCTCATAATCTACTAATCTAGTGTCCAATGATGCTCTTGAGTAATGGCGAAGGTTCACTATGCTTTAGTTTCACCGTCATTAAATCTATATATATAGAACATCTTTACAATTCTCTAGCAAGAGTCGTAAGCACTCATTATGAATGATTACAACTGAAATGACTGTGTTGTAAAATAACCTTATTATATTATATGGAGGATATACCGATGACTCTAGATATTTATATTTGAACTTACATAAAAACTTGGTTAGTGTATAAGTTTTGGCGAGTAGAGAAACATGACACTTGCCATGACCTTCTTCAACATCTTCTCACCACTGTCTTTCTCTCCCTATCTCTAACAGCAGAGCTAACTGAGTTTCTCCGGCATTGACATCATAAGTTTCGTCAAGCTAGGGGAGAGTTAGGTAGAACAAATTAGTGTAGAATTTTGGGGTGCTGCATCAGTAGTAGTGTGATAAGGGTTTGAATATTTTGGTACCTACGAATCCGAGGGTTGACTGAGACGATACGATGAAAGAGATTGAATTCGTCTCCTCTGCTTCATGTAGCGGTCCAAGGATCTTGTTGAAGCGTCAAACCCTTACGCAGGATTATCAGGAGTTGCTAAAGGTATTAAATTTAGGGGTTTGATTAAAATTTCTAGGTTTCTTGTTTCTTTCGATTTCCTTTAAATCTGGTGATTTTGGGTGATCAATTGTTTTTGTGGTTGTTGTTTTTTCTTTCACTCTCAGGAAACCGAGTTTAAAATGAGGAAATTGAAGAAGATGAAACAAAAAAAGTTACACTCGAGACAGAAGTTAGGTATAACATCTCTGATCTTCATGTGAATTGGCTTGGTTGGTCTATTGAATAGCTTACTGAGTGTTTGATAACCATTAGGTTCTTGAGACGTAGATACAAACATTTGCAAGGGTTGGATAAAAATGGGGTTTATGGCAATGGAGGTCATCAGGGAGTGATCAACGGAAATAGGATGAGTGGTGTAGACCACTTATTCCAGTATCCTCAATGTGAGTGTGATCAAATCTATTTTAAGTTTCTTTTTTTTTTCTTTGCACACTCTTGCGGTATTTAGTGTGGGGCATTACTTTTTGGTATTCTGTTGGTTTTTCATGAATAAGAGAAGCTTTTAAGCACCGCATTATATCATCATAAATTTCATAGTCCATATCATTTCTCAAGAAAGCTATGGTTTTGCACAGATGGTACTTATGCATGTAGCAAGCCTCTTTACAATTTGAACTCACCACCTAGAAGAGAAGCAGTTGGGTCTATCTGTGAAAGTTCTTTCCAACCTGTCCCGTCGACGCCCTCTCTGCGCAGAACGGGTCAGGAGAATGGGTTCCTGGAAAAGATAACTGCAACCACTCGGCGGACCAGGAATCTGATGCAGACCATTGTGGATCCGATTTCGACGGAAATGACTGAACAACAGGATGGCTGCGGCCAAAATGATCTGGGGTTTGATCTTAACAAGACACGTCAGCAGAAACCCTCCAAAAGGAGAATTAGGTTCATGCCCAAGGTGAAAGTGGAAGGCGAACCTAAAAGGAAGCCACACAAACCTGTAACTCAGGAAGATGGGAAATCTAAAGAAACCGGGAGTGGCAAAAGGAAGAAAGCTCAAAAGACAAACTTGAAGGAATCAGCAACTAAAAAGCCAGCTACTGTTGAACATATGAGAAACAAAAGCCCTCAAGTTACACTCAAAAGTTGCAGAAAAGCTTTGAATTTTGACTTGGAGAAATCTGGAGATGTGAGGCAAGGTGACTCTGAGTCTGAAGTTGTCCAGAATGCCAGTGGCTCATACTCATTTTCTGAGACCACTGGAAATAGTGGCAGTTGCCTGGATTCAGTTACACAAGTAGACCAGACCAATGGATTGGTGGCTACTAACCAGACACCGAGAAACCATTCTCAACCTGATGTTTTGATTGGGACTGCAGGTACATGTCAGCGAAGCAACATTCCTGAATATGGTTCTTTGCAGCAAGATTTTCGTCAAGCAAATGGGTACATCCCATTTCAAGGGAGATGCAACGGTGAACCTTTTGACGTATGCAAGAAAACATCATTTCAAAACTCTGCTGTACCAACTCCAGTTTTGACTAAACTTGTCGAAGCTAGGGGGTCGAAGAGACAGTATGATCGTGCAATACAAAACCATGGTTTGAACCCAGCAGGTTGTTGGTCTTTGGTCCAACAGATTTCTCAAACACAGGATGTGGAGAGACATAATTTAGCTGCAAAGAAAATGAAAATCCAGAAAGGAGTCCAAACAAATTTACGAGGAATGCCTCCTGCAGTAATAGAAATCGAGGATGATCCAACTGATGGGGCAAATGTATCTAAAACGCTCAAAAGAAAGGGTCCTGCAGGGAGAAAGACAACAGTACCTCCGCCTGCTCATGCCTCAGATAATGAGAAATGTATGGTCCCTAAAACACCCAAAAGAAAGGGTCCTGCAGGGAGAAATAAAACAGTACCTCGGCCTGCTCATGCCTCAGATAATGAGAAATGTATGGTCCCTAAAACAGCCAAAAGTAAGGTGTGGGAACCTCCTCTTGCCAAGAAATCTTCATCAAGAAGTAAAGCTAAAGAGAAAGGGAAGAAGTCCACACATGATTCAGGGAAATCAACAGGTAACTAATGTTTTATATGATCTTTGTGTGATACATTTTTTGAGAATTTGGTAACTGAGTTGCCCAAACACTATATCTAGGGGGCAGAACCAGAGAACAAGATCAAGAAGCACTTGTCTTATACAAAGGCGATGGTGCAGTTGTTCCATATGAGGTCAAGGAGCAAAAACCAAGACCGAAAGTTGACCTTGATGATGAAACAACTAGGATATGGAATCTCTTGACGGGGAAAGGAGAGGGTGATGAAGAGGCGGATAAGAAAAAAGAGAAGTGGTGGGAAGAAGAGAGGAGAGTTTTCCGAGGGAGAGCTGATTTATTCATCTCCCGTATGCATCTTGTACAAGGTGAAGTCCCATGACACTCTTTAACTTTGTTTTTTCTTTTCTTATCACATTGCATGTCTGGATAGGAATCAGATAAACTTTTACTTTTTGAATGCAAAATTTTAAAAATCCTCATTCGTAAACACCATGGCAAAAGGATATTCTTCATGCATCTTGAGAAGAACGGGTGCGCAGTTATTGCGACCTTCTGTGCCTATTCCTTCTTTTTCTCCTATGAATGACCAATTGAGCTCAAATGTTTACAGGGGATAGGCGTTTTTCGCCGTGGAAAGGATCAGTGGTTGATTCGGTCATTGGAGTTTTCCTTACCCAAAATGTCTCGGATCACCTTTCAAGGTATATGCAGTGCCTTAAGAATTAAGCACGTCAAAGACAGTTCCATGCATCGAAAATAATATGTTTTTTATTTATCATGCAGCTCTGCTTTCATGTCTCTAGCAGCTCGATTCCCTCCAAAATCATACAGCAACCAAGAAGATGAAACACATGTAAGAAGCGTAGTTGTTGAAGATCCAGAAGGATGCATTTTGAACTTAAATGACACCCCTTCGCAAATTCCATCATCTGAGACGCAAGTTTCTGGGGTTGATAGTGGATCAAAAGAGCAACAAAGGGATTGTTCAAACTCTGGAATCGAAAGATTTGATTTCTTAGAGAATAGTTGTCAGAACTTGGAAGAGGAAGTATTATCATCACAGGATTCTTTTGATCCTGCAATATTTCAGTTGTGCGGAGGAATTGGATCCTGTTCAGGTTCCAAATCAGACGCAGAGTTTTCTACAACCAGGTGTGAAATAAATACTGTCAGTGGATCATCACAATCAGAGAAGTCCGGGAGTCCAAATTTGTCTGATGAAACTTGCTGTCTAGGGAATGGGAGACCGATTCTATATGAAGGACCCGGTGATGTTCAGATACAAGGAACTGCAAGTGTCACTCAGAAGAAACCTAATTTAGACAAAACAACGAACTGTAAGGATTCTTCTCCCTCTTTTGGTGAGCCAGGCAATCATACTAATTGGCAAAAAGGACAGACCAATCCTTCCAGCAGCTATGAGCAGAGTGCGATCCAGAAGCCATATGTATTAGATATAGAGGATTTTGGAATGCCAGGTGATGGCATGGGTTATCCTTGGCTATCAATATCACCAAGAGCTGACAAAGGAAACAATAAGAAAATACCTCGCAGAGTGGTCAGAAAAGGTGGAAACGTTGATCCACGCAGTTTGCAAAACACATTGGTCGAATCGAATTCCAGCAACAATGACCATACGGGAATTGAATTTAAGGAGACTAATTCAACTATTGTACGAGAGATGAAAGCAGCGACGCTTGCTGATGGGAAGAAGCCTACAAGACAATGGGATAGTCTCAGAGAGGATGTGGTAAAGAAGAAAGGAACAAAGGAAAGAAGCGAGGACAGTAAAGATTCAATAGATTACGAAGCGATAAGAAGTGCTACTGTCAGTGAGATAGCCGACTCTATCAAGGAAAGAGGAATGAATAACATGTTGGCTGTACGAATTAAGGTAAACCTATTGATTTCATTCGTAAATATTTGAAGGCTTGAAAAGTAAAATATCTAAAATGATTGGACAACATTGCAGGATTTCCTTGATCGGATAGTTAAAGATCATGGTGCGCTTGACCTTGAATGGTTAAGAGATGTTCCTGCTGATAAAGCCAAGTGAGTAAAACCACATTTTTAACGACTATAACACTAATACTACCATCATTTTACTCAACAATTACGCCAGGCCGTAACAAGCTGCTCATGATCATTTTACAGGGACTATCTCTTGAGCATAAGAGGACTGGGTTTGAAAAGTGTAGAATGCGTGCGACTCTTAACACTCCTCAATCTTGCTTTCCCTGTAAGTGAGACTATTCCATTACCTACTAACAGATTAAAATAATTCCGGCTAACTAAGCGTGAAATTGTATTGATGCTGTGAAGGTTGACACAAATGTTGGAAGGATAGCGGTTAGGCTGGGATGGGTGCCTCTACAACCTCTCCCTGAATCACTTCAGTTACATCTCTTGGAGCTGTAAGTTTCTTTCTTTGTCAACTTTTTCACGCAAATTATAACCGTGCTTTGTTTCCGTAGATACCCAGTTCTCGAATCCATCCAAAAGTTCCTTTGGCCAAGACTATGCAAACTCGATCAACGAACACTGTATGCCCTAAACCCTACTTAATATCTGTCTAAAAGACCAGATTTTTATTCTCCGATAGAATTCTCTTTCCACTTACTAACAGCGAAATTAACTAGCATCCTTTTTCTTGTCCAGGTATGAATTACACTACCAGCTGATTACATTTGGAAAGGTATTACTGTTCTAAGCTTTGAATTTATCATATGGTAATTGAAGCATTGCAGGCACCTGATCAAATAAGTCCTAAATCATGTGAACTAATGTCAGGTATTTTGCACGAAGAGTAGACCAAATTGTAACGCCTGTCCAATGAGAGGAGAATGCAGACACTTTGCTAGTGCTTATGCTAGGTAAGCAATCATTTATACACTTACACGCAGCAATTCCACTACCAAAAAGACAAATTAGGATTCTGGGCAACTAGCTAAGTATAGATTCACTTTCATGGACCATGGGCTATGGTAGCAATCTGAAAATAGTATTACAAGACTAATACAAGAATCAATGTTGAAATTATGGTTGTCATAAGTACGATCATTTTAACATGAACTCTAGTTTCAAAGCATGCAGTCTTACTTATGCCAAAGTCACAATTCAAATATGAAATTCACTAAAATATTCCATTGTGACAGTGCACGACTTGCTTTGCCGGCGCCAGCGCTAGCCGAGAGGAGCTTAACCAGTGCAACTATTCCGGTCCATCCTGAATCCATTCCTCCCGCATCCATACCGATGATGGAGTTACCTCCTCCTCCTCTCGAGAGAGCCTTAACAACGGAAGCACCGTCGAATGGAGGAAACTGTGAACCAGTAATCGAAGAGCCGGCATCGACTGAGCAAGAATGCACTGAGATAACAGAGAGTGACATTGAAGATGCGTACTACAATGAAGACCTTGACGAGATCCCAACCATAAAACTCAACATAGAACAGTTCGGCATGACTCTAAGGGACGTCATGGAGAGAAACATGGAGCTCCAAGAAGGTGACATGTCCAAGGCTTTGGTTGCTTTGAATCCAGCCACTACTTCTATTCCAACTGCCAAACTAAAGAACATTAGCCGACTCAGGACGGAGCACCAAGTGTAAGCTGATATCTCCTCTATTTTTCTTTTCTTTCATTTACATTTTGGTGGAAAAAAACATCGCTCTCAATCGGATTTTATAGCATGTGGGTCAGCCAGGGGTTTTGAAATTTTTATATATATATCACCAGACCGGCCCGAGCTGGCTGTTGGTTTATATACCACTCTGCATCCAACAAAAGCTTGCAGGCATAAGCAAGCAGCACATATATAGATGTCGTATATTTAGACAAGGTAAATGATAAATGTGTCATTTGTTTTCAGGTACGAGCTCCCGGATTCACATCCTCTCCTCGATGGTGTAAGTCAACCGTTTATTCTCTACATACTCTCGACTTGTTTCATTTGAAAAATGACGGATTAAAAATGCTCATTTGATGAAAAACAGATGGATAAAAGAGAACGAGATGATCCAAGTCCTTATCTCCTAGCTATTTGGGCACCAGGTGAGGATGAAATACTGCAATATTGCTTTCCCTGTGTCATTAGTATCTAAGAAAGTAAAGCTACAATCGAAATGTTAAAAGGCATTTGAAAATTTGAAGATGGAACGTGGAATTGGTGGATGTTATGTATATTAGTTTGTGAGATTGGGTTAACTGATGTATTTGTTTGGTTGCTAGGTGAGACAGCAAATGCGGCTCAACCGCCTGGACAGAAGTGTGGAGGGAAAGGGAAAGGGAAAGCGCCTGGCAAAATGTGTTTTGAAGAGACTTGTTCAGAGTGTAACATTAATAGGGAAGCAAACTCACAGACAGTTAGAGGAACTCTTCTGGTGAGATTGTCTAGATCTCTTGCAGTGTTCATGGGAAAAGAGGAACCGGAAACACAAGTTACTTATATCCGTTTTCTGTTGTTCACAGATACCTTGTCGAACTGCGACGAGAGGAAGTTTTCCTCTTAACGGGACATATTTTCAAGTCAACGAGGTTAGATGAAACGAAACTCAAGCCTTGGCGAAAACATTCCTTTGTATTTTGGTTTGATTCTTGTTCCTGCTTTGTCACTTTTTTATCTTGCAGTTATTTGCAGACCATGATTCAAGTCTCAAACCCATCAATGTTCCTAGAGATTGGATATGGAATCTACCTAGAAGAACTGATGGCAAGGCTGCATTTTCCTGCGAGTAAGTTGAAGAACAACAAAACCTGAATGATCAAGTGAACAAAGAACCATTATAACCAGTAGTCTATAACCATTTTGTATTGAATATATTGGAGGTGCGTGTCCTCGTTCATGCATTTTTTTGTGTTAGTTGGGCGTATCTTATAAACTAATCCTAGGTGGCACAATCCTAGCCTATAATTTTTTGGGTTAGTTGGGCGTATCTTATAAACTAATCCTAGGTTTAGGTTTTTTTTTTGGTTACTTTTTAGGATATAATTTTGTGTTTTTTTTTTGGCTACACACCAAATTAACGCCTTTTGTTTTTGCCATCTCAAAAGAGTTGGTGTCAGAAGCTATTTCAAAGGAAAGGGTCCAACACCGATCCCTTGTTCCAACAAAAAGAACAATCAAATAGCCTAATCCTATTGGTTAGTCTAAAGCCTCCTGGTCCAAAAAAAATGTCTAAGCCAAACGGGAGCATCACGAGCTAGATCCCTGATGACACTGTGAGCAATCAACCAAGATCTCTGGTTAGAATGAGTTCATTCATGTTTCATCTTTCCTCGTTCAAGCATCATCAAGAGTAAAATAAGATATTCTTATTATTTTTAACATCGTCCGAGTGAAATGAACTTATCCACGCGAACACGCCCGCTTAATTAACCGTAAGACTATCAATCGACGGTGCGATTCTGTTCCAGAAATCTTGATTTTTTGTGTGTAATGCATGATCAAGACGTGTGTGTCTTTTTTTTCTTCTCACTCGTATTCATCACTAGAGTTAACATAGGATTTTATCTTCACCTTTGATTTGTGTTTGATTTGATAGCTTATTCACTTCCAATGAAAAGCTACATTCTTGGATATTCGCCTTCTTATATGTGCACATGCTTTGGGAAATTGGTGTAGCAATTCTACGAAGATCAAAGAGGATAAATTTAGACGGTTCTCCATTTCAATCTTTTCTATTCATGTTTTTCATATTATAATCACATATCATATGAAGGCTCATCGCATAAGTATTTGATGATTGTTTTCATCTTACATATGTTTATTTGGCCTTTACTACCCTACTCATTTTTATTTTTTTTTTACTTTAGTGTATTTCATGCCATCAAATAAGAAAACAGTAAACCTTATATATAAAAGAATTGAATTTCTGATATGTTAAAAAACAAAATCATTCCAAGTTTTAAAGCTTTTTCTCCGGATTATTGTTGGAATTCCATGAGAACATTAACGATTCGTGTATTTAAACTAGGTCTGCCGGCGTCTCTTCATGAAAGCCAAGGGTGATGTGTGTGTAGGAGCGCAAAATAAAAAGTTCCAACAGTGTGCATGTTAACGTCTCAAACTTTTGAGAGAGTAGGGAATTTGACAGACAATGAGAATATGAGATTCGAGTGGTTACCCCTGCTCCATGGTATAACCTTGACGTAACTAACTTCTGTATTTACTATTTAGTTTTCTCATAATTTTGTAGTCATTTTTGTTAGTGGTGAAAAGTCCAGTTGCGCAATTTCTCATTAGTACAATGCAATATATTCACATGTTTATGTGTACAAATTGTAAACGGTACTACACCTACATGACCCCTTCTCATATATGATTGGTTAGGATGATATTTACATTCCTGACTAAATATTTTCTAGGATAGATGTGGTTATATGTGAATTTGTCTTTATTTAAAAATCAATTTGTTTCTTTGAGTTTGGTAAGAAAAGGTAGTGATTGAGTCACAAAGTATATAACCATGATCAAGACATTTTATATGCTTGGGTAATTAGTTCCAATGATCTGAGCTTTATATTGCGTAGTTTGGCACTGAATTCATCTAAAACGAGACATATTTTTGAATCTTCTAAAAAATCAAAGTCCAAATAAACTCGAGAAATATGGTTCACAAGTAACTATGAAAATGAATTTTCAGTAACAACCCTTTTTTTTTATTTGGTCATCTGGAAAATTACATTAAAACATGGTGTTCAAACCATGATGAAATACAAGGGTGTGATACATGAAAGGATACGTTGGTGAAATACTAACCCGAGACACATCTCGGAGTCTAAGCCTTGCGTAAAGGAAACAAGCAAACAAACCATAAAAACAACTACAATAAGATCTAAGAATCCTATGAGATTGAACATGAAATTGAACCAAGAAGAACTCTCAAAACTTGAATATGGCAAACGCACTACACCACCACACCGTAAATCACTTGACGGATGAAACGCGGATGATTATCGAGAGGATATGAAATCCAAGACAACGATAATAGGATCCTCCTATGGCGAATAAAACTACCTCGCTAATTGATGAACTTAGGAAGCACATCCGGCAAGAACAGATCTTGACCAAAAAGATCTACCAACCTTCCGGAAACGGCGTTGTCGAAAGATTACGACTTGAAGACGCCTTTATAACCCTTTATAAGACCTTTTATATTGTAGGAAATGTTCTATCACAAATCCGTTGTTCTTTCGTATAGGCCAATGCAACACCAGATCATTTGTAACATCTTAGTAGCAATGAAATATTCTGAAGGTGTCTATCAACAACTTTAGTTATCAAAGCTAATGCTCATAGTTACTCAAAACTATTTTCCTTTAAAGGATTAACTCTGTCAGAAATATCAAAGTTACATATATAAAGAGAAATTAAAGGCAATGAATCTCAAAGATCTACACAGGAAATAACGGTCAACAAAACTAACTAATGAGAAAATATATATCCTCTAAATTAAATATAAGCTCACATCCTTTGCAGTGTATGATAGATAGTTTCCATGATTTCTTTTAATTTCAGTTAATACATTTCCTTCTCTTTAAATTTCAGAAAAAAATGCGTAAAAAAAATGATCACCTATAAATTATTTCATAAGAAAAATAACTGACTAAAATTGACAGAAAAACATAACTAACAAAATTTTATATAAAATTATTCATAAAAACCTCACGCGTAGTGTGGGTACGCACCTAGACACACTATATGAAAACAATAGGCTTAATTTGATGTATAACTAAGAAGAAAGAAAAAAAACATAATTAAACTCTCTAAATCTAATGGTTATGATTTGGTAAAAGAACATTAAGTTTACTACCGAGTCACTCCGTCCACACACTTTTTCACATCCGAGTGGTTTCAGCTTCATGACTCTCTTTTACCTCTCCTCCAAGATACTATACAAAATTACTCTATTTGACATTGTCAAAATCCGAATTGTTATATTATTATGTCACCAAACACTTGGAGTCTTGGATCGAAAAGCCCACATCTAAAATCTAAAACCATAATACAAAGGATTTCATACTAACACGAAAGTTTATATATATTTTTGTAGTAAAATTGACATCATTTAAGTGAAAATTACTCATGAAGAATCGATTGTGTTATTTATTTGTAATGTGGCTGACGTCTATAGGTTGACAAGAATTACAATTAGTAAAATGCAAAATTACATTATAAATCAATTCACGGTGGTACCATGGTTGATAAATTCATCCTCAAGTTAGTTCAAATGCGATCCATTTCAATAATAATTGGTCATTCTAATTTCAAAAAATATATATATTTACATCTGACGAGTTCGGAAATTAATATGAAATTTTTGCTTTCATTCATTTCAAGCCTTAGGAAGGCACATAGTTTTCGATCAAAAAAAAGAAAGGAAGGCACAAGCTAGCTTTTTTTTCTACTTGTATTTTCTAAAAAAGAACCAATGAAATCGCACTGTTTGAAAAACGAAATTAAAAGCAATTAAGTGTTAGGTTGACGTAGAGGTTGGGTTTAAATAAGGCGAATATTTCTTATTATATTTAAATAAAACAAATTTTTTTACAATTAATTGTGATCACTCTCCACATTTATTTTTTCTAATTCTCCACTTTTATGGAAAATATATTTATTTGTCGTTTTACATATCCAACTACTTTTACTTTTGGAAGCCGGCTGAATAGTGAACCGACCAAGAGTAGGATGGTTAGCTGGTGGAAAACCGATATATAGATTAATTGATGTCTCTACAAAATATTAGATGATTTTTTTTGCTAAAGAAATATTTGACGTTTTCAAAAGCATTTAACGTGTTTTAGGCCATAGAGTCAGTAATTTAGATCCACCATGGCACATGGTGAAAATTTTGTATTAAATTAGCATTCTACTCCGGTATGATCCCCTGTCGTATATAAGTTTTAATCCGCTTTGATTAACGTAGGAATAAAAATAATCCAAAAATAACTGGTGAGTAGTTAATGTAATAGCATTTACTATCATAATGTTCATTTAAAAAACAATAGAGAAAAGTTGAAAAATGCAGGATCATGATGTATTTACAAAGACAAAGAATTAAAAAAAAAAAACAGGAGATAAAAATTACGAAGTCTTCATCAAGTTGATGTTGGAAGAGGTGAAGTAAAGTTGAGAGGGACAAGTATAGTTACTTTTTGTCAGGAGATTATTTTTGTATCTTTAATATGAGGGCTAGTTTTCTCTTCTGTTTTTTTAACTTTCCAGTGGTCTAGTTTAAATGGTTTTGTGTTTTGTAGGACCATCACGTTTATTATGATTATGAAATGGGTTTGGTTACTTATATTGTGACATTTAAACAAATTTATTTTTAGGATGCTATTTTATGATTCATCTGGTTTGTGCAATCATAAATTTGGATTAGGAAACAGAAGAGAGAACAGTAGAACAATAAAATAAAATAAAATAAAACAGAAGAGACAACACATATTTTCTTTCTCAAAATCAAATTACGTTTTACATGTCTTAAGATACAAGTAATTTAGGTCAGTTATTTGCATGGTGATAAATTTGCATTCTACTCCGCTCTGATTTTGCCACGTAATAGATTAAGTTACAATCCGTTTTGATTAACTTTAAAAAACTAAATATGATTACCTCTTATACAAGCAATATACAGAAACTGGTGAGTAGTTATTGCAAAACAAAAGAAAATAGATGCTATTTCCCACCAAAAAAAAAGAGTTTCAACGAAAATAAACGAAAGAAAATCAAATTTCGTAGAGCAAAACATGACCACTACAAATTAAAATCCAACATTAATGAGTGTCCAACAGCCACATGGTAAAAAGTAAAAATATTTTTCAACTACCACAAGATTTTTTGGAACATTTGGTTATTTTCTTTTTTTTTTGGTCGGGAAGGTGATTTTTGATTAAACCGGTATTAACCCGGGAGAAAATACAACTTGGTTCATAGCTGATTTTGCCAATGAATCAGCTTCTGAGTTTTCCGATCTTTGAACAAACTCAAAGGACGTGATATTGAGATCTAGAGAGAGAGAATGGATGTCTTCTAGAATCCCATGTATCTCCATGTTGGGAGATTTGGAGTTGATCAGATTGATTAGGTTTTTTGCATCCGAAGCAATACTGAATCGATCTATGTTTTTCTCTTTCGTGTGAAGCAGAGCTTGCCGGATTGCAAGCGCCTCTGCCATTAGCGGCGAAGCCGTGTTGGGTTCTGTAGCGGTTCCTTGGAGGATGATTTGGCATGAGTTGTTCTTTAGGATCCAAGCAAGTCCGGCCATCGCTGAATCGCTTCTCCAAGCCGCATCAGTTTTGCAATTGATTTGGGTGTCCGAACGAATTCCGATGGATCGTGGTCGGGGTATGTACGGTTATGGTCTCAGGTCCTCTGGTGCCTGAGCCGATTGCCATTCGAACGCATCAACGATAGCTTTGGTGGTGGTGTCTTCTGCGGAGCTTCTTCGGTTATTGAAAATCAATTTATTCCTTGCCACCCATAAGTGCCAGCAGATCCATGGCAGAATTGGTGTCTCTGAGATTCCCGTGGGAGGTAAGCAGATGATTCGTTTACTCAGTTCTATGCCCTGAAAGATATCTGTAATACCCTCAATTCTAATTTGATCTTTAAGGGGAGCAAGGTTCCAGACTTGTTTTGCATAACTACAGTGGAAGAACAGATGAGAGGCTGTTTCCCGATCTCCACAGTGAATACACCTAGACTGGCTAATGATGCCTCTGGATGCAAGAGAATCACCCAAGGGGAGGGCACCATTTAAGAGTCTCCAGAGGAAAAGTTTCACCTTCTGGGAAATTTTGGTATTCCAAATGTGCTCATTCCAGTTGAAAGCCTGGATATTGGTAGTTGACTGGTGAGCCGACGGTTGAATCTTTTGAAAAGAGTCCTTTGCAGAATAGTATCCATATGAGGTTTTGTAAACACCTGACTGAGTTCCAAGTCATACATATTTGTCTTCTCCACCTAACAAGCTTGGTTTTATCTTCAGGATATCTGCTTCATAGTTTGGTAGTTCCTCCCTGATCATTTCCATGTTCCAATTCCTTGTGTTGGGAAGCATGAGGTCAGCAACTGTCCAATTCAGTTGGGCTAAGGGAGGAGGACCCTGAGGTTGGGCTGGTGATGATAGGGAGAGCCAAGGTTCATACCACAGCCTGGTGGTCTTCCCATCTCCTATTACTTTACTCAGATTTCTCCTTAAGAGGTCTTTCCCTAGAACAATTCCTCTCCAGCCATGAGATGCAGAGCTGGGGGTTTTGCATTCCAGGAAGTGAGAAGTTGGGTAGTACTTACCCTTTAAAATCCTAGCTAGTAGGCAGTTGGGATTAGAGAGGATTCTCCAACTATTTTTTGCAAGGAGGGCATCATTAAAGGCTTGAATATCTCTGAAGCCAAGGCCTCCTTCTTTCTTGTTTCTGGTAAGTCTTTCCCATGATATCCAGCACATTTTTCTCTGATTTATGTTAGCATCCCACCAGAATCTAGTCAAGGCTGACTGAATCTGTTTGCATAAACTGACAGGCAGTTTGAAACAGCTCATAGTGTAAGATGATATTGCAGACATCACTGATTTCAGGAGGACCATTTTCCCCGCAGAAGATAAGAACTTGGTGGACCAGTTGATTGCTTTTTGGCGTATTTTATCCACTATGGAGCTAAATAAATCCTTTATCCATTTGGTTATTTTCATTTAAACTTCTTTGCTCTTGTTTGTGCGACAACAATTTAACATGTCTTAGGACACACGTAATTTTGGTCCACCAATGCCATGGTGAACTGGTGATAATTGAGAATTTGCATTCTAATCGACATTCACGTAATATCTTTCCTTTTTTCCCTCACGTTTAATTGCATTTCTTATTTTTTTTTGTCAATATTTATATAAAATAGCAATTAAATTTATAAAAATGAAACTATTATTTGCAACATACAATTGTATGTGAAATGAATAAACATCTAAACGAATATCTCTATTTTTGCAATTAAACCTTTCTCCATCACATAAATAACCTGCCATTGAATTTGTTAGTAGTATTTTTTCACTATTAAGCATCATCTTTGACCAGTCTTGGGAAAGAAACTTCTGAAAATAATAAGTACTCTCAGAGCAACGAAGACTTGTTTGCATGGTGATAAATTTGAATTCTACTCCGCTCTGATTTTGCCAAGTTATATATTAAGCTACAATCCATTTTGATTAACGTTAAAAACTAAATATGATTATCTTAAATTCAAGCAATGTAGAGAAACTGGTGAGTAGTGAAATTTAAATCTTAATATAATCTAACCAAAAGTCTTTTTACTATCAACCAAAGAAAATCAAATTTCGTAGATCAAAACAAAAGCACTACCAATTGACATTCAACAAATTTCCAAAAAAAAAAAAAATTAACATTCAACATTAATGCTTGTCCAATAGAAACATGGTAAAAACAATACGACTTTTTAGTAATAGTATTATTAATAGATAAAAAAAAATTAACGGGACCATGCTAATAAATATTTCGACTTTCGATTACCGATAATTTCAATGCATCAATGCTCAAAGGATAGGACGAATGTCGTTAGAAAAACATGATACGTCGATTGTGTTGGACATTTTATTTGTGTAAATAATCAAATTTATTTGTATAGTTATAGTGATACACTAGTCAAGAAGATAGTATAAAGATTAGCATCTTTTTGTCAAAAATAATTTTAATAGCTAATAAATCATCTAGCATTCGATTAAAGCGTTTCGAGACTCTTCTTAATTAACAGTAAAGTGTTTCGAAACTTGATTTCCAACAATCTTGTACAAGATAAGCTTGATAAGAGTATGTTATTAGTTTTAACGATTCCAATTTTTAATAGGATTTTATATTGAAGATAAATTGACGATTTTGTTTTTTTGTAGAATCACTACAATTAATCGATTTTCCGTCGCGGCCGCAAATTTAGTTTGGAAAAAAAAAGCATAACAACTACTGTCGTAATCACCGATAAATGGACCACAACACAATTTGTAAGATTACAGATATAGAATATGAGAAAAGAACAATATATTTTCGAAAGAAAGAGTGCTCCACGCGCGTGATCACCAATTGGCGCTGTGCTTAGAAACATGTTGATGGAAAGAACCAAAAGAATGGAACACTAGTGGGACCAGATTTCTCACGTGACTAATAACGAATAATATATAAGTCTTGTCACATAGATTATGCTATGATCGCACATTTATCAGTTATCAATCATAAGAGGCCATGATCTGTTTTTATATATGGATAAATGATAAATCTGTTTATATATGGATAAATCTGTTTAAGTGTTCTAATTAGTTTTTCAGTTTTCTATATTTTTCATTTGAGAGATTTGATTAGCAACTTTATCTGGACAAACCAAGTATGTACATTTGTTATTGTGTAGGATATCTAAAAGCCAAAAAATAAAAAACAGGAGATAAAATACAAATTTACGAACTGAAGTCTTCGTCAAGTTGATGTTGGAAATAGTGAAGTAAAGTCGAGAGGGACAAGTGTTCTTACTTTTTGCCAGGAGACTATTTTTCTAGTATCTATTTACTAGTATCATAATGTTCTAAGAGTAATAGATGCTGGACGCCTGCACCAGTCTAAGAATAATAAAGAGAACAGAGAGTTTATTGGAAAAGAAACTTCTGAAAATAATAAGTACTCTCATACTACCGTGTTCCAATAAACTGTGTTATTACATATTTTTCAAATCAAATGTTTAAATAAATTATAATTAGAGTAGATTAGTAAGCGAGTGTTTTCGTAAAATCATCATTTGCGTATATTTATATAAACACATGGGAATAAGGGAAAGAAAAGTAAATCAAAAATTAAAAATGAACACATTTGTTTGTCACACCAGATTTTTGTTTTGTTTTAAAAATCTGTACCATAATTATCCTCCTCATTTAGATAAATTACAAAGTATGCCACTACTCACAAAATTTTTTTTGAATGCGAACGTGAATGTGATAAATTACAAAGTATGCCACTATCATCCAAAGCCTCAAACACTGTTCATTTACTTTAAAACATCAAAATGTTCATTAAATATCCCACAATGATGATAGGCTCTTATTTGAATAAATATCGATTTGATTAGCACAATAAATTATTGCATGCATTGATAACTTTATATAGTTTGTGTTCAACTTCAAACTTATAATGCTACAAAAAAAATTATATTGTTAAGATATTAGATAACGATACAAACATTTATTTGTGGTGACAATTACCTAATGTTACAATAACATTTTTTTTAAACGAAAAACAAAACATTTCCATACTAAATTTGGTAGTCGTTTTTGTATGGTGTGATACATTATTTTAACATGACACAAAGCAAATGAAAGTCATGTAAGAATGTTTATCGATGTAAATATGAAAATCATGTCTAGTACGTAAATAAGTGTTTTTGTTATATTAGTATATCATTTTAACAATAGGTAATTGGCACAACAGATTAATGTTTGTATCGTTATTTGATATATTAGCACTACATACTATCATGTGGAATGATAACAATGATTTTAGCACATATGATATAAGCTACCGTGTTAATGAAAGATTTGGCATTGTTGCATATCAGATGAACACTGTCCGCGATGCCATGTGCATTTGTTTTGTAAATAATCTAAAAGAAAAGGATAATATAGTACTTTTTGTTTAAAATAGTGTACATTTGTTTTTTCTTTGTCAGATATTTAATTATGCAATTATCCATAACTATATAGTGCAATTACTCTTGATTTTCTTTTTCAAAAAAAAAAATTACTCTTGATTTTAATAAAAAGTAGGTAAATAAAATGCCAGTAAACTTTGATGGGAAAATTATTTTTTTTACAGCTCTTTCGTTCTCTAAAAATAATGGCTATAAAAATCCCTAGAAATATCATAATCTACTCACTCAGACTCCCATTTTCGATATTAAATTAAAGAAAAAGTCGTTTCTCTATCAAATAACTCTTCATCCGTGTAAAACTGTCAAAAAGATATAAATGATTCTAGGGAATGAATAAAAATTTTCTTAATAATCTAACTGTAATTTTTAATTTTCACAACGCAAACTCTTTCTTTCTCTAAATGATTTTACTCCAACGACTTTAGTGAATACTTTAGTCGACGGTTATCTCGCTGAGGTTGCACCTGATGTTAACTAAATTGTGGTGTATATTTTACTCTTAAACATGGTAAATGTGCTTAGTTAACATCTCACTCATTAGTTTATCAATTAATTAATAATTTTTTTTTAAAGTTATAATAGATCGAAACGATAAATAATGTCGTTTGAATCTCTAGGATTTAAAAGAATAAAGAAACGTCGTCGTATCGTTCTTCGAAATTCTTAAAGGACAGGTGTTTTGTAGTATTATTATGCACTTTTTTGAAAAAAACTGCAAAGATCGTTATACTAAAACCGTAGTTACAAGCATAGTGGTCCTAAAATTTTGGTGGAATTTATTTTTGAGTGCGTAAGAAAAAAAAAAAAATCTTTAGGAAATCTTGTTGAATTTTACTATGATTCTCAACCAGGGCCGGTCGCGAGATTTATAAGGTCCGATACGAATTAAGAAAACGGGGCCCTAGAAAAAAATATAAAATATAATGTTTGAAGATTAAGAAAAAACCATAATTGTTTTTAAAAAAATCATGTTATCGAATTTCTGTAAACTATTAAAATCTATCTATTTTGAAAAATAACTTAAGTTTTGAGAAAATTCTTTTTTAGCCAAAAACTTGTAGAACAACAGAACTTGACCAAATCTCAATGGTGATTAGCCAATCAATTAAGAAAGCCTTTTATATTTATTTGTTCTTTTGTTAGACTTGTGCCCTCGTGACTTATGAATTTAGTGGGTTTAGAGCATGTTTATTGCAGACACTGACTCGTATGTCTAAAAAAAATTTAGAATTAAATATATTAAATTTTGGATTCTTGAGTGTCTAAAACCAATAAAAAGATCTAATATTGGATATTTTTACTGGTTTTAGACACTTAAGAATCATAAAATTTAATATATTTAATTCTAAAAAGTTTTTAGACACTCGAAACAGTGTCTGCAATAAACATGTCCTTAATGACATAAAAAACTAATAATATAATAATTATTATGAATTCGTTTTTTTCCATTGTTAATGTTAAATTTTAAACACATTGCAATACAATATGGGGCCCAATCATAATTTAACTCTCTCTTTCTATTATGTTATTTTAAAAAACTATAAAAAAATATAGAAAATATTAGGAAAAAAGAAAAAAATAGACCCTAAAAATTATGAAAATTGTGGGGCCCAACACCTATGTATTTTTGGTGTAGGCACAAGGTCGGGCCTGCTACGTCACTTTGACCAAAAGAAATTAAAAGAATCTTGTGGTATTTACTGTGTAATGGTTGTTGACAGAAAAGAAAGAAAAAAGATGATACTAATTCACTGTGTATTAAAAACTTACTGTAGAATTTAAAATTTTAGTTGTAAGAAAAAAGCTATTAAAATCCTAGTATTTGTTGACAAAAAAAAAAAAAAAAATCCTAGTATTACAAGCTCGTGAGTTTATTATGGTGGGAAAAATCGAGGAAGAGATGTAAACTTACTTATAGCAGTTGTTATACATTACTTTTAGGGGGCCCACTCACTTACGTATAACAAGGAATTACAAAATTCACATAAAATAATAATAGAAAGTTTTTATTACAACACTGAGTGCCGTGGCATAAATCGTATTGATGTTTCATGTGCTTACTTTGGTGAGCATGGCTTGTAATCTTTAACAATGGCTATCACATGGCTATTTTGTTTTGTTGATTAGTTAAATCCAATATAGCTATTCCACAAATTGACCAAAAAATAATTACTGATTAACACAGTGATTTACATAATCGAAAAAAAAAAAAAATTGATTTAGTCTTTAGTCAACAAAGTTCCACACTCGTATTCATCATTGGATCTGTTCAACACTCATATAAATGCGATAAACTTTTTGATCTACAATCTAAAAGTATAATATAAATCCAACTACTATCTGTTAATATTTGAATTGACATATAAACTTGATGATTTGCTTTACTTTTAATTTGTATTTGTACAGAAGTTATCATCAAATAAATTACAGAGCTACCAAAGAAAAATCAAATTAAAGCAAAGAAGACTTGCATCATCAGTTATTGAACTGATACTAGTGGGTACAAATTTAATTTATTTAATTCATCTCTCTATCTTCGTCTCTCTCCTCTTGATCTCCCCCGGTCAAAGTTTCCGGAAATGGGGACTGTGTCTTCAAGATCTTCTTCTCGCCGGAAATGGCAAGAAGAAAACGACGGTTGGCTATTAAAACTGGGCAGAGCGAGAGACCAACGGAGAGAGAAAAATTTATTGAAAGAGAAAGAAAAAGATGAGTCAAAGATTTTCGAAGTTAACTATTGACACTACGGTCTCCGCCGGTCGCCGGATGTCGATCTTCAGAAGCTGTTCATCGAGTTCCAATCCCGGCGATTCCGATTCTTCTGCTCCTCAATCTCCGGCTTCCTCCGTTCCTCCTGAATCTCCGGCTTCCTCTGTTACTCCTCACTCTCCGGTTCCTTACTCTCCGGCTTCCTCTGTTCCTCCTCACTCTCCGGTTCCTTACTCTCCGGCTTCCTCCTTTGCTCCTCCATCTCCGGTTCCTTCCTCTCCGGCTTCCTCGGTTCCTCCTTCTCCGCTTTCGAATCTCCAGTCGCGTCGTCGTTTCTCATCCTCTGCGTTTGATGAGAAGCAGGAGGCAAAGTTCCAGAGACAATTCAAGAGAGCGTTGGAGAAAGAAGAGAGGAGAGAGGTGAGAGGTGGTGAGGAGACTTGTCAGATTCTAGGTGAATTTGTTAGTGGTGATACAGTTAGTAATATGCCACTTGCTGATTTGATTCAAGAACATATAGAGATAGGAAGAAGAAAGATGAGAAAGCATCTGCGTCATCATTTCGTCAAGGGTTTGCTTGGTGATGATATTTCTTAAACCAAGTGTTTGGGAACTGGACTGAATCGATCAAAGCTCTTCAGACGTGCGAAGAAGTGATTGATTACGCGGAAGATCTTCACATTATCTCAATATGTGTTGATTCTTTAGCTATCAAAGCTTGTGCTGACCCGAGCCTGTTAGCTTCCGGATTTTGAGGTTTTGATCGGAAATATTTTTGCAGACGCATCCGTGGATTGCGGAAATATTCAGAGAGGGAGAGAGAGAGAGAGCATATATGTAGACCAATGAATTGCCAGAAGCTCTCATTGGAAGCTAGCACGCACTCGGCTCATAACGAGAGGCTACCTCTCCGTGTGATTGTTCAGGTTCTGTTTTTCGAACAGCTTAGGCTCATGACATCGATCTCCGGCTGGATATTTGTCTCTGAGAAATGGAGGTTTACTTCAACCGAGGGGTGAGACCGTGAGGGGACATGTTTCTGAGCTGGAGAAAGAGTGTGTGCACATGAAACAAGATCTTCAGAAGCTGGAAGAACTTCACGAGGAAGCTTAACTTCAAGAAGAAATCAGAATGCTGCAAGCCTGAGGATCAAGCAACTCCAGTAATTTAGCAAGAAACCGGTCAGCTCGTTCCATCGATCAAACTCCTCCGTTTTAATGAGAACTACTAGTATTTTCTTTTCTTCTCGTTTTCTTTGTTTCTTGATGATACTCTGTTTTCATCTTTATCTTAGTATCTCACTGAGAGATTGGATGGTTTTTAGGTCTTTTGTCATTCGCTTATTGACGAAACCGTGAAACGATAAACAACAGATCTTGTTGGAAAACATTTAGTTTACATTACTTATGCAATTTCGGGGTGTTCTTGTGCAACCCCGCACACGAAACAATCTCAGACACAAATCAAACACAAGGTAAATACAATCAATGAATAAGCGAGTAATGTGTTCCGGTTTCGGATTCTTAACAGGACGGATAGTCTTTAGGCGGAGGTAGAACGGAAAGCTCAGGTGTATTCCCGTTCTCGACGACAAAAGCCATTTTCAAACCCCACATTGTATGGACTTCCAAGTGACAATGCATAAACCAAACACCTGCAACAACATATGCATTGATCAGTTGATATGCTTATCATATGATCATCATCTTATCATGTGTGCATTGTGATAGATCATACCTGGATTGTCGGCCCTGAATCTGATTGCAGCCCAACCACCGGTAGGTACTCCAACGGTGTTTCTCTCGGGCGGGTCAATGAGATTGAACTTAGCCGGATCTTTCTTGGGATCAAAGTTTCCTACACCGGTTCCAACTACAAAGAAGTTGTAGCCGTGGAGATGGAAAGGGTGTGACTCAACGGTTAGGAGATTGGTGTCTTGCAAAACGAGCTCAATTGTAGTATTGAATTTAACTCGGCTCAGTCTAGTTCCTGTAGATGTCCCGAGGTTAGCCGTGAGGGGCACACCGGTGTAGTTAAACGCTTTGGGCGGTCTATCGGGGAAATCCGTCCTGAAAACTCCCGGGGTGTTGAAATAATGAGCTTGTAAGAGCGCGGTTTTTGGCATAATGAATGTGATATTGTTTATCGAAGCCGCGAGATTCGTCCCGTTCACGCAGGTCGGGCAAGGGTTAATGCCTAGTCCGATAGTGTAGAACAGTCTCCGGTCTACTTTTAACGGTACAAGAGCCGGAAAATTTGGTGTGTTTAGGCTCTTGAGCTTTCCGTTATAGTCCAAAGCAAATGATGTGTCGTTTGGTAAAGGAAGCTTTGGTAAGGTTGGTAAGACCGTGTTTGGTACGCCTTTGTATTGAAGGATCGCGGTTACGGTTTTGTTGTCTACGGGTACTGGAGCGTCCATGAACGGTCTAGCTTGCATGAAGTAGCGGTTTGGAGAACGGTCTGTTTTGATTAGAACGTTTGTGGTTTGTCCTGGTCCAATTAAAATGGCTTTGGTTGTGAATGGTTTAGTGTAAACCGCATCGATTTCGACCACGGTCATGTTGTGGCCCGCAATCCCGAAGAACAGCTCGTCGTTTAAAGCCGCGTTTATAATCCTTAGAAGGTATGTTTTGCCCGCTTCAACCTCTACCACGAATGTGTCTACATAGAAAAAGAACATTATTTATCCGGTCCGATCCTGTTAAAAATGGTTTCACAAGGTTTAGAATTTTTACGTTTTTCGGAACAGGGAAAGAGCGGTCCAGGTTTTCCATTTATGGTATGCGCATCGGACATCGGAGGCGGTGAGCCCAACTGGTTAGCTTGGTTAACCGCTGTCTCAATGTCTCCATTCCACCATTCTCCTGCAATCATATAAAAAGTCAGGGAAATGAGAAAAAAGAAAATCCGAAGATTGAACCAGACCGGTTCATTTTGGTTTCTTCTGGTTTGGTTTATTTTCACAAACCGAGGATTATGTTGGTTTCTCGGTATGGTTGTGGGAACGGATACGATTTCCCTGGTTGAGGCAAGATCACGATGGCTCCATACACGGTGGCTCGTAGCCAGAGGATGTGTGCGTGCCACCAGAGGGTCCCGCGTTGTCCGGTCACATTGAAATCGTAAACGTAACTCTGTCCGGTCTGCATCGGACATTGAGTTATGTATGCTGGACCATCTGCCCAACCGTTCCGGTACTGTTTAAGCCCATGCCTATTAAAACAAACCGTTGAATTTTGGTTAACAAAAAAATAATGACTAAACCGGTTTGAGCCGTAGGAAAGAGATACTTCACCAATGGATGGACATGTTGTATTGTACATGGTTGGTGACGTTGATGATGACTCGATCACCTTCTCGTGCGTAAACCGTTGGTCCAGGGAACATTCCGTTAACCGTGACTATCGGTTTAGGATTGCATAACCGGCTTACATTCTTCATGTGAACCTGTTCCAAATTCCATAACATTAGTACCAAAAAAACCTACATATGTAATGTAACGCAAATGTATAAACTGGTATGGTTTATTTTTGTCAGGAAATCGAATACGTACATCGAATTGGTACTTCTTCACCGCTGCATCTACCGGAGAATCGCCAAGAAATCCAAGAAGATAAAAGAAGAGAAAGAAAAAACCTGGGTTTCGGATTATCTTCATTTCCGGTTCAATGGCTTTTGTTTATTCTTTTATTGCTTTTGGTTATACAGATTTGTATTGAAAATATTGTGATTAGTTACAAATGCTTATATAGTGTCAAAATGCACACAAAAGGTTGGTGAGCCTCTCATGATATATATAAAATAATATTTTTCTAAGTTTAAAAATGAGAAGTTCAATGTGGAACGTATAAAAGTACATTATTAAGAAAAACTTCTTTAATCTTTTTTTTGTCCAACAGAAAAGCTTTAAAATATATAATCAAAGAAGAAGGCTTTCAAGCAACTTTCTGAAAGACGTTGGGGAATCACCGTAACGTTTGTTAATAATATGGAGTACCTTTGAAGTTGATATCTGAGCTTTAAATTAGTATTTTTGGCCTCTCCAGTTCAGGAAAGTTTCTAGATACCTACCTATTCTTCTTTTGTTATCCACAAATCCCTCGATATCAAAGATGAAATACATTTTATTATAATTGTTTCTTTTTATACAGAGCCCTCAAAATCCAACGAATCATATAAACCAAAATTTTCCAAAACTTTTAATGATTTTTTTCTTTGTAAATCCGAGTTTTACAATACATTAATTGTTTACGGAGTTTAAAGTTTGTTTCAGATTTCTGAATGCTTTGGAGTAACATATTGCTTGCTTAGCCACTGGTTTAGTATGTACATTTTATTTTTATACTTGTAATTATTTTTTTAAAAAGCAAGTCGTTTAGTAAAATATTCGGCTAGTGAAAGTGACTGGTCTTAGTTCATATACGTATTTTATTTTATTTTTTGCCAACGAGATCATATGATATCATGTTCTAAATTCAAATCTCAACCGACGTATTTTAATTTACAAGTACGGAAGTTGATCAATTTACGTTATTGACAATGTCAAAATCCAAATTGTTGAAGCATGTGACCAAATACTTTGGGTCTAAAAGCCCATATCTAAAAACAATAACAAATAACTAAGCCGAACCAAATTTAAGCTAATGGCCACAAGCCTTACACTATTAGGTATCTCCTTTTGTGATATTTTTTTCAAATTAGTAAAAGTAACAATACTCCAAATAGACCAATAATTTTAATTTTTGTAAACTAATGAAATCGCAAGATTTGAAAAACGGAAATACTTAAGTATTAGCTTTGACGTATAGATTGGCTTTAAAATAACCGATATATGAAATATATATTACTATATAGCTTAAGAGTAAAACAACCGTTTTTTCTTTATTTATTGGTGATCCCTCTCGTTAATCGTAAAATATGGTATCTTGGGGAATAATCTTTTTTTTTTTACTCCAATTGAAGATAGTATTCATAAAGGCCTTAAAGATGAGGATAAGGATCTTCCCATTTAAATTCTAACTTCCACTATCTTGCATTTTATCTTTTCTAATTATCCACGTTTATAAAATAGTTATTCGTCACTTTACACATCCAACAACTTTCATTTTTTGAGGTCGGCTGAATTGTGAATAGTCCAAGATCTGGAATGCTGGATGGTTTAATGGTTTATAACTAATGTAGGTGGAAAATCGATATGACTATGAATTAATTGGCAATATATCTTATGTATATATATTGAAATATATATATACACATTCTACGTTTCATCGTGTTTGTGAAATAACTAATTTGGATTAGGAAACAGGAGAGACAAACACATATTTGCTTTGTCAAAAGCGAAATAAGTTTAACCTGTCTCAGGACACAAGTAATTAGTCTACCAAATGGCATGGTGACAAATTAGCATTAGTAAATTAGCATTATCCTCGGCTCTAATTTTTCCACGTAGTATATAAGTTATAAATCGCTTTGATTAACGTTAAGAGTTTATATTATCGCTAATCCATTCCAACAAATATATAGAAATTGGTAGACGTTATTGTGTTACTCTCGTTTAGTACAACGCAATAAAAATGTTATCATTAGTTTGTATTTATTGGGACTTGGAAACATTAACCTATCTGTATATTGAATTCTTCATAAATTTTGCTCATTTTCGATTTGTATGAAAATCCAACACTAATGCGTGTCCAAAATAAACATGGTAAAAAGACAAGATTTTTTAGAACATAATAGATACTTTCTTTTTCGGGGCCATGCAAATTACTACTTTAATTCTTGAGGATATGGACAGATTTGCATCTTTTGAAAACTATGTTTACACTAAAAGTTATGAAGAATTAGTCCAAAATGTAGTTATAATATTACTCTTTTTCTTTAACGAGTTAAAACTGTTATATATTTAACAATTTTAGACGCCCGTCGTTGCTGCAATTTTTGTATAAATGTTTGGGAAACCAAATATTGGTGTCGGAATGACCTATATATCAGATAACATGGATAAGTAAAAGTACAAAATAATCACCGATTAATGGACCACAACAAAATTTGGAAGATTGCAAATATGAAATATGAGAAGAAACAATTTTTTTTGAAAGAAAGAATGCTCCACGCGTGTGAGCACCAATTGGGGGTTGTCTTATCACTTAGAATCATGTTGATAGAAAGAGCCAAAGAGTGGAACACTCGTGTGACCACATTTCTCACGTGACTAATTAACCTCTTTCTCTAAAAGATCTTTAGTAAGAGAATCTACACTATAAAAAAAACACAAGGTAAACAAAAGATTGGAGAGAAGAAGAGATATATAACGAATAACAAGCAGAACCAAACAAACATATAGAAAACAAGGTTGAGATATTTTTTCACAAGTCATGACAATGGAGAATGGAGAGGGAAGAATTGGAGAGATGGTGAAGAAACAGAGTTCAAGATTTAAGAGCATTTGTGTCTTTTGTGGAAGTAGCAATGGCAAGAAATCTAGTTATCAAGATGCAGCCATTGATTTGGCCACAGAGTTGGTAAGTACTATGATTCTTAAATCGAGTTATGTCTTTCAAATTTTCTTTGGTTCCTCTAGAGATTAATTTGGGTTTATGAAATTTTTTCTTTTTATCCATAGTTTTATGCAAGAGCTTAATTAAGAACATCATGAGAGTTCTTAAAACGCTTGAATTCATAAAAGGAGTGTTTTATAAAGAGTTTATATGTCAATTATTATTCTTTTTTTTGGCACAATTCAAAAGACAGGATAAAAACAAGGTTAGGGTTTCAATTTTTTATGAATAGGTGACGAGGAACATTGATCTTGTTTATGGTGGAGGAAGCATAGGTTTAATGGGTTTGGTGTCTCAAGCTGTTCATAATGGTGGTCGGCATGTTATTGGGTAATTAATCTATAATTATATTATTTAATGCTTTATAATCCTCATCATCATAAAGGTCATGGTATTTTAATCTTCTAAGATTTTGTCAATAACAAAAAAAATCTTATTATGATGCAGAGTCATCCCCAAGCTCCTCATGTTACAAGAGGTATCCATTAGAAAGTCAATGCTTAACGGAATATTAATGGTAACAGTAATAGTGCTCTTTATCTAATTCTCTATTTCTCAAAAAGATTACTGGAGAAACAGTAGGAGAAGTAAGGGAAGTTGCAGACATGCATCAGAGAAAAGCTGAGATGGCTAAGCATTCTGATGCTTTCATTGCTTTGCCGGGTAATCTCTCTCCTCTTTCTTTTATCTCTCCTTCTCAACTTTATTACAAATATAATAACCTCATTTATGAGAACTTGACCACTATATTTCCAGTTACAATGAATATACTCTAACCTTATCCAAAATGTTTATCTCACACGTAGTGCATAACTGATATACATAAAACACGAAAATTGTAGTAAAATCGGTGTTGAAAGATTGTAGAAGAGGAAAATAAGAGAAAACAATATTGACCCAAATACTTCTTCGTCTACGATTTTTATTGATTAAAAGGATAATTTAACACAGAATTTTTTTATATAAACTTCAAATCCAATACAAAAAAACAAAAATTTGTTAAGCTATACCGTCGTGGAAAATTTGTCCGTAACATTCTTGTAATCTCAGAAAAAGATCCATTTTGTTTTTAATCACCGTAGATAACAAAAACAAATAATATCGATTTAGAAAGTAGTTAGTGTTTACTTAATGTTTGAAAGTTAGTTAGTAGATTTTTATGGTGATGGGTTTAGTTTTTTTTGTCATAGTGTGGAACATTTCTCTTTATAGAGTGCGTTTAATAACCTGTGGTTGATACGAATTGTGGGGAGATGATACGAATTGTGGGGAGATCCCACGTACGAGTCAAAGAATCACGACAAATAGTTTTAAAAATTAAAGTGAACAAAAAAAGAAACAAATTGTTGATCCATCAACATCCAAAGGCAGTGAAAATTAGATGTCGACAAAAGGACATCTGTTTTTCTTATCCAATTTAAGAAAATTTTATGTTCACAATTATATCTAGTTTTTTAAAAAATTAACAAAAAGATTATATTATTGGTTGCATTTTGTTTTTCTTGAATACTGTACTTTATATTATAGTGCGAATAACTGGCTAGGTACAACATGGTAAATTATGTTGCAAAGTGTAGTGATCATCATGACTCATGAGTGCACTAACGTTTGACCTTTGACTTAAAAATGTACAAAAGAGAATAGAAATGTTGACAAAAAAAAAAAAAAAAAGAGAATAGAAAGACTTATCATAATTCAAATGTTGACAGTCAAAAAATGAAAAATGAAAATAAAATATATCTCCAAAACTTTTACCATTCGTCACACTTGACTAAGTCATCGGTCCTCACTCTCATCAGGTGGCTATGGTACACTAGAGGAGCTACTTGAAGTGATAACTTGGGCTCAACTTGGTATACATAATAAACCGGTATGTAAACCAATATAGTTGGATATTTGTATAAGATAATAACCGAAATTAGCCGATGATTGATTGATAGAGTTAAAGAACTTGTATTCCTTGCAGGTCGGTTTATTAAATGTTGATGGATATTACAATGCTTTGTTATCGTTCATCGACAAAGCCGTCGAGGAAGGATTTATTCTTCCAACCGCTCGACATATTATTGTATCCGCGCCAAACGCTAAAGAGTTGTTTAAGAAATTGGAGGTAAAATCAACACACTAAATCAACCCTAATCAAAATCATATACACAAAATTCCGATATGGTCAAAAAACTAATAACTTGTGGTTTAATTCCGGTAATTGAGTTACTAAACCTAATCATCTATTTGATATTTTATAATCTCACTAGGTGTTAAGTGGGAATTTCAAATTAAATCCATAACCGATTATTCTAGACCTAAAGCAAGTATAACAATCCTGATTAGTTTTATTTGTTTATTGCAGGAATATGTGCCTAAACACAAGTAGTAGAAAAATGCATCAAATTTGAGCGACAAGAGTTTCAAAAAAGTGATGGTTGAATATTTGATTATATTTTAGACAGTTTAAAGGTCAGATTTCAATTAGAGAGTACAAAATGTTAAATTTGTTTTCTGGAATTTTCACATAGTATCTAAGAGTTCAGTTCTTGCATTTGTAATATAAAAACTATATAGTAGAATTAGAAATCTATTAGATAATTTGAAAGTCCACTACTAATCAAACATATTTAAAAAAAACTAGTGCGCTTCAAATGTCTTAAGCTACGTGAATAGATCTAGGGGTGGGCAAATTACCCGAACCCGACCGAAAAAACCCGATTCGGATCGGTTATGGATATGACAAAATAACCGATTGGTTTTCATCTCCCAATTATTTTGGTTACGATTCGGTTCGGATTTAAACCGAAATCCGAAATGAGATCTGAAGAAAATTAGTTTATTGTGACATTTCCTTAGCCGCATCTAGATCTTCACTTTAGGCAAATGCAATCAAAGAGAGTTGAAAAATTGATTTCTTTTGTTGCTTTGAATTTGATTTCATTTGAGAACTTCACTTTGAAATTAAAACAATGTTTCATCTTTATGAATTCTACTTCAATTTGGTACCTTTTATGTATTATTTCGAATAATTTATTTTTTTGCTTAAAATTGTACGAGCAATCACTTCGGTTATAGTTCGGATATATCCGATCCGAACCCGATCCAATCATCGTAGGATCATTATTGGATCTCTCATATAGTGTAAAGAACCGATCCGGAACCAAAAAGTACTAATTATCCGAATGGTTCTTATAACTCACTATCCGAAAAACCGAAAATCCAAAATACCCGAACCGAATTCGAACGGGTAACCGAATGCCCACCCCTAAATAGATCTATGATAAAATTCTGTCAAAAAACTATAACTAACATCTCACTTATAGAACAAAACAGTGTATGCGATCTTTCTAGAAATGAATGTAACGCTACCATGGAAATTTTATTATCGTTGGGCCTACTTTTTTTTTTCCATCTGGAGAATTTGTTTATAATCAGAGCCAAAACAAGAGTTATGATACATCTACAAGATGCGCCCCAAAAATATACCCCTTCCTATTAACAACTTGTGAGAAAAGGAGATATAACAAAAGACTCCTAACCACAAAAGGGCCAAAAAATAATACTAGATGGCACTAAATAGAAGTTGAAACACTCTCATTCTCGAACACCTCCTTCAACCATAAGGAGTATCCCCTAGCCACATAAGAATGAAAACGATCATCATCGCTGGGCCTACTTAAACACTAATATCCATTTCGAGTTTCTGATATTTGGTTGTTGAAAGAGATAATTATTGATTTACCTAAAAAGGACAAACATAAAAAACAATCATGGTTCAAAACCCACATTAGTTTTTTTCCTCGGAAAATCATATGACCTTTCTCAAAAATATTTTATAAAAAATTGTAATTTGAAAAACATTTAGACATTTTCTTGAAAACTCATGGTCCAAAAAATGTTTTGTTTTATTAATATTCATGTGTCTCTCCCTAAAACTACCCCGATTCGATCTTATTCTTATTGTCTCCACGCTATAAGTCTAATAAAGAAATAAAAGATAAACCCAACAAAAATAAAGAAAAGCCAATTGATTAACCGAGGACATTTGTTGAATCGAACCAACTAATTGAACAATTAACGAGTCTGATTTAACTGACGTCTCTTGCTTCGAGGTTAATTAGTAAATTAACAAATCTCTAATTCTTATGAACCCACCCACCATGTGGTTTAAAGCCCAAGTAAGATTCAGTGAACCAAGAAGGAAAATAATTTCATTTGTCCCTTACACTAATGAAAGGTTATGTTACAAAATCCAAATTATTTTATAGATTAATAATAAATAATTATGTGGACACAAAGCCCAAAAGATCACAATCTAGTTAAAAAAAGAGAGACAAGAAAGATTCTTTAGGCAAATGAATGATCTGTACCATGTAGCTTTGTTCCCTTTCTGGTGTTTACTCTTTACTTAACTGCCCAAACAACATTAACGAGACTTTTAATTTATGACATAAATAATAACACTGATTGATTTATTGGTCAAAATATCAAACTATCTCCAATTAATTTTCTTTTGGTTAATATAATAAAATCCATATGTAACTGAAAATTTGACTCTCTGACTCTTTTAATAACTCTGACTTCAAACTCTGAGTTGTTTTTGGTAGTCGGTACGGAAAATTTCTTTTTGGTATTTCGTTTTTGGGATTGATATTTTTTTGGTTAAATATCCACAAAGTGTGGACTACTTAACACTTATAGTGATTAGAGGATATATAAATAAAGTATGTTATAAGAACGTCAAAACGTTTTATTTTTTAGAAATATATCTACACAGTTTAATTTGTAAATTTAGAACAACTTTATTGCATCCTCTCTGTGTAAAGAAATATATTATTGAGAACTAAACATTGTACTTGTGCGTAAATACAAATAGAAAGTATTTGTAGTCATTATTTTTGTTTCCAACAATTTAAGATGTGTACAAATATTTATATATTTATAGCATTATAAAAGTGTGGTCTCTATGTTATGGTTCATTGAACATATACATCAACATAGGACTAAGAGGAGCCCATGTTCCTCTCATTGATGCAAAATTTTAGTTTCTTGTGTCTTAATTTGCTTCCTATCTAATATACATACATACATACATACATCCGCCTATATATAGTTTATCAAGAGCATGGATAAAGATGAATAAGTTAAATATATGGTGACAATTTAAATAAAAAATCAAATCGGGGAAAATAGTAAGGTACAGTGTATGAGTAACGAAAGCCCAAGCTGTACTTCCATTGATGTAGGAGATGATTGGGAACATGTGGATTATAATTGATTAGAAAAAAGACAAATATTTCTTTAATTGTTTTTTATTTTGGTTTTGGGATTGGTTTATGGGTTCTTTAGCTCGGTTTGGGCTAGTTAATTGTCATTTGGTTTAATTTTATTTTCTCGTCGGTTTAGCTTTTTTTCATCTTCAACCGAACTAGTATGTACATGTATTTTTTTTACTTTTAAATTTGATATAAGTTATCATAACAGCTATGTCACATTTCTCTTGCGTAAACATTATTTAAAAATAAATATAACATGATGACAAAGAAACAAATACATAAAACAACGAAAATTAACAATAAATAGTACAGTTTAAAAATGTTTTAAAATTATAGTATATAATAATGTTTGGTCATTTTACTTATAAACACTATCGCACTTAGCTCTAAACGAGCTAGGATTGAAACTTCTTAATTATAATCGTAGCTATAAAATTTCACCAATTTCAGCCATCTAATTTAAGATTTTAATCAAATCAACTCATAATTATGCAAAAGCACATGAAAACAAACTAAGTTTTTATATTTTGGACAAATTTTTATCATGTGCAATTAATATTGATATATATACATACACATGACATCAGTATAAATAAATTTGTATACACACAGACATTTCTGATATCTAGTTATACCTAAACACTTGCCACTTAAGGACATGTTATTTTTAGTATCATGTGAAATATACTGGTCAATCCTGTTTTGCTTCCCCGATTTGATATATTAATTCATGGAGGCCATTAACGCTTTCATTTATTAGTCAACAACTTCAGCTTTTGATAACGTCTATTTGTATCATCAACTTTTGCTAGTTGTCTCAAATAACGCAATTTTTCAATGGAAGTCTTTCAATTCTGTAAAAGCAAAATGGTAAATTTACTTGATTTTTGTCATTTTAGTTTCAAGAATCATCACTTTTCTTTACGTTTTTAAGATTCTTTAACGCTAACATAAAAAACATTATCATTCTAATTGAATATATATAAAAAACCAACAATTTCCTATATAGCTATCATAGTCTCTAATATAAGAAACATTAATCGAAATTGATTTCAAATTAAAGAATCCGACTTTGCTATACATCATATTAATAAATCCAGTTATTTTTGTTTGAAGAATTATAAGCCAAATTGTAATACAAAATGTAATATTGTTGCGTTTAATTGGAATTCATATGATTTCCAATTATACACAAATCTAAGAAGTGTTCTCGATCTGTACAATTTTTTAGATAAAATTTAAATACCCATCGATTAGAATGTTAATTTGATATCAATGAAGATAATTGGCTAGTGATTAGTGAATAAACGAGTTTGATTTATACTTTTTTGGTTTCCATTAGAGTCCAAAAATTTACTAAAAATAGTATGTTCTTGACTATCAAATCTTCGCATGTAGGTGTTTGAATTTACTTTCGTAATTAAGAGTAACTGATGACTATGGAGATAAGAGTTGGAAGTTAGGATATATACAAGATGAGCATGTGAATTCATACAGCATTCTTATATCCAAAATGAATCACTAAGTTTGGAGTTAGGATGAAACTATTGCAAGAACAAGATAGACATGTCGAACAAATCTCTAACACCACGAATATCTCTGGCTTGAGGACATTGTTCTTGTTTTGGTAAATATTGTCCACACAATTACACCAAACTAGAGCAAGAAGTCATTGAAAGCGAAAGTAATAACGATGATCATTAAGCACAACAACATTTATCCTCACCACGACAAAAACCGGTCTTTATAGGAGCGGAACGAAGTATATATAGGCTTCTAGATTCCATTTTAAGAGTAAACATACATCAATAATTGGCTTCTAAATCGTACATTTTTTTTAAAAAAATTTACACTAAATTATTTGTGGACCCATCAATCTTAACATCGGTCATGTTACAAATAAATCGAGCTTAGTCAGTAATTAGAAGCGGATAAGTTGTGTTGATCTTGGATCAAAGAGATAACATATTGGTGAGAAAAATTTCATATCTAAAAAAATAAAATTTTATATTGAAGTTAATTTAGGTGGTTTTTTTCAAAAAAGTTATATTTAGTTTAACGAATTCGGTAAACTAACAAAAAATGTCAAAGAAAAATTACATAGACGATGGTCATGTTAGTAAAACATGTATTTGTTAAAGACTTAACATTTTTGGTGTTATACTCATTTTCAGATGGGTTCAAGGACAAATAATTTGATTTAGCAATAAAAAATGTTACTACAATTGATGTTTGGAAAAAAGGTATATTATTTTTTCATGCCATTATTACATAGGCAATGAGAGAAAGAGAAAGAGAAAGGGTCCATGGGGAAAAAAAAAGGTCCAGAATTTTAAAATAATAATTCTCTTGTCCACTTATCTTGGAATCAAAAACTCCGATTAATTTTTCCAAATATAACAAAGATATTTTATTTATAAACCTGACTCAAAATTTAATCAAAAAGACGTTTTTTAAGCCATAAAAAAATTAGAAGAATATTTAACTCTTTAGAGCATCACCATCGCACATAAAATGTGATGTCTCACAAATAAAAAAATATTAAAAACACATTCTCTCATCATTTTACTCAACTTTATACCTTCTCTTTCATCCTTTTACTCAACTTTTATTAATTTTATATTTAAACACACCTCAATTATCTCTCTTATGTCTTCCCCAAGACACAATCTCTCCAACTAAACCCACTATCTCCTCTCTTTACTGAACTTTTATTAATTTTATATTTCAATACACCACACTATTTCAACAAAAAACACTCTCTTTCTTTTTACTCAAATTTTAATAATTTTATATTGTGAGACACACCCACATTATCTCCAATGGTGATGGTCTTATATTTACAAAAATAAATCTTTCTCTCTCTCTTTCAAGGTGGCACAAGCACCCATAACCTTCAGACCTATACATACATACATACATACATAATTTATATATATTATATATTCATTTTTGGATCTCTTTTTATCTCTCTCTCTTGGACGAAACTGAGCTCTTTCTCTTTCTCTTTCTCCTCTCTCTAATCTCTCGTGCTTGATAAGAGTTTCTTCTCTTTGAAGATCCGTTTCTACTCGAGAATTAGGTAAACTTGCCGATCATTTCGATTTCACTGGTAACGTTTTATGCTATCTTCCACAAAAACCCTAATCCTCTGTTTTTTTTTTCTGGGTTTTTGTACGGACTTAAAATTTCCATGGATTTTTGTAGTTTTTTTTTTTGGATTTTGTGCAAATGGGGTTTTTACTGCTTGTTTCAGCTTTTAATGATTTTCATTCAGTGGATCGTAATCGAGTTTAGAGCTAGATCTCTCTCTCTCTCTCTCTCTCTCTCTTAATTTTTGTTTCTGGGTTTTTGCGAAGATTGTTTCTTTCATCTTTTAGGCTTCTGGGTTTGGTTGATTTAAAGCTTTCTTCTAGTGTACTTGTTTGTGTTTCTTTTAATGGTTGACCTTTTTTTTTTCTTTCTCTTGAAGATCTGAATGCGTAGATCATACGGGATCTTTGTTGCTTTTCGTTAGCGTTACGATTCTCTTAAGCTTGAATTTAGTGAAGTTGTATAGCTAATTGAAAAGTGTTTCCGTTAATTAAGCTTATTAAGATCACTTATTGATTTGAAAGTAGCTTTACATTATTAGCTTCATCTGAAATTTTACAATAATTTTTTTTCAGGTCTGAAGTTGATTTTGATGGTGTGGAGTAATCAGTCTTGGTTAAGGATATGGAAGTTGATTTCTCTGTTGCTCTATTAGAGCTTCCTCCATTTGGACCGACTTAGTTTATGTTATAAGAAGAAAAGGTTTACATCTCCTTGAAGCAGGCATTAAGGAGCTCCATTGGGCTACTTGAGGAACCTTTAGTTATTAGGTGAGAAGACTGTACAAAGCTGTAAAAGAAGACAGCATAGAGTGGCTTTTGTATTTCTTGGTGCTATTGTGACAAGAATCGGTTGATTCGCTTTGAGGAGAATCTAATTTAGTAGGGGAAGGTGTTTCAGATCAAATCTGTGAGTGCTACTTGGCGAGTCGATTTGCAGTGTTGATCATATTATCAGATAGATTTAGGATGGAAGCTGAAATTGTGAGTGTGAGACCTCAGCTAGGGTTTGTTCAGCGAGTGGTTCCTGCTCTACTGCCAGTCCTTTTGGTTTCTGTCGGATATATTGACCCCGGAAAATGGGTTGCAAATATCGAAGGAGGTGCTCGCTTTGGGTATGACTTGGTGGCATTAACTCTGCTTTTCAACTTTGCCGCCATCTTGTGCCAGTATGTAGCAGCTCGAATAAGTGTTGCTACTGGTAGGAACTTAGCTCAGGTATTTGTTCCCCTATCTCTGCACTTCTCTAATCTCAAAGCTTTTTAAATGAGTTATTACTTTTGGAATGAACTTTTGTTTGCACTTAGTAAGTTTTGCAAGTATACCAATTGGTTCCCCATAATTGGTTGAGTTTCCCTCAAATAGTTTTTGTCGTATCTGTTTTTCGTTTTTCGTAGTGGAATTCTATAAACACCTTCTCTATTTCTCTAAATGTTCTTTACTGGGACAGATCTGCAATGAAGAATATGACAAGTGGACGTGCGTGTTCTTAGGCGTTCAGGCGGAGTTCTCAGCAATTCTGCTCGACCTTACCATGGTAGTTACTTACAATGTTTTTCCTTCTTAATTTTTTGATCGTGTTTGATTGGAAATTGATTCCATTCCTCTGACATGAGCTTCTCAATTAAACAGGTTGTGGGTGTCGCACATGCACTTAACCTTCTCTTCGGGGTGGACTTATCTACTGGAGTGTTTTTGGCCGCCATCGATGCATTTTTGTTTCCTGTTTTCGCCTCTTTCCTTGTATGACTCATCTTCCCGTCTTTTTCTTTTTATTCAGTGTTCTTGAAATAGCATTATCGGAAAGTAACTGACACGCTTACAAATTTTACAGGAAAATGGTATGGCAAATACAGTATCCATTTGCTCAGCAGGCCTGGTTTTATTTATCTATGTTTCTGGCGTCTTGCTGAGTCAGTCTGAGATCCCATTTTCTATGAGCGGAGTGTTAACTCGGTTAAATGGAGAGAGTGCATTCGCACTGATGGGTCTTCTTGGAGCAAGCATCGCCCCTCACAATTTTTATATCCATTCTTATTTTGCTGGGGTACCTCTCCTTCTTTCTGTGTATCTCTCTTTCCTACTAAGAAGCTATAATTTGACTAAGCAGTGAACACTTTATTGCAGGAAAGTACATCTTCTTCCAATGCCGACAAGAACAGTTTGTGTCAAGACCATTTGTTTGCCATCTTTTGTGTCTTTAGCGGACTTTCACTTGTAAATTATGTACTGATGAATGCAGCAGCAAATGTGTTCCACAGTACTGGCCTTGTGGTACTGACTTTTCAGGACGCCATGTCACTAATGGAGCAGGTTTGTTCTGATGGTTTTAGTCTAGAATGCATTTTTAGGGAGACGTCTTGGTTATTAATGATTTAGTTCTTGATTGTTGAGTGCAGGTATTTAGGAGTCCACTCATTCCAGTGGTCTTTTTGATGCTCTTGTTCTTCTCTAGTCAAATTACGGCACTAGCTTGGGCTTTTGGTGGAGAGGTCGTCCTGCATGACTTCCTAAAGATAGAAATACCCAGTTGGCTTCATCGTGCTACAATCAGAATTCTTGCAGTTGCTCCTGCCCTTTATTGTGTGTGGACATCTGGTGCAGATGGGATATACCAGTTACTTATATTCACCCAGGTCCTGGTGGCAATGATGCTTCCTTCCTCTGTAATACCGCTTTTCCGCATTGCCTCTTCGAGACAAATCATGGGTGTTCATAAACTTCCTCAGATTGGCGAGTTCCTTGCACTTACAACATTTTTGGGGTTTCTGGGTTTGAATGTTGTTTTTGTTGTTGAAATGGTGTTTGGGAACAGTGACTGGGCTGGTGGTTTGAGATGGAATACTGTGATGGGCACCTCAATTCAGTACACCACTCTGCTTGTATCGGCTTGTGCGTCCTTATGCCTGATGCTCTGGCTTGCAGCTACGCCACTGAAATCTGCCAGTAACAGAGCAGAAGCTCAAATATGGAACATGGAAGTCCAAAATGCTGTATCTTATACATCTGTTCAAGAGGACAAAACTGAGAGAATTGAAACAAGGCGGCACGAAGAAGAATCAATTGTGCGGCTGGACGACAGGGTAAAGGATCGGTTAGATACTACGTCTGTTGCTAGCCCGGTATATGATTTGCCAGATAACATTCTAATGACGGATCAAGAAATCTGTTCAAGCCCTCTAGAGGAAAGCGAATTGGATGTGAAATTCACTGCACCTCAAGTTAAGAGTCTTGCGGAAGACTCTGATGTAAAGGAACAGTCTTTATCACAGTCAATTGTGCTCAACGAGGTTAATGATAAGGATTTGGTTGTGGAAACAAAAATGGCGAAGATTGAACCGACAAGTCCTGTGGAGAAGACTGTAAGCATGGAAAATAAAATCGAGTTCATTGAAAAGGATGTTGAAGGAGATTCATGGGAAGCAGAAGAAGCTACCAAAGCTGCTCCTGAAAGCAACTATACTGTTATATCTGATGGTCCACCTTCATTCCGCAGTCTAAGTGGAAGAAGCGAGGAAGGGGGAAGTGGTACTGGAAGCCTCTCACGGTTGCAAGGTTTGGGGCGTGCTGCCCGGCGACACTTATCTGCGATCCTCGATGAGTTTTGGGGACATCTATATGATTTTCATGGGCAATTGGTAGCTGAAGCCAGGGCAAAGAAATTAGATCAGTTGCTTGGCGCTGATCAAAAGTCAGCCTCTTCTATGAAAGTGGATTCATTTGGAAAGGACATGAGCAGTGGATATTGCATGTCACCAACTGCAAAGGGAATGGACTCACAGATGAATTCAAATTTATATGATTCACTGAAGCAGCAGAGGACACCTGGAAGTATTGATTCTTTGTATGGACTACAACGAGGTTCATCTCCATCACCGCTGGTCAACCGTATGCAGATGTTGGGTGCATATGGTAGCGCTACCAATAATAATAATGCTTATGAATTGAGTGAGAGAAGGTACTCAAGCCTGCGAGCCCCATCATCTGCAGAGGGTTGGGAACACCAACAACCAGCCACGATTCACGGATACCAGCTTAAGTCCTATGTTGACAATTTGGCTAAAGATAGGCTTGAAGCCTTACAATCCCGTGGAGAGATCCCAACAACTAGATCTATGGCTCTTGGTTCATTGAGCTATACACAGCAACTGGCTTTAGCCTTAAAACAGAAGTCCCAGAATGGTGTAACCCCTGGACCAGCTCCTGGGTTTGAGAATTTTGCTGGGTCTAGAAACATATTGCGACAATCTGAAAGATCTTTTTATGGTGTTCCATCCTCTGGAAATACCGATAGTGTAAGCCCTGTAGTTGCCAATGAGAAGAAATACAGTAGCATGCCAGATATATCAGGATTGGCTTTATCTGCAAGGAATATGCATATGCTGAACAACAAGAGTGGATACTGGGATCCATCAACTGGAGGAGGAGGAGGAGGGTATAGCTCGTCATATGGTCGATTAAGCAATGAATCGTCGTTATATCCTAATTTGGGTTCACGGGTTGGAGTACCTTCAGGTTATGATGACATTTCACAGTCAAGAGGAGGCTACAGAGATATCTATACTTTGCCGCAGAGTGCAACAACAGGGACCGGGTCGCTCTGGTCTAGACAGCCTTTTGAGCAGTTTGGTGTAGCAGAGAGGAATGGCGCTGTTGGTGATGAGCTCAGGAATAGATCAAATCCGATAAATATAGACAACAACGCTTCTACTGTCGACGCAGAGGCTAAGCTTCTTCAGTCGTTCAGGCACTGTATTTTAAAGCTTATAAAACTGGAAGGATCGGAATGGTTGTTTGGACAAAGCGATGGAGTTGATGAAGAACTGATTGACCGGGTAGCTGCAAGAGAGAAGTTTATCTACGAAGCCGAAACTCGAGAAATAAACCAAGTGGGTCACATGGGTGAGCCACTGATTTCATCGGTTCCTAACTGCGGAGATGGTTGTGTCTGGAGAGCTGATTTGATTGTGAGCTTTGGAGTTTGGTGCATTCACCGTGTCCTTGACTTGTCTCTCATGGAGAGTCGGCCTGAGCTCTGGGGAAAGTACACTTACGTTCTCAACCGCCTTCAGGTAAAAAACCGAAAACCGTTATTCTCTTTCGCTAAAACCGCAATTTTTTTGCAGTTTAAAAAATTTGACATGTTATGGGTTTGAACAGGGAGTGATAGATCCGGCGTTTTCAAAGCCGCGGACACCGATGACACCGTGCTTCTGCCTTCAGATTCCGACAAGTCAACAGAGAGCGAGCCCGCCTTCGAACGGAATGTTACCTCCGGCTGCGAAACCGGCCAAAGGCAAATGCACGACAGCGGTCACACTTCTTGATCTAATCAAAGACGTTGAAATGTCAATCTCTTGCAGAAAAGGCCGGACCGGTACAGCTGCAGGAGACGTAGCTTTCCCAAAAGGGAAAGAGAATTTAGCTTCGGTATTGAAACGGTATAAACGTCGGTTATCGAGTAAACCGCTCGGTATGAATCAGGATGGACCTGGTTCAAGAAAGAACGTGAATGCAGTTTCTGGGTATGGATCATTAGGTTGAAGAAGAAGAAAACATTTGAAATCTCCATATGATCAGAAAGAAGACGTCGAGAGGAAGAAGATGAAGAATCACAAAACCTCTTGCTTTTTGGTTACTTCTCCTCTGCTTCGTTTATTGTGTATTAAGAAAAAATGGATTTTTGTTGCTTCAGAATTTTTCACCTTTTTTTTTGGTTAATTTGGTTGTAATGTTATGTAATATACATATCATATAGGACCATAGCTACAAACCGAATCCGGTTTGTGTAATTTGATGCGGAAATCATAAAAAAAATTCGTCGGTTTGAATTGTTATCCGTGTCACATTGCGTGGCTTACACAGCTGACACGTGTCCTTAGGAGGCAATTATATAACCAATCTTCTTCTCCAATGGTCTTCTGGTGAAAAGTGAAAACTATAAAACTATGGGTTTTGTGATCTACGTATCGTTTCCGGCGATTCTTCTCCTTTTGATCGTAGCTATTGCTTTTTATCTCATCGGAAAGAAAATCGGACGGCGAGAAGCTCAGTCGCAGTTTCACAACGGACCACCGCCGTTGGCTAGTTTGCCGGCACCTGCACCGCCGCAAAAAGCTATGGAAAAGTCACCGGATGTTTAGAAATACCAGTTGTGTTTGTATGATGACGTAATATTACGTAAAAAAATGCTTTTGTTGTTTTTTTATTCAATAAAGATGTCACTGTTATTGGGCCGATATTGAAACCTAAAAAACACTCTTTATTGGGCCTTAGTTTTGAGAAGTAGCATTTCGTCCCGTTTTGTATTTTAACGCCCTTACTTCACGCCGTTTTTACTACTGCAACTTCTCAAACTACGCGTAGTTTTACGAAAGAAGAAATATTCGCTTCAGAGAGGAAGTCTTCCCTACAAATTTTTTTGTAACAACGCTGAAAATATTCTCTCTCGAATAATTTTCTTTTTATTGGCTGCGTCCTTTTGGTGCTTGAAGAGATGACCATGGCTGCAAACATCGCGAGACGGCTAATCGGAAACCGATCGAGTCAGATCCTCGGAACAGTCAACTCTAGCTCCGGTACTACTTCAGTCGCTAGGGCTTTCTGCTCATCAACCACTCCGATCACCGCAACTTTATTCCCCGGCGATGGGATCGGTCCTGAAATCGCTGAATCCGTCAAAAAGGTAACTCATAGTTCACTGTTTCCTTCGCAGAATTTCGATTTCTGGAAAGTTATTTGAGAATCGTTTGATTTTGAATTTGGATTCATGGAATTTTGGGCGTATTTGTACTGATGTAGGTCTTTACGACGGCTGGTGTGCCAATTGAATGGGAAGAACACTTTGTTGGGACTGAGGTTGATCCTAGAACGCAAAGTTTCTTGACTTGGGATAGTCTTGAATCTGTGCGTAGAAACAAAATTGGTTTGAAAGGTCCAATGGCTACTCCGATTGGGAAAGGTCATCGTTCTTTGAATTTGACTCTTAGGAAAGAGCTGAATCTATACGCCAATGTTAGACCTTGTTACAGCCTTCCTGGTTACAAGACTCGTTACGATGATGTTAATCTCGTTACCATCAGGGAAAACACTGAAGGAGAATACAGTGGCCTTGAACATCAGGTTTAGTTTATCGAACATTTTCATTTTTTCAAGTTAGTTCTCTTCTAAGAATTGTTACTGATACTCGTTATATAGGTTGTTAGAGGTGTGGTGGAGAGTATTAAGATCATTACCCGTTCTGCGAGTTTGAGAGTTGCGGAGTATGCTTTTCTCTATGCTAAGACTCATGGAAGAGAAAGAGTTTCTGCGATTCATAAAGCTAACATTATGCAGAAAACTGACGGTCTTTTTCTCCAGGTTTGCACTTTTCATAACATTTTCTTATAGGGTGATCATTATTAGTGTGTGCTAAGTTTATGTTAGCGTGTATTCTGAGACAATGTTTCATTTCTTCTTGTTTTTTCAGTGTTGTCGCGAGGTCGCTGCGAGGTATCCTGAGATAACCTACGAGGAGGTTGTTATTGACAACTGCGTTATGATGGTAAGCTACAACATTGAATCTATCATTTTTTCTGTTCGGGTTTATCTTGCAGCTTTTAGAAGTATGACTTCCCAGCAACTTACTCTTGGAGCTATTATATTCTTGTATTGTGGAATGTGTGAATGTTTTATCTCGATGCATGCAGCTTGTGAAAAACCCTGCACTTTTTGATGTTTTGGTGATGCCAAACCTTTACGGTGACATTATCAGTGACTTGTGTGCTGGATTAGTTGGAGGACTAGGATTGACTCCAAGGTGAAACATTGGTTCCCTTCATCTTGAATATTTTATTGTTTAGCATGATTATGACCTAATCATCTTAAGTTCTTATTAATTTTGACGCAGTTGTAATATCGGGGAAGATGGTGTAGCCCTTGCTGAAGCAGTTCACGGTTCTGCGCCTGATATCGCTGGAATGGTTAGTCCTTGGATCACTTGATCATTGTTTCAACATATTCTCTGATGTTATCACAGCTATTGTAATTTAGTACATAGCAAGTAAACTTTCACCAATTAAGTAAACTCAATATAAATGTTTACCCTAAGATGAAGTATATTACAAAAACTGCTACTGAGAGACTATTCTTCATCTACATTTTCTCTTTTCTGCATTTCTTTGGTAGCATATCCAGATGCTTATTAGTGTCATCATGAACTGGATCATTTACGAGTTTCATCTATGCATCCGTGTGTAGGCATTATCAACCCAATGTTGAAAGATTAGAACTTGATTTCAAATGCCTTAGTATATGATTCTTGAATTTGTTCTTTCTCTTTTGGTGATGTAGAACTTGGCGAATCCAACCGCTTTGCTTCTGAGTGGAGTGATGATGTTGCGTCACTTGAAGCTCAACGAACAAGCAGAACAAATCCACAATGCAATCATCAACACCATAGCCGAGGGTAAATACAGAACTGCGGATCTTGGAGGTTCTTCGACCACCACGGATTTCACAAAAGCCATCTGTGATCATCTCTGAACATCGTAAAATCTCAATTCTTTGTCGAATCTTCCTTGGGGCTTAAAACCATTTTTAGCCTCCATATTCTTCTTGATTTTCTTCTTACGATTAGAATAAAAAAAACTGGCATTTACTTTTTATCTCTTCATGAGTTTTGTTACTTTTGAAGTTATTGTTTCTGCCTCAAAATGTCTTATTTTCAGTTCTCATGCCACAAGGCAAGATTCATGACACAGGAAAAGTGGTGTTTTTTCTCTCTGAAATACATCAAAATAGTTTTGTTTCTTGTAATTTAATCAGTTTGTGAACTTTATTGTAAAGAATTTCCAAACTTTTCTCTGTTCTTTACAACAAAATTTAGCTAGATTTAATATGTAGAGCAAAACGAAAAAACCATCAATCAGACGAAAAAATCTTTACCTACATATAATGACGAATTGATTATATTTTAATCTGATTTTGTAAACAAAATTGATTAATTAAAAGATGAATGGAATGGCATAATTACTCGGCCCACTAAAAAAAGAAGCTACCGACAAAATTAACATTAAATTGATACGAAATTTAGGTTAAATAAATAAAATTTAAAAAACCTAATAAAGAGAATATGTCGTTGGTGCACCAACTTCCGCTCACTTTCTGATTATAAACTCAAAGCTTCACTGAGAAACACACTAAACTTGCCTCCTCCTCCAAAAAAACCAGATCTGAATCTAAACCTTTCTCAGATTCATCATGGCTTCCTCCGATTTCGATGGAATCCTTCTCGGAATGGGAAACCCTCTCCTCGATATCTCTGCCGTCGTCGACGATGCTTTCCTCACCAAGTAAAATATCCTCAGATCCCTCTTTCTCCATATGTTTTGATTCTTCTCGCAACCCTGATTCTGGGGATTTCGTTTGGTTCTTGTAGATTTGATTGTTTGAATCTTCTTCAATGGTGATTTGTGTGCGTTTTGGTTTCTCTTATTTCTGATTTTGTGTTTTTCTTCTCTAATCGTGAACAGATACGATATCAAGTTGAACAATGCGATTCTCGCGGAGGACAAACATTTGCCCATGTAAGGATTACTTTTTCTCCTCTGGGTTTTGGTATTTGATTAGGTTTTGCTACAAATCCTGTATCGAACTATGATTTGGTTAGTGAGAGTCAAGTTTTATTAATTGTTTGGATAATGTTGTTATTGATGGGTGAAATTAGGTGTTGTAATCAAGAATGTTGATCATGTTACATATTTTGCAGTAGAGATTTTATCTTTCATGGCTACATTTTGACACTTTTTGGTTCAAATTCGTTGTTAGACACATCGTTGATTGGTTATTGAATAGAAACTCACTTGCAATTTGGTATTTTTTTTAGGTATGATGAGATGAGTAGCAAGTTCAACGTTGAATACATTGCCGGAGGTAATTTATTCAACGATTTTTGTAACCCTTTACTCGCGTATGCATTGACATGATTATCATGTTATCTTCTCATTTCTCAGGTGCTACTCAGAACTCAATCAAAGTGGCTCAGGTAGATTCTTTTGCCTTCTTCTTGCACATTTTTTTGGGGTTAAAAGTATGAGTAACTGCTAAATCAAGTTTTTTGTTTGTTTTCACTTGCTGGGTTTAGTGGATGCTTCAAATTCCTGGAGCAACCAGTTACATGGGATCCATTGGAAAGGACAAATACGGAGAGGCGATGAAGAAGGATGCTACTGCAGCTGGTGTCAATGTAAGCCGTGTGTCCTGTTCTTCTTCAGTTTCATGCTTTCTGTTTGAGTCCATGTAGTACAGCTGGTGTTCTGTTTTTCTTTGCAACTGGAACCAGAATTTGTAATCAAGGTGCATTAAGATGACCGTATGTTTTTGTATCAGGTTCACTATTACGAAGACGAGGCCGCACCTACTGGAACTTGTGGTGTCTGTGTTGTTGGTGGAGAAAGGTCGCTTGTCGCGAATCTTTCAGCTGCAAATTGCTACAAGGTTGACCATCTTAAGAAGCCTGAAAACTGGGCATTGGGTAAATTTCATTTCTTCCATTGTTGCATCCTTTTAACAGCTCTCTATTATTTCTTCATGATCTGATATATCTGTGATTCAAATATGTTTTGGGTACAGTTGAGAAGGCCAAGTTCTACTACATTGCTGGATTCTTCCTCACGGTATCCCCTGAATCTATTCAGTTGGTATCTGAACACGCTGCTGCAAACAACAAGGTATAAGAAATGATCAGCAAAATCGTACTTGTTTTGACTTTTGCGTACCTCGTGTGGTAATAACCCTGAGTTTGTTCACCTCGATCTTTCAGGTTTTCACAATGAACCTTTCTGCTCCATTCATCTGTGAATTCTTCAAGGATGCGCAGGAGAAGTTCTTGCCGTAAGCAATCCCGAATAATGTTATCCATTACAGATTTTCATAATTACTTAACTGAAAAACACTCTGCATCTATTTGTTTTGGTTGGGACAGATACATGGACTTTGTTTTTGGCAATGAGACAGAGGCAAGAACCTTCTCCAGGGTTCATGGCTGGGAGGTATCATTTCTCTTACACTACTAAATTTCAACAAGCTGTTATGTTTTGTATAGCAGAGATAATTAATAGTTAACCTGTTTATATGTATATAGACCGAAGATGTCGAACAAATAGCCATCAAGATCTCACAGCTTCCCAAGGCCACGGGAACATACAAGAGGACCACCGTGATTACACAGGGCGCAGACCCAGTGGTTGTTGCTGAAGATGGAAAGGTGAAGAAATACCCTGTCATCCCTCTCTCAAAGGAGAAGCTTGTTGACACCAACGGTGCAGGTACTCATTCGATAACCCAGAGTCTGTGTCATAGACAGATATAGAATCAATACCTATGAATTAACGGCTATTTTTTGTTGATCTCTGTTACAGGTGATGCATTTGTGGGAGGATTCATGTCACAGTTGGTGAAAGGTAAATCGATTGAGGAGTGCGTGAAGGCGGGATGCTACGCGTCAAACGTGGTGATCCAAAGATCTGGCTGCACTTACCCTGAGAAGCCCGACTTCAACTAAATTATTGGGTCATTCTCAGTTTTTTTTGTGATATCTTCCAAATAAACCCACCTTTGATTCAAGAAAACTCTCACGATTATTATTGCTAAGTGTTCTTTTCGGCTTTTTTAATCACGCTTTTATTGCCATAATCATTGATAATTTAATATCATTATTACTATATAGATTGAGAAAAAACATATCTTGCTCCGTAATTTATACTCTAGTAATTTATGTGGTTGCTATCAGTAAGGCTTATATTAGCCACTAACTAAAAATGGCTCACATTACAACATTCATTCTTAATTCTGCAATAGATCTCAAATGGACCGTCTTACATTAGCCAAAACTCTAAATTATCATAATCATTGATAAAACTATGTAGATTGCGGAAATTCATACCTTGCTCTTTAATTTAAAGTAAGATATGTAGTTGCAACAACAAGAGGCTTGCTTATGAGACTGACAGAAAATGGCTCATATTACAACACTCTTCATTAATCCTACATAGATCTCAACGAAATGGTTATCCCCAAAGACGCCGAAATCTACATCGTCCACTACCATCCACGAGCCAAGACGTTCGAGAGATTCCTCATTGAAGGTGTGTAACATATCGATCCACAGAGCATATGGAGCCATGTGGAGAATATTAGTCTCAGAATCCTTTAGAGACCATTAGGAGGCTCCAAGAAAGAAAGAGCTACTAGTTACTGTTTTCTTGATTGGGTAATGTTTGTTTGTTTGTTTGTTTAATTAGGCAAAAGAATATTGAGTTTTATTGTTTTTTTTTTTGTTGCAGAGAAGAGATATTACTAGTAATGGGACTCTTGATTGCATAATATATCCTTTACTGGTATTGGTTTTGATTGCATTATATCACTTATACTAGTCTTATATTCCGATTAAATATGCAGATCAAAACAGAGAATATTATAAAATAAAGGCAACCTATTTTATGTCATAATTATTACTCTTAGCTTTCAAGGAGTAACTTATGGTTTTATATCTCAACAATTATGTATATACACTGTTACATATGTTTACAAAACCCTAAATTATCATAATCATTGATAATTTTGTATCATTATTACTATATAGGTTGCGAAAATTCATATCTTGCTCTGTAGTTCAACAAGAGGCTTATATTAGACTAACAAAAAATAGCTCATATTACAAGACTCTTCATTAATCCTACATAGATCTCAACGAAATGGTTACTCTCAAATATTAGCCAAAAACCCAAAACCTCAAAACCCTCTTCTCGATTTAGAGTCTCATAAAGATCAAGAATATCGAGGCGAAGCGGAACGAATGACCTCTAGGAAAAGAGTTTCGTCGCAAGGGATACAAAGCTTAGAATTTCCGGAAGTGAAATCATCGTAAACTTCGTCTTTTGATTGATCAAGCAAAGCCCTGATGATGGGATCGTGAAGCAACGTGATCTTTATAACGAACCTCTTGTAACTCTCCTCTTCTTTACCTACGTACACCACTAGGTGTCCCTTTGGTACGTCGCTTGGTATATGAAGTTTTTCGGCGTCGGCTCGATGTTTGATGACTTTACTTGACATTTCCTTCCATGCCTTTGTGATCAACTTGCTCTTCTTCATCATGTTTATGAAAGAGTTGAAAGAGAAATTTTGATGTGTGAGAGAGAGACTTTTTTTGGGGTTTAGTGTGAGATGAAATATAGAGAAGTACTAGTGTCGTACGTGTATATATATTAAGAGCCGGATTTGGGCACATGCAAATGACACATTTGAATGCCCCCCCAACTTGTAGGGGCCCCCAATTATTAAAAAAAAAATTATATATTAATTTATGGCAAATATATTTATTGTATAGAAAAAGTAAACATTTAGATAAATTATACTCCCTCCGTTTCATAATATAAGATGTTTTAGCGAAAATCGCGAATATTAAGAAAGTATTTTTACTCTAAAAAGTAGCATTTAAAATTTATATTAAAAACAGTTTAACCAATTATAAAAAAAGACTGCAAAATACTATTGGTCACACAACATTCAATAAAGTTAAAAGTACCTAGTATTGTCAAAACAGCTTACATTATGAAACAAAACAAAAACCCCAAAACAACTTACATTATGAAACGGAGGGAGTATGATAGAAACATTAAAACTTTAAGGTAGATTTTTCATAATTTTAATTTACAAAATAAAAAAAAATTATGTGTATTATTGTTAAAAAAATTGTATTTTTTACGAAAAGAAATATTTTATTTGGATATTAAATATTAAATAATATATACACACAAAGTCACACACACATAGGTCCACTATCTATTTTTATGTATGGGTGGATAGGTATGGTTAATACTCTTTTTAGGACCATGTCGTCATTTGCAATAATACATGATCTACTTTAGTTATCATGAAAAAATATATGTTTCCATTTAGTACGTATACTTCCAAGAAATATATTAGATAAATATGTGAAACGTTATAAAATTTGGAAATAATCTCAATTGATAACCTGGTTATTGTCGTTACGATGATAAATGATAATCGTAATTTGGTGAATTGATCTTTATAACGAGACTATAATAATTCATCCGATCCAAACTTTATATCGTGATGTTTTAGATAAAAACAACCACTAAAGCATTTTCCCACTAACTAGTCATATAATACAAACTCTTTGTTTGAAAACATTTTAAATCGGGCTTATAAAATTGTTTAGAAATGGTAAAACAATAATCTCTGTCTTTTTCTTCTTTTGTCAACTATCAAGTACTTTGGCATACGAAATCGTACGAACATGCATCTTCACTCCCCAGTGGACTTTCGCTTTAATCATTTTAATTATTTTGTTTCTTTAAATTTTCATGAACACAAAAATAAACTCTTTATCGGCATGGTACATTGGCACTCAACAATTGGGAAATTAGAGATAATATAGATGTGTGTGTGCCAATATATACACACACCGTAAATGCTGTACACGTATCTCTATTTATACACAAATTGTGCTTTACATTGGTCAGTTAGTGGTAGAATACTTTAGGTTATTGTTATCCAATACAGTTAGAGCTGTTCAGATGGGCCAACCCAACCCATTTAACCCAACCTGCTATGGGTTCATTTTTTTTTTGCCCACGGTGGGCCGGCCCATGAGACCCGCGGGTCAATACTTATAGACCCAAACCCAACCCACTAAATACCATGGGTTTTTTGGGCGGCCCATGAGTTTTAATATTTACGGTAAAATAAAAATAAAAATTGTTTGTTTAAAAAAAAAACACCAACAAATTCCAATAAATTCAAAGAAACATAGAAAAATTAAAATCAAACATTATAAATTTATAATTTATAAATGAAAACCAAAAAACCAAATGAACAAACTAAAATAAGAAATAATACTAAAAATAATAGAAGTCCGTAATTTGAAAAAACATCTGGCTTCCTTGTCACGAATCAAGGCTATTCTTGCCTACGTTCTTCGGGAGGTGTGGTAGGTTCTTTTTCAGGTTCACCATTATCTTCGACATAGATCAAACAAATAGTATAAATAATAAACAAAATTTAGTATATGATTTTGCAAGTTTAAAAAATAAATAAATCTTTACCTTCATAAGCTTCAAATCCGTGCAACTAATTTCGCCTGCATATTAATACTTTTGTTAAACTATTATTATATTTTAGATATACATTAGCTTATATAATAAGATATATATATAAATATATAATGTATATAAAAATTGGTGGATAACCCATTAACCCGTGGTTTTTTATGGGTTTTACCCGCGAAACCCGTGACCCGTCTTGGGTCAACCCATAAGACCCATTTTTTTTTTGGGTTTACATTATTGAACCCATACCCATCCCATGGTGAGATGGGTTGGGTCGGATCCGTGGGTTTTGACCCACTCTGACAACTCTAAATACAGTTTATCCATGTGTGATTTTCGTAACACTTTGATTAAGCGTAAAATAATAAAGTTATAGATTCGAATCAAGTAAAACTATATACACTATGTACGCATATATATCAATGATATATCGACAATTCTAAGTTTCAATTATTTCTTAAAAGTTAAAAGTTCATACATGTGACATATCAAGTAACTCATACAACTTGTGTAACTTTTATGACGTAGAAAACCTTTTATAAAAAACATAAACGAAGAACGAACCCTCCGTTCCTTAGAGATTGATTTTCTAGCATTTTTCACATAAATTAAGAAACAATAAATTATGTTTAGTTATTAATGCAACTTTTTGTAATAAACACTTTTTTTATAACAATGAACCAATAATTATTCTTTATACTCAAATAGTCTCATTAAATATTTTTTGAAACTTACAATTTGTTAAATCTAAATTGATTAAAAAATAGAAAAAATCTAGAACATTAATATTTGTGGAACACCAAAAATATGCTAGAAAATCAATTTCCAAGGAACATAGGGAGTATAAGAGAATTGAAATTATGAAGAGAGAGGGCCCCATAATTTTGGATTAAATGTAGGAGAAAGATAAGATCTAAAAGAGATCGGAAATGGGATAAGATTCTTGGACAAAGTGCAATTCCACTTATGTACCATACATTGATATGTAACTTTCGTTTGTAAAGTTAGTCATCCAAAAATGTCGATCTTGCAATATACATATTTGAAAGGCAGAATGTTTACATGAATTGCTACACATTCAATAAGTATTCAAAAGTACTATCAATAGTTGACTAAATTATCCATATTTTCACCATTGTGATGTGTGCTAACGATTACCAAAATAAAAATACTGCTTAAATATCATCACTAATTAAAATTGATTAAGTATATCTATTACGAACCGATATTGTAATGCTGGATTTCACCATTATATATAATGTGTCACTGGTATTTACCAAAATCTTAACAGATAAACCTATACCATGCCATCAGGCGTAAGCATGTCTAATTAGGGCTGGACAAATTATCCGTTAGATTTGCTCCGATCCGTGATCCGTTTTGATCCGATCCGAAAAATTCGAATATCCGTTATAAATCAAAGCAAAGCAAATAGTAAAATCTACGATCCGTCTAAAGCAAAGCAAATCATAAATACTAATTTTAAAAATCCGAATATCCGATCCGATCCGTAAATTACATATATGTGCATATAATATGATATACCTACAACATATATTTGCATTTTTTAACCTTTTCAATACATTGAACGGATATAGTTATAGTAAATTTACGTAGTTACTAATTTTGTAAATCAGTTGTCTCATATTTTTATCTAAAAATAATAATAAATGTTTCGTAGTCCACCATTTTTTCTTTCACTTTTCATTTTATTTTTAGTTATATCAAATAAAATTATCTAACTTATATTATTTTTTCATTAATTAGTTTAAAATTTATACTGAAAAAATAACTTTTTGAAAAAATAAAATATTTTTCTTTCGTTTTTTTCGGTTAAAACAAATATCCGCAAATATCCGAATATCCGCAAATATCCGGAAAAAAATCCGGATATCCGTAACTCCAAATATCTAAAATTTTCAAAGCAAAGCAAATCGGAAAATTTAATATCCGTGAATAACAAATCGAATCACAAATACTATAATTTTTCCGGATATCCGATCCGCGCCCAGGCCTATGTCTAATTGTGCCAAAAGGCTGTCAACCATTATATATATGTGTATCATTATATATTGCTGGTAGACCATTTGTTACTTTTAAAGAAATTCTTTAAAAATGAATATGGTGGATATCTATCATGTACGCATAATGAGATGTTTTTTTCTATTTTTCTGGGTCAAACAATTAAATATGTTTTACGGGACAGATATACATTTTTGCTAGTAGAAACGAAAGTGAGTTCATTTTAAGTTTTTAACGCATGCATGATAAGGAAATGTGCGGTAACAAACGGCCTTCATTAACATTTTCTTCAAACAGAAATCGGAATACATGCTCAGAAAGGCAATATGTCTGATCTTTTAAAGTAAAAAAATTGAGTGACAAAAGAGTATTTTATTATCTATTCTACTACAATTTGATCGGTACTTTCTTGTATTTTTCTGAGTTAAATACGGTACTTTCTTATTGTCAGTACAGATCAGTTGACTGATCTAGTAGTCATTTTAAACGTCACCAAATCTCATACTCGTACATATTTCATATTAACTCCAACAAAATTTATATGTATAGATTAGGAAACGTATATAGTTACACAGTTACACTACTAATTAATAATAGGTTTGATCTGAAAATTAATTTAAACTCACGAAAATAATAATTAAAGAGGTTCATTTCAGTGACGCTTTTAATTTCAAGAAATCGTTCTCGTTCTCAACAAGTATGATAAGAAATTACATCGAGTTATTTACATATATACTATATTTATATGATTCAACTATAAAGCTAGTAGAATATATTACAAGCGAATATATTCAGTTTCGTTTTTACTATTTTTATTGTGTTGGAGATTCCGAGACGACCGGTTCATTCCCCCCAAAGGGACAAGCCGGTGCTGCATCCCATTTCTTCTTTGTCTCTCTTTAAGGAAACGAGAGATTATCAATTAGCCTTTGGATCATAAAACTAGATTCAACCATATCCATTCGATCTATGTATCACTTCCTGCTATTCCACGTGAAATTTAATTTGTCACCAGGAACCTATAAAATTTCTTAAAATTTACTAATCTAGCGTAGTGTCCCATGCTCTTGAGTCTTGGCGAAGTTCACTATGCTTTAATTTCACCGTAAAAAAATTATATATATAACATTTTGAGAATTCTCTAACAATAATGGTAAGCACTCACTGTGAATGATTACAACTAAACAAACTATTTGAAATCCATTTTAAACCGGCTAGGCTTACAATTTCGCCTAATAATCGAAATCCTTTTTTAATTGGTTGATAATCAAGTTTATCATGTGGTTCCACAAAACTAAATTGGATTCGAAATAGTAACATTTTCATATAAACAACGAGACAAGTGAAAAGAAACAAAAGTTCGGCGAAATATTTGGTTACAAACACCGCCTTTCTTTGGCTTCTTCCATGAAAGGTAGATACAAGAATGATGAACACTAACCCCACCTTTTTATATGAAAATAAAAAGTAAATGTAATCTATAAGTATTTATCTTTGTGAAGAAACTATACACCCAAGCACCGGATTTGGTTTCCTTCCGGCTATATAGTCCTTCCTTCTTTGGTGTGGAGAAGAGCATTTGCATCTGACTATATATAGGTATTATTAGTTATATAGTTGGTTTTTTCAAGTTAGTCGAAAGACAAGAAGAGAGAGAGAGAGAGAGAGAGAGAGAGAGAGAGAGAGAGAGAGAGAGCATTTGCATAGATGGTGCGATATTTTATGCTACTTGGAGAGGAGAAACAAGGCGTTTGGCAACAAGATGTTTGGTGAGATTTGATATAATGGCATAGTCGTTCACGCTAGTGGAATTTCCTATAGAGTTGTCAAGCGAAAGGCAAGATTGAGGTTCTCTTACACTAGCAAACGCCCACGGTAAACTGGTGATTGGCCAAGTGGCACATATGAAGAACAAGACGTCGTTACCTTGTGGACGTATCACACTTCTTCTTCTCCATGGTTTTCATGGCCCATCTCCACTATGCCTTTCTGTGAAGGCATCGAGGGACTTAATGTCTCTGTCAACTTCAGAGGAGCAAGTCAGCGAGGGAAGTTTCTTATTTTCTCAGTGACTGATTTTAGAATGTTGCACATTTCTTGTACACTTTTCTAGTTTGGTCGAATGGCATTTTCTTTGTACAGACTAAAACTAAAAGTCAAGATTTCAGTAGTCAACACTTTCCATTTGTATAACTTGAAAAATAAAGTGGGATCCACTTAATCCGAACTATGTATCTCTACACGCATCTTCATGGATGTTATTCTAAAACCGATTGATATTGACTTTGTGGACACCAACCTCTCCCATTGTCCCTCCCGCAAGCTGATAAAATGGTATTCGATCGCGTATGGATACGCTGCAGTCACAAGAAGACGTCAAAAAGAACTTCTCGTAAGCATTTCCAAGGTCAAGGCGTTTTCATACTTAAGCAGGCCTAACTTGGTTGTTTTTCCCGTTGTAGGATTGAACACAGCCGTGTCCTCTTCCAAATCGAAGCACGACATTCCCTTCTCGTAATTTCCTCCTCGCAAGCCATGACTTGCAACCGAAGTTTTCGATAATCTTTGTCCCGATCGACAAGACCATGTCTTGTACACAAAGTCATCATTCTCATCCGGTAAGAGCAATAAAACTTTGTGTTAATTTCTTCTTTTGTTCTTCATGAAAGTCTTTCTTGATAAACTTGTCTTGTCTCATCTTCTCATTCATAGCCTAATTATCCAAACATCGATGATTTCTAGACTCCCTTTCGTGTAAGGATCTCTCGAGAAATCAAAACTTTGAATGGGTTTTGCTTGAACTCCAAGAAATCAAAAACTTTAATCACCAAAGAAAGTTCTCTCAGTGGATTAGCGAGTTAAATGCCCTAGCTAGTCTTATACTATATGATATATCAATTTCATATACCCTATAAATGTGATCGTTGTATTTTTTTGTTTAAACGAGTCCTATGTGGTATGGGAATTCACATACATTAAGGTAACTCCTAGCCTAATTAATTTTACCGTTACATCTCTTTTTCCTTTCTCTACACTTAATTTTTGCTTTTAAAATTCATATTAATAATTTCTTATGAACAGACGTACAAATTTTCTTTTCTTTTATGGTTATACAATGGTCACATTTTTTTCTTTTTATTTTCTAACAACTGTAACGTTCATCATTAGCAGCATCTAATTACAAACTAAACTAAAACAAACGGTAATTAGTAGATAACGGCAACCAACTTCATGGTCATGTAGTTTTACACGATAAAAACGGCACACTGTTATACCACCAGACTAAAGACAAGGTAGGTAAAAGCAAAATCTTTATATGCTTAACCTCTGAGGAACTTTGTATGTGTTACATACATTGATGTTTCTCTTTGGTCCAACTGGATATATAATCTATTGAGTAAAGGGAATCAAAACAAAAATTTCTACTTGATTGAATATACGATTGTGACGACACCAAAATCACATAGCTTCAACAGTAAAGTCAAAAACTCAAAGAATTATAGGCATGTAAGGCTTCTGCCAAAATAAATGTAAGTGTTATCTATGATGACTTTAATCAGATACATAGTGGTAAAAAAGTCAGCCCTCACATGATACGGTATACGTCGGTTTACCGGGTTTTGAGATGTATATAGATAAAGTTTTAAGGTTTTGTATATTTTTAACACACGAGTTTAATAAGAAACCCTAGACGGGATATTCATCTCAATCGTTTCGTCTCTTTGCTTTATCGTTCTTATTCACAACAGGAAGGATACAAGGAGCAATGTTTGGTATGGAAATTGAAAATAATTAGCCAACGTTTTATGAAATTGATCGTTACGAAATAATTAGCCAATGTATTGATAATATTAAATAAAATAATGTCCTTTTGTTTTTTTGTTAGCTTTTTGCGTATTGAAGATTCAACTACTTTGACTTCCTTTCTTCATCGGCTCCTTCCTCTGAGTCTTCGTCTTCGTCTTCTTCTTCATTCGACTTTTAGTTCCCAATTCACATCATAAGACCCATTTAATTCCTTTAGATATATTCTTTTTCAATTCCACAATCCAATTCTTTATTTGAAATTTCCTTCGTTTGGGCGATTAAATTCCTTCAATTTCTGGAAAAAGTTTTGAATTTTTTTTGGTCTGTACACAAAGATCTCAAAGGTGAGTTTTGAATTGCTTCAAGTTACTTCATACCAATCCTTCACAAAATTCTTGTTGTCTAGGGGTAGAAAGGAAAAGTTTGTCTTTTTAGTATAAATGAATCAAATTGCGATTGCTTTCAAGATGCAAATAGCTTTGCCTAACAACTTCCCCGGAAATTTCGGGGTTTAGTAATGATTCTGTGTTTTCTTGATAGTTGAATTCAAAGCGAATTAGTGCATTTGATTCTTGGGTAAATTTAGAAAATGAATGTTCTTCAATTTTGGTTTAAGTGATTTGATTTCCATCGTTTGTGTCTGTGACGTGTTCGATGAAATGCTTCAACGAACTTAAAAACTTGCTCACTCTAGTTCGTTTGTGTGATTCAGCCTCTTTGTGAAAATGAAATGCTTCTTATGTCCTCTTTGGGACAAGAAAGATGAACAGAAGAGTCCTAAACCGGTTTCACCCATGTCTAACTTCTCTGACCGTGGAGTAAACAAAAGCGGCGGGTCGGATTTTAGTCCTCGGGATGGCTCTAGAACGAGCACGGTGTCAACCACAGGGAGGAACTCGAACCCGAGCATGTCCGGTAGAGAAAATAACCTCAGAGAGTTCACCATTGCTGATCTTAAATCCGCTACAAAGAACTTTAGCCGGTCTGGTATGATCGGGGAAGGCGGTTTCGGTTGTGTCTACTGGGGAACTATCAAGAACTTAGAAGACCCGTCAAAGAAAATCGAAGTCGCGGTTAAACAACTTGGCAAAAGAGGCTTGCAAGTAAGGTTTCTTCGTCTTTTGTTTATAAGATGTGTTTGAGTTTTTCATCAATGGCTATAAACTTTCGATATTCTTTGCAGGGTCATAAAGAATGGGTGACCGAGGTGAACTTTCTCGGGATAGTCGAGCATCCAAACTTGGTGAAATTGCTAGGCCATTGTGCGGAAGACGATGAACGCGGAATCCAAAGGCTATTGGTTTATGAATATATGCCAAACCAAAGTGTCGAGTTTCATTTAGCCCCTCGGTCACCAACGGTACTTACTTGGGACCTCAGACTGAGAATAGCCCAAGACGCAGCTCGTGGTTTAACATACCTCCACGAAGAAATGGACTTCCAAGTAAGTAACATGAAATCCTCTGTTTCATCCAATTCTCTCATGAGTTAACTAATATCTGTTTCGTTATTGTAGATAATATTCCGCGATTTCAAGTCCTCGAACATTCTATTAGACGAGGATTGGAAAGCAAAGCTTTCGGATTTTGGTTTGGCTCGCTTAGGTCCTGCACCAGGATCGACCCATGTTTCTACTGGTGTAAGTTTTTGTACATGTCACTTGATTTGGTTATAGAATCATTTCGCCATATCGTTAAAGTTCTGTTTTTTTTTTGCGGGTTTGAACAGGTAGTAGGAACAATGGGTTATGCAGCTCCAGAATATATCCAAACCGGTCGGCTCACATCAAAAAGTGACGTGTGGGGTTACGGAGTTTTCATCTACGAGCTCATAACAGGAAGGAGGCCGCTAGACCGGAACAGACCTAAAGGAGAACAGAAGCTTCTAGAATGGGTGAGACCGTACTTAACCGACACAAAAAGGTTCAGGCTCATAGTAGACCCGAGGCTCGAAGGCAAATACTTGATCAAACCGGTCCAGAAACTAGCGGTTGTAGCGAATCTTTGCCTTGCTAGGAACCCAAAAGTGCGTCCAAAGATGAGCGAGGTGCTAGAGATGGTGACGAAGATTGTGGAAGCTTCTACGTCTGGGAATGGCAACAAGAAGCAGCAGCTTGTTCCGTTGAAGAGTCTAGAAGCTTCTAGAGATGAAGAAGAGAAGAATAAGAAGGTTCTTGATGGTGGTGAAGGAGGTTGGTTAGAAAAATTATGGAACCCAAAGAATGTGAGAGCTTGTTGATTAGTACATTTAACTATTTTGTGAATTTAAATTTTGTGTTAAATGTTGGTGTGATGTTTTCATATAAAAACATAGATGAGATATAATTGTATGGTTTTGTCTAACTGAAATAAATGATTGTTATTAGAGGGGAAAAAAACGAATGATTCAGTTTCATGATAACGTCGTCACTATATGATAAGGATGCTATGTTATGATGATACCGAACCGATTCAAATTAAACTAGAACCGTTCTTTGAAATTGAATAGAAGTTGACTCAATTTGAAAATACTAGTCGATTCTTACATAATTAACCTAATTTATTCTAACCAATCAAACAATTAAGTTCAAAAATCATCTAATTAAGCTTCAACCACTTCAATTGAGGTCAAATAAGCATGGACTAACAACCGGTTTAAGAGTTTAAGAGTCAACAACTGATTAAACCGCTTTAACTAAAATCAGAAATGTAAGCAGTCCGATTCACATATTTAATCAACTCAAAAATTTGAAAATTTCAAGTTTGGTTTGGTTATTTAGTATTGAAATATTCTATAGGATTCAGGTTGTAGGAGAATTATGTTTTGGATTGAAGAATGTTGCTTTGTATCAGTTCTAAAAGAACAAAATATCAAATCTTCTCTTAGTTTATTTCTTGACAAGAACTAGACTTTGAAGACTTGGAGTCATGGGACCGAAAGAGAATTTAGATGACGATTGTGCAAGTAAAGTTCAAATTGAAATGTCTAAAATGTTGTAGAAACTTTCGATCATTGTCTTATCCAAAGATTTAGTTAAGTAATAGTAGAAACTTTCTATCAATTTCTTATCCAAAGATTTAGTTAATGTAATAATGCTCAGAAGCTTCATATAATCAGGTTTCTACAACAAATAGAACCTCCATTACATATCCAATGACTCTCTCAAAATATTGTAACAAAAAGAATGATTAATGAGTTAGCTCATACAAATAGTATAACAAAAAGAATGATTATTTTGTTCTTCACGAAAGTCCCTCTTGATAATCTTGTCTTGTCTCATCTTCTCATTCATAGCCCTAGAGAGACAGTGCCTTTCCATGAAGGAATCGAGGGACATAGTGTCTCTGTCCACTTCAGAGGAGCAAGTCAGCAAGGGGAGTTGCTTATTTTCTTAGTGAATGGCTTTAGAATGTTTCAAACCAACAGGGAATACATAGTTTACTTTGATCCACTAACAAACAAGATTGAGAGATTCTTGATGCAAGGCATCCCTCAACTAGACGGTATCAACACTCCAGTGGTAGTTTAGTACAATAACTCTTTTTGTGGATTTAAATTTTGTGTTAAATGTTATTGTGATGATTCCTTATCAAAACAATAGAGGAGATATAATTCAACTGTATGGTTTTGTGAAACTGAGATAAATGACTGTTATTAGTGAAAATGAAAACAATAAATGCTTCAGTTTTGTTTTGGTTTAGTTTTTTTTTCATTTCTACCATTGATTTTCTCTGCCAATTTCATGATATCGTCATCATTATATGATAAGGATATTATATTACGATGATGTTGTGTTTATGTGATATCAAATCAAATCAAATTAAACTAGAATTGTTCTTTGAAATCGAATAGAAGTTGGAATCAATTTGAAAATACTAGTCGATTCTCGTGTACTTTTTGTTTTACCAGAAGTGAAATCATGAAGAAGAAGTCGATTCGCATGTAGATATTTAGAAGAATTTTGGCAAAAACTAGTCCGCAATATGTTGATGAAGACCTTCTCCTCATATTGGGATAGAATCGTAGAGTTGTTGTTGGATACATCGCAAGATAAAATTCGTTTGTTTCTCTTGCGATATGCATTTCAAATCACGTTTCATTCTCTTTGGTGGAAATGCAATAGTAGAAAACATGGTGAGATGCCAAAAACGGTTTTGCAGTTAGCACAAATTATTGATAAGCAGATCTGAAATTGCTTGTCTTTGATAAGAGAGATGGCCATGCTCGATACAATGACAACATGAAATTATGATTTGCCTCAAAAAAAAAAAATCATTTGGATAAGATTGCTATCAACTCGTGTGTACTACCCAATGGCAAACAATTTGACTTTTGAAGCATTGATTTTTTTTGCTGAAAACAGGGGAAGCCATTAAATTTATAGCGCTAAGAGCATCAACACTCATGATACTTTAGAGTGTCACAAGATTAAAAAAATAATAAATCTCTTCTTTTTACTCAATTTTACTCAAAAAACACTCTCTCTCTTCATTTTACTCAACTTTTATTAATTTTATATTTAAAAACACTCACTTCCTCCTATTGATACCCACTTTTGATATCAACCCATTGATACCATCTCTCCAATAATATCAACAATCTCCTCTTTTTACTTAATTTTTATTAATTTTATATTTAAAAACACCTCATCTTTTTACTAAAAAACACTATTTCCTCTTATTCCTCAAATTTTAATAATTTTATATCATATGATATCCACAAAGTATCACCGTTGTTGATGCTCTAAGCGCTATAAGTAAAACTCTCGTAGCCTTTTTTTTTTTTTTTTAACGTAACTTGAAAGCTAATAGGAGGCGAAAAAATTATAAGTAGCTTAATGATGTTTCAAAAAAGTAGTTTGCTTTCGTTTGTAAAAATATGTGGGGAAAAAATCACTTAAAAGCTAATGATATCAACTAAAAAGTTAAGAAAATTTCCATATCAAATATAGTTTAATAGTTATGGAATATGATAGAAATATATATTTTAGGCATTTTATGCAAATGCTCTCTTTTAGTTATATACATAAATATGTGTAATTGAACACTGAAAATAACCCTTGTTATTTATTTTATTTTGCTAAACAGAAAATAACCCTTGTTGCATTCGAAAGCATGTGTGATCAATTTCTTAAATCTCTTGGATAATACGAATCACTAGCTAGTACTCTTATGGTTATAGAGACACGTTAATTAATCACGTATTGCGTTGTTTAGTTGTAATAACTAAATCAACAGTTGATTATTGTGTTGTAGTTAGAGTTACATAAAGAAAAACGTATTAACTAACTTTGTTTATCTATTTGTGTGGCATGATTGGTTTGAACTTTGAACATAGGATTGATAAGAAACCATGCATACACATTAATAGGTTTAGTTTTTTCAATCATGATTGTTAAAGTAGTAGCACTAGTAAAAAAAGAGCAAATACCCAAGCTACCCACGAAAACCCACGAAATTATCCGTGGCAAAATACCCACGATTACCCACGAACACCCACTTATTTTTCCATGGGTAGTTACCCACGGATTGCCACGAATTTTTTCGTGGAAAATTACCCACGATTTGTCACAAAAAATTTCGTGGGTAGCAATGTACCCACGAAATCCCACTATAAATTTCGTGGGTATGTGCAATCTTTTTTTGTTAAAAATATTTTATATTTTTAAATTTGTTATTAAAATTTTTAATTAAATTAAATACTAAACTAATAATTCGAATAGAAATAAAATATTTTACATAAAATTAAATTGTTCTAAATTAAAAGTTTTCAAATTAAAAAAAAAAACAGAAACATAAAATAAACGGTTACGGAACGTAGTTGAAGCGACCATCAAAGTCGTCGGGCTCACTCGTCCCTTGTGAACTGCTGCGTCCTTCTAGCTTCTTCAAAATGACATCTATCTTCGTCGCCATGCTACTCATCTCATTCCTCATATGATCGAGCTCACCTCGGAGATCCGTTTGTGTTCCCGACGGATACTGGACGGAAGGTTGGTAGAAGTGCGTCCTTGCACTACCGACGCCGTAGGCATGCCCGTATTTTGGTTTCACCCTCTGCATTTTTAAACAATAAGAGAATTAAAGTCTAAATATACAATAAATAAAAAATTAGAAAATGAAAAAATTTACCTCAAAATATAATTGGTTAATGAATTCCCGAGGAGAACCACTTGTGGAAAAAGCTGTGCCGGTCGAATCTTGGTGCTGAGAAGCCTCCTCTTCAACCTCCCTCACGAGTCCCTCAATCACCGGATCAACGTAAGTGCCATCCGCGCGTGTATGCGTCTCCTTCACCAAATCCAGAATGGATGGTTCCTCGGATCCCTGCCCCTTCTGCTTCTGCATTATCCCAAAAATTTATTTACACAATGTAGTGATCATTAACATTACTAACGATAATGAATAGATTTGTAAATTAATATATGGATCAAACTTACCAATTCATAGTCAATCTTTGAGAAGGATCGGGGCCCGGCACTGTGTTTGTGCATTCCTTTGTCGTGGATCGGCGTTTTACGGCTTTCAGCAGCCTTCTTACTCTTGCTAATGGCTTTCTCAGTCTGCCACCCTTCCAAAAGAATTGCCCAGTCATCATCGCTGATATATACGGGCTGCACTCCCTCTCGATGTTTCCTACTAATCTCTTCGCCGATTCCTAACTTCGTCTTTTCCTTCCATTCATAAAAGAGGATGTCCTCGAACTCGGGATCCCAATAATAGTTTTGCTACAACTCGTAACCACCATTGTTAATATACAATGTTAGTAATGGACACTAATTGTTTAAAGTTACAAGTTTTGTAACTTACCACAAATGTTCCCCACCAACTCTGAATTTTTTCTGGACCGTATTTTTTCACATCGGTCCAGTTCTTCCAAGGACCCCAAAAATTACCCTGCCATGTGCGTTTAATAAAACTGGTGACCGAATCATCGATCCCAATCCTTAAAAAAATATTCAAAAAGTTAGAAATCAATTAGTAAACACGTAGACCTTAAACTGGTTAAATATTTAAGATGTTTACCATAGTCCTCCGTTTTCCTTAAACGGATAGAGGATAGGCTGTGATCTCCTAGTAGGCGCTTCGTATACCGCCTGTAAACGGTAACGATACTCTGCAGAAGCACCTATGGCAGATTTTGGGAGATGGAAACGAGGTCTGCTTCGAACAGAGTCGGTCCCGGTAGACGAAGACATAACTACATGCAAAAAACAATATATCTAATATTTCTTACACAAATAATATTTTCTGATTTTTTGTTAAAAAAATTAGAGCCATTAATATGTTTTATATTTTAAATTTTAAAAATTATTTTGTCATATATTTTTGTAGAGCCATTATCATTTAATTTTATAACTTATTTTCTCATATATGTTTTTCAAGAATTTAGAATTTCAAGCCATTAATATGTTTTCAAATCGTGTTAACAAGTGACACTTTTATACATAAGTTTTGTACAAGTTGTATTAGATATGTTTTTTCAATTATATAATTTTGGTATTTGTTATCTAATTTTTTCCGGTTTTATATTTTTTTTTCACACTAAATTATAATACTTAATTTATAAAATATGCTATTTGTATGTAAAAATCCCCAAAAAACAATACATCTAATATTTCTTACACAAATAATATTTTCTGGTTTTTTTGTTAAAAACATTAGAGCCATTACTATGTTTTAAATTTAAAATTTTAAAACTTATTTTGTCATATATTTTTGTAGAGCCATTAATATTTAATTTTATAACTTATTTTCTCATATATGTTTTTCAAAAATTTAGAATTTTAAGCCATTAATATGTTTTCAAATCGTGTTAACAAGTGACACTTTTATACATAAGTTTTGTACAAGTTTTATTAGATATGTTTTTTCAATTATATAATTTTGGTATTTGTTATCTAATTTTCTTCCGGTTTTATATTTTTTTTTCACACTAAATTATAATACTTAATTTATAAAATATGCTATTTGTATGTAAAAATCCCCAAAATTAATATAAAATACCTAAACAAATTAAAAATTTTATTTTAATTATTAATAAACACTAACTACTCAACAATTCTTTTTACAAACATTTTAATTTACGTTTTTCACAAAAACAAATTATTTGAAAAACTAAAAAACCCTACACAATACAATAACCCCAAATTTTTAACAATCTAAGCAAATCTATAGCATAAACATGTAAGGATTGATTCATATAAACTAGCCCAAACTATTAGAATCATGAAGCAATCAAATTTTGAGGAATCCTAAAACCAAATTGAAGAAAACCTAAAGGATTATAGAGATGAAACAAATTTACCTAAGGAGATGCGGAATATAGGGGATGTGGGAGTCGCCTGAGATTCGTCGTACACTCGCCGGTGGTGCGCGGTGTCGAAATCGCCGGAGGAATGTGATTTTCGTGGGTTGCGTCGAATGGAGGAAAGAGATCTGGTTCGATGAAAAAGATGAAGTTACCCACGAAAACCCACGATTATTTTCGTGGGTATTTAAAAAAAACCACGTATACCCACGATTATTTTCGTGGGTTTTTTAAAAATGCCACTTAAACCCAAGATTATTTTCGTGGGTAATAAAATAAAGCCACGTATACCCACGATTATTTCGTGGGTACATTCTTTAATTTTTAAAAATATATTCCACAACACCGGATTCGAACACGGGTTTGAATTATTTTTAAAGAAAGCTTAATTAACCATCAAATTATGCTTCTGACGAATCTTATAGATCATCAACATTTAATAGTATATAAACGGAAATATTTCCGTTTGCTAAGTAACAAGATAAATTGATTATGCAACTCCAATAAAACATTACATTTAATGAAACATAAAATTTGAAACAACTTTTAAACTGGAAGATTAAAGACTTGAAAATATTAAACATACTATGGTTATGGTACAAGTACATATTAGGCACTAAATTTTGAAAACATTTGTCTCTTTTCCACTCCAAAGTTACCAGAAACTTTTCTTTCCCTTCTGTTTTTTTGGTGGAGGATTTAAAAATCCGTCACAACATTCCCTTTTGATTGCATCAACATCTAGATTTAAGTTTGGGCTTTCTGGTCTTTGGGCAAATTCATCACCATAGTATTGATCCTTGCTTTCATACGAGGAACTTCCACCGTAGGGTTTAGAAAATCCGTCACAACATTCCCTTTTGATTCCATCAACATCTAGATTTAAGTTTGGGCTTTCTGGCCTTTGTGCAAACTCAAAATCACTTGCAGGACTTCCACCGTAAGTATCTGACTTTTCAATCAATAGAGATGGTTGTACGTCTTCGATTTGCCTATACAAAACATCATCGACAACCCGCTTCTGGTCATGACTTTCTGGATGCTTATCATCGACAATCAAATGAGTTTCAGTTTCCCCTGAGTATTTTGGATTATGGTGGATGTTTTGCAAGAACTGGCTGTCCGGTACTATCGTTGATGTAGAACCATCAGTTGCATAGATTGGTGATTGCGTATCATATTCCCACGAGTAAGTGGGTATCTCTTGAGTGAATTCGTCGCACAAAGTTTCGGTTTCCCAAGAGAATTTTGGAAGAGGGAAAAAATTTGACACGTTTTTTGATTGAGAGTCTTCATCACTTGAGCTAGAAGACATTATTTTGTTATTCATGGGTGTAAAAGATATACACTCCATCATATTTATTTATAGTAGATGTACTGTCTTGTCAAATCACGTTGGTCTGTAACGATTGTATTCACATGTTATGTGCTTAACCAAATCAACCATTAGATTTGTACTACATGAATATGTGGTCCATCAAAGTTTCAAGTTATAACATAGAAACAAATAATTTGTGAATCACACATTAATAGAAAATAAGATAATTGAAACTTTGATACAATATTTTTGTTATAAAAGCCTTACATATAATAGCCTTACATAAATAACAACACATGTAATATATAGTACATTATTAGACGTTTTTTGAACCACATCCCCTTACTGAAGCACAAATTATAAAAACAAACAAACATAAAATCCATATGCACTTATTGTAATGACGAGTGACTTTCGTGCGGCAATATTGGTAAACATTCAAAGGGATGGATAACAGACGAAGAGTACAACGTTTTGTAAACTTTTCTCATGAATAACTGTCCCGAGTTAGCACCATATGAAAGGTATGAGTAACCGTCGCAAAACATTATATTCAATAGTTAAATACTTTTTAATTACATAATTTGTATACATAGGATGTTTGAAGAGTTCATGCGAACTACATATCCGGCATTGTCTACTACTGACCTATAGTCATTCAAAGACAATAACTTCGCACGCTGGTGCAAAGATTATGTAAGTATTTTTGTACAGAGCCGTTTTTAATATAATGTTCAACTTATGTATTTATTTTACTACAGGTTACTAATCAAAGGATGGTAGCAACTGTGCCACAATGGCTCATTGATTTTGTACAAGGTCCACGTCGTGCTTACACATCCTGGCCCTCGTATGCAACAAGAGGGTTCTTATTCCGTACATTGAGTAGGAGTGCAAACAAAAAGACACAAAATTTCGGTGTATGCGTGAGGGGAACTACTGATACGGAATATTATGGCGTTGTGGACGACATCAGATTGGTTGAGTACGATGGCGGTGTCGGGTTGAAGGTGGTTATCTTCAAATGCTTTTTGTACTACATAACTAGTGGAAGTTGAATGCGTAGAAGTCGTTCAGGACTGGTGGATGTTGCTGCAAACAAGCAGTATCGACAATATGATCCGTTTATTACTCCTGAACAGTGTGATCAGGTTTGTTACATACCATACCCAAAGGTGAGTAGGAGGCATGAGACAGAATGGTTAGCATGTGTAAAAGTGGTACCCAGAGGTGTTCGAAATGTTACAGATGCTTTACAACAAGCCTTTCAAGAGGATTCTAGGAATACTATTGTTGCACCTTCAGGGCTCCTAAGGGCCGAGGCACTCAATGTTGAAGACATGGACAATTATGATGATTTACCCGACCAACATACAAACGACATGTACACATCCGATCATGAGCTAACTGATAACGAATGTTCTCAAGCTGATTCCTCTCTTGAAGATGAATGAAAATTGTGCATCAATGCGATCCTTAATTTTTTAGTATTTTATGTAATATTATTTTTGTCTGTGTTAAATTTTTAACGTCTTATAAAAGTAGTGGATTATTATCCGTCGAGTGGTTTGTAATAAAATATGTTGTGGATTCATGTATAATATTATGTGGAATATAATTTGTATCTTTCTAAAGAGTTATAACAGCTAGCCCTATTTACAACACCCGTGATTGTTTACATGAGTAGAATACTTTCACGCCATTCATTTAATTGTCGAAATGTCAATTCACCGTCTAGTGACCGACAATGTCATTCACATTGTTATTTATGATTCAGTGGCAGACAATGTCATTCACGGACTTGATTTTTTTATTGCACACTGATATGTAATGTTAAATTATTTTTTCATACTTTCTTATATCCACATATACATCGACACGTTAAGCCTAAAAAATCACTCTGTTTTGCCTATATAAGTCCGAGTATTTCAACACAAAATCATAACACGAAAAACAATTTGCAAATGGCAAACAGAGATCTATGGAATTACTATATGCAAAACCGAGCCTCCGTTCAAAACCCTCGAGAAACAACTCGTGTTCCTTCAAGCCCTCCATACGATAACTTATATGTTATTGATGCTCAACCGACAGTTTCACTCCAACCAACACAACGATCTGAAATCCAAACGCCGGTAATTTCGGGACCTGCCCAACTCATACAGCGAGGAATGTTTCGCAAGAGGGCTCACAATAGGAAGGTGTTGAGAGGTGAAAGTTCTCAAACACGCCCAACACAAGATTTCATTCGTGAGGTCATCAATGAGCCACAACAGGGCGACCAGGATTTTAGTAGTCCTTGCTGGACTTCTACTATCGATTACATAATCCGCGAAGGTATAGACATATAATGTACTTGTTTACCATTACAATAATGATTGTAGATGACAAATACTAACTCTATCATTCATAAATATAGGTACTTATAACAATAGGACCACACCATTCTGGACCCAGGTTGTAGAAATACAATGCCCGCATTCACAGTTTGTGAAAGTGAAAAAGGTTTACGTTGTCGAGCAATATTATAGGAATTTAGATATACAATGTATCTGACAAGTTAATTTTATCTTATTTTCAGCTTGTCGCTATGTTATCCAGTGCGACCCCCAACGGCCAGGGAGACCTTCTAGTAACCTTAAAGGATCCGTCTGGAATAATCGAGGGAACCATGCACCATAACATTTTCAACAATGACGAGAACAGAGTCAACACTGGCGTAGGTGCGGTTGTCATTCTACAGAATGTGACCGTAGGCCGTTTTAACCGGAACTCTAAGTACCTCAACATCACTGAGCGGAACATTGTTAAGGTAGATTTTCCATAAGTTTGTAAATATTACTGATAATTATAAACTAAAATCATTTTTCAAACAAATAATTGGGGCTAATTCGATGATTGCTGAATACGAACCAACCGTAGCATCTACTATCAATGAGGAAGCTGAAGGAAGTACTGGCTACGAAAATGAAATAGTCACAGACTCAGATGGTGAATAAACATCCGACCCGTCCATGTTTACGAATAAGCTGGTTAAACACCATACTCTTTATGTTGATTTAATGTTTACTATTTTCCTACCATCTATTGTACGCGTTTATAATAATGTTGTTATGTAATGTAATATTTTTATATGTTTAATGAAATAAACCAATATTATAACAAATGTTTTGTTTCTTATTGAGCTTCCATTAGAATTAGCCAAAAACCTATTAATAAGTTTTTAACGCATTATAAGGTTAATATATTTCTGAATGTTAAAAACAAATCGGGAAACCCTAGTTCTAACATTTTGTAAGCACCACCCACGAAAATATTCGTGATATTTCGTGGGTAGTAGTGGGTTTATGAGTTGCCACGGAAAAATTCATGGATAACCGTGGTAAAATTACCCACGAAAACCCACCAAGATTTCGTGGGTACAATTTTACCCACGGATACCCACGAAAACCCACATTTACCCACGAAATACCCACGATTTTTTTCGTGGGTAAGTGTTTACTGTTCACAGTGGGTTTTCGTGGCATTTTAGCTATACCCACGAAAAAATTCGTGGGTATATGGCTTTTTTTTACTAGTGTAGATGTTGTTTGGTAGATTTTGCTCTATGAGCTACCACAATTGTAACAATATATTCGTATTTTAACTCCATATGAATATGATAATACATTGACAAACCTTTTGAAATGGACTATTTTAGTTATAATATTATACTCGATAATTGACATGTAACATATATAATATGTACGTATGATAGTTGAAAAAGAGTGTTTTGCTAATGGCTACATCAGCATAATCTTCACAACTACTAACGTTTATAAACACACACTATAATCTTCACACACTGTAATTACGTATGCTTTGAATTAAATTTTGCTTACCTAACAAAACTAGTTTTTTATGAGTATATTTAAATTACCAAAAAAATGGCTTTTGGGTTTCTCAAATCATTCATGACCCATGCCATAAAATTCTAATATTATTTACATGCTGATTCAAATTAAATTGACTATTTTCTCTTGTTTTTTTTTTTTGCGAGCAATTTGACATTATTTTATTTCGACTAACCCATTTATCTTATTTTATACTAACTCATTAGATCTCATAATGCATGAATTTGTCAATCTAGGTTTCATAAAATTTAGCATATACTACTTTATAGTATAATATTCAATTCGTTCTTTTAGATAAATTGATAAATTCGCAAAGTATTCATATGATTCACCGCCAGAACATAGAGCCTAGTTCATTTATTAAAAACCTAAAGAAAACTTTAACAAAAAGTAATTGAGTATTTATTTGTTTTACGTGTTCCCAAAAATATTAAATTATTGCGTGAAGTTTAATGAATTCAAGAAAGGGAGGCTGCTTGAAAGAATTGAATTCAATGGTTTTGGAATTCAATAAAATGAGTGGGTGCCACGTCGGATTCTTACACTCACAATAAAATAAAATAAAATTTACTTATTCGCGCCGAATATGATTGGCAAAACTTCAAACTATGCAGGCATGTGTTATTGGACCCATTTGCCTCTTTAAGTAAATTTTCAACATTTTAGATTACACACTAAATTTTAAATATTGCATTTGCATGTTAATCCTTCCTTAAATGCTCCTTAACTATAAATTGATCTTCTTGGGATTTGGTAAAGATTCTAAATATTAACAATGAAATGAAAACCATGATTCATTGATTATTACAATCGACGAAAAATAAATACTCCAGAAGATAAGAATTTGACATGTTAAAAACTTAAAATACCCCCAATTTTAGTATATTTCTTTCATTTCAAATATTTAGATGTATTCACTTTTAACAACCCAAAAATCTGGAAAAAAAATTTATAGGATGATGTATAAAAATATACTAATAATGATAAAACTAGTTTTCTCCCTTAATTTATGTCATTCGATTAAACAAGCAGTAATCGTGGCAAACAATATCAAAAATTTAAATTTATTTTACAACATTTAGAATCAAATACACAGTATATTGGAAACTAAGATTAAACTTGTTAGTTGAAACTTGAAACCAAAAACATAAATAAACTTGATCTATATAGATTCCACTTCCATTCGGTTCGATTAGTAATAAATTAAAACTAGATTCTGCACCTCCCTAATTCTTACACTACAAATCAAGAAAAATTTGTCACATAAATGTAATTGTCCTTTACTACTTTTCAAAAACCATTTATCATGAAGTTGATTAGTTTTCGCAGTCATAAATGTACACCTCTTTGGAAAATGCTCTTACAACATTAAAGAATAAAAATAATATTAAATATTCGCAATAGGATCCTTGACCGTTCATAATTAATGATCAACGGCTACAACTTCTCGTGACAAAAGAATTAAAAAAAATCCCAGATATTCTTATAAATATTGAACATTTTGCGCGTTCTCTCATTTTATTTTATTTTTGTTTTCTGGGTTTTTTCTTTCTCGAATCGAAAAAATAAAAAAGCGAAGAACTTTATTTTTATTCGAATCATTCTCGATCCTTTTTCATTTCTTTCTCATAATCATACCAAAAAATTCAATCTTTTTATAAGAAAGAAAAGTGCGAGAAAGAAAAAAAAAAACCCATTTGAATTATGTTTATTTCCAACCTAAATTCTCAACCTTTCTTCCCGAATTTCTAAAAGTTGTCTATTTTTAGTAAAAATTAATTCCGTCTTCCGAGTTTTGCAGAAGATTTTAAGTAAGTGAAAGGTGAGTTTCTTCAAACTTTTGATCTAACTTCTTCTTCTCAATCTCCATAAAAAAAACCATTTCTTTTTCTCAGATCTAGGTCGATTTTTAATTTGACTGTTTCGCTTTTGTAATTAATTCCTGATTCATCGCGATAAATCGATTCTTTCTAGTCCACACTAAATCTCCAAGTTGGTCTCTGTGCTTCTCGATTTCAAAAGCTTCAAGTGGGTTTTTTTTGTATAGTTTCCAATTTGGGGTTTTGATTGTGATAATGACTTAAGGAAAAATGGAAGTATGGGTTAGAGAATTTTGAGTAAACATTGTAATTCTTTGGAGTCACATTTCGTCTTTGTTGAAAAGTCTCATTTTTTCGTCAAAACCCATGATTTACGCAACTCAAAACGGTCAAGCTCATTGATTTTTTGGAGTGTTGATTAAGTTTTTAAGGATAAGATTTTGGATTCTTGATGCAAAGTTTTAACCTTTTTTTTTATTTTCTTGGCAGGTTTTGTTTTGGCAAAAGATGGTGTCACATGAAGAGAACACAAGTATTGTGGAATGGTTTCTTGGTCCACCTCCGTATATGTATCCTCCTTATGGCATTGAGATGATTCAGGAAGAACATGATGGTCATAATCATCATCAGACCGATGAGTATTACAGAGAGTACAAAGATCATCGTAGTACCAGCGATGTAGATAACGATGAGATCATTGCTCGAACACTCCAAGACGATTTTTTGCAGCTTGAAATCGCGGAAAGTAACAATTTTTCTAATCAACAACATCAACAACAACAAGGTTATACTAACAACTACGGGAATAATAACGAATATGGTTGGAACGAACAATCGACTGTTGATTACTCTTCAGGTTATTAGAAGAAGCTCTTAATTGGTTTGTGTGTTTATGTTTTGGGGATTGGATCATAAAAGATGTGTTTTTGGTTGTTGTAGAATGGGTAGGGAATGATAATGATCAAGATGGAAGCAGCGATGATTCGGCTAATCTATTTTCGTGTTCAAGCCCGAGTGACACGGATGAGTATGTTTACTCGTGGGAATCAGATCAGTGCGAAGCTGATGGTGAATTTGGAAGGAGATTGAATCAAATGGTTCCCTTACCGGTAAGTACTCAAGTCAATATGTATTGTGAATATGTTATATCAATTTGACAAAAATCGATTATAATATATATATATGCAGTATGTACCGAAAATAAACGGAGAAATACCTCCGGAAGAAGAAGCAGTTTCAGATCACGAAAGACTTCGAAATAGGTATGTATAATGTTTTATGTAATTTATAAAGCATTCTTGATTCCATTGTTTTCCCAATTGTTTTCAGGTTAGAGCTGTTTGACTTTACTGAGGTCAAAGTTCCAGGCGATGGTAATTGCCAGTTCCGTGCTTTAGCTGATCAACTATACAAATCCACAGATCGTCATAAACACATTAGGAAACAAATAGTAAAACAGGTTTGAAGATCTTTTTTTGCTTCTTGGGAATCTTTGAAAGCTTTTTAACAAGACACATGAAACTCATTTTTTCTTGCAATTTTTTTGGTTATAGCTAAAATCTCGTCCAGATTCTTACGAAGGATACGTTCCTATGGACTTCTCTGAGTATCTAAAGAAGATGTCTCGGTAAAAATCTCTTCTCATCCTAGTATACTGCATAAGTTGACACCTTGGTTTGTTAAGAACTTAGTGTTGAACATTTGAAACAGGAGCGGCGTATGGGGCGATCACGTAACATTACAGGCAGCTGCAGATGCGGTATATATTCGTAAAAAAAACATGAACTGATCTTCTTTTACTTGTCCGTATTCCGTAACTAACCAGTTTGGTGATAAATCGCAGTATCGGGTGAAAATAGTAGTCCTAACATCATTCAAGGATACATGTTACATTGAAATTCTTCCTACCTCTCAAGAATCCAAAGGAGGTAAAGACTTTCTTCTACTGAATCTTTTGTTTGTGCTTCTTTATCTCTGTCTCGATGTTTATTACAAATTAGTTTTCTCTTGTTGTCTGCAGTAATTTTCTTGAGCTTCTGGGCAGAGGTCCATTACAATGCCATCTACTTAAACAGAGGTAACTTTTTTTCTCATTTTACAAACTCTTTTTTCTGAATAATCAATTATTAAGAGAGTTTCTTTCTTCTTCTTCTTGTTTTCTGTCATGTATCAGATACATCAGCAACAGAGCTACAGAGAAGGAAAAAATGGTGGCATTTTGGAAACTAAACAGAGCATGGATCATCACATCATCATCATCACTGAGTGATATTAATATTTATTGACTTGAGAGAGAGAGAGAGAGAGAGAGATGTTCTTTGAAATAGTCCCTTCGTAGAGAGAGAGGATGAACAAAAGCTCATAGATTCATCAAAATCTTACAATAATATATTATTTTCTTCTTTGAAAGAAAATTTTAAATATTCACTAATTAAATAAAAATTACACAATCATTTTGATCATCAATATGTTGAGTAATATAATTCAACGAAATTAACTTTTTATTGACACATAAAATAATAAAAAAAGTAAGAAATCGATCAAGAAGTATTTGTGAATCGAAATATGAGTGATGATAACATTCAAAAGTTTGACAACTTTTTTGACTTAGAAAGGAAAAAAAAAAAGCTTACGTTTAGAGAAATCATAATCTAACTGTAGAGATCGTCGTCATCGGCTGCTGCAGCGGCAGAAGTGGCGAAGGGATCGGCGTTTGCACCATCGGTGGTTCGTCCAGCAGAGGCGGTTGTGTCAAACCTGAACTCAGTTCCAATCCCTCTAGATTGTTGCAAGGTCTGAGCAAAAGCTTGGTACTTGCGAATATCCGCATCACTCACACTCCTCCTCGCGTATTTCATCGACTCTTCGAAATGAGCAGCTCTTATCTCCGGAACTTCGTCCACGTCTTCCTCCATCGCCTCTGGATTCTCGCTTCTTCTACGCTCCTTCTCAATATCCTGACGAAAAACAAAAGCCAAAGTTTTTAACATTTTACGGTTTAAAAGAACCGCAAAGCAAAAGGGGAAAAGAACCTAAATCTCTGACCTTTTCGATGTTTTCTCTAATGGCGTACTTGCAAGCTCTCTGGCAAATCTCGGTGATATCAGCACCGCTGAATCCCTGGGTGTACTTAGCGAGCGCAGTGATATCAACGTCTTTAGCAACAGGAGATTTCCTCAAACAAGCCTTGAAGATGTTGAGACGGGAGTCCTCATCGGGTAGAGGAATGTAGATAAGCTGGTCGAGTCTTCCAGGTCGAAGAAGAGCTGAATCTATAATGTCAGGTCTGTTAGTCGCTCCGATAATGAAGACCGTCTTCTTCGCGTTCATTCCATCCATTTCTGTCAAAAGCTGATTCAACACTCTATCGGCCGCACCGCCCGCATCACCTGCGCTGCTTCCTCTCTGATTAGCAATTGAGTCGAGCTCGTCGAAGAACAGAACGCAAGGAGCGGACTGACGAGCCTTGTCGAAGATTTCACGGACATTGGCTTCACTTTCTCCAAACCACATAGTGAGAAGCTCAGGTCCCTTGATACTGATGAAGTTTGCTTGGCACTCGTTTGCTATAGCTTTGGCTAAAAGAGTTTTACCACATCCGGGAGGACCGTAGAAAAGAACTCCCTTTGATGGCGACATACCAAACTTCTCGAATTTCTCCGGATGCTCCACAGGGTATTGAACAGTCTGCATTAGAAAGAAATGAACATCGCTTAATAATAATTCAGATCGAAACCAAAAAGATGGAATAACAACTTGTTTACCTCTTGAAGCTCTCTCTTAACATTCTCAAGACCTCCAATATCCTGCCAGGAGACATTTGGAACCTCCACGACCTGTTAAATAGATGATTAGAACCAAAACCGGGTAAAGAAACAGGTTCCGAGTCATTTACAAGAACAGGATCAACACTTACAGTTTCACGAAGCGCGGATGGGTTGCTGTTTGTAAGAGCGGTCTGGTAGTGTTCATTAGACACCGCCATGGAGTTGAGGATTTCAGCGTCAATAGAGTCATCTTCCAAGTCAATCACATCCATCTTCTCTCTGATACACTGAAGGGCAGCTTCAGTGCATAGAGCTGCAAGATCAGCACCTACATATCCGTGCGTATCCTTGGAGATCCTTTCTAGATCCACCTGTTACAAAACCAGATATATATTCAATAAACATTGCAATAAGAAAAATCTATCAATAAAACATGTAAAGATGCAATAGTTTATAATAATTTTACATCTTCAGCTAGCTTCATGTTCTTGGTGTGGATCCTAAGAACTTCAAGACGTCCGATTTCGTCAGGAACACCGATATCAATTTCCCTGTCGAATCTTCCAAACCTTCTCAAAGCCGGGTCAATACTGTTGGGACGATTTGTTGCTCCCATGACAATAACATGAGCACGCGATTTGAGCCCATCCATAAGCGTAAGGAGCTGGGAGACAATCCTCCTCTCGACCTCTCCATTAGTCTTCTCTCTTTTCGGTGCGATAGAGTCAATCTCATCAATGAAGATGATAGAGGGAGCGTTCTTCTCAGCCTCCTCGAATGCTTTCCTTAGGTTGCTCTCACTCTCACCAGCCAGCTTCGACATGATCTCCGGACCATTAATACAGAAGAAAAACGCTCCGGTTTCGTTAGCCACAGCACGAGCAATCAGAGTCTTTCCAGATCCAGGAGGACCATAAAGTAGAATACCCTTTGGCGGCTTCACACCGATTGACTTGAACAGCTGTGGATGCCTCAAAGGAAGCTCAACAAGTTCCCTAATCTGAGCCATCTGTTTCCTTACACCACCAACATCGTCATAACCGACTTCGTCAAGCCTTTCTTCATCTTCTCTCTTAACTGGCTCACCCTCACAGAAAATCTCTGTATCTGGAGCGACCACACAGTACTCAGCAGGATCGGTCTCGATAACTTTAAACTCCACACTCCTCATTCCTCCTCTCACTAGGAATAGATCACCCTTCCTCACTGGACGGTACGCCTCCAGGAAGTAAGCTGTTCAACAAATACAATTACGTTTCAGAACACGCAGTCCAAATACTTTTGATTATAATGTAAAAGAGAATTAGAGATTCAAGCTAACTTACGTTTAAGATAAGCATCAAAGAGGTTTCCAGTAACTCCTTCAACGGTATCATCAACCGGCAAGATGTGCACACGCTTTCCATACTTGACATCCGGGCATTGGTGAACAGAAATAACATCTCCTAGCCTAACCCTCAAATTAGACCTTACGACCTTGTTCATTCTTATCTTAGGTTCCTCACATGATTCATCAGCAAGGGCAATGCAGACAGTGTCCTTTCTTTTCTTACCCTAATCATCCAAAAGCAAGAAACCATAACCAACATAATCCTACATATACTTACAAGTCTGCATTCATAATTCAATTACAACGAAAACCAACACAATCCTACATATACTCTTTTAGCATAGCACAGTTTAGCAATCAACAAGAGAATTCTGATTCAAGCAATACAGACATAAGACCAAAAAACCAAACCTTGATGAGAATCGTATCGCCACGAAAAATCTGAAGCTTTTCCATGGTGGCTGGATGGAGACAGGCGACAGAGTTGTCATCATTAGTGGCTTCGTCTACAACAAGTCGATTTGGAGACTTCTTCCTCTCAAGAATAGCTGTACTGAAATCCTTCTTAGATTTCCTGTAACAAAAACAGTAAAACAAACAAAACCCATGAATCAGAATCAGCTTAAAGTTTGAGATCAACTACAAAACCCCTAATAATCCCAATTATCGAAAAAACCCCATGTAAAAGATCGAAGCTTTATGATCGGAAAACTGAGAATTGAAGATCTGGGTACTTACGAATCGGATGATTCAGGTTGGTAGGACATGTCGATTTGCTGAAATTGACTAGAGAAAACGATGGAAGATGAGAAATTTTGTTTCTAGAGAGATCGATTGATAAGAGAGAGTTTTGTGATAATGAGAATCTGAAGAGAGCAGAATTCGGGATTTATAGCTACGTTTCTTGTTGGAAAAGAAGCCTAATTTCCTTTTTTCTTATTCTTTTAATAATTGGTAAATAATCCCTACTGTTTATATTTATCCTAAAAATCCTATACTTTTGTTTTGTTGTTATTACATCCACCTATTCCCTTTTAAATCAATTTTACCATATTTTTATAATATTTAAGTTTCTTTGATTCAATAAGAGCTGATTACTGTTTTTGTAGAAGACAAGCATATGACTACTGACAGGATTAACTAGGTAGCATTCATCAATCACGGAAAGACTCCAACAATTTTTTCAAACACTAGGCAAGAAAGAACAGTGGAGGTCTGAACCGTCATCTTTTGCCTGATGGACAATATGTTTTGGAGGGACTGAAAATTACTTCAAGTCACCGTCCATAACCTTTCCGCATCCGAGAGTTCAGCCGAACACTTATTCACCTTAAAGAACAAAGATTTTATATCGAGTCAAGAGGATCACAAGTGCCAACTTTAGTGTTCATGGCTTCCACAATAAAGTAGATGCCGCAAACAAACAAAAAAACTGTTTTTGTAGAAGAAAAAACAAAAAATGATTTTATTTGGACTCATGTTAAAGTCAAGCTATAAGTTGGCGATTGTATCTTAATGTAATTTTAAAAAGGTGTGGGGCAAAGTTGAAAATAAAAATTATAGAGAGGTGGTGGTGTTAACATATTTCCTTTTTGTTTTTAATGATAACAAACACAAGAAAGGAATAGAAGCCTAGGTTCAAAAGCAAGCAACATGTTTTTCTTAAAATATTTTAAAATGTATTTTAATATCTTACTATTTACAGTAAAAACTCTATAAATTAATAATGTTGGGACCACGATATTTTATTAATTTATAGAGTTATTAATTTACCGAAAATAGAAACTTTCTATAATCTTTTTAAAATAATTTTTACTTTATAATTTTTTTAATTTCTATTATACTATATTTTTATGAAATTAGTTTATTCTCTTTATTTGTTTTATACTATATCAAATAATGATAGAATTAATAAACAAATTTTAGTTCTAAGAAGAAAAAAACAACACTAAAATGATATATAAATATATCTTAATCATGTTTATATAGCATATATTAATTTATGATATCATTGAGACCATATATTTACATAGGATTTCTAAAAAAATTATTATCTTATTATTTTATCGAATTGTGTTATATTTTACACCGGTCCGACTCGGGATCGGCCAAATTTATTAATTTAGAGAGTTTATTAATTTATCGAGTATTAATTTATAGAGTTTCTACTGTATCTTCTTTAGAAATGTCACCAAAAATCTGATATATTACCCCAAATAAAGAAAAAATAGTGACTGGCTGTGTATATTTTCAAACCTCATTAGTTTCATGCAAACAGATTTTGATAAGTAATACCCAAATCTAAATCAAATAAAGTTATTTAGTTTTATTTTAAAAAAAATGTTTTGTTGTCAATATCTTTGGAACCTTCGGGAATCAGGATATTCCCAGTGTAGAACTACACGTCGTTTCTTGGTCTCTTCAATATTAGACGTTGCGCCGTTTGTGATTTTGAGATACTCCGTATTATAACTACTTGCCGTTTTGTTTTTAACTCAAGTGATCGTCTTCTTCTATTCACTTGGTTTATCGGCGGAGATTACTCGACGAGCGAAAACCCAGATCGGGAACAATCTCAGAGAAAGAAAACGAGAATCACCATCAAACAAAAAAACATGAATTTAGGGTTCGTGATTGGAGTTCTCGGTGTCCTGATTCTCTCCCACGCCGCTTATTCAACAATCCAATGTATGTCCTCTTCTCCGAATCCGATCCCAGTTCCAATAGATTCAGATCTACTTGGTGGTTTTGGGATTAGCTTATAGTTTCTTGATTTGGGTTTTTCTTATTTGTTTTAGATAGAGGAGTGTTGAAGATCACTGAGGAAGAATTTTCTGGACCACCAATGAATGTAAGTATATGATTATAAAGGTTTCTCTTTTTTGTTTTTTTTTGAATTGTCTTGGAATTTTATTAGTAGGATTATGATTTGATGTGTGCTGTGATTGGATTTCGTAAGGTTGTTTTGGAGTTGATCGTTGGATTGGCTCTGTGTATGTGGGCTGCTTTGACTTTCCCTGGGAAATTTCTCTCGATCCATCCAGACTCTGATGAAAACAGGTTGGTGATCATGTTTCTCTTGAATTATATGCAAGTGCTAATCAATGTTTTCTAGTGAATATTTGTGCCATTGACTGAGAATGTTCATAGATTCATGATGTTCATGGATTTGGAAGGAATTTGTATTCTATAGATTTCTTAGTTAAAGGATAGTTTTCTTTTTCTTTCTTGAGTAGTACTTTGTTTAGCTCGGAATATATCTATGGGTCTTACAGAGACATCTTATAGTTAGATTTGGTCTAATTCAGCTTAATCATGGGCATGTGCAAGATGTAGTGAATATATTTGCTTTTTACTGAAAGGTTTATGCATGTTTGTTCATAGATATTCTGAGAGTCTAGCTTTGATGTCTCTTCAACTCTCGTGATGTACATCAGTGTTTATCAGTCTGAGTCATGGGATTTTAGATACTTCATATTTTTGCCATTGACTGAGATTCTCCATAGATCCATGTTCATGGATCCATAGAGAACTCGTGCTCTAGAGACATTCTCAATGATGTCTCAGTTCAAAGATGCATGTGTTTCTCTACTAGTACTTTGTTTCACTCGGATTAGAGCTAAGGGTGTCTAAAAAGTGGGATACTCCAAGGTTGGGAGTTATGGAACTATCTTCTAGTTTAGATTTGGTCCGATTATGGCTATGGTTTACAAGAACTCTAAACAGTTCTTCCATTAACACATTCCTTTGGTGAAACAGGATTGTTCCTTCTATGTCGCAGCCTCTCACCTATATTCTTTTACATTTGTGATTCTTGAATTGGTTTTGAGTTGGCCTTTGTTTCAAAACTTGTGCAGGGCGGTGTCTTTGCCAGATAACTCGGATTTCATGATATTCAATCACCGTGGCCGACTATTCCCACCGGAGGTTGACATGAAGTTTTGAACTTTTTATCTTACTGCTTAGTCAAACACTGATCTGTCCAATGTTACGAGATGTTTTCATTGCAATTCTACTCAAAGTAAGTACTCTGAATTAATTTGTGATTCTCGAAAGAGTCTTCTGAAGTTTTCCGTGTGTCAAGAGTCTTTTAAATTAATGAAAAAATCAACATGATTACAAATGCCCAAATGCCCGCTCTCTGAGACAATTACTAAAAACATAGGCGAAAGAACCGGTTTAGGTGGTTCTTGGCACTGTTCTGGAAGTCCATCTCCAAATGTCTGTGATACGCTCAATGCCACGGCCCAGGCACTGGCAAAAGCGGTATACATGTTTTCAAGAAAAAACCCCTGAGAGATCTAAATGTGCAACGATCAGCGGCTTTGTGGGTTTCTTAACAATTTATGGTGAAACGTAAACCGGTATAACTTCTGAGTTTCTTGTACTCAGTCCAGACCTCGTACCTCTTTCCCATACTCCTAAGAGAAATTCTAGAGGCATCATTTTTATACGACCACTGTTTCCTTTTGAATGCTGTGACCCGGGGCAGAAGTGGAGTAAGTGAAAGATGTTTCAAATGGATAAGGGGCAGAAGTGGAGAAAGTGAAAGATGTTTCAAATGGATAAGGAGAAGAAGTGTTGGAAAAAGGCTTGAAAGGGAATGGAGTGGCCTAGAGACCTTGACGGCTTGACCGCGGGTGAGATCTGCATCTCTAAGGAAGGCCAAGTTTGACACAGTTGAAGCGGTATGAGCTAAGAAAAGAGCAAGAATACAGATTTTAGGAATATGTATTGTGTTTCTTGTTTCTCTGTTATTTACTCAAGTGAGTAAGAAATATTGAAGTTGATAATGTGGTTATTTATTAAAGTTCACATAAGCCATCGCGTTTGAATTTTCATATGGAAAAACCAAAAACCATCCAATCTTCAATTACAAGGACATGCCAAATTTTCTTATCCTTCTGATAAATTGTATTCGAGTTAAAAAAATTTAGTGGAGTGTTATGAATTCATATCTCGTGTATATATTTTATTTTTCTTTTGCATGTGAAAGCATATTCGTTTATACCACTTTAATAACCTGGATGCATGGATTTACTCTGTCTATCATCTTAGTAAATGGATGAATGTGTTTCTTAACTAGTTATATGTTTAGCTTGGGATAGAGCTATTTGTTTTATGGAGAAATCTTCTAGTGCTCTAATTACAATTAAAGACAAGATCTTTAAGCAGTTCTTCCCACTATGCAATATTCCACCAAATGATTTCACACACATAAGTAAGAAATCCCTAGAATTCGTAATCGAAAAAATTGAAAAATAAAACTTTGGAATCCGCCACATAAGAGAAACGCTTTCAAAAAAGAATGATGTTAAGTTTTTTTTTTTTTTTTTTTTTAATCGTCTGGATGATGTCAAGTTTAATTAATAAAAATAATTGAATTACAACCCAAAAAAAATATAACCCAAACAGAAAAATAGAAAAGACTATGAATAGGGAAATCCAAAAGAAAAGAAATCTATGGGCTTCTAACCTAAAATCAAGACTACCATGGAATTGGCATCTATCTCTTATTTATACTATTTAGGTCTCATTACAATTTTGGATGTGAGATTTCTAACGTGCATTCTCGAAATGATAACTCTTCCTTTACAGCTTCACTAGCTTATGACATTACTCCCACAAGGAGTTACCATATATTCATATAAACTACATACCCACGATATTTTGCTTTTAAAACATCCTTAGGGCATGTTCATTGCAGATTTCACGAGATTTTATGTGGTGTTCTTATAATATAAAATTATTAAAACACACACTTTCTCTTCCTTTTAATCAACTTTATACCTTCTTTTTCATTATTTTACTCAACTTTTAAACACTTTCTCTTCCTTTTCTTTTTAAACACGCTCGTGAAAGAGAAGTCTTTCAAGATTGTCCCTTTTGTGTCAGGACCTTCCCACATATCTTTTTATAAATTATGATTCACGTGGTTTTGATTTGGTCATAATCTAATGGAATATTTTGTAATTCTCGTGAAAGTTGATATTAAAAGATGATATTTATTTTTGACGAGTTCTTTGTGAGTGCGATTTCATTGCTACTTGCTAATATTTTTTAAAAAAATTGTACAGGAAGCTATCAAAACTCAAAGTTGATCATTAAATGGGTTTTTTTTTTTTTTAAATGGTTTTCTTGGTTTTTGAAGAACGTGTGAAAGTTGCTTAAGCCAACCTAATTCCCTCTTTAATTAAAATCTGAGCTAGATATCTCGAATGAGCTGTTTAGATCTCTAATCTCAAGATCCATTGTTGACTTTGCTCGGACAACCTGTAAACTTGAGATGATCTCTGATACGGTTCACTCGTTTAATCGGAGTAAACCGATGTTGTGGGCTTTATTGTTTCTCCAAAATTGATGGAATTGTCTTTCCACTAAGTAACGTGAGATGGTTGTGGGGATTGGTAGTTAATTTGTTGTGTATATAAGACACTCACTCAAATGTCACCATTGCACATGGCCTAAGGTTATAAAGGAAGAGAAAATTGACGTAAACTTGTGTTCTGTTTTTGTTTTTGATCGATTTCTTAGTTGGGACCTATCAATCTCATTATTTTGATTTTAGTTTATCTTAAAAAAGCATATACCAAGAAAATATCCACAAGCTACGGAAGTAATTCATAAATCATAAGTAGAAAATTCGTTAGTACAATTATGGAGAGCACCAAGTTTATTTATTATATACATACAATAGTTATTTTCAAAATCACCGTTAGTTTTTGTATTTGTAATGCTTAATCAAACATAATATTTTTCAAATGTTATGAGATGTTTTCCACAATGTCTATCGTTGACTTTGCGCCCGGATAACCTGGAAACTTGAGATGATCTTGTGATTTCGATTTAAACAATATTGAAGTATGCATATTATATACCAAGAGACTAAGACAAGATCCATAAGGTACGGAAGGCAATATAGAAATCAAAGTAGTAAAATGCGTGATAACAGTTATGGAGAGCACTAACTTTATTACTATAATCAATTAATTATACAGTAGTCATACTTAAAATCTCTCAAACCACTTATTGCTCAAAAGAACAATACTAAAAGCGACCATTTGAATCGGTCATTAAAGAAAATCACCCACGACAAACTGATAATGATTGTGTTTTAGGCCTGGGAATTTTATCTGATACCGATAATCGATCCGATATCGAACCGATACGACCGGTTCGGTTGGGATTCGGATATTGTCTATATAATCCAACAAATGAGACTTTCATTATCCAATGGATTTCGGTTCGGTTCGGATATTATCCGAAAACCGATAGATAAAACCGATTATCCAAAACACTTATGTTATGTTACTTATTTGTAATTGTATATTCGAAAAATATGTAATATGCCAATAAGGTTTTCAGATTTTGATCAATTTAGTTGGATTTCGGATGTTGATTATTTAGTTGAATTTCGGATTTTGAATACATTTCGGTTGCAAGTTGTTGTTTTGGATAAAAATTACTCATTTCGGATATATTTTATCCGAATCAATTGGTATCCGATTCCTTATCGGATAAAATATCGAATACCTTAACCAATCCGAAACCGAACATATCCGTCCCGACACCAAACTGAAATAGTTTCGGTTCCTAATTGGATGAAGATCCCCTTTATCCAAAATATCCGAAATCTGATGGATATCATCCGAATCCGAACCGATTATCCGAATTCCCAGGCCTAGTTTAGTTTATATAAGTAAAATGTAAAATTTAATGATCTCTAAGGGGGTGTTATTCAATTAATGAAGTGAAAGAATCTAAGGGGTGTTATTCAATTAATGAAGTGAAAGAATCTAAATGAATTAATAAATGGTAATTTTTAAAAGAGTTTTGAGGTTTTTACGGGATTTGTAATAATTTCCACTAAAATCTCACGTAAATTTGGCTTTCACAACTTTTGACTTCAATTCCATTAATTTCTTTCTAAATGATAATATCATAAAAAGAGTTGTAAAATTGAATAACACTAACATTTATTGGAAATGAAAAATCAGTTAATTGAATAACACTAATTCAATAGAATTTAAAAGAATGTCTAGAAATACACCGTTCAATAACACATGAATTTAAAAGAATTCATAAAATACATAATTGAATAACACAAGAATTTTAGAGAATTTTAATTTCCTTCAAATTCAATCAAATTCTGTAATTGAATACCCCACCTAAAGCTATCATTGACTATGCGTTTGGACGACGTGTAGATCGTGTTATGTTGATGATCTGTCGTGATCGTCTGGTTAGTTTTTCATTTTTTTTGTCAAAAGCTTGGTTAGTTTTTAAAATAGAGTAATTTTGTGTTGTTGTTACAACCAAATATCCCTTAAGTTTAATGCTTGGTCAAAAAAAGAAAGAAAAAGTTATTCAATAAATGCTAATTGAATTCTAATCGTTAAACTTGCAGGGACAGCCTGTAAGTTTAAGATCCTTTTAGTTTCAGCTCAAACTGAATACAGTATTACTGGATTAGTCATTTTCAAAGTCTCCAAACCACTTTTTGCTCAAATAATGTCTCACAATTACAAGTTTATTATAATGCTCAAACAAACCTACATTACAGTAATTTACAATAGTAGCCACATGATTCGTAGCGAAATTTAGTACATAAAGTAGTGACATATTTATGGGGGGTTTAAAAGTTATACCTAGTGGCTAGTAGTAGTCACGAAACTGTTGTAAATTGTACTCCTACCGTTTTAAATTAGTTGTCGTTCTAAGAGTTTTCACATAAATTAAGAAAATAAGTACATTTTCTGTTATACCCCTAATTAATGTATTGTTTTGTTTGAAATAAGTAATTAATAAGATCAAAAGGTAGAGATCAAAATATAAAAATTAATAATAAATACGCACTGAAAATACAAAACGACAAATAATATGAAACAAAATTTACTTCTAGAACGACAAGTATTATGAAACGGAGGGACAAATATTATGAAACGGAAGGAATAATTTACGGGTTATGGTTCTTCTTACTTCTTGGATGAAGTGAATATGTACTGTGTAACTGATTCTTGTAAGAAAGACTATGGCTATACATTTAAATATTAAATTTTGATTGAAACATGTGCCAATTGCCCATCTCTAAATTGATCGTTGACTTGGATTCGGACAGCCTGTAAACTTGAAACTTAATCGTGATTATATGTTTTATTATTTTCGTACATATATTGTTAGTTGTTAGTTACATATACATATTTGTATTGAAATTAGCATTCAGAAACATAAACTCTAAAAGTTACATAACATTCTTACACACAAATCTTTCATACCTCACTCGTTGCTCAAGAATCTCTTCCGGCAACTCAATGGATTCAGATTCGGAACCGCAGCTCAGATCACTCATTTCTCAACTGCTAGATCCCGACAATTCGGAATCATCGGAGCAAATACCACTCATGATTCAGATAGTGTCTCTGGTAATCTCGATGGATTTAGATTCGCAGCCAAAGCCGGAGTCGGAGCTCATGTCACTCGTTAGTCAAGCAATCTCTATCTTCAACTCTATGGATTTGGACTCCCAGCCGGAGCCGCTGTTGAAGCTCATATATTTCTTTTCTCATAATACCAATCTCGAGAATTCTACATATTCGGAGTCAGAGTTCGAGTCATTCTTTTCTGAATCAATGAGGCTCCAGCCGCAACCTGAGCTTATACTATTCATCCGTAAAACATATACCCTCTTTTGTTTTCGGCTCATAGAGCAGGAGACGGAGTCAAAGCTCATAAACCTCATTGATAATCTAACGTGTTACGACGTCACTAAGATTTGTCACGAGGTCATATCACGCAGTATTAAACTAATCGATGCGGTCAGCTCAATGAATTTTGAAACACAGCCAAAGGAGTCGAAGTTCATGTCACTTGTTAGACAAGCAATCTCAGTCTTCAACTCCATGGATATGGATTCCCAGCCAGCGCCTCTATCGGAGCTCATATCAGTCATTCCTCAATATAGATATTACAACGACAATATAGAGTTGTTACAATCACTCGTTGAAAGAACACTGGATTTAAAGCCGGAACCGGAGCTCATATCACTCATCCATCAGATACTCTCCCTAGGCGCTTCTAAAAGTTCAAGCCGGAAGGAGTTAATTTCCTTATGCTCTCGTGTACAACTAAGGTTCGAAGAAGGACAAGTTTATGAACAAGTCCCTTTGAGGACTAATAACAAGTGGGATTGTCTCCCTGCAAATTGGAGAATTTTCAGGGGTGCATACCCTACCCTTTTTTTCTGTTACGGTTGCAATGGCGAGAACCATCAAGAACATAAGCAGGCTCCAGTTGAGATCAAATACGCTCTTCATCCAAAACATTCTCTCCAGCTTGTCATGCTAGAACCGTCTAGAGACAGAGACAGAGACGGGAGGAGATGTTATTGTTGTGATGGAGATATTCAAGAAGCCATTTATTATTGCTCGGCCTGCGACTTTGCTATTACTTTTTCTTGTGCGGAGGATTCACCAAACTTACTCTTCTCTGAAGACCATCCCAAATGGCATGAGCATCCACTTGCTCTGTTTTTAAGAACCACTACATTAACTTGCGACGTATGTGCCTTGGTTGATTCAACATGTCCTTTGTATATATGTCCCCCTTGTGGCTTTGTGTCCCATCAAAGGTGTCTCAGCTTACCACGTGTCATAAGGATATCTCGCCATCCCCATCGTATCTCTTTTACCCATTCGTTTGACCGAGGGGATCGGTCTTGTGGTGTTTGTCGCAAAAGGGTCGACAATAATTACGGGGGATATACTTGCATCAAGAATGGATGTTTATATGCGGCTCATTCGAAATGTGCCACGCAAAGCAATGTGTGGGATGGCATAGAACTTGAGGGAGTGCCAGAAGAAACTGAAGAAGAACTTGAGCCACCGTTTGTGAAGATAGGGGATGGAATCATAGAGCATTACAAGCATGAATATCATCATTTGAAGCTTGATGAGAACACGGGCAGAGATTACGATGAGAATAAGCTGTGTCAAGCATGCGTCACGCCAATCCATCACGGTAACTTCTACTATTGTTTGCAATGTGACGATTATATTCTACACGAGCAATGTGCAAATCTTTCTCGCAAAATATATAATCCGACACATCCACATATGCTCAATCTATGTGATGGGTCAGGTAGAATCACTAGATGTTCAGCTTGCTCTTGGTGGTGCACTGGTTTCTTCTATGGGTGCCCTGTCTGTCAGTTTATGGTCCATGTGCAGTGTGCCACAATTTCAGAGCCTTTCGACCATGAAAGTCATAGGCATCCTTTATTCCTAACATCTAAACCAGGAGAGCGAAGAAGTTGTGGGGTTTGCAATGATTCGAGACGTACTTCAATGGCATTGAAATATTATACCGGAGATGAAACATTCAATTGCATTGAGTGTGACTTTTCGTTGTGTTTCGCTTGTGCTACTTTACCTCAAAAGGTGAGGTATAGGCATGATAAGCATATTTTGAGTCTTTGTTATGGGGAGGAGACAAGTACCCCCATGGCGTATTGGTGTGAAGTCTGCGAGAGAAAGATAGATCCACATAAGCTTTTTTATAAGTGTGATGAGTATTGTTGTGTCACCCTACACGTTGAATGTTTGGTTGATAATGTCTTATACATGAAGCCCGGTGTACGGTGGACGTGTCGCAATGTTGATGGCAAACTCTTGAATATAACTGTCAAGGCCAGGAAACGTCGTATGTCTCGACCTTTTTGTGACGGCTGTGGGGATGGCAAGCGTTGTCCATACAATTTTTCTTTCATATATCAAGAGTTTGGTCCGTTTATTCCCAGTTCTCATCGACCACAAGAGTTTTGTTCGGTATCTTGTTGTGACTCCCGTTGGTCCTTGACTGATGATTGACGAGGGATCAAACCGGAAATACATGGAGTGATCGAAATGGCTGCAATTATTTGTGTTATTCATCAGTTTTTAATAAAGGGAGACTGGGTCTTCCTCTAGCGGTTTAGGAACCTTGCTCTTCCATTTTTCCTATTTCCCTTGCTTGTAGGAATCATGATTCCATATTTCGTTTGTATTTTGCAATTTAAGAAATCGAAAAGACAAAAAAAAAAAACCAAAGACATCTTGTGTTTTTTTTTTTTTTTTTTTTTATTCTTTAGATATTCCATCACTCAAAAAAGGTCCTATTTTGCTTTTGCATCAGGAAGAACGTTTGATATGGAATCCATTTTGTTTTTGACTTTGGGTTACCCCGGTTTAATCAGTTTCAATTGTGTACCGAAATGTTGGGTTAGCCAATAGCCGGAAGAGCATTTTAACCTCTCAGTTTCCGATCGAAACCTCTCAGTTTGGTCTTCTCTGGAGCTCTCTCTCTCGGTTTATCTCTATCGGGTTCGTTTCTTTCTTCTTCTCACTTTAGACACAGGATCGAATCGATTGCAAACTTCTTACTGAATTCTTTGCAGGGGTAGGATTTGCGGAAGCAAAAGCGGGAGTTAACAAACCAGAATTCTTGGCTCAAAACTATCCTGTTACACCCGGTACCATATGTATGCTTTGAAAGCAACATACTTTTATCTACTTTGATCTACATTGGTGACATTTCTCTGTGTTTTAAACAGGACTAGCAATCAAGGATTTCTGGCATGTGGACGATAGGACCATTGTTTTTGTCGCTGACCCGACTTTTGGTATCATCCCAAACCTTCATTCCTGATTTCCTGCTAGTTCCCTGTGGGATACTGAATTTATGAAACAGGGAACATACTAAATTTCAATGTCGGGGCTACGGTTGATTTGGATGTTCCTCGTAGTTTCTGGAATCGGTTAGCTGGGAAATACGGCAACATGTTTTACTGGAAAGACAAGGTAAACAAGGAAGAACACCCTTTTATCACTGATTAAACCGACAATCGCCATTTTTTTTACGCCTTTAAATTGTTAACCAATCGTCTTGAAACCAGGGAGAATATGCGTCCATTGAAGCTCCAGTGATGGCGATATCAAATTGCTTACTTGGTGGTTTTGGAGATTGCTTATAGTTTCTTGATTTGGGAAGAGTTTTCTGGACCACCAATGAATGTGAGTATATGATTATAAAGGTTTCTCTTTTTTTATTTATTTTTAATTGTCTTGGAATTTTATTTGTAGGATTATGATTTGATATGTGTTGTGATTGGATTTCTTAAGGTTGTTCTGGAGTTGATCGTTGGATTAGCTCTGTGTATGTGGGCTGCTTTGACTTTCCCTGGGAAATTTCTCTCGATCCATCCAGACTCTGATGAAAACAGGTTTGTTATCATGTTTCTCTTGAATTATATGCTGTGTATTAGTGCTAATCAATCTGAATCATGTTTTCTAGTGAATATTTTTGCCAATTTGTATTCTATAGATGTTACGAGAGTCGTCGAACATTGATGTCTTAGTTAAAGGATGGTTTTCTTTTCATTCTTTAGTAGTAGTACTTTGTTTAGCTTGGAATATAGCTACGGGTCTTATAGTTAGATTTAGGAGCTTAATCATGGGCATGTGCCAGATGTAGTGAATATATTAGCTTTTTACTGAAAGGTTTATGCATGTTTGTGCATAGATGTTCTGAGAGTCTAGCTTTGATGTCTCTTGAACTCTCTTGCTGTACATCAGTGTTTATCAATCTAAGTCATGGGATTTTAGATACTTCATATTTTTGCCATTGACTGAGAATATCCATAGTTTTATGTTCATGGATTCATAAGGAACTCATGCTCAAGAGATGCATGTGATTCTTTACTAGTACTTTGTTTCACTCGGATTAGAGCTAAGGGTGTCTAAAAAGTGGAATACTCCGAGGTTGGGAGTTATGGAAATATCTTCTAGTTTAGATTTGGTCCGATTATGGCTATGGTATACAAGAACTTTAAGCAGTTCTTCCGTTAACACATTCTTTTGGTGAAACAGGATTGTTCCTATGTCATGACCTCTCACATATCTTCTTATACATCTGTGGTTCTTGAATTAGGTTTTAGTTTGTCTTTGTTAGAGGAAGTGAATATCTTCTGTTAACTGGTTATTTCAAAACTTTTGCAGGGCTGTGTCTTTACCTGATAACTCGGATTTCATGATATTCAACCACCGTGGCCGGCTGTTCACACCGGAGATCGAAATGAAGTTTTGATTTTTTTTCTTACTTTTTTCTTACTGCTTAGTAATCATACACTGATCTGTCTAATGTTATGAGATGTTTCCATTGGAAATTTTACTCAAAGTAAGTACTCTGCTTTGCATCAATTTGTGATTCTTGAAAGAGTCTTATGAAGTTTTGTGTGTGTCAGAGTCATTGTTTAGATTTAATGAAAAATCAACAAAACATCGTTACATCAAATCCACAAGTGCCTGCTGAATAGGTTAGGCTTAGTAAGCTACAGTAGACGATATATATGGCTTTTTTTAATCACTCCAGTTACCACTCTCCGAGTCAAATGTCGTGTCGCGCAACGCTATGGCCAATGGCACAAGCAAAACCGGTGTACAAGCGAAGGCTTCTTAGGTTTCTTAGCGATTTCTGGCGCGAGAGTAACTGTGTAACCTTTGAGTTTATATACTCAATCCAAGCCTTCTGCCTCTTTCCACTACTCCGAGTTGATGTCTACACTGAATGTCTCTACAACGTTTGTCCCCAATTCGACAGCAAAAGGATGAATATATTCAAAATTATGCTACACTCTTTTGTAAAAACGGTTTTTTGGATTGAATAATAATTTTACATTCATTCAAAAAAAAAAAAAGGATGAATATATTTCTTTACTAATTCTATGTTTAGCTTGGAAAAGAGCTAGTGGTTTTGAGTTGGTCTTTGTTAGATGAAGTGGACATCTTCTATTAACTTGGTTATTTCAAAACTTTTGCAAGGCTGTGTCTTTAACAGATAACTTGGGTTTCAAGATATTCCAGCTTGAAACCTAGCCTTGACGTCCTAGTAAAAGGAATGAATTTGTTTCTTTCCTAGTTATCTATTTAGCTTTGAATTGAACTAGTGGTTTTATGGAGCCATACTCTAGTTTAAACTTGTTCCAATTACTACAAGAACTTTTGAAACGAAAACAATACTCTTATAAGATGTTCATTCAATGATTTTGCTTTGTTTATGCAGGAAATGGGCAAGTTGCATTTCAAAATCTGTTTATTATAATCATAGGCTGTGGAAGTCATTTTCAAAATCTCTCAAACATTTGTGCCCCACCTTAATCGTACAAATAAATATACCTAGAATAGTGGATACTTGTGCCCCACCTTAATCTAATCGCTAATATTCGGACAGCCTGTAAACCTTAAATTTGGTCGTGATTTTATGTTTTAATATTTGTGCCCACCTTAATCTAATCGCTAATATTCGGACAGCCTGTAAAACTTGAAATTTAGTCGTGATTTTATGTTTTAATATTTTCATACATACATAAATATAAATTTTGTGTATTAAAATTACCATTCAGAAACATACCGATCGAAAAGTTAAATAACAATCATACACAAAAGTCGTTCATATCTCACTCGTTATTCAAAAAAATGACTCTCGACAACTCTTTGGATTCAGATTCGGAGCCAAAGCTCGTATCATTCATTTATGAATTCATGTCTCTCATAGATACTATGAATTCAGATGCAGATTCAAGTTCAGATGCAAGTCAAGTTCAGATTCAAGTTCAGATTCGGAGCTGAAGCCGGAGTCCTAGATGATGTCAATCATTATTCAAACAATCTCTTTGCTCATCTCAATGAATTTAGATTCGCAGCCGAAGCCAGAGTCGGAGCTCATGTCACTTGTTACTCGAGCAATCTCTGCCTTCACCTCTATGGATTTGGATTCACAGCCTGAGCCACTATCAAAGCTCATATATTTCTTTTCTCATAGTACCTCTCTCGTCAACTCTATATATTCGGAGTCAGAGTTCATGTCACTCATTGAGGAAACATTTAGTCTCGAGCCGCAGCCTGAGTTTATGCTACTCATCCGTGAAATATCAGACCTCTTACTCTCTCGGAAGCCGAAGACGGAGTCGAAGCTCATATCACACATTACTAAACTAATGTGTATCAACATTTGTGCGGGTTCGGCAGAAGCGGTCCTGTCACGCAGTATTAAAATAATCTCTGCGGTCAGCTCAATGAATTTGGCCTCGCAGCCAAAGCCAGAGTCGAAGCTCATGTCACTTGTTAGTCAAGCAGTCTCTGTCTTCAACTCCATAGATTTGGATTCCCAGCCAGAGCCACTATTGGAGCTCATATCACTCATTACTCAAAAGATCCCACTCGTGGACTCTACAGAGTCGTTGGCACTCAAGTTCTACTCACTCGTTGAAAGAACATTGGATCTGGAGCCGGAGCCGGAGCTCATATCACTCATCCATAAGATATTCTGCCTCGCCGTCTCTATGAGTTCAAGGTGGGACAAGTATATTTCCTTATGCCCTCAAGTAAGACTAAGATTCGAACAAGGAAAAGTTTATGAACAAGTCCTTTTGAGGAGCAATAACAAGAGGGATTGTCTCCCTGAAAAATGGGAATGGTTCGATTCAACAAGTGAATATATCTATTTTTTCTGCAAAGGTTGCAATGGCTAGAACCATGAAGAATTTAAGCAGGCTCCAGTTGAGGTCAAACACCCTCTTCATCCAAAACATTCTCTTCACCTTGCCTTGTTTGATTTGGATAGTGACAAGAAGAGATGTTTTTGTTGTCATCAAGTTCTTCCACGAGCAATTTACTATTGCTCAGCATGCGACTTTGCTATTGCTTTTGATTGTGTAACGAGAGTACCATTCTTTTCTTTAAACCGTCCCAAATGGCATGAGCATCCACTTGCTGTGTTTTCAAGAACCACTTCCTTAACTTGTGACGTATGTGCCTTGGTTGATTCATCACCATAGTCTTGATCCTTGCTTTCATACGAGGAACTTCCACCGTAGGGTTTAGAAAATCCGTCACAACATTCCCTTTTGATTCCATCAACATCTAGATTTAAGTTTGGGCTTTCTGGCCTTTGTGCAAACTCAAAATCACTTGCAGGACTTCCACCGTAAGTATCTGACTTTTCAATCAATAGAGATGGTTGTACGTCTTCGATTTGCCTATACAAAACATCATCGACAACCCGCTTCTGGTCATGACTTTCTGGATGCTTATCATCGACAATCAAATGAGTTTCAGTTTCCCCTGAGTATTTTGGATTATGGTGGATGTTTTGCAAGACTGGCTGTCCGGTACTATCGTTGATGTAGAACAATCAGTTGCATAGATTGGTGATTGCGTATCATATTCCCACGAGTAAGTGGGTATCTCTTGAGTGAATTCGTCGCACAAAATTTCAGTTTCCCAAGAGAATTTTGGAAGAGGGAAAAAAATTGACACGTTTTTTGATTGAGAGTCTTCATCACTTGAGCTAGAAGACATTATTTTGTTATTGATGGGTGTAAAAGATATACACTCCATCATATTTATTTATAGTAGATGTACTGTCTTGTCAAATCACGTTGGTCTGTAACGATTGTATTCACATGTTATGTGCTTAACCAAATCAACCATTAGATTTGTACTACATGAATATGTGGTCCATCAAAGTTTCAAGTTATAACATAGAAACAAATAATTTGTGAATCACACATTAATAGAAAATAAAATAATTGAAACTTTGATACAATATTTTTGTTATAAAAGCCTTACATATAATAGCCTTACATAAATAACAACACATGTAATATATAGTACATTATTAGACGTTTTTTGAACCACATCCCCTTACTGAAGCACAAATTATAAAAACAAACAAACATAAAAGCCATATGCACTTATTGTAATGACGAGTGACTTTCGTGCGGCAATATTGGTAAACATTCAAAGGGATGGATAACAGACGAAGAGTACAATGTTTTGCAAACGTTTCTCATGAATAACTGTCCCGAGTTAGCACCATATGAAAGGTATGAGTAACCGTCGCAAAACATTATATTCAATAGTTAAATACTTTTTAATTACATAATTTGTATACATAGGATGTTTGAAGAGTTCATGCGAACTACATATCCGGCATTGTCTACTACTGACCTACAGTCATTCAAAGACAATAACTTCGCACGCTGGTGCAAAGATTATGTAAGTATTTTTGTACTGAGCCGTTTTTAATATAATGTTCAACTTATATATTTATTTTACTACAGGTTACTAATCAAAGGATGGTAGCAACTGTGCCACAATGGCTCATTGATTTTGTACAAGGTCCACGTCGTGCTTACACATCCTGGCCTTCGTATGCAACAAGAGGGTTCTTATTCCGTACATTGAGTAGGAGTGCAAACAAAAAAACACAAAATTTTGGTGTATGCGTGAGGGGAACTACTGATACGGAATATTATGGCGTTGTGGACGACATCAGATTGGTTGAGTACAATGGCGGTGTCGGGTTGAAGGTGGTTATCTTCAAATGCTTTTGGTACGACATCACTAGTGGAAGTGGAATGCGTAGAAGTCGTTCAGGACTGGTGGATGTTGCTGCAAACAAGCAGTATCGACAATATGATCCGTTTATTACTCCTGAATAGTGTGATCAAGTTTGTTACATACCATACCCAAAGGTGAGTAGGAGGCATGGGACATAATGGTTAGCATGTGTAAAAGTGGTACCCAGAGGTGTTCGAAATGTTACAGATGCTTTACAACAAGCCTTTCAAGAGGATTCTAGGAATACTATTGTTGCACCTTCAGGGCTCCTAAGGGTCGAGGCACTCAATGTTGAAGACATGGACAATTATGATGATTTACCAGACCAACATACAAACGACATGTACACATCCGATCATGAGCTAACTGATAACGAATGTTCTCAAGCTGATTCCTCTCCTGAAGATGAATGAAAATTGTGCATCAATGCGATCCTTAATTTTTAGTATTTTATGTAATATTATTTTTGTCTGTGTTAAATTTTTAACGTCTTATAAAAGTAGTGGATTATTATCCGTCGAGTGGTTTCTACACGAGCAATGTGCAAATCTTTCTCGCAAAATATATAATCCGACACATCCACATATGCTCACTCTATATGATGAAGGTGGCTTAGATGAAAGCAGTAGATGTTCAGCTTGCTCTTGGTGGTGCACTGGTTTCTTCTACGGGTGCCGTGTCTGTCAGTTTATGGTCCATGTGCAGTGTGCCACAATTTCAGAGCCTTTAGACCATGAAAGTCATGGGCATCCTTTATTCCTAAAATCTAAACCAAGAGAATGAAGAAGATGTGGGGTTTGCAATGATTCGAGACGTACTGGAATAAGTAGAAGCCGTCCTACCGCAGATGAAACATTCAATTGCATTGAATGTGACTTTTCGTTGTGTTTCGCATGTGCTACTTTACCTCAAAAGGTGAGGTATAGGCATGATAAGCATATTTTGAGTCTTTCTTATGGGGAGGAGACAAGTACCCCCATGGCGTATTGGTGTGAATTCTGCGAGAGAAAGATAGATCCACAGAAGCTTTTTTATAAGTGTGATGAGTATTGTTGTGTCACCCTACACATGGAATGTTTGGTTGATAATGTCTTATACATGAAGCCCGGTGTATGGTGGGAGTGTTACAATGTTAAGGGCAAACGCGTGAAAATAACTGTCAAGGCCAGGGAACATCGTATGTCTCGACCTTTTTGTGACGGCTGTGGGGATGGCAAGCGTTGTCCATACAATTTTTCTTTCATACATGAAAAGTATAGTGGTGTGTTTATTTCCAGTTCTCATCGACCACGAGAGTTTTGTTCGGTATTTTGTTGTGACTCCCGTTGGTCCTTGACTGATGATTGACGAAGGATCAAACCGGAAATACATGGAGTGATCGAAATGGCTGCAATTATTTGTGTTATTCATCAGTTTTTAATAAAGGGAGACTAGGTCTTCCTCTAGCGGTTTAGGAACCTTGCTCTTCCTTTTTTCCTATTTCCCTTGCTTGTAGGAATCATGATTCCACATTTCGTTTGTATTTTGCAATTTAAGAAATCGAAAAGACAAAAAAAAAAAAAAACAAAGACATCTTGTGGTTTGAAATTCTCTTGTTTTGATTGGGATCAACATTTTTTATTTTTTTTTTAGATATTCCATCACTCAAAAAGGTCCTCTTTTGCTTTGCATCAGGAAGAACGTTTGATATGGAATCCATTTTGTTTTTACTTTGAGTTTAATAAGTTTCAATGATGTACCGGAATGTTGAGTTGACAATAGCCGGAAGAGCATTTTAACGTTATCTACACACATTCAACAAGTGGCTAAGAAGGAGAAGCTTTGATTAAGGTTCATGGCGATGTCGATGCTCTGTCTTTCACAATGTAGAAGCTTTTCTCCTTCTTCCTTCAACCGTCAAATCTCCGCCGGAGAAATTTCATCATACTTGAGATCTCTCAATTTCCGATCGAAACCTCTCAGTTTGGTCTTCTCTGGAGCTCTCTCTCTCTCTGTTTATCTCTATCGGGTTCGTTTCTTTCTTCTTCTCACTTTAGACACAGGATCGAATCAATTGCAAACTTCTTACTGAATTCTTTGCAGGGGTGGGATTTGCGGAAGCAAAAGTGGGAGTTAACAAACCAGAATTGCTGCCTAACGAGTTCACTACTATCATCGATGTTGCCGATTTCCTCTCTAATGGCCAGGTTAGATTTGTTGCTTACATTGGGCCATTTGGTTTTCTTAATCTTGTGTTGCTCTTTGAGAATTTTACAGGAGAGACGCATTGCTAAAGAAATAGCTGATCTTGAGAAAGACACAGGATTCAAGTTGAGAGTCATGGCTCAAAACTATCCTGTTACACCCGGTACGATATGTATGCTTTCAAAGCAACATACTTTTATCTACATTTCTCTGTGTTTGAAACAGGACTAGCAATCAAGGATTTCTGGCATGCGGACGATAGCACGATCGTGTTTGTCGCTGACCCAACTTTTGGTAACATCCCAAACCCTCATTCTTGATTTTCTGCTACTTCCCTGTGGGATACTAAATATATGAAACAGGGAACATACTAAATTACAATGTCGGGGCTACGGTTGATTTGGATGTTCCTCGTAGTTTCTTTGAATAGAGCTAGTGATTTTGAGTTGGTCTTTGTTAGATGAAGTGTACCTCTTCTATTAACGTGGTTCTTTCAAAACTTTTGGAGGGCTGTCTTTATCAGATAACTTGGGATGCAAGATATTCCAGCTTGAAACCTAGCCTTGACGTCCTAGTAAAAGGATGAATTTGCTTCTTTCCAAGTTATCTATTTAGCTTTGAATTGAACTAGAGGTTTTATGGAGCCATCCTCTAGTCTAAACTTGTTCTAATTACTACAAGAACTTTTGAAACGAAAATAATAATGTGTAAGGCCATCACCATTGGAGACATTTTACCAATGTCTCACAAAATAAAAATATTAAAAACACATTCTCTCTTCTTTTTACTCAACTTTATACCTTCTTTTTCATTTTTTTACTCAACTTTATACCTTCTCTTTCATCTTTTTACTCAACTTTTATTAATTTTATATTTAAACACACCCCAATTATCTCTCTCTTATGTCTTCCCCAAGACACAATCTCTCCAACTAAACTCACTATCTCCTCTCTTTACTCAACTTTTATTAATTTTATATTTCAATACACCACACTATTTCAACAAAAAACACTCTCTTTCTTCCTTTTACTCAAATTTTAATAATTTTATATTATGAGACATACTCACATTGTCTCCAATGTACATGCTCTAAAAAGGAGCGAGTATTATTTTAGAAATTTATTGTATATTGCGGCATCAAAAGTCAAAGATGGGCAAGTTGCATTTCAAATTTACCTAGTCAAATTTATTGTTCATTCAATGATTTTGCTTTGTTTATGCAGGAAATGGGCAAGTTGCATTTCAAGGAGTATAATCTTTTACTGTGGAAGTAAGTCATTTTAAAAATCTCTCAAACCACTCTTTGCTCAAATAATGTCTCACTAATACTATTAGTTTATTACAATTCTCAGAACAAACCCTACGGTACAATAGTGGATACTTGTGCCCCACCTTAATCTAATCGCTAATATTCGTGACAGCCTGTGTAAACCTTAAATTTGGTCGTTATTTTATGTTTTAATATTTGTGCCCCACCTTAATCTAATCGCTAATATTCGGACAGCCTGTAAACTTGAAATTTGGTCGTGAATTTATGTTTTAATATTTGTGCCCCACCTAATCTAATCGCTAATATTCGGACAGATTGTAAACTTGATATTTGGTCGTGATTATATGCTTTAATATTTTCATACATACATATACATATGTGTATTAGAATTACCATTCAGAAACATACCGATGGATATAGAGAGCACTCTAGTTAAATAACAATCATACACAGACGTCCTTCCGAAGATCATAGTCTAACTTCCACAAATGAAACATTGAATTGCGTTGAGGGGTGTGATTTTTCTTTGTGTTTCGCATGTGCTACTTTACCTCAAAAGGTGAGGTATAAGCACGATAAGCATATGCTCACTCTGTCTTATGGGGAGGATACAAGTACCATGGCGTATTGGTGTGAAGCTTGCGAGAAAAAGATAAATGTTGAGGAGCGGTTTTATAAGTGTGATGAGAACTGTTGTGTCACTCTACACATTGAATGTTTGGTTGAGAATTGCTTATACATGAGGCCCGGTGCATGTACACCAGGTCTGGGGTTCGAATCCCAGATAAAACAAATTCTTGCAGGTTAATGGAGGGCACTTTTCAGAAGTTTCGGAGTCGTCCAAGGAGACCATGTCTATCGTTGGGGATGTCGTACATGCAGAACCGTTGGTCGGGGAGAGTCTATCCATCATGGAAGATGTCGTATATGCAGAGCCGTTCATCGGGGAGATCTTGTCCATCATGGAAGATGTCGTACATGGAGAGTTGATGCATCATGGAGGCCTATGTAGAAGCTGTTCACCCTAATTGCAAAGACAACATGCAGTGGAGTATCATCAAAATAGGATTAGGTCAAATTGATCAAATTAGTCTAACGATGATTGTAATCTCTATATAATAATTCCAGACGATTATAAAAAAAAACTAAAAATCTATGAACAAAACATACCTACTGTATCAAATCTTATTGGTTAACAATATATATAGTAAGATAATAACTAACATAATCAATCACGATCCTAAATTTATTTTCAAATATCTATTACATTATTTATTTGTTATTCAGTATATTCTGCTTACAAAATTTTTCTGTCTACAAGAGATTTCCTAAAAAATATCATTACATTATCTTAAATTCTTATATATTGACTCACACATCCATCATCATGAAGAAGAAGAAAAGAAAAATTGGCACCTAAAAAAAGAAATTTTAAAAATAAGTCCAAAATTTCATAGTTGTAAAAACAAATATCATTTTAAATATACATAGGCAAATAAATGTCTAACTAAATTAATCACGTAAATAATTTATAATACAATTATAAAAGTCACCAGAAACACATACAATTAAACATTTTTTTATAAATTATTTTATTTATCTATAATCAAATAATTTAAAAATTAAATTGATGACTACAATTAAACCCGTGCAAAGCACAGGTCTTATTCTAGTAACATGTTATAGGGTGAAGAAAATAATGCACAAGTAAACCATTTTTGAACGAATATTTGAAATCGCGAATACTCGTTTACAACAAGTGGAATACAATTGCTCGTACAAATAAATATACCTAAAATAGTGGATGCTTGTGCCCCACCTTAATCTAATCGCTAATATTCGGACAGCCTGTAAACTTGAAATTTTGGTCGTGATTTTATGTTTTAATATTTGTGCCCCACCTTAATCTAATCGCTAATATTCGGACAGCCTGTAAACTTGAAATTTGGTCGTGATTTTATGTTTTAATATTTTAATACATACATAAAATATAAATTTTGTTGTTGTTGGTACATATGCATATGTGTATTAGAATTACAACAATCATACAATAAAGTCTTTCATATCTCACTCGTTATTCAAAAAATGACTCTCGACAACTCTATGGATTCAGATTCGGAGCCAAAGCTCATATCATTCATTTATCAAATCATGTATCTCAGACATACTATGAATTCAGATGCAGATTCAAGTTCAGATTCAGATTCGGATTTGGAATTGGATTCGGAGCTGAAGCCGGAGTCCCAGATGATGTCAATCATTATTCAAACAATCTCTTTGCTCATTTCGATGAATTTAGATGCGCAGCCGAAGCCAGAGTCGGAGCTCATGTCACCTGTTACTCGAGCAATCTCTGCCTTCACCTCTATCGATTTGGATTCACAGCCTGAGCCACTATCAAAGCTCATATATTTCTTTTCTCATAGTACCTCTCTCGTCAACTCTATGTATTCGGAGTCGGAGTTCATGTCACTCATTGAGCAAACATGGAGCCTCGAGCCGCAGCCTGAGTTTATATTACTCTTCCATAAAATATATGCCCTCGTAATCTCTCGGAAGCCGAAGACGGAGTCGAAGCTCATCGTACTCATTACTAAACTAATGTGTATTAACATTTGTGCGGGTGCGGCGGAAGCGGTCATGTCACGCAGTATTGAAATAATCTCTGCGGTCAGCTCAATGAATTTGGCCTGGCGGACAAAGCCGAAGTCAAAGCTCATGTCACTTGTTAGTCAAGCCGTCTCTGTCTTCAACTCCATAGATTTGGATTCCCAGCCAGAGCCACTTTTGGAGCTCATAATGGGTGGGCAAACGGGATTTGGGACGGGAATTTTCGGGAACGGGAACGGGACAGGTATTTGGGAATCAAAATATTTGTCCCATTTATGTCCCATATATATTATGGAACGGGACAAGATCGGGACGAAACGGAAACAAGAACGGAACGGGAATTCCCGAAAAAACATGACAAAAGAAAATTTCAAAAAAAAATCTCAAAACAATAGCAAAATGAAATATCATAAACTAAAATCATAAAAAATCTCAATAAATTAAAATAACTTTCAAACTTCAGTTTCATACTACTACCAAGATGCAATTGAACAAACTAAAGTCTTATTAAATCAAATAAATTTTTAAGTAGACCAACACTTGCAATTTAATAAACTAAAGTCTTACTAAAATAAAATAAAATTCTAAGTAAACCAACACTCTCAAATCTCAAATCTCAATAGGTAAAACAATTTTCGGATCAATCCTTTCTTGCAAATGATTTGTAGCATACAAAAAAAAATTACTCATATAGCAACATATATGAAAAACTACGAAACTCATATCTACTAAGATATATTTTATACAAGTAAATATTTACTTCGGGACAAATGAGACTTCGGTAATTCCCATTCCCGTCCCGTCCTGTCCCATTCCCAAACGGGAATCACTCACTTGTACCATTTGGGAATATAATTCAATATGGAACGGGAATATAGGGTCAAGAATGGAACGGAACGGGACGTTTCGGTACGGAACGGGAATTATGCCCACCCCTAGCTCATATCACTCATTACTCAAAATATCCCTCTCGTGGAATCTACAGTGTCGTTTGCAACAAAGTCGTTGGCACTCAAGTTCTACTCACTTGTTGAAAGAACATTGGATCTGGAGCCGGAGCCGGAGCTTATATCACTCATCCATCAGATATTGTCACTCGTCGTCTCTATGAGTTCAAAGTGGGACAAGTATATTTCCGTATGCCCTCAAGTAAGACTAAGACTCGAACAAGGAAAAGTTTATGAAGAAGTCCTTTTGAGGAGCAATAACAAGTGGGATTGTCTCCCTGCAAAATGGGAAAGGTTCAGTACAACAGGAAGAGATGTCCTTTTTTTCTGCCAAGGTTGCAATGGCCAGAACCATGAAGGTTATGAAAAGGCTCCATTTGAGATCAAACACCCTCTTCATCCAAAACATTCTCTTCAGCTTGCCTTGTTTGAATTGGATAGTGACACGAAGAGATGTTATTGTTGTGATCGACATCTTCCAAAAGCAATTTACTATTGCTCAGCATGTGACTTTGCTATTGCTTTTGGTTGTGTAAAGAAACAACCAGTCTTATCTTTAGACCATCCCAAATGGCATGAGCACAAACTTGCTCTGTTTTCAAGAACCACTTCCTTAACTTGCGACCTGTGTGCCTTGGTTGATTCAACATGTCCTTTGTATCTATGTCCCCCTTGTGGCTTTGTGGCCCATCAAAGGTGTCTCAGCTTACCACGTGTCATAAAGATATCTCGCCATCTCCATCGTATCTCTTTTACTTATTCTTTTGACCGAGGGGATTGGTCTTGTGGTGTTTGTCGCCGAAAGATCAATAATGATTACGGGGGTTATTCTTGCATCAAGGAAGGTTGTTCATATGGGGTTCATACGAAATGTGCCACGCAAACCAATGTGTGGGATGGCATAGACCTTGAGGGAGTGCCAGAAGAAGATGAAGAAGAAGTTGAGCCGTCGTTTGTGAGGATAAGCGATGGAATCATTCAACATTTCAGTCATCAACATCATCATTTGAAGCTTGATGAGAACACGGGCAGAGACTACGATGAGAATAAGCTGTGTCAAGCATGCGTCACGCCAATCCATCACGGTAACTTGTACTATTGTTTGCAATGTGACGATTTCATTCTACATGAGGAATGTGCAAATCTTTCTCGCAAAATGTATAATCCGATACATCCACATCTGCTCACTCTAGTGGCACATGATATTGATATCGCCAATGAAAAGATTAGATGTTCAGCTTGTCCTTGGAGGTGCGCTGGTTTCTTCTATGAATGTCGTAAAGAGAGATGTCGTTTTAAGCTACATATGCAGTGCGCCACAGTTTCAGAGCCATTAAACCATGAAAGTCATAATAAACATCCTTTATTCCTAACATCTAAACCAGGGGAGCGAAGAAGATGTGGGGTTTGCAATGATTCAAGACGTCCTTCCGAAGATCATGGTCTAACTTCCACAGATGAAACATTCAATTGCATTGAGGGGTGTGATTTTTCTTTGTGTTTCGCATGTGCTACTTTACCTCAAAAGGTGAGGTATAAGCACGATAAGCATATGCTCACTCTGTCTTATGGGGAGGATACAAGTACCATGGCGTATTGGTGTGAAGCTTGCGAGACAAAGATAAATGTAAAGGAGCGGTTTTATAAGTGTGATGAGTACTGTTGTGTCACTCTACACATTGAATGTTTGGTTGAGAATTGCTTATACATGAAGCCCGGTGTATGGTGGATGACTTGTAGTGGTGGCTATCGTGTATGTATAACTGTTAAGGCTAACAATCATCGTATGTCTCGACCTTTTTGCGACGGATGTGGGGATGGCAAGCGTTGTCCATACAATTTTTCTTTCATAGATGAATATAATGGTGGTCAGTATTGTTCCATAGCTTGTTTTGAGTCGCATTAGTTCTTTAAGGGTGGTTGACGAGGGATCAAACGAGGAACCGAACCAAAGGGTATCGAACCGGAGTAGATTTCCAAACCGGAAATACATGGAGTCAGTTTTTAATTATTTAGGGTTTGGCGGTTTAGGAATCTTGTTCTTCCAATTTTCCTAATTCCCTTGCTTGTAGGAATCATGTGATTTCATATATCGTTTGTATTTGCTATTAAAAGAAATAAAAAAACAAACCTTGTGTTCTCAGTTCTCTTGCTTCGATTTTGATCAACATTCTTTTGACCTGTCCAATATTGTTATGAGATATTTTCACCCATGTAAATGGCTCACCAGTTTTTACTATCCTTTTAATAAACTGAACTCTACTAATAAAACTGATCGATATTAAATTGAAGCCATTGCTTTCTTTGCGTTGATGTGACAACAAAAAGTCCTAATTTGAGATGAAATTAATATATACTGTTAACTGGGTGCATGTAAACGTATGTTTCTTTCTGATCATTCAATGGTTTTTCTTGTTGATGAAGAACGTGTGAAAGTTGCTTAGGCCAACTTAACCCTCTTTAATTAAAATCTGAGCTAAATATCTCGAATGAGCTGTGTACATCTCTAATCTCAAGATCCATTGTTGATTTGCTCGGATAACCTGTAAACTTGAGATCATCTCTGATACGGTTCAATCGTTTGATCGGCGTCAACCGATGTTATGGGTTTTATTGTTTCTCTTAAATTGATGGAATTGTCTTTCCACTAAGTAACGTGAGATGGTTGTGGGATTGGTAGTTCATTTATTTTGTTTTTTTGTTTTTTTCCTAAAAGGTAAAAAGGTGAAGTTTACAATCAAAGATTATAAACCTTTACAAATGAATCCATGGCAAAAAAAATAAAAACACGAAAACATTAACGACAACCACAGCAGTTCATTTATTTTGTTGTGTATATAAGACATTTATGCATTTAGGTTATAGAGGAAGAGAAAATTGACGTAAACTTATGCATTTAGGTTATAGAGGAAGAGAAAATTGATGTAAACTTGTGTTCTGTTTTTGTTCTTGGTCGATTTCTTAGTTGGGACCTATCAATCTCATTATTTTGATTTTAGTTTATCTTAAAACAAGCATATACCAAGAAAATATCCACAAGCTACGGAGGTAATTCATAAATCATAAGTAGAAAATTCGTTAGTACTTAGTACAGGTATGGAGAGCACTAAGTTTATTATAAACATACAATAGTTATTTTCAAAATCACCGTTAGTTTTTGTATTTGTAATGCTTAATCAAACATAATATTTTTCAAATGTTATGAGATGTTTTCCACAATGTCTATCGTTGACTTTTCGCCCGGATGACCTGGAAACTTGAGATGGTCTCGTGATTTCGATTTAAATAATATTGAAGTATGCATATTATATACCAAGAGACTAAGACAAGATCCATAAGGACATGATCGGTAACACCATGGTGTCTTAAAAAGTGTTCTTAAAATATAAAATTATTAAAATTTGAGTAAAAGGAAGAAAGAGAGTGTTTTTGTGAGGTATATTGAAATATAAAATTAATAAAAATTGAGTAAAGGAAGAGATAGTGTTCTTAAAAGGAGTTTTTGTGTCTAGAATAGGATATTTTGGAGAGTGTTCTTAAAAGGAGAGAGAGCAAAATGATGAAAGAGAATGTATAAAGTTGAGTAAAAAGAAAAAAGAGAAGGTATAAAGTTGAGTAAAAAGAAGAGAGGGAATGTGTTTTATTGCCTAAAGTACTAAAGGCAATATAGAAATCAAAGTAGTAATGCGTGATGGAGAGCACTAACGTTATTACTATAATCAATTAATTATACAGTAGTCATACTTAAAAATCTCTCAAACCACTTATTGCTCAAAAGAACAATACTAAAAGCGACCATTTGAATCGGTCATTAAAGAAAATCACCCACGACATCAAAAGTCGAAACTGATAATGATTGTGTTTAGTTTATATAAGTAAAATTTAAAATTTAATGATCTCTAAAGCTATCATTGACTATGCGTTTGGACGACGTGTAGATCGTATTATGTTGATGACCTGTCGTAATCGTCTGGTTAGTTTTTCATTTTTTTTGTCAAAAGCTTGGTTAGTTTTTAAAATAGAGTAATTTTTTATTGTTGTTACAACCAAATATCCCTTAAGTTTAATGCTTGGTCAAAAAAAGAAAGAAAAAGTCATTCAATAAATGCTAATTGAATTCTAATCGTTGAACCGTTAAATTAATCATTGACTTTAAAGGGACCGCCGGTAAGTTTAAGATCCTTTTGGTTTCAGCTCAAACTGGTTATTACTTTATTAATCATCTTCAAAATCTCTCAAACCACTTTTTCCTCAAATAATGTCTCACAATTACAAGTTTATTATAATGCTCAAACAAACCTACATTACAGTAATTTACAATAGTAGCCACATGATTCGTAGAGAAATTTACTATATAAAGTAGTGACATATTTATGGGGGATTTTAAAGTTATACCTTGTGGCTAGTAGTAGTCACGAAACTGTTGTAAATTGTAATTTACAGGTTATGGTTCTTCTTACTTCTTGGATGAAGTGAATATGTACTGTGTAACTAATTCTTTTAAGACTATGGCTATACATTTAATTATTAAATTTTTTATTGTTACATGTGCCAATTACCCATCTCTAAATTGATCGTTGACTTGGATTCGGACAGCCTGTAAACTTGAAACTTAATCGTGATTATATGTTTTATTATTTTCGTACATATATTGTTAGTTGTTAGTTACATATTTGTATTGAAATTAGCATTCAGAAACATAGACTCTGAAAGTTACATAACATTCTTACACACAAATCTTTCATATCTCATTCGTTACTCAATGGATTCAGATTCGGAACCGAAGCTCAGATCACTCATTTCTCAACTGCTATCTCCCGACAATACGCAATCGGAGGGCACATCACTCATGATTCAAATAGTCTCTCTGGTAATCTCAATGGATATAGATTCGCAGCCGAAGTCGGAGCTCATGTCACTCGTTAGTCGAGCAATCTCTATCTTCAACTCTATGGATTTGGATTCCCAGCCGGAGCCGCTGTTGAAGCTCATATATTTCTTTTCTCATAATACCTATCTCGAGAATTCTACACATTCGGAGTCAGAGTTCAAATCATTCTTTTCTGAATCAATGAGTCTCGAGCCGCAACCTAAGCTTATACTATTCATTTGTGAAGCAATAGACCTCTTATTCTCTCGGCAGCCGAAGACGGAGTCAGAGCTCATAAAACTCATTGATTATGTAACGTTTTACGACATCACTGAGATTTGTGAACAGGTCATATTTGGCAGTATTAAAATAATCGATGTGATCAGCTCAATGGATTTGGATTCGCAGCCAAAGCCGGAGTCGAAGCTCATGTCACTTGTAAGTCAAGCAATCTCAGTCTTCAACTCCATGGATATGGACTCCCAGCCAGCGCCACTATCGGAGCTCATTTCATTCGTTAGTCAAGCAATCCCTATCTTCAACTCTATGGATTTGGACTCCCAGCCAGAGCCACTGTCGGAGCTCATATCACTCATTATACCAAATCAAATAACTCATCCATCAGATGTATGTCTCCCCGACTGTAAAGATTTGTTAAAATCACTCGTTGAAAGAACACTGAATTTAAAGCCGGAACCGGAGCTCATATCACTCATCCATCAGATACTCTCCCTAGGCGCCTCTAAAAGTTCAAGGGCGAAGAAGTTTAAATCCGTATGCCCTCGTGTACAACTAAGGTTCGAAGGTGGACAAGTTTATGAAGAAGTCCCTTTGAGGACTAATAACAAGTGGGATTGTCTCCCTGGAAATTGGAAAACTTTCGTTCAACTATTCGATGACCTTTTTTTCTGTTACGGTTGCAATGGCGAGAACCATCAAGAACATAAGCAGACTCCAGTTGAGATCAAACACCCTCTTCATCCAAAACATTCTCTCCAGCTTGTCTTGCTGAAAAATGACACTATCAGAGACGGGAGGAGATATACTTACAGAGACGGGAGGAGCTGTTATTGTTGTGATGGAGGTATTGAAGATGCCTTTTATTATTGCTCGGCCTGCGACTTTGCTATTAATTTTTCTTGCGCGAAGAAATCACCAGTCTTATCTATAGACCGTCCCAAATGGCATGAGCATCCACTTGCTCTGTTTTCAAGAACCACTTCATTAACTTGCGACCTATGTGCCTTGGTTGATTCAACAGGTCCTTTGTATATATGTCCCCCTTGTGGCTTTGTGGCCCATCAAAGGTGTCTCAGCTTACCACGTGTCATAAGGATATCTCGCCATCTCCATCGCCTCTCTTTTACCCATTCTTTTGACCGAGGGGATTGGTCTTGTGGTGTTTGTCGCCGAAAGATCGATAATGATTACGGGGGTTATTCTTGCATCAAGGAAGGTTGTTCATATGGGGTTCATTCGAAATGTGCCACGCAAACCAATGTGTGGGATGGCATAGAACTTGAGGGAGTGCCAGAAGAAGATGAAGAAGAACTTGAGCCACCGTTTGTGAGGATAGGCGATGGAATCATAGAGCATTTCAGTCATCAACATCATCATTTGAAGCTTGATGAGAACACGGGCAGAGATTACGATGAGAATAAGCTGTGTCAAGCATGCGTCACGCCAATCCATCACGGTAACTTGTACTATTGTTTGCAATGTGACGATTTCATTCTACACGAGAAATGTGCAAATCTTTCTCGCAAAATATATAATCTGCTCACTCTAGTGACACATGATATCGATATCGTCAATGAAAAGATTAGATGTTCAGCTTGTCCTTGGAGGTGCACTGGTTTCTTCTATGAATGTAGTAAAGAGGGGAGACGTCGTAAAGAGAGGAGATGTCGTTTTAGGCTACATATACAGTGCGCCACAGTTTCAGAGCCATTAAACCATGAAAGTCATAGACATCCTTTATTCCTAACATCTAAACCAGGAGAGCGAAGAAGATGTGGGGTTTGCAATGATTCGAGACGTACTGGAATAGATAGAAACCGTCCTACCGCAGATGAAACATTCAATTGCATTGAGTGTGACTTTTCGTTGTGTTTCGCATGTGCTACTTTACCTCAAAAGGTGAGGTATAGGCATGATAAGCATATTTTGAGTCTTTCTTATGGGGAGGAGACAAGTACCCACATGGCGTATTGGTGTGAAGTCTGCGAGAGAAAGATAGATCCACAGAAGCTTTTTTACAAGTGTGATGAGTATTGTTGTGTCACCCTACACATGGAATGTTTGGTTGATAATGTCTTATACATGAAGCCCCGTGTATGGTGGAAGTGTCGCTATGTTGATCTCAGACGCATGATTATAACTGTCAAGGCCAGGAAACATCGTATGTCTCGACCTTTTTGTGACGGCTGTGGGGATGGCAAGCGTTGTCCATACAATTTTTCTTTCATATATCAAGAGACTCGTGATGAGTATTCTCTTATCCATGAACAAGTTCTCCAACAAGAAGAGTTTTGTTCGGTATCTTGTTTTACGGGATGATTATATAATTATGGATGATGATGATTGACGAGGGATCAAACCGGAAATACATGGCTGCAATTACTTTTAATTATTTGTGTTATTCATCAGTTTTTAATAAGGGGGACTGGGTCTTCCTAACGGTTTAGGAATTCCATTTTTCCTAGCTATTTCCCTTGCTTGTAGGAATCATGATTCCATATTTCGTTTGTATTTTGCAATTTAAGAAATCCAAAAGACAATAAAAAACCAGAGACATCTTGTGTTATTAAATTCTCTTGTTTTAATTGGGATCAACATTCTTCTCTTTTTTTTTTATTCTTTAGATATTCCATCACTCAAAAAGGTATTTTACGTTTGATATGGAATCCATTTTGTTTTTGAGTATTTGGGTTACCCCGGTTTAATAAGTTTCAATGATGTACCGAAATGTTGAGTTAACAAACCAGAATTGCTGCCTAAAGAGTTCACTACTGTCATAGATGTTGCCGGTTCACTAATTTCTGGCAAGTGGACGATAGCACCATTGTTTTTGTCGCTGACCCGACTTTTGGTAACATCCCAAACCTTCATTCCTGATTTCCTGCTAGTTCCCTGTGGAATACTGAATATATGAAACAGGGAACATACTAAATTTCAATGTCGGGGCTATGGTTGATTTGGATGTTCCTCGTAGTTTCTGGAATCGGTTAGCTGGGAAATACGGCAACATGTTTTACTGGAAAGACAAGGTAAACAAGGAAGAACACCCTTTTATCACTGATTAAACCGACAATCGCCATTTTTTTACGCCTTTAAATTGTTAACCAATCGTCTTGAAACCAGGGAGAAGATGCGTCCATTGAAGCTCCAGCGATGGCGATATCAAATTGCTTACTTGGTGGTTTTGGAGATTGCTTATAGTTTCTTGATTTGGGTTTTCCTTATTTGTTTCAGTTAGAGGAGTGTTGAAGATCACTGAGGAAGAGTTTTCTGGACCACCAATGAATGTGAGTATATGATTATAAAGGTCTCTCTTTGAATTTTATTAGTACGATTATGATTTGATATGTGTTGTGATTGGATTTCTTAAGGTTGTTCTGGAGTTGATCGTTGGATTAGCTCTGTGTATGTGGGCTGCTTTGACTTTCCCTGGGAAATTTCTCTCGATCCATCCAGACTCTGATGAAAACAAGTTGGTAATCATGTTTCTCTTGAATTATATGCTGTGTGTATTAGTGCTAATCAATCTGAATCATGTTTTCTTGTGAATATTTTTGCTATTGAATGAGAATGTTCATAGATTCATATGTTCATGGAATTCGTGTTCTAGAGATGTTCTGAGAGTCCAACATTGATGTCTCAGTTAAAAGATGAATTTTGTTTCTTTTCGTATTAGTATTTTGTTTAGCTTGGAATAGAGCTGTGGCTCTTAGACATCTTCTAGTGAGATTTGGTCTAATTCAGCTTAATCATGGGCATGTGCAAGATGTAGTGAATATATTTGCTTTTTACTGAAAGGTTTATGCATGTTTGTTCATAGAGTCTAGCTTTGATGTCTCTTTAACTCTCTTGCTGTACATCAGTGTTTATCAATCTGAGTCATGGGATTTTAGATACTTCATATTTTTGCCATTGACTGAGAATATCCATAGTTTTATGTTCATGGATTCATAAGGAACTCATGCTCAAGAGATGCATGTGATTTTTTACTAGTACTTTGTTTCAGTAGGATTGGAGCTAAGGGTGTCTAAAAAGTGGGATACTCCGGGGTTGGGAGTTATGGAAATATCTTCTAGTTTAGATTTGGTCCGATTATGGCTATGGTATACAAGAACTGGTTAATTGGTTATAATTTGTTAGAGGAAGTGAATATCTTCTGTTAACTGGTTATTTCAAAACTTTTTGCAGGGCTGTCTCTTTACCTGATAACTCGGATTTCATGGTATTCAACCACCGTGGCGGGCTGTTCCCACCGGAGATCAAAATGAAGTTTTGATTTTTTTTTCTACTGCTTAGTAATCATACACTGATCTGTCTAAATGTTATGAGATGTTTCCATTGGAAATTTTACTGAAAGTAAGTACTCTGCTTTGCATCAATTTGTGATTCTTGAAAGTGTCTTATGAAGTTTTCTGTGTGTCAGAGTCATTGTTTAGATTTAATGAAAAATCAACAAAACATCGTTACATCAAATCCACAAGTGCCTGCTGAATAGGTTAGGCTTAGTAAACTACAGTACACGACATATTTGGTGTTTTTTAACCACGCCAGTTACCACTCTCCGAGTCAAATTTCATGACGCTCAACGCCATGGCCAATGGCACAAGCAAAACCGGTGTACAAGCGAAGGCTTCTTAGGTTTCTTAGCAATTTCTGGCACGAGAGTAACTGTCTAACCTTTGAGTTTATATACTCAATCCAAGCCTTCTGCCTCTTTCCACTACTTCGAGTTGATGTCTACACTGAATGTCTCTACAATGTTTGTCCCCAATTCGACAGCAAAAGGATGAATATGTTTATTTTAGAAATTTAGTGTACATCGCGGCATCAAAAGTCAAAGATGGGCAAGTTGCATTTCAAATTTACCTAGTCAAATTTATTGTTCATTCAATGATTTTGCTTTGTTTATGCAGGAAATGGGCAAGTTGCATTTCAAGGAGTATAATCTTTTACTGTGGAAGTAAGTCATTTTAAAAATCTCTCAAACCACTCTTTGCTCAAATAATGTCTCACTAATACTATTAGTTTATTACAATTCTCAGAACAAACCCTACGGTACAATAGTGGATACTTGTGCCCCACCTTAATCTAATCGCTAATATTCGTGACAGCCTGTGTAAACCTTAAATTTGGTCGTTATTTTATGTTTTAATATTTGTGCCCCACCTTAATCTAATCGCTAATATTCGGACAGCCTGTAAACTTGAAATTTGGTCGTGAATTTATGTTTTAATATTTGTGCCCCACCTAATCTAATCGCTAATATTCGGACAGATTGTAAACTTGATATTTGGTCGTGATTATATGCTTTAATATTTTCATACATACATATACATATGTGTATTAGAATTACCATTCAGAAACATACCGATGGATATAGAGAGCACTCTAGTTAAATAACAATCATACACAGACGTCCTTCCGAAGATCATAGTCTAACTTCCACAAATGAAACATTGAATTGCGTTGAGGGGTGTGATTTTTCTTTGTGTTTCGCATGTGCTACTTTACCTCAAAAGGTGAGGTATAAGCACGATAAGCATATGCTCACTCTGTCTTATGGGGAGGATACAAGTACCATGGCGTATTGGTGTGAAGCTTGCGAGAAAAAGATAAATGTTGAGGAGCGGTTTTATAAGTGTGATGAGAACTGTTGTGTCACTCTACACATTGAATGTTTGGTTGAGAATTGCTTATACATGAGGCCCGGTGCATGGTGGACGACTTCTAGTGGTGGCCATTTTGTATGTATAACTGTTAAGGCCAACAATCATCGTATGTCTCGACCTTTTTGCGACGGATGTGGGGATGGCAAGCGTTGTCCATACAATTTTTCTTTCATGGAGAAAGATAAGGATGGTCAGTATTGTTCCATAGCTTGTTTTGAGTCGTCCTTTAAGGGTGGTTGACGAGGGATCAAACGAGGAACCGAACCAAAGGGTACCGAACTGGAGTCAGTTTTAATAAAGGGAGACTGGGTCTGTCTTTCACATTGTTGAAAATGTATCACAATGCTTCCACCGAACAATACTCAGGATCATATGGTAAGTCGTAAGGTTCTTCCACATCTTGAATCTTCAAATCCATCAGGATTCGATCGATACTCGAAGACACATCCTAATACCTTCATCCAATCACCTTATCCTCTCTGATATCAATAGAACCCGAAATTTTTGACTGGATCTGGAAAAATTTCTGAAAGACTTCTTCTCTTCTCTCAATTACCTTCAAGAACATCAACACAAAAACCCTAGAACGATGAACATGAATAGATCTCACAGCTGAATTCAAGTGGATTACGATTAAAACTCTTTAATATTTAAAAAGCAAAGCTTCTACTAGAAAAAGAGAGTCTTAAGGCCAAAAAAAAGGAGTTCTGACGATTAAAAAAAAAGAATGTATAAAAAAATTTCAAGTTTTTTCATTTTCAAATTCTCTCAAATCACTCTTTGCTCAAATAATGCCTCACTAATACTACTCTATTAGTTTATTACAATTCTCAAAACAACAAACCCTACGGTACAATAATTCACATGATTAGTACTAATTTCGTAGCGAAATTTGCTACATAAGTTGCGACATATTTATTGGGGATTTTAAAGTTTATACTTATCGCGTATTAGTCACGAAACTGTTTTCATTTACACGCTATGGTTCTTGTCTTTTATTAGATGAAGTGAATATCTACTCTAGACTGATTCTTTTAAACCCTTTTTGCGAGGTTTCTTTACTTGATAACTCAGAATTCATCATCTTTGTAACAAGTATTAAAAAACAATTCTAAACTCGGCTCCATTTACTTACTATTCGTTATATTCTTAATATTTTATATACATATATCTTTCTATTATTGTGATAAATTTTTAAAATAAACCTAAAATTTGATAATAGATTCAATTAAATGTTGAATGAAAAATAATAAACAACTTACATAGAAATAGTCTGTAAATAATTTGCAAATACTCGCAAATAGCATGTTATAGGGTGAAGAAAATAATCCACAAGTAAACCATTTTTGAACGAATATTTGAAATCGCGAATACTCACAAGTCAAATACAAGTATGTACAAATACATATACCTAAAATAGTGGATACTTGTGCCCCACCTTAATCTAATCGCTAATACTCGGACAGCCTGTAAACTTGAAATTTGGTCGTGATTTTATGTTTTAATATCTGTGCCCCACCTTAATCTGATCGCTAATATTCGGACAGCCTGTAAACTTGAAATTTGGTCGTGATTTTATGTTTTAATATCTTCATACATAAAATATAAATTTTGTTGTTGTTGTTACATATACATATGTGTATTAAAATTACCATTCAGAAACATACCGATCGATATAGAGAACACTCTAAAAGTTAAATAACAATCATACACAAAAAGTCTTTCATATCTCACTCGTTATTCAAAAAATGACTCTCGACAACTCTATGGATTCAGATTCGGAGCTATGCGTTTGGACGACGTGTAGATCGTATAATGTTGATGATCTGTCGTGATCGTCTGGTTAGTTTTTCATTTTTTTTGTCAAAAGCTTGGTTAGTTTTTAAAATAGAGTAATTTTTTGTTGTTGTTACAACCAAATATCCCTTAAGTTTAATGGTTGGTCAATAAAAGAAAGAAAAAGTCATTCAATAAATGCTAATTGAATTATAATCGTTAAATTTACTGGGACAGCTTCTAAGTTTAGTATCCTTTTAGAGCATACGCACGGTGAGACAAAAGCGGTGAGACAAAAGAGAGACTCTTAAGCCCAAAAAGAATTAAAAAATAAATAATATAAGAGACTTGGCATGATACAAAGTTTATGTGGGAGGAAATTATGAGACGGTTTCATAGGGGGAACAGGAGAACGTGTCAACTCATCATTGGGGCAAAACACAGAAAAAAAAACATTCATTATTCAACAACTCTTCTTCTCTCTCCAACAATTCATTAGTACTCTCTCGGTTTCATAATATAAGATATTTTAGCAAAAAACACAAATATTAATAAACTACTTTTACTTTTAAAAGCAACATTTTAAAAATATATAAAAAATATTTTAACCAACAAAAAGAAAAACTACATAATACTATTGGTTGCACAATATTCAAATAAAGTTAAAAAGTACATAGGATTGTCAAATCATCTTATATTTTGAAAATAAACAAAATATCTAAAACATCTTACATTATGAAACGGAGGGAGTATTAAATTTAATCTTAAATTTTTTTTGAGCCATTTAAACAAGCTCACCGATGGTGATGTTCAGCTGAAACTGATTACTACTGTATTAGTCATCTCCAAAATCTCTCAAACCACTTTTTGCTCAAATAATGTCTCACAATTACAAGTTTATTATAATGCTCAAACAAACCTACATTAGTAATTTACAATAGTAGCCACCTGATTCGTAGCGAAATTTACTACATAAAGTAGTGACATATTTATGGGGGGTTTTAAAGTTATACCTAGTGGCTAGTTGTAGTCACGAAACTGTGAGGGCATCTGTATTAGAAATATTTTGGGGTGTTCTTATAATATAAAATTATTAAAATGGTTGTAAAAGGAAGAAAAAGAGTGTTTTTGTGGGGTATATTGAAATATAAAATTTAAGTAAAGAGAGTAGATAGTGAATGTGTTTAGGAAAAGGAAGAGAGAAAATGTCTAATATTGGATCTTTTTGAGAGTGTTAGGAAAAAGAAAAGAGAGTGTTTAAATATAAAATTAATAAAAGTTGAATAAAAGGATGAAAGAGAAGATATAAAGTTGAGTAAAAGAAAGAGAGAATGTGTGTTTTAATAATTTTATATTATAAGAATAGTGTCTTTAAACACTTGGGTGTCTCCATTGCGGATGTCCTGAATATGTACTCTGTAACTAATTCTTTTAAGACTATGGCTATACATTTAATTATTAATTTTTTGATTGTTACATGTGCCAATTAGTGCGGATCTCTAAATATTTTAGTAGGTGACTATATAGATTTATTAATTTGTGGGTGCATTCTAGCTTACAACTTATTAAAAGTTATATTTTTTAATGGTTATGTTCTCATTTTACCTTACCAAATAAATAAAAAAATCAAAATATTAGTGGGTGCACATGCACCCATAATCACCTCTTTGCATCCGCCCCTGCCAATTACCCATCTCTAAATTGATCGTTGACTTGGATTCGGACAGCCTGTAAACTTGAAACTTACACGTGATTATATGTTTTATTATTTTCGTACATATATATTGTTAGTTGTTAGGACATCTCCATTGCACACTTTCTCCCTTGTCTAAAGATTTTAAAATTATTAAAACACATTCTCTCTTCCTTTTACTCAATTTTTATTAATTTTATATTTAAACACTCTCTTTTTCTTTTCCTAACACTCTAAAAAATATCCTATATTAGACATTCTCTTTTTTCCTTTTCCTAAACACACTCACTATCTACTCTTTTTACTTAAATTTTATTAATTTTATATTTCAATATACCCCACAAAAACACTCTCTTTCTTCATTTTACAACCATTTTAATAATTTTATATTATAAGAACACCCCAAAATATCTCCAATACACTTGCCCTTAGTTACATATACATATTTGTATTGAAATTAGCATTCAGAATTACATACACTCTAAAAGTTACATAACATTCTTACACACAAATCTTTCATATCTCACTCGTTACTCAAGAATCTCTTCCGGCAACTCAATGGATTCAGATTCGGAACCGAAGCTCAGATCACTCATTTCTCTACTGCTAGATCCCGACAATACGGAATCGGAGCGCATGCCACTCATGATTCAAATAGTGTCTCTGGTAATCTCAATGGATATAGATTCGCAGCCGAAGTCGAAGCTCATGTCGCTCGTTAGTCGAGCAATCTCTATCTTCAACTCTATGGATTTGGATTCCCAGCCGGAGCCGCTGTTGAAGCTCATATATTTCTTTTCTCATAATACCTATCTCGAGAATTCTACACATTCGGAGTCAGAGTTCGGGTCATTATATTTAGAATCAATGAGTCTCGAGCCGCAACCTGAGCTTTTACTATTCATCCATAAAACATTAGACCTCTTAAACTCTCGGCAGCCGAAGACGGAGTCAGAGCTCATAAAACTCATTGATAATCTAACGTGTTACGACGTCACTGAGATTTGTCAAAAGGTCATATTTAGCAGTATGAAACTAATCAAGGCGGTCAGCTCAATGGATTTGGATAGACAGCCAAAGCCGGAGTCGAAGCTCATGTCACTTGTAAGTCAAGCAATCTCAGTCTTCAACTCCATGGATATGGATTCCCAGCCAGAGCCACTATCGGAGCTCATATCACTCTTTACTCAAGATGTATGTCTCCCTGACTGTATAGATTTGTTACAATCACTCGTTGACAGAACACTGGATTTAAAGCCGGAACCGGACCTCATATCACTCATCCATCAGATACTCTCCCTAGGCGCCTCTAAAGATTCATGGCGGAAGGAGTATATTTCCGTATGCTCTCATGTACAACTAAGGTTCGAAGAAGGACAAGTTTATGAAGAAGTCATCGTGAGGACTAATAACAAGTGGGATTGTCTCCCTCGAAAATGGAGATTTTTCAATAATAAAAAGGATACCCTTTTTTTCTGCTACGGTTGCAATGGCGAGAACCATGAAGAATATAAGCAGGCTCCAGTTGAGATCAAATACCCTCTTCATCCAAAACATTCTCTCCAGCTTGTCTTGCTAGAACCGTTTAGTGGCAGATACAAAAACGGAGACACAAACGGGATGAGATGTTATTGTTGTGATCGAGATATTGAAGAAGCCATTTATTATTGCTCGGCCTGCGACTTTGCTATTAATTTTTCTTGTGCAAAGAAATCACCAGTCTTACCCTTATCTATAGACCATCCCAAATGGCATCAGCATCCACTTGCTCTGTTTTCAAGAACCACTTCCTTAACTTGCGACGTATGTGCCTTGGTTGATTCAACATGTCCTTTGTATATATGTCCCCCTTGTGGCTTTGTGTCCCATCAAAGGTGTCTCAGCTTACCACGTGTCATAAGGATATCTCGCCATCCCGGCCATCGCCTTTCTTTTACCCATTCTTTTGACCGAGGGGATTGGTCTTGTGGTGTTTGTCGCCGAAAGATCGATAATGATTACGGGGGTTATTCTTGCATCAAGGAAGGTTGTTCATATGGGGTTCATTCGAAATGTGCCACGCAAGAAAACGTGTGGGATGGCATAGACCTTGAGGGAGAGTCAGAAGAAACCGAAGAAGAACTTGAGCCACCGTTTGTGAGGATAGGGGATGGAATCATACAGCATTTCAGTCATCAAGATCATCATTTGAAGCTTGATGAGAACACGGGCAGAGATTACGATGAGAATAAGCTGTGTCAAGCATGCGTCACGCCAATCCATCACGGTAACTTCTACTATTGTTTGCAATGTGACGATTTCATTCTACACGAGCAATGTGCAAATCTTTCTCGCAAAATATATAATCCGACACATCCACATATACTCACTCTATGTGCTAGTGATGGCTCAGGTTATAACTATAGATGTTCAGCTTGCTCTTGGTGGTGCACTGGTTTCTTCTATTACTGTCGTAAAAGGGGATGTGATTATAAGCTCCATGTGCAGTGTGCCACAATTTCAGAGCCTTTAGACCATGAAAGTCATAAGCATCCTTTATTCCTAACATCTAAACCAGGAGAGCGAAGAAGATGTGGGGTTTGCAATGATTCGAGACGTACTCCAATAAATAGAAGACGTTTTACCTCAGAAGAAACATTCAATTGCATTGAGTGTGACTTTTCGTTGTGTTTCGCATGTGCTACTTTACCTCAAAAGGTGAGGTATAGGCATGATAAGCATATTTTGAGTCTTTGTTATGGGGAGGAGACAAGTACCCCCATGGCGTATTGGTGTGAATTCTGCGAGAGAAAGATAGATCCACAGAAGCTTTTTTATAAGTGTGATGAGTATTGTTGTGTCACCCTACACATGGAATGTTTGGTTCAGAATGTCTTATACATGAAGCCTCGTGTATGGTGGACGTGTCGCAATGTTGATCGCAATCAAGTGACTATAACTGTCAAGGCCAGGAAACATCGTATGTCTCGACCTTTTTGTGACGGCTGTGGGGAGCGTTGTCCATACAATGTTTGTTTCATATATGAAGATGATTGTCGTGATGAGTTTGGTGAAGTGTTTTGCTCCATATCTTGTTGTGGCTCCCATCGGTGTTGGTCCTTGTATGATTGACGAGGGATGAAACCGGAAATACATGGAGTGATCGAAGTGGCTGCAATTATTTGTGTTATTCACAGTTTTTAATAAAGGGAGACTGGGTCTTCCTAGCGGTTTAGGAACCTTGCTCTTCAATTTTTCCCATTTCCCTTGCTTGTAGGAATCATGATTCCATATTTCGTTTTTTTTTACTTTGGGTTTAATAAGTTTCAATTATGTACCGAAATGTTGAGAGTTGACAATAGCCGGAAGAGCATTTTAACGTTATCTACATACATTCAACAAGTGGCTAAGAAGGAGAAGGTTCATGGCGATGCCGATGCTCTGTCTTTCACATTGTAGAAGCTTTTCTCCTTCTTCCTTCAACCGTCAAATCTCCGCCGGAGATATTCCATCATCCGAGAACTGGGTTTCCCGTTTCCGATCGAAATCTCTCAGTTTGGTCTTCTCTGGAGCTCTCTCTCTCTCGGTTTATCTCTATCGGGTTCGTTTCTTCCTTGTTTGTTTTAAAACATAGGTCAAGACTCTCTTCTTTGATTTTGATACATCAAAGTCAAAGCTTTTCAACTGCCACTATGTTATGACCTAATTTATCTCTGTTCCATGTTTATGATGAGTTACTGTACAATGCTCAAGAAAGTTTGGATCTTTTTGTTGCAGGTGTGGGATTTGCAGAGGCAAAAGTGGGAGTTAACAAACCGGAGTTGCTCCCAAAAGAGTTCACTACTGTCATAGAGGTTGCCGGTTTCCTCTCTAATGGCCAGGTTAGCTTTGTTGCTTACATCATTTAGGTTTCTTGTCTTTGAGTTGTGAGTTCTTGATTCTCAATCCTGTTTTGGCCATTTGGTTTGAGAATTTTACAGGAGGACGTATTGCTAAAGAAATTGCTGATCTTGAGAAAGATACAGGATTCAAGTTGAGAGTATTGGCTCAAAACTATCCTGTTACACCTGGTATGATATGTATGCTTTGAAAGCAACATACTTTGATCTACATACATAGGTTTACTTGATGCCATTTTCTATGTGTGTTGAGACAGGACTAGCTATCAAGGATTTTTGGCAAGTGGACGATAGCACGATCGTGTTTGTCGCTGACCCGACTTTTGGTAACATCCAAAATCTTACAAATCTTGATTTCATGCTACTTCCCACTGGGAAACTCAAGGTCATGACTGGGTATATGAAACAGGGAACATACTGAATTTCAATGTCGGGGCTACGGTTGATTTGGATGTTCCTCGTAGTTTCTGGAATCGATTGGCTGGGAAATACGGCAACATGTTTTATTGGAAAGAAAAGGTAAACAAGGAACAAGAAGACTCTTTTATCTCCATGATTACCACTTTTATTTTGTTTCTTATGTCTTGATTGTTTACAAAATGTCTTAGGGGGAGGATGCATCCATTGAAGCTGCAGTGATGGCAATATCAAGTTGCTTACGAGAACATGTCGGTGCAAATTAACTGTGCAGAGATAAATGTATGGAAGGAAATGGTCAAAGACCCATAGTTATGTATATACATGGCATGTGTGTTTATTCTAGCTTTTGTTAATACAACTTATACAACCATCCATGATTATTTCAACATTCAAATAACTCTCTCTCTCTCTATCTCTGTTAAGAGAGAATCGATCAGACGGTTGATCTGTATTCAAAACTTGTTCCTGGTTCTTCAGTGGAAGGAAAAGCCTCCAATCCGGTAACCTTAGCTGCAGGAGGGCCACGTCGACACCTCTGCTGCATCTCTTCAACAGCTTCAGGTGGTCCAGAGAAGAGTGCTTCAACTGAACCGTCTCTACGGTTCCTAACCCATCCCTTTATCCCAAGCTGTTCTGCATTCTCAACAGTCCAGTTCCTGTAACACACTCCTTGAACTCTTCCCTTTATCACCATCCTCACCTGCACCAACATATACACCATTCAATCCAATTGACCAGAGAACCGATATAATCCGATTGTTAAATCGCAATGGTGATTCAAAGAACCATTTCGCTCGAATAATTGTCGAAAAATGTATGGACTTGATCATGTAAAGCATCAAGATACCAATGAAACTACCATGTTTATATTTGCTTCTTCAGATAGTCTCAAGTATGAAACTTTAAGTTGCCATCATTTGACCAATAACAAGTATCAATCTCAGTTCCATGTTTTGATAATCAATCCGAAACAACCCATTACTCGTAAAGCTATGAACCACTGAATCAAACGAGGCAAATCCCAAACCCTAATACTCAATAACCAAAACACAATGAAAAATCTCAACTTTAGTGACGATTCGAAAAGAGAAGTCACCGTTTTGGAAGAATCGGATTGTTGAGGAGACCCAGATTCAGCTTGAGTGGACATGGAGGATACGGAAGGAGATGAGCGAACCCAGAGAAGAGGACGACGATGAACGGCAGAGATTGAACGACGGTGAAGCGGAGGAACAAGATGATTCCGATGATGAATAAGAACAGAGAGGTAACGAGGATTATGGGTTTTCAACAGTGAAGCAGAGATTTGTGGAAGCTTCCCGAAACTCAGGAATCTGATTCGATTCCCTACAACATTACAGGCCATTGTGCAATTTTGATTTCTCTGTTGGCGAAAACAAAAAATTCTGATGTTTTCAGGTTATTTCTTTGACAGTTCCGGTTCTGTCTAATTATGCGGTTCGATTGCATCTGGTTCCGGTTTTATCAAGGTTTTGACTTTTGAACTTGGTTATCTAACGTTTATCAAAAATTCGTTTTTTTTTTTGGACTCAGTTGAAGCATGTAAAATAGAAGAAGATAATTTACTAATCTAACATGTTCCATATAAGCTCTGAATGGTAACAGCAGAATAATTAAATTTCTAGCAGAATAAAGCAGAATAATTAAATTTCTAGCAGAATAATTAAATTTCTAGCAGAATAAAAAAAAGTTAAATGGTGTCAGTGGAACCATTATACCAATAGGAAAATCATTCTAGAGACAAAAACTAATAGTAGAACCATTAAACTAACAGTAGAACCATTAAACGAATGGTGTCAGTAGAACCATTAAGCTAATGGTAGAACCATTAAACTGGTACCATTTAGAGCCATAGTTTTAGTAGTTTCTTTAGAGCCTTAATTGGCATTAATTCTGAAGAATAAAGAGTGATAACTATGTTGTTTTGGGCAGAAATGATTCATATGTAGAATCTTTATTACGTATAGACATGTGAGAATGTTGAGTACAATGTAGATAAGATCTGAACAAAAGTACAAACAAGAAAATGAAAAAATGTGAATATAATTGTCAACACGACACAAAGATAACAAAAGCTAATAAAGATATTATAGATGAATCTGACATCAACATTATGATGTTTCTATGGTTATGTTCTAAAACAAAAGAGAATTTTATGTTTGTTGCCTTTTTGGTATTGTATTGGTCGAGAATGTTCTAGAAAATAACTTTAGGGGTCAATTTCAAACTTTGTAGAAGCTTGTGGAGTATTTAAGAATCTCTCAAATTTTCTTTTAATCCCGCCCACAGCGTTGAAGCCCACTCAAATCCCTTTTTGAAATAGGGCCCATATACTCATTTTCTTGTAGAATTATTTGATTCAAATTTAATGAAGATGAAGAAAAATTATGCAATTTCAAACACGACTTTTCAACATGTAAAAGACTAAAAGCATTGTATAGAAATTGGAACTAAAAATGTTTGTAGTAACAAAACTAGTCAAGTCAGGCTAACATTTAATAGGTTAGTTCAAACTTCAAACTGTTTGACAATTTACTCCCAAGAAAAAACAAATGGAATGGTCAAACTAGTTTCAATTTTCTTGAGAAATAGTAGTCAACATTCAAATAAACGTTTTATTGTGAATTATAATGGCCTCCTCGTATACAGAGAGGACTTCACTATTGAGTATGTGTGTTATTTGACCCACCCCCCACCCAAAAAAAAAAAGAGTATGTGTGTTATTTTAGTCAACTAATAGAGATTATAAACGGATAAGACAAATAAATCTTGAGCCAATCATAAATTACTACACATTTTTTATCAAAATGATAGATAGATTAATTAAGAGTCATACCTCAGCGTAAAACGAAACGAAACAAGGTGGAAACATGGTTGCACGTGTGGCTGCGCGACCAAGTAATTTTGAAAAAGTCAGGAATTTCCTTAAAATATTCAAACTGTTTTAATACAAGTTGTTGCTATATTTATATTCAAGATTATGACATGCATGGTAATATCAGTTTTTTTTCTTACATGGTAATATCAGTTTGGTTTAAGTTTCTTATTTCAGTTTTAACCCGGCTTTTCTAGCAAAAAACATGATCAAATTTAGGTTTCGGGGTTAGATTCCCCTCAATACAAAAGGTTAAAAACTATAAAATATTGTTTTATTTCAACAATGCTTACATGTATGAGAAAATTTGGTGAATAACCAAATTAAATTAATAATTAGCAATCTGATGTGGAAAGATTACAGCCATGATCTGGAGTAATAAGTTAAAATAGTTAGTTAATTATAATTTATTTTTCTTGATTATTATAGCTAATTTCTCTAAATATATAATTAAGAGCTACATGTTACATGTATTGGTATTAAGTCCAGTAAAAAACTGTATGTGATAATGTAGAGAAGCACATTCACATTTAGGTATCAGGCAAAGTGTTAAATTCAATTTTACAAACACTTTCTAAAAAATTAAAGCATTGTATAACACATATTACAACAATTGACATATACATAGATCATCATAAGAGTCCAGTTAGTAAATCCAAACAGATCTTTAATGATCTACTGATTGGATAATCTAAACTCACATTAAAAACCACAAATAATAGAAAATGTAAACACATATCAGAGCAAATTATGAGGAAGGAGTATATACATTTGTCTACAGTCTATGTAGAATTTACTCAGGTTTATCCGGATTAATCTCTATTAATCAACCAAGTGACAATTCCTTTTTCTAGGATCTAGGGTTTGTAAACAATGAATCACATAGATCTCGAATATACCTGGAGATTAGCAGCGGAAGATTGTCAGGTTATCGAGATCTGTAGCGCCTCAAGTGCTGCGCCTCTACTGATAGTCCACACGCATACAAACTGGAATCCGCAGGGATGCTAGTACCTATAATCGGATCTCTTAGGGAACTTACGTTTTCAGAGATGGCTATCAACTAAAAGGTTATTCTCAAATTCGTGCCTTATATCATATATATAGGCACGTGAGAAAACCTAATCGTCCAGCAATTAAACCGGTTCAAATTAAGTCATTAAACCGAAATCCCTATTCCGATTATTGGCCCGTGTCGATCGACACGGCTTATTTGTGTCGATCGACACACTCTTTAAAACACGATTATAATGTGTATCATATACACATGTCGATCGACATTACTCCGTAGTGTCGATCGATACCTCCTTTAAAACACATTATTTTGATCATTACATTAATGATCATTCCCACATAAAGTAAATCTAGTTTGCTTAGGTGTGTGACCCTGTAGGATCATATAATACTAGTAATGAGTTCATAACTCATAGATCATTAGTGGTTTCTAGCAAAACATCATGACCACCTAGTATCATATGAATGTCTAATCTAGACAGTACAACTATTACTAGAGTGAATACAAGTGTGATTTCAGGACATTCCCAACAATCTCCCACTTGTACTGGAATCAACTATTCCCCTAATCCCTTCGTCTCTATATCTCGATATGGCATAAGGCAAGAACCGTGTCATCCTTATTACAACCACGTTCATCGAACTCCGATTTATACTGATTAAAAACAAACGACTGACAATCACCTCGTCTGAGCGCGGCCACGCATTTCTCAGTATCAAATCTTCGATGGGCCCTGAGATATTTATCTCCTGTTATATAGGAGGGACAAATTCCATCTTGTTCCATCCCTGTTACTTCACACACTTCATGATACACCCAATCAATGCCTTTATAGTCACCTGTTACGGCTGACGTTTGACAAAGTCAAAGCGGACCAATTCATATGCAAGAAATCATGATGAACTCAGGTCTAAGGACTATACTCTATAGTCGTAATGAGAACCTCTTATGACACTTATATAACTATCCTGTAGAGTTCCCATTAGCGGGTCATATTCGATCATGTGTTCTCTAACACACATCTATGTGATTGACTTTAATACTCTTATTAATGACTCCATGAAACTTAGTCATCAGTCACCTCACATACCAGTCTCACGTGGTTGTCAGTGTCCCACTTTAACAACCTTGACTATGGACAAATATAATCTATGTCATTTATCAATTATAGGATTTCATGATCAAGTCCTCAACTTGATGACCTATAAAAATTCCATAAATTACTTTGGGACTATTATTCAATTATCCAATAATCAAATAATACATGAAATAATTTCATCATGACATAACCAAAGTATGTCTATATGAACATGATAATGTAACTAAATCCATTACAACTCCCACTAGAATCAAGATCACATCTTAATATATCCAATACCTACAGCAGGAGGGTGAAACTCATGCTTAGGTCGTGGGAGAGGTTGCGGCGCTCTGCTTAGAACCCTTTCCAACAAACCGCAGGCCGCGGTGCTCTTCTTGGAACCCTTTCCAAACAAACCGCACCGCCATATAGATACAAGACATAACCAGGTTCCGACCAGAAATCGTCTTTGTCCGTCTAACCATTCTCAACAAAAAACCATTACTTCCTCAGTTTACCAAGCTCCTATCCTTAGTATTCCTCAAATACTTGAGAATATTCTTGGTAACTGTCCAGTGACTTTCACATGGATCATATTGGTATCTACTCGTCATGCTTAAAACACAAGCAATATCTGGACGAGTGCAGGTCATGGCATTCATGATAGAATCCACTGCATACGCCTGGGAATCCTACTCAAACGTTCTTGCTCAGCCAGTGTCTGGAGACATTGCATCTTGCTAAGATTAATGCCATGAGACATTGGTATGAGGCCCTTCTTGGAATCATGCATACTGAACCTGTCCAAGACCTTATCACCATAAGCATCTTGACACGATCCAATTAGCCTACCCAATCTATCTCTATAGATTCTTATTCGAAGAATTCACGCGGCTACTCCCGTGCCTTTCATTGAAAAACAACTTCCGAGCCAAGTCTCTAAAGACTAAAGCAACGAAACGTCATTTCCGAGAAGAAGTATGTCATCTACATACATAATGAGAAATGCAACTACACTCCTATTAGTCTTCTTGTAAACACCCGGTTCCTCTTCGTTTCTGATCAAGTCAAAACTTTTGACCACTTCATCAAAATGAAGATTTCAACTCCGTAATGCTTGCTTCGATCCATAAATGGATCGAAGAAGCTTGCATTCCTTCCCAGCATTATTAGGATATGTGAAAACTCAGGTAGTATCACGTACACATCCTCTTCAAGAATTCCATCAAGGAAAACTGTTTTTCACATCCATCTGCCAAATCTCATCACCATGATAAATGGCATTTACTAGAATAATCCGAATGGATTTAAGCATAGCAACCGGGGAATAGGTTTCTTCATAGTCATACCATGAATTTGCTTGAAACCTTTAGTCACCAACTTAGCTTTATATATCTGGATATATCCATCCACGTCAATCTTCTTCTTGAAGACCCATCTACCCTCAATGGTTTTACACCATCGGGTAAAACTACCAAGTACCATATCCGGTTTTCTGACATGGATCCCATTTCGGATCTAGCGGCTCCAAGCCACTTTTCGGAGTCTGGGCCCAACATTGCTTCTTCAAAATTCGCATGCTCGTCACTGTCAATGATCAAAAAAATCATGACAATCGGTTGCGAGAAATCTCTATTTCTCAGAATTGTGACGTATCCTTTCGGATCTGCAAACTTCAGGCACCACAGGTATAAGTCCTACAACTCTTTGTAGATCCAACTACTGCTCTTCCTTAACAGGTTGAGCAATCTCCTGTGACTCTTGAACATCTTCGAGTTGTACTTCACTCCCATTGTTCTTCTTGGAAAGACAATCTCTCTCAAGAAAACACAGTTTTTAGCAACAAACACTTTGTTCTCAGAACGGTTGTAGAAGTAGTATGCCTTGGTTTCCTTAAGACAACCAGTGAAGTAGCACATATTGGATTTGGGTACGAGCTTATCAGATATGAAATTTTACATAAGCCTCACAATCCCTAATTTTCAGAAAAGACAAACTTGGAACATTTCCAATCCAAATCACATGTGGTGTCTTTGCAACTAATTTTAATGGAACCCTATTTAGTGTAAACGCAAACATTTCTAGAGTGTATCCCTAAAAGAGATAATGGAAGATCTTTGTGACTCATCATTGATCGAACCATATCCAATAAGGTCTGATTCCTCCTTGCAGAAACTCCATTCCTTTGGGGCGTTCCAGTAGGAGTGAGCTGTGAAACAATTCCACACTCTTTCAGACGATCACTTAACTCTTGACTTAAGTATTCTCCTCCGCGATCTGATCGAATAAGTATTCTCCTCCGCGATCTGATCGAAGAGCTATAATACTTTTGCCAATTTGATTATGTACTTCATTCAGGAAGTCCTTGAACTTTTCAAAGGATTCCGGCTTGTGACTCATTAGATAAATATAGCCATGCCTACTGAAGTCATCAACGAAGTACTGAAAATTTCCTCTAGCACTGGTGCCCATTGGGCCGCACACATCTGTATGTATAAGGCCCAATAATTCGTTGGCTCTTTTCATTTAGTTTGATAAAATGGGTCTTAGTCATTTTGTCCAACAACAGGATTTACATTTCTCACATGATTCACAATCAAGTGAGTCCAGAAGCCCATCACTATGGAGCTTCAAAATCCGATGTGGCCCAAAATGACAATGCTAGAGAACCGTTTTGTGTTTATGTTATAGACAGGCATAGATTGGTTTAAGACATAGAACCCATTCTCTAATGGGGTGCTACCATAGAACATATCATTAAGATCAAAAGAGCAACATTTGTCTTTAATCAAAATAAAACCATTCAAAATCATACTAGAAAATGAAATGACATTTCTGCTCATAGCAGGTACATAATAGCAATTATTTAGTTTCTAAAACTAAGCCTGAAGGCGACTACAAATGGAAACTTCCTACAACTAATGCAGCAACTCTTGCTTCATTCCTGTTGAGAATCTCCACTTGTCCCTTCTTCAACGTTCTATTGTTGCTTAGGCCCTGCATATTTAAACAAATATAAGCACCACAACCGGTATCTAATACCCATAAGATAGAACTTTAAATAACATAAATACCTGAAGAAGTCTCATACATCTTCATTATTTCCATAGAATCTTCCATGTATTTCTTGCATTTTCTCCTCCAATGCCTTGGCTCCTCACAATAGCTGCATGTATCATCATCAGATGGGCCGGACTTGGGTTTAGTGGGAGACTTGGGCTTATCCTGATTCATAATCTGGACGGCCTTGCTCTCACCCTTGTCTTTACCAAGTTTCTCAAACCTTTTGCCCTTTGTGATGTTAAGCTCAGCTATCTTGAGCATATCATGCAGCTTAGTCAACGTCTTCGTCAAGCCATTCTTGATGTAGTTCTTGATGAACTTATCATAGCTTGACGGAAGTGACTGCAGAATGATGTCAGTAACCAACTCTTAGCTAATGGGACAATCCAGTCTCCTCTGGTTATCAATATAACCCATCATCTTTATGACATGAAGACTCACTGGAGCATCCTTTGGTAGCTTGCACTCAACTAGAAATTTAACCGTCTGGAATCTCTCAGTTCGAGTCTGCTCCTGAAACATCGCTTTCAGGCTAGTGATCATCTCGATGGGCGACGCCACGTTCTCATATTTCTTCTGCAAGTCTGAGTCCATGGTAGCCAACATCAGACAATGCACATCAACCACATCATAGTAATGCTTATTCCAAGCATCATATTCTGCATGTGAGGCATTGGATCTTAGTTTCTCGGGGAGAACTTTCTCAAGGATATAGTCCTTTCTCTCCTGCTTGAGAACGATTCTCAAGTTCCGATACCAATCAAGGAAGTTGGATCCATTTAACTTGTCCTTCTCAAGGACGGATCTCAACGAGAAAGAGTTCTGATTAGACATAATTGTAATAAGAAAAGAAAAAACTCAGTTATGATATTCAGGAAATGAGAAATCTTAACAATTACGAAAACTCGCATTATATTCATAATAATATTTCCTCAAATGAATATAATGATCCAAGATCCATATTTCACCAAAACCCGAGCGAGCCACTGGCTGTCACCCGAATCTTAGCTATATAGGTAAGCAACACTTTGCTAATCATATCCAATATGAATCTTGGTTGTGGATAAGACATCTTATGTTTTATCCACCTGATGTCTATGAGCCCAGAACTTCTGATAGCCCATTCAAGTAAACCAATCTCTTCAGTCATGTAATAGTTGATGTCATGCACTGCAAGCCCATCAACAGAATTACCTTCTGCCTTACTCATGTAACTGCAGATACCTTGCACTGCAAGCCTATCACGCAATGAAATGAGTCTTGACAGCTGACAAGATCGGGAAGACATCCAGAACACTTGATATTTAGTTGAGGAACAGAACTTTTAATCCTAACACATATCATATATGCATTCAGGAAGGCTTAGAATCTTATTAAAACAACTAAATTCAGTTAAGGTTTTAATTATTCTAAGAAGTATGGTGAAATCTGGTTCGGTTATTTGATCTTAGGTTCACTAACCCAAAATCCGAGTGGGGTGTCGATCGCCACTACCTTAGTGTCGATCGACACTTACCTTTCTGTAACAGTTCTTCGACAACCGATCAATCCAATTGAACCGGTTTTGATAACCGTCCGAACCAATTTCGATAAACGGTCGGTGTCGATCGATATAACATTTGTGTCGATCGACATTGACCAACCGAATGAATTTGCGATAACCGGTCAATCCAATTGAACCGGATCGATAATCGGTCGGTGTTGATTGACACAACGTTTGTATCGATCGACACTAACCAAATGGAATCGGATCTCTTAGGGAACTTACGTTTTCAGAGGTGGCTATCAAATTCGTGCCTTATATCATATATATAGGCACGTGAGAAAACCTAATCGTCCAACAATTAAACCGGTTCAAATTAAGTCATTAAACCGAAATCCCTATTTCGATTATTGGCTCGTGTTGATCGACATGACTTATTTGTGTTGATCGACACACTCTTTAAAACACGATTATAATGTGTATCATATACACATGTCGATCGACATTACTCCGTAGTGTTGATCGATACCTTCTTTAAAACACGTTATTTTGATCATTACATTAATGATCATTCCCACATAAAGTAAATCCAGTTTGCTTAGGTGTGTGACCTTGTAGGATCATATAATACTAGTAATGAGTTCATAACTCATAGATCATTAGTGGTTTCTAGCAAAACGTCATGACCACCTAATATCATATGAATGTCTAATCTCGACAGTACAACTATTACTAGAGTGAATACAAGTGTGATTTCAGGACATTCCCAACAGTCTACACCTCACAATTCAACATATGTAACGATCGAGTTATCTAAGAGCATGTGCAATGGAGACATTTTGGTGTGTTCTTAAAATATAAAATTATTAAAATTTGAGTAAAAAGAAGAAAGAGAGTGTTTTTATTGGGTATTTTGAAATATAAAATTAATAAAGAGAGTAGATAGTGAGTGTGGTTAAATATAAAATTAATAAAAGTTAAGAAAAGGAAGAGAGAGTGGTCTAAAATAGGATATTTTGAAGAATGTTAAGAAAAGAAAGAGAAAGTGTTTAAATATAAAATTAATAAAAGTTAAATAAAAGATGAAAAAAAAAATATAAAGTTGAGTAAAAAGAAGAGAAAGTGTGTGTTTTAATAATTTTATATTATAAGAATAGTTTCTTTAGACACTTGTGTCTCCATTGCACTTCCTATAAATTTTGTTTTCATGGAACACAACTATACAAGAAGACCTTTCTACTTTTGTTTTGCGAAATTTATTCCAGCTGTACAAGTGGACCCTACCAACCAGTGGAGAAGACTCGTGCCGTGTAATCCAAACCGAGACAAAAAATCGTCATGTGGGCCTGACGTGGAATGGTCCCACTAATTTTACAACATGTCAACATAAATCCCCACACATTAATCATACATCATAATCACCATCATTATGACCATGATTCATGCTTCCTGATACATTCAATATGATCACCATAATAAACTCGAAGTCATAATACCCCCACATGCCTGTTATTATTGTAGAAGTTTTTGAACGGCATCTACTAAATTGGCCAATTTTTTTTCTTTATCATCTGACTTTTTATAATAATAAATTTGATGAATTTCTCCAAACAACAAAGTCGAGAAAAAAATTATGTTAATATAATAATATGGTTCTATATAATTTAACATAATTTTTTTAGTTCCATATGGTTCTATTTCTCCACGTAACAAAAAGTAGTATCAACAAAATGGTAATTGCAAGTATACATAAAAAGTGCATAATTATATGTCACATTCAAAGCTGAGTCAGGAACACGGTGGCATTTTTAGTTCATGGTTCTCACCTTACTTTCTTCGTCATGATGCCACTAATATTTACATTTTTTATGTCGCTGACGGATCTACTTTATTAAAATTACAAATATAATTTTATATTCTGTTATTATATTATGTATAAGTGCTGGATTAGGTTTTCGCATCAGCAAATGATTTGGAGGACACTGATATAAATTTTATTATATGTTCATATGTTATCTTTTGGTGGAGCTCACATAGAATTTTTGTATATTATTGTCCTTGTAGATAGAAAATATTCGAGTTTTGCTTTTTTTGTTCAATTAAATAAGTCTTGTATTTTAGCTTTGAGGATAGAGATATTCGAAGTTTGATTTTGTCTACAATTAAAAATTCGACGAATCATGTGTAACTACATTCATCGATTTAAGTAGCAGGCGATAGAGGATTAGATGGTGCATTTATGTATTTCTATGATATTCTGAAATTTTGGTTTGTTAATCAAAACAAAGCAGGGATTACGCAGTTAATTATATAGTTTTATGATTTCGCCATTATTTAATAGTACTATTTAGTAAGATAAACACTAACAATATTATGTATATATATTCGAATATTTCTATATGCATAACTTTTTTGTTTTATTTTGTTTTCCCTTAGATCAAATTGTCTCTTTGCGATTTGTTGCGTGTGACAGAGACAAGGGAACACCATTTTTATAATTTTAAGATGTAGGAAACAATATATATAAAGTTTTTTTTTTTTACTTATCTACAAAAATAATGTTATACGAATTGTATTATAAAAGAGACAAAAATACAAAAAGTTTGCTGATGTATGAAGCAGCATGAACCTTCTTATCTTAAAATCATTAAAAATATATTGACATTTATCCAAATAATAATTAAAAATATATATATCAGAAACACACACGTAAACGTGAACATACGTCGGTCCGCCCAAATAACTACTCACTCACATAACTTAAATTGTAGTTTAATTAATTATGTGGCTATTAATCACGTACAATTTTTAGTGTATATGGTTAGCTTTTGGGTTTATAATCATGATTCATGTCATAGCTGCTGATAGAAAACTAAACCAAATCGTTTTGTTCTTTAGTTTAAACTTTATAATAACCGTTACATATATTTAAATATTGTAGGGCTTATATGACAGTTGGATTTTTCACATTCAATATTTGGTGTTTGATCCAGAATACCCCCAAATTTGTATAATATATTAGGTTTATGGAATTAATCAGTAGATGAAAGGGTTAAGTTTAGCTTAATCTGCCCCCACTAACTTTGTATGAGCGTGAAAGGAACCAACAATTTTATTCATGAAGAGAACAGTAACATTTCATTGGCCTCATTAGGTCATTTAAAAAATTTAATCATTTAAAGTATAATCGTTTTCTGCTCATGCAATGCTGGAAGATTCAGAATATTCTCGAACGGGGGTGTTTTATTAAATGAACAATATCAAAATTATATTATAAAATTCAGTGATGTATATCCAGAAATTTATATTCTATATTTTCCAGAGTTTTCAACTATTCTGATATCAGTAACTAGTATACAACCTTATAAAAATTTGTATATATGATCCAAAAGTTCATATTTCGAGAATATCGAAGTTAAATGTTGGTAGAAAAACATTCTTTACCAATCAATGACGATTGTACCAATATTGTATAGTATAAACATAAGAAATTATATCATCATTCTCAACACCCAGATTTATAAGTCTCGCCTACCTAGGAACACGTATAGATTTCCTTTCCAGTAAATATAAGAAGTCTGGTTAAAACAATAAGATAGGTTATTATTAAATCAATCCATTGAGCATAAACTAATTAGTTATTATATCACCCTCTGGATATAAATGTATCTATTGGAGAATGCTAATAGTTATTTGTCTCTTGGCAATTCTGACCACTCATAAGTTTTGATGATCATATCCGATGAAGACAGTTTTAACTTTAGTACATTTTTTTCTGATACAATAAATATATAATAATACATTTAGCTATATGATCTATAAATTATGATTAATGTCATTAACTAAATTCAACCTTCATAACTTCTTTCATACCTAACATTCATAAATAACGTTTCCATCGGCTCTGTTTTTTGGCCTTATACCAATGAGTCAAATATTTGTTCCCGAATAATACAATTATATACATATATGTATACATCATATACTTTAAAAAATGTACACATTTATTTTTTTCCTATATATGTATCTTTAATGCAAGTTGTATTTTGTTTTATACTTTTATTATGTGTTAACCATTAGAGTGTTACCTTTTATGGTAAACCAAAAGCTATTATGACCCTCGTCAGAAGTAGAAACTTCTTGAAACAATAAAGATGATCTTACATACACAAATAAATTAAAGATGAATTCTAAATGATCACCTTTATCTTAATACATTATTATTATATAGAGTTATTGAATTTTGAAAAGACTAACCAATTTTTTCGTTTTAAGGAGTGACAAAACTCAATTTGCTTAGTCACTACACAAATCCAACAAGAGCCAAAAACAACATGCCATAAGGAATAAACAACAGTTTCCGTATTTTACCGCCTCATTTTTGAAAATTTCAATGGCTGGTATTAGAAGAGGTATTTCCTATACTAAGTCTAATCTACCGTCGGTTGATTATTGAAACTATTGTATATAGGCTTACGTAATGTTTATGTAAAATATTGTAAATGTTGCGTTACAAGTTATAACTTGCTCTAATTCGAACCAAAGACCAGTATGAAATGAATTATTCTTCTCTAGGTGTGATATTTGATTTGAAATGCGATAAACCGACTCTTATATGACTCTAATGTTGGTCGGCCGTGTTACTTTCATCCTTAGATTCCTTACACATCTAAAAACTAAATTGTAACAAGAACACGACTTGATAAAATAAGATATTTTAAATGATTAACGAGAGGACTCTTAAAAGATTATGAATACTTAAATAGTTTTGAAATCTCTTTCATTTCCACCTCTATATTTATGTGGATTATGGTTTAAATTAACGAGGACTCTTAAAAGATTATGAATATTTTCATCACCACGAAAGATGATTTTCTTGAAACAAAAAATTATCTAATCAAATACAATTGAGAAACAGAGCTTTCAGAAAATGATTTACGAAAGTGTCTTAAATGCTTAAAGTAATTATAATGATGGTTTGTAATAGACCTCCATTTCAAGATTCCTTCCTCTCTATCTATACATATTTATGTGGTGGACAGTTCATCCTCAATACCGCCAAAAATGATTTTCTTGAAACAAATCATTTAATTAGATAAAGAGTTTTTTTTTTCTCATAACGATCACTTCAATATCACATACTACCAAAAAATATAATCTTCTTGACACAAAACAAAAGTTGTTTAATTAGATAAGAGATGTTTTTTATAATGATCACTCGAATATTACATAGTACAAAAAAGTTCTAAAGCACAAGGGGAGGATCCCAATCTTACAAAACAAAACTAATAGATTAATTAAACCAACCAACAAAATAAATCCAACCCCATGCCTCTCAAAAACCGGTTCTAACCGGCCAATCCAGCCGGTTTAGATTACCGGACTCGGAAGTTTTCCGTGCTTTCATAGTTTCATTCATTCAGTTTTGTCATATCTACCTTATCTCTCCCTATATCTTTTAGTTATTTACATTTTTCTTCCCCTTATTTCACTCACATAATAGAACAACCATTTGGATTCTCGTCACTAAACATTTCAGGCGCACGCATATGAGCATAAGGATCTGCATAGCCTTGGTGGTTCATATACGGTTGTGGTGGTGCTTCTTGACCGTACCCTTGACCGTACCCTTGATTCATATACGATTCTTGTACGTATCCTTGGTTATTATTATACGGTTCTTGTACATACGATTGAGATGATTGGCCTTGCATCATGTAATGTTGACCATATGCTTGTCCTGGTGGGTAGTAATACATTGGCTGTGGTGGATAACCGTAACCGCTGTATTCCGATTTCTTCACATCCACCGTAGCACCACCGTCTCCTCCGGGCGCGGCGACTTCTTTCTTCTTTTCTACGACTTCTTTGCTCTCTTTCTTCTCGCCAACGCTTTTGTCCTTCTTCTCGGCAGGAGCTGCCGCTGCGGGAGCGGTGGCTCCGTCGTCTTTTTTAGCCGGAATTATTTCGACGGTACGTTTAAGCTTCTCGGTGAGATAAGGAGTGAGTTGTTTGACGTCAATGATTCCCTTCACTATAACCAAATCCTTGGCACTATCAATAGCAACTGAATTAACCCCTGTAAAATTAACATTCAAACTTTTGATTAGTTAATGTTGTAATTAATTACACTCATAGATTAGGCTAACTATTTCTTAGCTAACCATTTGATTTTATTTTATTTTCAGTAAAATAATAATGAAAGCTACCTACAGGTAGTTGAGTTCAACCTAATTTAAATAATTATTTAATTTTTGTGTTTGCTTCTGTTATCATCCATCACCAACCGTATCAATTTCTCTTAAAAATTATTAATTTCGTACTAAGAACATGTCAAATATTGATTAGGATCATAAAAAAAAGCTTACCTTTAATTTTGTTGACTATTCTTTTGATCTTGTGTTCGCAACCTTCGCAATGTAACTTCGTCTTCAAAACCACAGTACTCTGTATCACATCAAAGTAAATTACATTAGAAACAACGAGTAATCTCTAATTAATATTAAGTACACTTTTTAAAAAGTAAAAATACCGTAAAGTTTTCGAAGTGCAAACACGTTATTGACCACATAAGCAAATGGACTGACGTATGAAACTTTAAATTATATTTTATACTTTCACTATCTGAAATTTTAAATGTTTTTTATACTATGTGACAAAAAAAGTTTCTAATTTTATAATGAAATTAAATTAGAAGAGATAGTAATTAACTAATTACCTCTTTTGGTGGAGCAGGAGCAGCTTTCTTCTCTCCTTCCTCTTTCTTCTTCTCATCTTTTTTCTCGCCGGATTTCTCATCGGCGGCGATTTTCTTCTCTGCCGGTTTCTCATCCGCCGACTTCTTCTCACCACCGCCTGAAGGAGGAGCTTCTTTCTTCGGCGCAACTGTAGAGACTAATTCAACTTTTCTCTTAATCCTCTCGGCGACTTTATCCCTAACCGCAACCGGATCTACGTTTCCGATCACCGTCAGTTTATTCCCCATGTAATCAATATTCACATCTTCCACGCCTGAAAAAATCCATCACCCAAATCAAATTTCACGTTAGGGTTTACAAAATCTGAAATCGATTAACCGAATTAGACCGAATCAATCAAATCCAGAGAGAATTTTACCTTTCATGTGTTTGAGGAGTCGTTTGATTTTCTTCCCGCAACCTTCGCAATGCATATCAAGCTTCATAACAATGGTGGAATTGGAATTTCCACCATCTGCCTTTTTCGCAGCACCGGCATCGATCGGTTTCTTCTCTCCTTCTGGTTTCGTCACCGTTTCTTCCTTTTTCTGCAGAGAATTCACAAATCAAAACGTTTAAACAACAGAGATCGAGAGAAGATTTAGTAGATCCAGAGAGGAAGATGACGAAGACGAAGTAACTAACCTCACCCATCGTACTAGTGTATAGAATCAGGAATTTGAGAATTTGCCTTTTTTGAATATACTCTGGAAAAATAAAACAGAGAGAATATTATTTGTTTTGGTTTGGAGAGTAGGAAAAAAGGGCAAGGAGAAGGAATATATAGACGAATGTGTATGATTTATTAATGACGTAAGTATGTATGTATGTATGATTAATGATGGTTATGATATATACTTTTTTATGATGATATATGATACATAAAAGACACGAGGTCAGGATTAGTAGGCGTGTTTGTTTTTTTTTTTTGCCGTCGAGTTGGACTCACCATTTAAATGGGCCCATTATCGATGAGGATAAACGTCGACGTTTATTAAAAATATGACGGCGTTTTTTTTTTCTCTTCACATGAAATGATGGTAAATGACGAAAATATCCCCGGCCCATGCGTTTTGACTTCAGTGGTCAGAGTCAAAACTTATTTTGCCTTGACTTCTAATGCTACTGAACAATTTTTTCCTTGGTTCTTTTATTCAAGTTCAAAATTGTTTACTTTTTGTTAGTTTTTAATTCTGTATGACCAAGAAAACCTAAGCTACTTAAATTCCGTAGCCAAGTTGATTATTTGATGTAGTTAAGGTTAATTTTTGATCAAATTTTAAATTCACTATCTACGTATGTACAATGGGCAATGACTTGGGAGTGGCATAGATCGTAAATAGGGAAGGAGAGGAAGGGCAGTGATGGGTTGGTGACTTGGTGGAAGTAAACATGGTTCTAGTACTGTGAGGTAAAATCTATAATACTTGTCTGTGTTTGATATTGGTAATGTAGAATGAATGTAACTATGATCTTGCGTTGGTTATTGCTGCAAAAGTTACAGTTTTTCTTGTAAGTTGTAATCAGCACAAGTTATTTTTGTTCAGAAATTAGCTTATTTGAAATTAAGTCATTTAATCAAATTACAAATAGAAATTCCCTGTAAAAAGCGATTCAACAAACAAGTTTATGAGAAGAATAATTTCAGTTCCTTTCCATCAAAGTTAGGTTACCCAATTCAGTCATCTTCTTCCTCATCATCTTCATCTTCCTCCTCAGATGCTTCCTTGAGCCATTGTATGAACATGGCACATTTATTCACATAAATTTTCTCATCTTCATCTGCGCCTGCTCTCTCTTCCGCCCATCTCAATATCGCGTCTTCTGGCAATACGTCTTTATCATACAGAAGATGCAGAATCTTGGGAAACAAAGGGTCCAACTCCGTAGCCGATTCCTTACACATCTCTTCCAATTTCGATATCACTTCTATTTGTTCATCAATTGTCATCACATAGTTACCAAGAAGTCCCTTCCATTTTGTAACGATACTCACCACATTTCTATATAATTCACCATCAGAGTCATGTGGAGTATCAACCGCCAGTTTCATCATAGAGTAGAACACTGCTGCAGCACACTCTGTAATTTCCCTGTTGTGTGACTTCCAGACTCCGGTTATCTCCATCACTAAATTTTCAGAGTTACCCTCCTCAACGGCCCTTAAGAAGGTAGCTTCAACTTCTCTCTCAAACCAACGATAGTCATCATCGGGATCATTCACATCAGTGTTAATACTATCAGCATCAGATTTCAACTCTCCAGAAGTCGGTACAACGCTTTCGTCCTCTGTGTCATCATCGTCCGTGGCCTGAATTATCTCAGCAAGTTTATCCTTGGGGATCGGTGCAACAGAATGCAGCCACTCATCAAGAGACCCACCTTCACATACTTTCCATATGTAACCTGCACCATCAGGACCAAGCTCAGATGCTTTAGACTCAATTTGCACGCCTGACAAAAGATCTGCAGTCGTCCCGCTGCTACTGTCAGCATATTCCAGTTCTTCATCGCTGTCTTCCTCAGTTGGCTGTTCAAGTAACGAAACCTTTGAATACGCAGGTACAACAACGCCCCGCCCCACAACAACCTTGAAAGACAGAACAACACCGGGCTGCACAACAGCACCGGCTCTGATTTTCACCCCATCACAAACAATGGCGTTCCTTATCTCACACCCATCCTCAATCGTAACGTTGTTCCATATGTACGACCCTTCTATAACCACATTCGATCCAACAGAACATCCATTACCAATAACTGAGTTCGAGATTTTATCCCCACTCCCAATCTTTGAGCCGTATCCAATGACAGTAGAAGATCCAATATCAGCAGACGGTGACTGAATCACATCAGAAGCCCGGTACATCCCTTGTCTCCCGAGCTTTAAAGGGCGGCTTCCACCGAAACTGATATCCGGTACATACGGGTAAGTCCACCTCTGTACAATATCCTTGCTAACTGTGTCATAGCTTCGAAAATTATCGATCCTAGCAGCATAGCTCGATTGAATCTCATGAGTGAAAATCTTGTAACCCATAATATCATCACCAAGCAAACCTTTGACGAAATGACGACGCAGATGCTGATAATCAAAGTTATCCTCAAAAAGACTAAGCACTTCAGGAGAACATATATCAATGTAGCAATCCTGCATATCACTGCATAGTAAAACAGATTTCTTACTAGTATCCATCAACAACGAATTATCTAAGCAAACATTCCCTTTGGCACGATCATCAGTCTTATCTTCCTCGTAATAAAGAAGCTGTTTTGACAAAGGATTCAAACCAATAAAGAGCTGATCGGTTCCAAGCCTCGAAAGATTCGTGAACGGCGAAGGTTTAGACTTTTTGATAACCATGGTCATGATAGCTTTCTCATCTTTCTTCTTCCTATCTCTATGTTCTTGAATCAAATCAGCGAGTGGCATATTACTAACAGTATCACCACTAACAAGAACAAATTCACCTAAAATCTGAGATGTCTCTGTTTGCTGTTCATAGATGTAACGCAAAGCATCTCCAACACTTATTGAATTGTGAGACACAATCGTTCTCACCAAGAAATTAGGGTTTGAGTACCAATCGGAATTCTTCAGATAATCGATTACCTGAGACGAGTGGGCGCAACAGAAGACGAAAACGTCTTGTATCCCAGCAGATTCGAGCCATGACAAGGTGTAATCGATCATCGGGACATTTACTAGCGGTAATAGTACCTTTGGTCGTTCTAGGGTCACTGGTCGGAATTTCGTGGTGAAACTGTCGGCGAGAAGGATTGCTTGCAAACGTTGACGACTATGTTCGTCAGAATCCTCTGAAACCCTAGCCGCGACTTTCTTCTGAGCACCCATCTTTCTCCTCTCTCTCGCTGATCAAAATTCACGAGAGAAATATTTTTATTTAGTTCACGAGATCGGTTTGATTAAGATCGAATCAATATCGGTTTGGTTTTGGCTTTATTCGGTTAAGATTTTTGTTTAGTGTCACTACCATTAATGGAAGAAACAGAGCAAAAATGGAAATTTAGGGTAAAAATGGAGAAATGCGAAGTTTTGGGAAATACGAAGGAGGTATATGAAGAAAGAGAGAAGCTGGGATTTAGGGTTTTCGATTTGTTTCAAAAATGTCTCAACTTTTGGGTCGAATCGCTAAGCTCTCATCATCCTCAATTCTGAAGAATGGACTCTGTTTCAGCGAATTCCGGTCACTGTCCACGGCGGCGACGCCGTATATGCTTTTCCACCCGACCGACAAGGAGGTGACGACACCATCTGGTGAAGAAGTGGTGGATTTGAACTTGTACGATCCGAGGAAAGACGAAACAGTGAAATTCCCCGACCAGACTCTGACGAAGGAGCTCTTCACATCGTGGACGATGAGGTCGTCGAGAGGATGGGTGTTTGCGGAGAACAAATACGACTCCAGATTGCGCCTCACCAACATGTACAACCCTAGTGCCTCTGCTTCGTCACGCAAGGTTATCTCTCTGCCTCCAACTAAAAAGAGAATTTTGAGTATATCTTTCTCGGCCTCGCCGGACCAGGAAGACTGTGTAGTGGCCGCCTTGTCAGTTTGTTCATCTCTCATTATGTGTCGGCCCGGTGACTCGGAATGGACACCTGTCAAGGTCCCCTTTTATGCCGCAGGGATGATATATTCGGAGAGAGATGGGAAATTCTATCTCAACAAGAGGCTTAAGGGAAAGTACAATGGTCCGGTTGATCTCGTCGACACTAGCTCCGGCTTCCCTCAGATGAGTCTGTACCAGCCTGCCCTCATCGACCCTTGCTCTGACTACCCTTTCTCCGACATCCCTGAGAGTAGACTAGAACAGCTTTACGAATCTCTCATGTATCAACATATTGTCGAGTCACCTTCTGGCGAAATCTTCATCGTTTATTGGTAATTCGGAATAATAATAATATGTGCTTGTTATGATCACTCTAATTTGGCATTGTTGAATCACACCTTCCTATGCGATTCAGATATCATTAATTGCTTCTTGTCTTGAAGGTTTACCGAGGACATGACCTTGGTCATGGACGAATTGACTGTTGCATTAGCCAATAAAGATCCTTGTCAATCCTCCATCAGGATCAAGCCTAGGGGGTTTGTGGTGTTTAGGCAAGACCCTGAGCAAAATATCACTTGTTACACTGAAGATATTGGCAATCTCTGCATTTTCCTAGGCACCAACGAGGCCTTTTGCGTCTCTGCAACCGAATATCCTGGACTTAAGCCGAATTCCATCTACTTTGCAAACACTGTCAAGGGGTTCGGAATCTACGACCTCTCCTCCAACACTGTCCACGACGTCATCAATCCACTCCCCCACTCATGTTGCTTCAATTGGCTGGCCCCTCTCCAGTGAAGAAAGTCTACCTAAGTGTGTAACCTAAGTGTTGTAATATGTAATATGCATATGTGATCTGCCTTTTAGGATCATCTTATTGTTATTTAGGAGTTTGTTTTTCTTTCTTTTATGTTATAACTTATAGTGGTTCAAAAAAAAAAAAGTTATAACTTATGCCTTTTAGGATCATCTTATTGTTATGGTTAAGCAATGCACCTTTCTCTTTTCTTGATGTTTAACTTGTGACAAACTCACAAGGGTGATGAGAAGTATATATCCATGATCAAACTTGATGTAAAAATGAGATGCTTGAGGAACCCATCTTCTCTTCAAGTAAACCAACAATCGAAACACGAACTAATGTTCATCTTGAATTCATAAGACAACAATCATGAGAGTGTAAATAAAGTTTATCAAGATGCAACCGTGAGAGACTTCGAGCTACTGATCAAAATCAAAGTTGTTACATCTCGAAAACTTGCTCTATTTGGAATATTAGGTGGATAGAATAATTCAATTCTAATATGACTTGACAAGATATCGACGATTATAGCTTGATCATTTTCTTCCATGCAATCCATAAGTTTCAGATACACTTTACTACTCCAGTCTCTCTAATTTGGACTCAGAGTCCCTTCCATTCAGCCTTTCTATTATTTGATTCCATATTGAGCAGAATTTCTCATTAATCACCGTAATATTGGACAAATCAAAACTTATCCTTGGACCAAAAGCTATTTGGTTCCAATGACTATTTATTTAAACGGAAAATCCTCTGTTGGAGTATCTAAGAATACAAGAGTAATCTGTAAACTTCCTTTGTTTGCTAGTGCAACTGTGTTCGTTGAATGATTTCATTTTTATATACTATAAAAGTATGTAGTCTAGATATCTTTGGCCACGTTTGTTTCATTGAATCATCATTCATTATGAGTTTTTAAATATAATCACGAACGAATACTGTTGTTAATCAACATCAAAACCAGTGGTTCTATACCCGACTTATCTGGTCCAACACTCCAACCTCAGGTTAAGGCAAAACATTGGAAAGAGATGTTACGGTTTAACTGACATCGGATCGAGTTCGGTAATTCTGTTAGGATTTTTGTTAAGTCCCACTCCCACCATTAATGAATGGAAGAAACAGAGCAAAAATGGAAATTTAGGGTAAAATGGAGAAATGGGAAAGTTGGTATTTGAAGATGATAGAAGGTTGGGTTTTATGGTTGTTAGCGTTTAGGGTTTTCGATTTGTTTCAAAAATGTCTCAGCTTTTGGCTCGAATCGGTAAGATCTCATCGTCGTCAATTGGGAAGAAGAAGCATGGACTCTGTTTCAGCGAATTACGGTCCTTGTCCACGGCGGCGACGCCGTATCTCCTTTCCAGCCATACCGACACGTATGAGATGACATTATCGTGTGAACCATTGGTGGAATTGAACTTGTACGATCCGAGGAAAGAGGAAACAGTGAAAATCCCCGACCAGACTCTGACGATGGATCGCTCTCATCGACGAATAAAGGATCTTCGAGGGGATGGGTGGTTGCGAAGAACATATTCTACAACACGTTGCATCTGACCAACATGTACAACCCTTCCGCCTCTGCTTCCTCACGCAAGGTTATCTCTTTGCCTCCAACTAAAATGACAATCTCCAGTATCTCTCTCTCGGCCTCGCCGGACCAGGAAGACTGTGTAGTGGCCGCCTTAATGGGTTCATCTCTCAGTCTGTGTCGGCCTGGTGACTCGGAATGGACGCCTATCAGGACTCCCTTTTATGCCACAGGGATGATATATTCGGAGAGAGATGGCAAATTCTATCTCAACAAGAGGATTGAGTCAGAGTACAATGGTCCAGTTGATCTCGTGGACACTAGCTCCTCCGGCTTCCCTCAGGTGAGTCTGTACCAGGGATTCCCTTTATCTGACATTCCCAAGAGCAGAGTAGAAGAGCTTTCCTCAACTCTCAATTCTCAACACATTGTCGAGTCACCTTCTGGGGAAATCTTCATCGTTTATTGGTAATTCATCTATCCCTTTTTGATTCGTACGAGATGATGATGATGATAGTAACTTGGTACAACGGTAATAAATTTTTGTTGGAATTCTGAGTAAAAAGGGGAACAAATAAATCTCTTTTCTTTGTTCTGATGATCACTCTAATTTGGCATTGTTCAATCACACCTTCCTGATGCAGTTTACATTTTAACCAAAGATTCCTATATCCTCATTAATTTCCTCTTGTCTTCAAGGCATGACGGGTACTCCAACAGTGAAGAATTCAAGGCCAAGGAACCTCCTTATCAATCCTCCTCCATCAGGATCAAGCCCAGGGGGTTTGTGGTGTTGAGACAAGACCCCGAGCAAAGGATCACTTCTTACACTCAAGACATTGGCGATCTCTGCATTTTCCTAGGCCAAAACGAGCCCTTCTGCGTCTCTGCAACCGAGTATCCTGGACTTAAGCCCAATTCCATCTACATTGCAGACTATCACTCCGGGTTCGGTTTCTACGACCTCTCCTCCAACACTCTCCACGATGTCATCAATCCGCTCCCTTTCTCCTGTTGCAACCATTGGCTGGCCCCTCTCCAGTGAATAAAGCCTATCCGCTTTTAAACTGTGTAACTTAATTGTTGTAATATGCATATACGATCATCTTATTATATTTCGGAGTTAGTTTGATTTGCTTTCTTTTATGTTTAACTTATGACATTGGTCTGTGGCTTTATGAGAAACACACAAAAAAACTTGTGGCCTTCCTTATAGCTTGATGGAAACAGGTTAAATCTTTGTTTAAAGTTACCCTTTATTTGTTTACTTGTGAATTTATTTATATCGTTTCTAACAACCCTAGTACGAGGTCTTGGGCCACGGCGGTTTCAGGTCAATCGGTGTCCGCTAAGTCAATCCCTAGTTTTCTACCCCTTTCATGTAGAATAGGCCAAATAAGTTAAATGTAGATAATTCAAAAAAGAGAGAAAGAAAAAGGAAATTGATCGATGATCTCTTTGATAGTAGCAAAAAAAAGAAATCAACTTCTTAATTGTGTTGTTGCTGTTCTTAGTGAATATTTTCTTCTTCTTCATTGAAATTCTTCTCTTTAGATTGTTTAGTATATGTGCTTGTATAATGGTTTCAAACCATCATGGTGTATTATTATATCATCAGTGTACTAATCTTATACAATAAGATTGTTAATACAATTATGAGAACAAATAAAACAACATATCAAACAAAACATACAATTGAGCATAGAAGCGAAACAAAGAAATCACATTAATATCGTGAGCAATAAAATTTGGAAGAACGATTCAAAATCTTGAACAACGAAACTATTAAAAAAGAGGAAATATATACCTTTTACTCGTAATATAAATAAGCAAAACCTGCAAAACATTAAAAAAGAAATAAATCAAAGTCAGTATAAATTACTACACAAATATAAAAACAAATCAACGATGAAACCACTACACATACAAAAGTTAAGACAAAATCAGAAAAGACAAATATAAAATAGCAAAGAGAATGCTTTGTTTAGGTGTTACGAAATCAGAAAAGGATATATATATATATATATATATATAATAATGAGATCCTATCATTAAATTAGGGTTTACCAATGATATTTTTGATTCATATATATCTAAAATATATAAAATTATAATAAAAATTAATCGAAAATATCCTTTAACCAAAGGCAAAAAAATATAAAAAATAAACACTAAATTTTAGATTTGAAATTTGTTTGAATATCACCAGCGGTATGTGCAATTTACATTCAGCAAGTTATTTTCTTTTTTTCTCAAATCTCATAATATCCTATTCTTATATATTCACAAAAAAACAAATTATAAAACAATGTCAGATTTAATTGAAACAATTATAAAGATTGAGAAAGTTATTAATAACGCTGATATTTGTTTTCATATCATATATATCCATAATAATAAATTTTATTTAAAGACAAATAAAATCAAATATCGAATATATCTGTTTAAAATAAAACTCATATAAAGACAAAACTAAATTCCGTTGAAATAAAAACTCAATTTCCATTCTGGTACATAGTTACTTTTCTTATAATATAATAATTTTTTTTATTTTCGTTAAGTCTGGTGAAAAGGTGATTTTTTTTTTTTTGTAAAAATATTTGTTTCTTACAGAGTGGCAAAACTTCTCCTTCTCACTGTATGTTTTTCTTTGCAGGCATGGAGAGTTTTTCTTTGCTTAACATATCATGTCGCAGTGCACAGACGGTATCAAGCATTTATGCACCTCTGTTTTAGGGTGTTTTGACTTTTGATCTTGATTTGTATAAACAACCTTGGAGACCCTGATTTGTATGCTCTTTTCTTCTTTTATTTTTCTTTTTTATTCGGTTATATGATTCTAAGGAAATACCAATTAGAGGAATGATAATCATTTATGATGATTGATTGAGTTTGTTTCTGGTGCAGTTTGTGCGAGTATAAAACAAGTTCTTTATGAGCTGTTTAAGAAAATCAGCAGTGCCGTGATTGATAATGGTCTAATAAACAAGGTAGAGCTTGTGTGATCCTTTTGGCCATTCGTTACTTGTTGATTCAGTCTCCGTCTGGTTTACTTATCTCTTTTTGTATTATGAAGAATTACAATTGGCTTTGTTTAAGACCAATAAAAAAGAAAGCTTGTTTGCAGATCGGGTAATGTAATTCTTTCTTCATCGTGAGTGTTTCATAAACCCATTTTGTTAAAGATCATATTTTAAAACTAGTGCTGACATGGTTTGTAAATTTTTGATTTGTTTGATACAAAGCACCCGAACGAACTTGAAGGACACTGTCATTGAGGATATAATCACAAGGTACGTTACTTACTTTTTTCCTCTTCGCACATTATCTATATACCATAAATCGTGAATATATATATTGTTTATGGTTATATTACTTACTCTATATAAAGTTAAGCACCCCTCGTAAGCTATATGCACGTTATTTCCTCTACCACCAATGGTTTTGTATGACGTTTTATTTAATATGAGTTATAGAGGTTAATCTTGTGTTGCTCCGTACCGTAGTGTGTCAGAAGATGAAAAAGTAAAATGACTTTTGGTTAATACTTTTGGAAGCCAAAATTTAAAATGTGACAAAAAAATCCATAACTTATGAAAACAGGTGCATGTCTCAATGTTTAGATTCTTTTTGTACATGCAAAATGTAATGTTTGATTGAGTAACCAACATTGAAAAAAAAATATTTTTAATATTATTGAAAGTATAATTTTATATGATTAACCAACCATTTAAAAATATTTGACTGGGATGTTTTTTTTTTTACAACCATATATTTAAAGAACCATCAAGGTTTTGAAGAAATTAATTAAACAACCTAGAAGATATTCATTAAGCCCAATTCAACTGAAACCCACACGTACAACCGACAGATTAATAGAATCTTCATACGTGTTGCAACTCGTGTCATAAGAGATTTAATTTTTTGCATGCTGATAGACAGATTGAGGTGTCTTTTTTTTTATGTATACATAAATACTTCTTTACTCGAAAAGTTCTAAATTCAAACAGAAAGGAAGTTTTTCTCTGCAACATTGCTGATCAATTTGATGGAACAAATGGCATATGCAAAGTATCAAACCATTGGAAGTGTTCATTACCCAACATATTTTTTTATCTTATCCCCATGATAAGGCATTTCGATTCTTTCATGGCTGAAGCACAACCAGTTTTCTTCATCTTTTGTTTGCAACAATGGTTTTCACTGTTCTTGGTTTTTTCCCTCTTCCTCAAATTCAAAATCTCAAGCCTACTCTGAAACCAAATTTTAAACCGCCTAAGATGCAATTGGTGAAAGGAACATCTTCCCACAAACCCCAATTTCTTCAGATAAAACACCACTCAGTCTACAAACTATCTATTATTCTCCAGGTGAAACACTTAGACGACGCTAGGGAGAAGGAAGAAAAAGAAGAGGAGTCTAACCACAATTTCTTCAAAAAATTCATCAAAGGAGTCTTGGCAAATTTGTACCTACAACCACACGAGCAAAACATCAAGCTTCCTCGGTGGAAATCGGTTGCTGAGGAATCTCTCAGAAACCTTGATGATGTTGACTACGACTTCATTGAAGAAGGGAACTCCTTCGACATCCTCCATTATCAATCTCTCAAGATGATCGTGATAGCTGGAGCAAGAGAAAGAGAAAAGACAATATATGAATACAATACATTACTCTTTCTCTTGCCTTTTCTCTTTCTCTTGCTCCAGCTATCACGATCATCTTGAGAGATTGAGAATGGAGGATGTCGAAGGAGTTCCCTTCTTCAATGAAGTCGTAGTCAACATCATCAAAGTTTCTGAGAGATTCCTCAGCAACCGATTTCCACCGAGGAAGCTTGATGTTTTGCTCGTGTGGTTGCAGGTACAAATTTGCCAAGACTCCTTTAATGAATTTTTTGAATTTTTGAAGAAATTGGTGTTAGACTCCTCTTTTTTTTCTTCTCTCATTAGCGTCGTATGAGTGTTTCACATGGAGAATAGTAGATAGTTTGTAGACTGAGTGGTGCTTTGTCTGAAGAAATTGGGGTTTGTGGGAAGAGGTTCCTTTCACCAATTGCACCTTAGGCGGTTTAAAATTTGGTTTCAGAGTAGGCTTGAGATTTTGAATTTGAGGAAGAGGGAAAAAACCAAGAACAACGGAAGCCATTGTTGCAAACAAGAGATGAAGAAGATGAAGAAAACTGGTTGTGGTAGTGCTTCAACCATGAAAGAATCGAAATGCTTCTTATCATAGGGATAAGATAAAAAATATGTTGGGTAATGAACATTTCCAATGGTTTGATACTTTGTATATGCCATTTGTTCCATCAAATTGATCAGCAATGTTGCAGAGAAAAACTTCCTTTCGGTTTGAATTTAGAACTTTTCGAGTAAAAGAAGTATTTATGTATAACATATATATACATAAAAAAAAAAGACACCCCAATCTGTCTATCGGCATGCAAAAAATTAAATCTCTTATGACACGAGTTGCAACACGTGTGAAGATTCTATTAATGTGTCGGTTGTACGTGTGAGTTTCAGTTGAGTTGGGCTTAATGAATATCTTCTATGTTGTTTAATTAAATTCCTTCAAAACCTTGATGGTCTTTTAAATATATAGTTGTAAAAAAAAAAAAAAAAACACCCCAGTCAAACATTTTTAAATGGTTGGTTAATCATATAAAATTATACTTTAAATAATATTAAAAAAATAATTTTTTTTCAATGTTGGTTACTCAAACACTCAATCAAACCAAACATTACCTTTTGCATGTACAAAAAGAATCTAAATATTGAGACATGCAATTGTTTTCATAAGTTATGGGTTTTTTTTGTCCCATTTTAAAATTTTGGCTTCCGAAAGTATTAACCAAAAGTCATTTTACTTTTTCATCTCCTGACACACTACGGTACGGAGCAACACAAGATTAACCTCTATAACTCATATTAAATAAAACGTCATACAAAACCATTGGTGGTAGAGGAAATAACGTGCATATAGCTTACGAGGGGTGTTTAACTTTATATAGAGCAAGTAATATAATCATAAACAATATTTATAATCTCGATTTATGGTATATAGGTAATGTGCGAAGAGGAAAAAAGTAAGTAACGTACCTTGTGATTATATCCTCAATGACAGTGTCCTTCAAGTTCATTCCGGTGCTTTGTATCAAACAAATCGAAAATCTACAAATCAAATGAGATATGTCAGCACTACTTTTAAAATATAATCTTTTCAACAAAATGGGTTTATGAAACACTCACAATGAAGAAAGAAACATTACCCGATCTGCAAACAAGGTCTCTTTTTTTATTGGTCTTAAACAAAGCCAACTGAAATTCTTCATAATACAAAAAGAGATAAGTAAACCAGACGGAGACTGAATCAACAAGTAACGAATCTGTAGTTTTAGTGTTTAACCTTTAAATCTGTAGATGATGAAGACTTGCTTGACTACTAGTTTGACTACAACCAGACTGTTTCAACTACAAAAAATAAATATAGAAGCCAAAAACAATTACGACCTGATGTACAAAATATTGCATGAGCTGCAAAATCAAGAAGCCTTTGCTAAAAATGAATTTCGGCTAAAAACCATTTCAATCCGATATCCAATTACTGTTTCTTCTTTGTTGCAACTTGCAACAACATACCGCCTAAACATGATAGTATATCGAAGAGCTATTGGTGGTAGGAAACAGTTACCTGCGAGAAAATCCTAACTTTTCATAGCCACGAGAGAATGCCTCCAGACCACCCTCATACTTGTCTATTTCCTCACGCAGTCTTTTATACTGTAGCCAACAAAAATGTATGTTACTCAAGCGAGATCAAAGCAGCAACAAAATCTAATCTTTCTACAATCTTAAACATCAGATGTATAGTCCTTCATTTATATATAAGATTATAGTAAACGAAACAACTTGAACCACATAGGACAAATTGTTTTTTTACCGGTAATCAAGATGGTCACTATAACTTCGCAACATGGGGTCTATCTCATATATTCTCTTCCCATCACCAGGTGTGGGAACTATTCTTGGTTTCGCCTCTTTCACCTTGACAACTTTTTTATTACTGTAACCATTACTCGAATCAAAGGCAGATGCTTGATCTTCCATTGTTTGCTCAAATCTCTACGAAAGGAAAAATTCAGTATCATGTTAAATATGTGATGCACAAAAACTTCAATCTCTAACTATTTGCCTCTGCATATCTAACTCACTGATTACATATCCACCTGTGATTCTTTTGAAAAACTTAAGGAACCTTGTAGATCACCAGTCACCAATGAAGCACCATCATCAAGATTATCAGGTACTAAGACTAGCGATAGCTTGTGACGAAGAATCAAACTCCGCTGATTGATTCCCAGCAAAGATCTTCCCTAAAAACATGGATCTAATCAAGCTATCTGAACAACGAATACTAAAAACAACAATTATACTAAAAAATCCTTCAAAAAAGAAACTACATTCCCACAATAACAAACTCAATTTTGATCAAAGCAACCATCTTCCTAACCTAATCAACGAATTTAATCAATTTCCCGTATAAGCGCACAGTTCATGAAGCTAATCCAATCACGGATTTCGCTAATCGTTCTGAGAAATCAGTGATTACACACAGTCAGTACAACAATGGCGACTGAGAGAAAAGCAAGAGAGAGAGAGAGAGAGAGAGAGAGAGCCTTACGAGGGTGCTTCTTGAGGAAGAACGAGACAATGCATGTACTTTTTCATTCACGAGATAGTCCAAAAATCATTTGTTGTCCCCGCCCCAAAAAAAAATCTCTATGAAAATCGAAGTAAGCGCTCATCGCCAGATTCAACTGCGAATGTTCTCCGAAACCCTAGAAAAGTGCCGGAAACTCACCGAGAAAGTTCTCAAATGTCACCGTTGGAACATGGTTCGTCAATTATACCACGCGAAGAAAATGGAGGATTTGGAGAAGAAGATCTCGATTTTCCTCCAGGGTATGCCGTTACACATCCTCGCCGATGTTCATCATCATCGGGTCGATTCGGAAGTGAGATTGGATCGGATTGATAGGAATGTTGATAGTTTAAATGAGAAATTGGGGATTAGGGTTTAGGAGGAGAGAAGAAGAATGACCGGTTATAGTTAGGTGTCCGGTTTGGAAGAAGGCGAAAGATGGTAATGGAGAAAGAAAATGATTGCTCTGTGTCTCTGTTTTTCACTTGACACACAAATCGAAAGAGAAATGATAACAGTGTGTCGTTTTCTACCTATCTAATGGCACGCAGTTCTTAAAGGATTGAACAAAACGTCGATAAAGATGATAAACAATGCTGTTTTAAGGATACGGAGACTTAAACTAGACGACGTGTTTAATACTAACCTTTAAAAACGGCACCTAGTTCTTCGAAGTAAAGTTAACCCGAGCCTCTGTTCCAGCGAATGCCCTGGTAAAAATACAATTTCCTTGTTTGTAATGTCTTATTAGCCAGGAGAAAACCTATCGTTAAAATTATAACTTATATTAGACTGCGTGCTATATATATAAGCCATTTCTTCTTTTATAAAGGATATCAAGATTTTGGAACCGATTATGAGTTTAATTGATTTTTTTTTTTTTTTTTTTGAAAACGTGTTTACGTTTAGATAAGATGATAATATTTTACTGGTTTGATCACAATTAGTTTGTAATTATTATAAACACAAAAGAAAATCAAGAAAATTAGGTGTGCGTAGAATGACTTACAAAAGATATATATCTTTGATGAAGAAATAATTTGTATTATAAAGTACAGTTTTGAACGTTACCTTTGTGTATATAAACGTAAATTAATATGTACGTTTACATTGTATCAACGTATAAACATATCTTGATCAAAAAAAAATAAACGTATAAACATAAATCTTTAACTAATCTTTAATTATTAATGGCGTGTGTAGGTGCAGGCATGGATATTTTCGCATTGTGAATAACATTTATAGAGAGTGGAAGATGTATGCAATTGGTGGAAGTGCTAATCCAACCCACCTTTAGTCAAGGAAAAGTTTTCATAGCTTCGGATAATCAGTTCACAAAGGAGCCTCGAGAGGGTGGGCAGTTGCGGAGAACAATGATGAAGAGTATAATGGTCCAGTTGATCTCGTGGACACTAGCTCCTCCGGCTTCCCTCAGGCGAGTCTGTACCAGGGATTCCCTTTCTCCAACATTTCCACGAGCAGACTAGAACAGCTTTCCTCAACTCGTAAGTGTCAACACATTGTCGAGTCACCTTCTGGCGAAATCTTCATTGTTTACTGGTAATTCGGAATAATAATAATAATCTGTCCTTCTTGATGCGGTTTACATTTTAACCAAAGCTTCAGATATCATTCATTAATTGCCTCTTGCCTCTTAAAGGTTTAAGGAGTGCTCGACCACCAAAGAATTCGAGGCCAAGGAACCTCCTTATCAATCCTCCTTGAGGATCAAGCCCAGGGGGTTTATGGTGTTTAGGCAAGACCCTGACCAAAAAATCACTTCTTACACTGAAAACATTGGCGATCTCTGCATTTTCCTAGGCAGAAGCGAGGCCTTTTGCGTCTATGCAACCAAGTATCCTGGACTTAAGCCGAATTCCATCTATTTTGTAGACTTTCGCACAAGATTTGGATTATACGACCTCTCCTCCAACACTGTCCACGGCGTCAACAATCCGCCCCCTTTCACCTGTTACAACCATTGGCTGGCCCCTCTCTAGTAACTCTGAGTGTTGTTGTAATATGCATATGTGGACCTTCTTATGACACTCGCCGGTTGATGCTTGCTTTTAGTTAAGCGATGGATCAACCTCAAGCTTTTGGCTTTTAAGTTGTTGTAATATGGTTATGCTTTTTCGATTCAGTTGGATGGCCCCTCTCCAGTAACTCAAGTCTTTTTTTTTTTAGTTCACAGTTTTTTGCTCTTGGTTTTCTTAATGTTTCACTTGTGAGAAACTCACATGGATGCTTAGGTTTTGTAGTTGAGCCAATGCGTATTCAGTTCAAAATTGATGAGACAATCTCCTACCATTCTCTTTCTCTACTGCTTAGGTTTTTAGCTCTATATCTCAAAGAATGCTGCAGTTGCACAACATAAGTGAGATCGATCCTGAGACCGGCTTTTGTCCAGTGATAAAACTGGCGTAAAGAAGAACAGTGATGTAGAGAGATGTCACTTTGGAAGCATAAGGTTGAATTGCACAACAAAGAGCAAAAGAAGGGTGATGAAAAGTATATCCAATTATCCATAATCAAACTTGATGTATATCCAATTTACAGTCTGTAAATAAAGTTTATTAAGATGCAACACTAAGAGATCACTAAGAGCTAATGATCAAAATCAAAGCCATTATTTGGAAAACTTTCATTATTTGGATATCGAAGATTGACATTCTATAATTTGATCATTTACTACTCCACTCTATGTAAACTGGACACAGAGTCCCTTCCATGATTTGATTCCATATTGAGCAGAATTTCTCATCAAATCGCAAAGTGCACCCTGAGTGGTAATTTTGGTTTCCACCAACATCAAAACGATCGTCATTGCAATCTTAGACAAATCAAAAACTATCCAGTGGCTATTTAAACGGAAAATCCTCTATGTTAGAGTATCTAAGGGCATGTTCAATGGTGACATTTTGGGATCTTATGGGGTGTTCTTATAATATAAAATTATTAAAATGATTGTAAAAGGAAGAAAGAGAGTGTTTCTGTTGGGTATATTGAGTGTGTGTTTAAATATAAAATTAATAAAAGTTGAGTAAAAGGAAGAGAGAATGTTTAAAAAAGAGAGAGGGATCTAATATTGGATCATTTAGAGAGTGTGTTTAAAAGGAAAAGGAAGAAAGAGTGTTTAAAAGTTGAGTAAAAGGATGAAAGATAAGGTATAAAGTTGATTAAAAGGAAAAGAAAGTGTGTGTTTTAATAATTTTATATTATAAGAACACCACATAAGATCCCGTGAAATCTGCATTGAACATGCCCTAAGAATATAGTAATAAAAATCCTTTGTTTGTTAGTGCAACTTGTGCAAGCGTTCGTAATGATTTCATATTATATACTATAATATGTAGTTATTAGCAAACAAGAATTAATGTTGAACAAAAACTAAACCTCTCGTGAAGAAGATGAAGATGAAGACGAGAGAGAGGATCTGGAATTGTATTATGCTTCTGTTAAATGTAAAATAAAAGCTTTACATGAGATTATATGCAACTTAATTATTGAGGACTACTATGTAAATATATATTAGTTATGTTATATTTCCTATTCTATGGCATTGTAACGTGTAGAGGAAGTTTAGAATATTATGTTAGGGCATCATAGGAATATTAATCTATCCGGTACAAACCGGTTCACTAAACCAATATCTACACTTTAATTGTAGTTGATAAGCCAATGAAGTGTTACCTCTATAAGAAGAGGAAGAGATGCTGAGCTGTAGGGGAGTTACAATGTCAGTTACAGATGAGAGGAGTGTTAGTTGTAAACCTCTACTATATAAAGAGGGTTAGGAAAATAGAAACTCATTATCTCATTTCGTTTGTAAAAAGTACGTTCTGTATACTTTGGAAATATCAATATACATTTTTTTTCACTTTTCTTTACAAAAGTCTATCGGTAGTCTAGATATATTTTGGCCACGTTTGTTACAATGTGAACATAAATGTTGTAATCATCATTATGAGTTTTAAAATATAGACACGAACAAATATTGTGTTAATCAATACCAAAACTAGATTTTACAAACAGCAATGAAAGTTTGGACATATATCAAAGTTTCAAAGTAAATTTGGTTGTGGTTCAATTGTTGATTGTGGTTCAATTTATCCGGCACCGACTTCTTTACAACGGTTATTGTCCTGTTTGGGAGATTCTGTTTAGCTCACCTTAAGGATTCACAAATGCTCATATTTTTCAAGTCTACACATATCAATATCAAGAGAGGACTTAACGGTTCTCCGGTTGATTTCCGTTCTTGGTTTGGTTGGCCGTTTAAATAAGTTGAGGATTATGGCTAGTTTGTAATATCTTATTGTAAGACTTTAGGCTTTTGTTTCGGGGATTGTTCTTTATCCGCCGGTATTATGTAATCTCAAACTTTGGCTTATTAATACCATTAGTTGACAAAAAAGAAGATAATATGCAATTTGATACACTCATTATTCAATATTTCATATCCAATATTTTTTTCTTTTGTCAGTGTAGTAGTAGTGTCTCTTGTGGCTAAACATCAGAAAGAGATGTTACGGGTTTAACTGAGATCGAATCGAGATCGGTTTGGTTTGGCTTAATTCGGTTAGGATTTTTGTTTAAGGGGGGGTATTGGATATGGGAGTTTAAAGGAATTTGATTGAATTTAACTTTCTCTAAAATTCTAGTGTTATTCAATTAGATGTTTCACTAATTCTCTTAAATGTTTGTGTTATTGGATTGTAGGTTTTTTTTATTCCTCTAGAATACTTTAAATTCTTGTGTTATTCAATTGGTTGATTTTGTATTTCCATTAAATGTAGGTGTTATTCAATATTAGATAGATTTTATGGCAATTTGATTTAAATAGAATTTAAAAGAAACATTCTTTCATAAACCTAAAGAATCAATTCCCACCCTAATAGGTTCTCATTTGGAAAGAATCATTTCCTCAAAATATTGTAAAATCATTGATTTTGAAAAAAATGATTCCACGGCAACAATAATATTTTGATAATGGAGTAGTGCTCTGTTTACGCTCATTTCTTCTCATTTCCTCAAAATCATAATCATTCACGGCTGATCGCAACAATAATATTTTGTCATAGGCTTCACGGCTTCCCTCTGGTCTCACCTTCCAAGTTAATGGAGTAGTGCTCTGTTTTACTCTGTTTGCCTATTGGCATTATTGTTTTGTTTCCCATTCATTTTGTTAGGGCCTCAAAACCCAATTACCAAACCTGAAGTTTTTTTTTAATACAATCCATCTTTAAAAATAATTATTATTAGAATTTAAATAATTCAATAACTTCTGAAAACTCACATAAATCTTTGACTTTTTCTTTCAAAAGATCCCTAGACTTCTATGATCAAAATGTATATGTAAAACTCTAGTATCACAAAATCCCTACAAAGTAGTATTTCAAATAATAAACTCTAGTATTTCAAAGTAGAATATTTCACAAGATTTCCTAAAAAATAGTATTTATCCATACTAGATTTTTAAAAATTTGCACGTTACATATTATTTTTCCTATAAATTATATACTTATGTGTGTCTTCTCAAAGGAGAAAATCATTCACCTAGAAAAAAAAAACCTAACATCAAGCTTCCGCAAGGTTATTTTGTAAGATCAAGCTTTCCTTAGTTTTTTTGTCAAATGATTTGTTATTTTTCATACTTTTAAGGTTTGCATATATAGATCAAGTTTTCGTAAGGTTTTGACTAGTTTTGTGTCTTTATCAAATTATTATATGCATACATGTGAATTATTATGTTCTCATATATATATACATATATATATATATATATATGTATATATATATATATATATTTTATTAGAAGATAATTACAACATTCTAGTATTCATAAGAATGGATAATGAACGAACACAAGATGATGATTTTGATGCGAGCATATCTCTAATGGTGGTGATGGTGGCGGTAGGATTTCAGTTTCAAAACATGCACCGATGTCTTATGGGTAATGATTATTTCATTGAACGTCCGATTCGTCGACAAATCACAAGGCTTGGAGAACAATACATACAGAAGGTATTAATCACTTTTTTTTAGTGAAATCACCTCTTGAATAATGTATAGGGGATGTGACAAAACTGTGAGTATCAATTTGTGAAGATATGGTGACTAACAATAAGTTACTAATTGGTACTAAATGTTGAAATAAATTCTCGCTATATATGTATGTGTTTCTTGTTTTTGTACAAAATACATGAAACAAAGTAAAGACATAAAAACCGACGAAAAACACACACACAAAAAAAAAGCATAATGATATAAGCAGCCTTGTGAGGTAAGCATAAGATAAAACAACAGAAAAGCAAAAGAAAAAGGTCTTAAATAATATAATTAGATATAAAGTCGTAAAAGCATAAACATTAATGTTACAGAGCAGCTTCAAACCCAATTTCATAAGTTACAACATAAAGGAAAGAAAAACAAACTCCGAAATAGTAGTAACAAGATGATCGTAAAAGGCAGATCACATATATATATATACAGACATTCAAAAGCCAATCCAGGCTTTTATCACTTCACTGGAGAGGGGCCATCCAGGTGCTAGAGCAGGAGGGGAAAGGGGGCGCGTTGTGGACAGTGTTGGAGGAGAGGTCATAGAATCCGAACCCTGTGTCATACTTTGCAAAGTAGACGGAATTCGGATTAAGTCCAGGATACTCGGTTGCAGAGACCAGAAGGCTTCGTTTCCGCCTAGGAAAATGCAAAGATCGCCAATGTCTTCAGTGTAAGAACTGATCCTTTGCTCAGGGTCTTGCCTAAACACCACAAACGTCCTTGGCTTCCTCTTGTAGTTGATTTCATACGGAGGTTCCTTGGAGCGTGTAGCCTCCAATTTTTCTCTGCTCAAGTGCTTGTTACACCTGTAAGAGACAAGAGGCAGCAAATGAGGAGAGCAGAATCTTTGGTTAACATGCAAACTGCATCAGGAAGGTATGGTTCAACGATGCACAAAATAAAGTGATCAAAACAAGCACAGATTATTATTATTCTCTCTGTGTCTCGCACGATTCTTCTCCTTAAGGCAAGCCCATCATATGACTTTGATTTCAAACAAAGTGTTGTGAGTCAATAATGCACAATATTATTATTATTATATTCTGTCAATGTCTCACACAATTCTGATTTTGATTTCAACCAGAGAAATTCTCCCTTTTATTATTCCCAAATTATCCATTTTCACTCAGAATTCCAACAGCCTAGGCAATTACCGGATAAAAAAAAAAAGCATGGAAATGAAGAATTACCAGTAAACGACCAAGGATTCGCCGGAAGGTGACTCGACGATGTATTCCTTCTTGTCAGTTGAGGAAAGCTGTTCTAGTCTAGTCTTGGGGATGTCGGATAAAAGGAATCTCTGGTATAGACTCACCTGAGGGAAGCCGGAGGAGCTAGTGTCGATGAGATCTACCGGACCATCGTACTCTTCCTTACGCCTCACCCTATCGAGATAGAATTTGCCATCTCTGTCCGAAAATATCATCTCCGAGGTGAAAAAGGGGTTTTGATGGCTGTCCAAGACGAGTCCCCGGGCCGACACAGACTGAGAGCTGAACGAGTTGAAAAGGCGGCCACTACACAGTCTTCCTGGTCCGGCGAGGCCGAGAGAGAGATCCTGGAGAGTCGATCGCTTGTCGGAGGCAAAGGGATAACCTTGCGTGAGGAAGCAGAGGCGCTAGGGTTTAACATGTTGGTGAGACGCAATGTGGAGTCGTACACGTTCTTCGCAACCACCCATCCCCTCGACGATCCTATCAAACACGATCTGAGGAGCTCCTTCGTCAGAGTCTGGTCGGGGAACTTCACTGCTTCGCCTTTCCTCGGATCGTACATGTTCAATTCCATCACTGCTTCTTCACTCTTCGCCGCCTTGACGCGGGTCACCTTCGAAAACAGATACGGCGTCGCCGCCGTGGAAAGTGACCGGAAACAGAGTGCATGCTGCTTCTTCGTCTTCCCAATTGAGGATGATGAGATCTTAGCGATTCGAGCTAAAAGCTGAGACATTTTTGAGAGAAATCGAAAACCCTAAACGGCTAAAGCCCTAAAACCCAACTCTCTGTCGCTTCATATACCCACCCACTTTCCCAAAACTCCCTTTTCTCCATCTAACCCTAAATTCCCATTTTTGCTCTGTTTCTTCCATTAATGGTGCTACTGAGACTTGACCAAAATCAAGTTAACCCAAACCGATTTCGATTTCAATTGAACCGCTTTTCTACTGTCTTCCTGAGGCTGAGATTGTACCAGATTAGTCGGTGAGAACCACCGATAACCGGAATCGAATTGGATCAGACTACCAGACCAGAACGCAGCGTTTCATCATCACATAATCATAAAAATTAGGTTGGGGGGTATAATCATAAAATGGCACATTTACGAATAGACCGTAACTTTTTTAAAAGAGCACATTTAATCCTGATTCCGAAATTAACATGTTTTTTTTTTCAAAAATTAGAGATAGGGCTTTAGATGGCTCTCGTGAATTTTGATCAGAGAGGAGAAAGATGACAATGTTCGAGTCTTGGAGATACTGACCCAAAATCCAAAAAACCGAAATTTCAAAAGCTACTGGTCAAAGAGAATACAACAGTTGCTAAGGTTGCAAGAACACAACCTTCTGTTGAGGCATTGACGTGTTGACCAACAAAGGTCTTGAATTGCTTCTTAGGGGTTTTTGTTAGTATGTGAGCTTTTATGTCATGAGTTTCGGTTCTTGGTTTGGTTAAGAACATGATTTGGGATTTTAGGGATTTGAGTTTTGATTTGGAGATTTTTACTCTAAAATCGTGTTTTTTCTGAATACAAAACGACGTCGTTTTGTATTAACGGACACCGTAAACGCCGTTTAACGGCTCTAACACGGAAGTTAGTGTTGATTAATTTTGTGTCTAATGTTGCTCAGTCAACTCACCTCTGTAACTTAATTGGCTCAAGACAAAGTTTGTATTTAAATTGGCGTAATTTGCACAGTTCAGTATTTTAATGGCCGTTTTCCTTTGTTAATTATTCTACAATGTCTTTAGACTTACCTGATTTTAAATGGGCTATTCATATGATTATTTATGGGCTAAAAATGGTCCAACATCAAAGTATTTTTTTTTTTCTAAAGATATACATATTGTTAATTAAAAAAATATATATATACAGATTGCGAAAGAAAAAATGTTCAAAGAAAACATTAAAGAAAGATAGAACTGGTGTTTGGTTTTAGATATAAGAAAACCGAATATTCTTTTATTCCTCACACACAGATAGGAACATACCTGAATGGTGCGTCATATGGGATTACAGCTTACAACACCACATACACACATTCAACAAAAACATAACGAATTAAAAACAATAAAGCAAACCGGAATCAAAACAACACAAAGAACATAGAGATAGAGAAAGAGAGTAATAAGGAAGTATCTATATATAATAGCAAACCTCTTTTTTGGGTTTGCTGACATCATCACTTTTTTGTAGGAAAAAAAAGTTTAATCCAATGGTTAGAATAATATGTGAGTTATGATTTTAATGGTTGAGATTGAGATGATGATGTCATCTCAAATAAATCGGAAGGGGTTATTTGTTTAGTCGTCTCTTGTTCATTTTTTAAATCGTCGTCTCTTTCGTCAAGCGGTGCATCTCTTGGATTTTTAAATTAAAATTTTTGATTGGACGGCTCAAATTGAGATATGATGCTATCCCCGAGAAACCGGAAGGGTCCTTTGTCGATCGTCGTCTCTTTCCATCAAACAAAGCGTCTTCCAACAAAAGGCCTCTCATACTCTTTGCATCAAACAAAGCTGTGTTTTCAACAAGAGACTCCTCATAGTTATAAATATCATCCGAGAAGGCTCCAATTAAAAAGCTCTCTCTATACATTGTGTTTATTCAATTTGTTCGATAAGCCAACATAAAGTCTCTGTGTCTTTCACCACGCTTTTGCCTTGATTTCTCAAAGATATACTTTTGTTGTGATACCAAAAAAACGAATTTGCTCTCTTTTTGGAAATTTTATAAATCTCTAATTGTTGTTGATTTCTCGTTGACATCGACAGATTTTAACGCCGGTTTTCCTCTTCGTCGTCTAAGTCGCTCCATTAATCTCTCTCAAATCGCTCAATCAAGCCTCAAGTTTGTGTCTACCAATTGATTTCCAAGATTTTTTAATTGAAAATATTTTGATTGGGATCGAAGTTTTCTTTGAACTGAACCCAGTTATAGGAACCCTAATCTCGTTTGTTTGGTTGCTCGACTTATAGATTCATGATTTTTATCGAACTGTTTCTCGTCACAAACGTATGAAGATGATAGTTTTGATCGTATCATTGTTAAAGGAGAAGAATTGAAATTGTTGATGGTATTAAATTTCTTAAAACACTTCCACTGGATTCTAATCTCAAAACTCTCTAATAAGAGATGTTTATTCTCTAACATGTTCGTTGCACTGTAATATGTCCCAAAATTGTGTTTTTATCTCTATTTCTATCTCTTTAATAATAAAAATTGTGAATATTAATGTGTTGCCATTACTTGATTTCTATCGTTATTGCTCTCAGAAAACTAACAACTTCAGAGTTTTCGTCGATTTTCACTTTTTTGTATATATTCTCTCATTTAGGTAAATTTTTACAAGTCTTAGATCTGAATTGGTGGGGGAGTACGACCGAGTTGACTATTGTGAGATTCTAAAGTCGTCAGGAAGATAAATCGGCAGTATTTTGTATATCTACCTCTGTTCGTATATGTTGTTTTTAATTCTGGTCTCCTTAGTTTTGTAGAAAAGTGTTAATAGGGTTGTGAAATATGATTTTGAGAACGTTCATTTTTACTCGATGACCAAGTGCTCGGTTTTAATCACACGCTATGATTTGGTTTTCCAAACAAAGTCTCAATAGAAAGGAAAGGTGGTTTTCAAATTCAGTTTATATATTACCATTTTGAATTTGTACTGTGGTGGTATGTATGATTTAAGCATTGTTCTTATTAGAGGTATTGTATGGGTCAAGGTGGTATATGGTTGGTTAGATTTTTTGTTTAGTTGATATTTGCTCAAACCGGTACGTTTTCCCTACCTATGGACAATATATGCGTGTTATGTGTCTCTTTAACTTCACTTTTCTTAAATTTGAGTAGTTTGATTTTTTCTTGGTTGGTCGAACTTTTGTAACCTTAAGTTTCTTTGTTATGGTCGGTGTTTGCACCACACTTCAATCTTCATCCCCCTTTTCTTACATAATTATTGTTTGTTAGGCCTCTTACATAAAACTCTAGATTTAATATGTATTTTCTCTAAACAATTCTCGATTCCAGAATCGTAAATTAAAAAGAATTCCGTTAGAATTGCTCACTAGAGTCACTTCGTAACATCATCATATATTTTTCTTCCGAGTAAGTCTTCTTCTTCTTCTCTACTTTTGTTATGGTTAGACCTTTGAAGATATGATTTGATGGTGAAAGTTGATCATGATCAAAAGTCGCTTCTCATTAGCGAGAAGATAGGTTCCTCTTTCTCTTGAGAGATTCCATTGAACATAAGCATCTTTTTAGAACTTATAATCGCTCTGGCAGATGAAGAGTTGTAATTGCTAGCTTTATTTACGGAAGAGATTCTAGAATTGTTTCACATAAATAACTAGGCATTGAAATCTGTCCATTGTTTGTCGATGCTACCTCACCACTGTTTTGAGAGAAAAAATTGTTTTTCTGATTTCGGTTGATTTGTCCGTTTGTTTCCTTCCATAAATCAACGCTTACTTAAACTTTCGTACTCAACATGGTTCTCTTAACACAGTGTTCAGTTTGTTATTGTTTGGTTCAAAACATTTTGATGGAGATGATGGGGCAACCAAAGATCCAAATTGAAGCTTGCTTGATGCTTAATAATCTCTGCCACACAAATATATGCTTGCCTAAAAATAAACTATTGCTAGGAACTTTTTTTTGTTTAAACTTTTGATTCTACCATCATAATTACATTGGGTTAGTAAACATAAGTTTTGGTACTACTAAATGAATATTGTGGTTTTAGGGATACATTTAATTTGGTGAAGAGGTATTAACATAAAGAAATGTAAAACATAGGTACTTAATGAATACATAAAATGTTTCAAAGATCGAGGAAATCTATACTATGGTAAGACTTTTTTTGGGACCAAAGAACTCATCCTTAATCGGGGAAATCCACAATGCCCCTTGATTTGTTTTTTGTGCTCTCAATCTCTAGCTTCCGACATGATGGACGTTCATATATGTATTACTTTTGTTTACCACGAGAAATTTAGCTAGCTGTTTAGTTTCATATAATATTACACATCAATCAAATTCCTTTACTTTGCAATGTTTACAAACAAATACATAAATATGAAAGCAAAAAACCATTTGTATTTTCTTGAAGGTTTTTGGGTTTTTGTTTCTTCTAAATCTACTACACAAGTGGTTATTAATTAAAAACAATATTAGGTTCAAGAATTATATAGTGATATGATCTTAGACTTTGGAGATAAATTAACAATTAAGAAAGAAGTTGATCACCAAATTCCTTAAAAGTACTACTCAAGCGGGAACCTTTTCCCACAACACTACAAAAAAAAAGCTATTTTGGATGGTCATTGGTTGGAAATCCAAAGGCATCTAATGTTTCCGACGAAATTCCAACCATATTGGCTATTGGGTAAGATCGTACCAAAAATATAAACGGTTTGAATTCAATCCAAAATTCTGACGGGTTTATATCTGCAAATAATTGTAGAAAATACCATCGGAATTTTCTAGCACATTAGTCGTCCGAAGATCATAATAGTTTATTCCTATGATTTTCTGATGAAATTAAATTCCAACAAACATCTACCGATATTATCCGTTGGATTTTGCGTCAGCATCTTTTAAAGTCATAAATAATTTCCAACTTATTTAGATGTACACTTTTAATAATTCCAACAGATTTCGAATGAAAATAAATATATGTTCTTTACATATATATTATTATATTTAAAATCAGAAAATTAAATGGAACAACACATTTTGTTACATAATATGATATTCATTAGTATTTATATTCAGAATCACAACAAAAACCCATAATTCCTAACACACTTATTATACACACGAAGAAAACATACTTAAAAACAATCAATTGCGTTTACAGGAAAGAATTTGCATCTTTTCGCAACAAGTAAGCAGTCAATATGTCAAGATTAATCTGTGTAGTGGCAAGGTCTTGTTGGGTTTTGGAATGCTTAATCTTCAATGCGTCCACTTCTACGTCATGTTCCAAGAGCGCTCCTATTAGCGTTTCAACTTCTTGTGCAAGCTCGGCAACAACCGTGTCCCCTTCCCATCAGTGGTATCAAGATTGTCAAGTCCTGGACGACGATCATTTTGCACTACTATTTCATGGAACTGATCTTCTTAAGTTAAGAACTCAAAACTCATATTACTACGATGGAGAACTAATGATATGACCATGGAGACGCAGCTTAAAGCAGAACACGGAACAAAGCTCAATGGAGCAAAGGAGGATCAAGAAGTCTCAAATGTTATGGAGTTGCCCGTTGGACCACTTACAAGGTCTAAAGCCAAGAACTGGGAGAAAGCCATTGGATTACTCTTGCCAAAGATATCCGGCCAACTTCACTCGAACGCTTATCAAACCACGTTGGTTGTGATTCAAGCCGAGGAAGGATGATAATGGGAGCTGTGTACCTTGCACTCTTTTTCCCTCCTCTCGGTTTTGTTCCAATGGGTTTTCCGAGAGAGGTTTTTAATGAGGCAAGTCCACACACTTCTCCAATAAGCCCCGTTATCATAAATTAGGCCAACTCTGCGACTCTACATTACTGCAATTTTACAACTCTGCAACTCTGCCGAGTTGTAGATTTACAACTCTGAACTCGGCTGGAAGACCAAGAGTTGTGTTTTCAAATTTTCATTTATTCTTTAGTCAAGGAGCATGTTCCAAGACTAAAACCCTACTTCTCTTCTCTCTTTATAACTCTTGTGTTCTGAAATCTTATTTCTCATCAAACTTTTTATTCAAAACAATCTCTCTCTAATTGTTTGATCAACAACAAAGTGTGTAATATCTTTGTTCCTTTGGTTCTTGTTAGTGTGTAATATCTACCAAGATCTAGAGATTGAAAGATCAAGAGTCCATCACTACTCTTGATAGTTTCGTTCGATCCATCGCATTCCAATCGCCAAGCGTCTCAACCTTTCTCATAAGCGTCACACGGATTGATCTTGTGACGTGGATCCTTTGATTTTTTATCAAGGTGTATTAACTAAATAAATCAAAAAGTTTTTTTCAAATGTAAAACATGAAACTGTTTACAATATCATGTTTTACCATAAGTTAAATAATATATTCGATGGTGATAGTGACAAAAAAATTATGCATTATACAGTCCATATATTCAATTTTAGCTTTTGTTAAATAATAACAATTGCATTTTACAACTATTTCATCCAATAAATTTTATTTTACCGCGCGGAATGTGCGTGCTGGAAATTCACACAATCGAATTTGTGAAGATTCTTGTGAAGTAGAGCTTCTTTAGGGTTTTCAAACACTTAGAAAGATTTTAGAAAGATATAGAATTAGGGTTCTTATTCATCAAGATCAGAGCTTTTACAAAGATTTTTTCATCCCCCACATGTGAGGGGTACATGCTTATTTATAGAAAATACAAGTCGGTTTGGATGAACAGTAAAAGGGCTGCTAATGGGCTTCTGCCTTCTGGGCTTAACTTGATGGGCTGATTTGGTGAAAACGACGTCGTTTAGGCTATCGACTCTTCTAAGGGGGGATCCGACCCCTACACGGAACGCGCGGATTTGTTTCCTAGTAACAACAATAATAATCTGTTGATTCCAAAGGGGAACCGAAGCTTGCCAAAGGATCGAAGTTGGCCTAATGAGGGATAACAAAAGACACATCAAACTTGCTTGTCTTCATAAAACCTTCATGCAATCTTCATCGCTCCATTCACACAATCCTCATCATCAAGCCCATCACAATGATAATGAATGATGATGATGAGGATTATTAAGACAACACTTACACATAAACACAATTCATAATCATAATCTACAAAGAGATCTTCTTACCTTTTGTGAGTACTTTTGTGTTTTTGGCCATCCCCTAAAGAGAAACATGAGAACCACTCAAAACCCTTTGGTTGGTGAGATATTCTGATTGACTTTGAGGGTTCTTCATCTTCACATTCTCTAGGGGATGGCCATATTTATACATGCACACTTATACACACCGGTCCAATAACATTAGCCTAAGTTTGGGAAGGTTTTTTTTTGTTTTTTTTGAAGTAGAAAATCCAAAGAGAGATCTTGCTATTAAATTGAAAACATAAAAAAAAAACCTAAATAATACAGTTAGTGTGCTTGTTCATATGTTTGTTAATGCTAAAACCGTGATTTTTATTTTCTACATGATTTCCATCCATGGTAAATTATAAATTGGCATTTCTCACATATTACAAACAAAATGGATTTTTTGAAGAAAAAATTATACCAATTAAATGTTATAAAGTATAAATTTATCAAATCTAACAAATATGTGTAATGCGTAACCGAAGGATTTTTAAATTATAAAAGCTAAAGGGAAAATTGGCTGTATAATATACAAAAGAAACTATAATTAAAATTCTAACCAAAATCTTTTTATGTGGTCAAATCTCAACCATTGAATTATAATTTTTTATTTTTTTGGCTATACAAAAAATTAACCCAAAGCTAAAGCGATTGATTCTAGAAATAGTAGAAGAATTATTAAGTAGGAGTAGATTCTCATTGTTTATTTTTGGTCAAACTACTTTTCACCAGATGGAGTACCTCTACTATATATATATTCCTCTGTTGGCTCTGTATTTAATTGCTTTCGAAACGGCGGCAGAATTCCATTTTTAGCTTGTTAATTTTTTTTACTTTTTTCTATTTAATAAATGAGGGTTTTACTTTTATCTTAAGGGTGAAAAAGGTTTTACGAAAAAAAAAAAAAATGAAAAAAAAGAGAGAAGAAAAAACCTCAGAGTTCCAAATCCATGGCGTTTCTTCATAAACCCTCTTATCGTCGTCTCTGTTTACGACGACTCATGGCTTCTCGTCCACTTCTCTTCTCTTACCCGGCACTGTTCCTCTCTCTCCTCTAGTCCCAGGTTCAAGCTCCGCTCCTTCTCCCCTTTTAATCGACGCAAAACTCGTTTTTCATGTCACTTTCCGAGAAATTTGCAGTCTTTGTTGTTGGAGACTTATGGGTTTAGGTTGGCTTAAAGAAATTCCCTGAGATTAATTCAAAGTTACTACCTTTGTGTTCATGAGGTTCTGGGTTCTTATGGGTTTAGGTTGATTTAATGGAATTGCTGTAACATTTCGCTTTTAAAGTCACTACCTTTATTCTCTGGGGTTTATGGGTTTAAGTGAATTTTTATTCTTCTCTTCAAGAATGGGGTTTAAGGAATCGATTGCGTTGTTCTTTGCAATTTCAGGATAAAGTTTCAGTTCACCAATGCTTTGAGTCAGAGGTTGATGATACAAAGCTATGCAATTTCTTCGAGGTCCTTTATGTCATCGACTATGTCCACCGAGGCTTTCCAAGAGAGCGCCGCATCAAAGGGTTACGGTTGTGAGCAAATTCAAGTAAGCCTTTTTTCATTAATTCATCTCTTTAGTTCAATATTTAGCTTAGTAATTTGAGCACACTTTGTCTGCTATAGTTGTTGACCTCTATGATGGTACATTAGGGTCTTGAAGGATTAGACCCAGTCAGGAAACGGCCAGGAATGTATATCGGAAGCACTGGACCATTTGGTAAATGCTTTATCCCTTGAAATCACTTGATTGCATTGATGAGACTGTAGTTGTGTATGACCCTCTTTTCTCTTAGGTATATGAGATACTTGACAATGCAATTGATGAGGCTCAAGCTGGTTATGCATCAAAGGTTGATGTTGTTCTGCATTCAGATGGCTCAGTCAGTATCATGGACAATGGACGTGGGGTATGTGATATGTTTCTTTCTTTACACCTACCTACACATGGAGAGCAACTACATATGGGAACCATAATCTATTCTCATTTTGTCATTGTCGTTGATGTATACAACTTTTTATTGCAGATACCTACAGATTTGCATCCTGCGACAAAGAAATCTTCCCTGGAGACTGTGCTTACGGTATGGCTACTTTAAAGATAACTATTATGCTTTACCACGGTATAGAATAATTTTTTGGTGCAGTTTATTTGGAGCTTCGTGATCATACTAGTATTAGCTTTTGAATTGTGTTGGTTTGTTCATTCTTGTTATTTGTGCAGGTTTTACAGTGTATCTGGTGGATTGAATGGTGTAGGTCTATCAGTTGTAAATGCTTTGTCTGAGGTATGTTCTAATTTTTGAATAAATATGCTCTCTGTATCCCCTTTCAGTGATTTGTGAAATAGTAGGCTACTATGGGATTGTTACAAGGAAAAAAGTTGGAATGTACATTGATGTCAAATACTCTTTCACTATAAGAACTGCAGGACATTTGGGACGACTTCAAATTCGATTCTAGCTGATGACTATAATTAGTAGTATAGCTGACTTAAAAGCTTCCTTTATCTATTGGTTTGCAGACCCTGGAGGTTACAGTTTGGAGAGATGGGATGGAGCATGAGCAAAAATATTCTCGTGGAAAGCCTGTAACTTCACTCATGTGCCGTGTCCTCCCGCTAGAGGCAAAGGGGATTATAGGGACAAGCATCAGGTTTTGGCCTGACAAAGAAGGTTTTGCCTGTTTTCCACTATTACTACTTTACCCTGTCCAAAATTGGATTTGATAATTACTGTTGCCTTTATGGAATGAACTGTTTTCAGTATTCACAACTGCAATTGAGTTCGACCATAACACTATTGCTGGACGAATCAGGGAGCTTGCATTTTTGAACCCAAAGGTGAAATTACTTTAACCATGACAACTTTTCATTAAGATATGAGAAGTCATGATAGTTTACTTTATGGAGCATCCCTAGCTTGTTGATTTTTGACAGAGACTTGATTCATTTGTCCTAACAAATTTCTCCACCTTTATGCTTGCAGGTTACCATCTGTCTAAAGAAAGAGGATGATGATCCTGAGAAGAACCAAATATACTGAGTATTTCTATGCTGGAGGATTAACCGAGGCTAAACACTGATAAGGTGAGAATCCACACATTGAATTCACGATATATATAGGTGTATGGAGCTTATCAGATTATATTACTTCCTTATTACTATGTTTACTTGAAAAGACTAGCTGACAATTTTTGTTATGTGTAGAATCCAATCCATGACGTGCTCTGAGTTTCAGAAAAGAGACGAATGGCGCCTCCATTGATGTTGCCCTTCAGTGGTATGTTATTTTTCCTACTATATACATCATTATATTATCCAACTTGTTCCTTTTATGATGTATTCTTGCCCGGGTTTACCAGACCCACGAAACTGAACACTTTGGCTGCATGATCTTCGTTTTTTCACATGTAAATTGATCAATAAAAGTGGTAAACCTTGGTTCATTCTATTCTGGACATGTTATGTTTATCTACACAAAGAACTCATATTGTTTTGACTTCTAAACTGATTATTAGCTTGGCACGTTTTGTTTCAGGTGCTCAGACACAATGCTGGGATACGCCAATAGCAATCGCACTATTGATGGTGGAACGCATATCGAAGGTGTGAAAGTAAATAATCCCTCCTCCCCCTTGCAGACACGATTAGGCAATCCAGAGGTGAGAAACATTGCAGGGTTTTCGAGAAGAATGGTGTTAAATTGGTTGTAGATAATGTTTCATACGTTTTTGCTATGTATCAAAAGTCATCATAAACTAGGGAAAGATACAAAACTCTGTAGGCTTCTGTAGCTCAACAAATGATTTGTTGATCCTATTTATTAACAATAATAATTGAATGGTTTTACACAAAGAGGAATGTTTGTATCTTCTTCTCTTTATCTACATAACTGTTGATCTCTATTTACTCTAGATCATACTTTATCGGCATAGACAGCTGATGAAAGTGAATCCTTGTGAGTTGTTAACTCCTTTAACAACGCTCTCTGCGCCGTCATTACTGTCTCCAATCGAATTTTTCTTAACCGGAGATATTTTTTAGTTTTAAATTTCGGTTTACAATAAACAAACCGAGTGTATGGTCCGGTTTAATTGAAATCGAACTTCGTCGTCTTCGTTGTGGAAACAGAAAACAGAGTAAAACTCAAAACAAAGTAAAAACAGAGTAAAACATGGATACAATAGTACATGGATTAGATAGATGGATTAGCACAAATACAAATACTGAAATGACCCAAGGACACATGAGCTCCACTAGCTCAACTACTAGCTACAAACTAACACGTGCATAACAAAGACCCAACATCTTCAAACTCACTACTTCTTCTTAATCGGATCGGAATCGGAACCGGAATCGTAAATCAAATGCTCCAACCTATTCTCGTCTTCCACCAAGTTAGCATACTCGTTCTTCAAAAAGCAAATCGATTAATTCAATTTGGTGATCTCTCGTTTCCAGAAGGCTATTTTTCCCTCATCGGAGAGTAGTTTCCCACGTGCAAATTCCATTTCCTTACCTATGGCGAATGCATTGATGACATGTTCATCGGTCATCTCTTGGGGCAAGACCCAGGTCGAATCCTCATCATCATCGGGGAAATCGTACTTCAATCTCATCTCATAATAATTCCGAGCGTTAATTTTCTTCACGGCCTTATGAATAAGGCTTTCGCGGTTGACTTCGGTTTCATCCTCATCCTCGTCTTCTTCCTCGGTCTCGGGCTCGTCTTCTTCCTCTTCCTCGGACTCGGTCTTGTCTTCTTCCTCGGGCTCGGCTTTGGATTCCTCCACGGAAACCGGAAACACATAGGGGAATTGGAGTGGAAATGGAGGAGGAAAGGAGGAAGTAGGAGCAAAGGAGGAAGCCGGAGAGTAAGGAACCGGAGAGTGAGGAGGACGAGAGGAAGCCGGAGATTCAGGAGGAACGGAGGAAGCCGGAGATTGAGGAGCAGAAGAATCGGAATCGCCGGGATTGGAACTCGATGAACATCTTCGGAAGATCGACATCCGGCGACCGGCGGAGACCGTAGTGTCAATGGTTAACTTGGAAAATCTTTGACTCATTTTTTCTTTATCTCTCTCTCTGTTTGAAATGCTGTGAAGTTTCTCAAGGAAAGGTGAAATTATGAAGGAGAAGTCTTTGCTATATTCGGCCATTACAAAATTTTCGACCCTCTGTTTCTTTTCCGGCAAAGTTTTGACCGGTGAATTGATGAGAGAGAGAGAGATTATATATTTCAAAAGATTCATTTTTTATTTACCCCTACCTCTTATTAATAAAAGCAAATGTATGACAACTAAGATCTGAGTGTGTTACACGCGCCTTTATGTATCTCTTTGATTTATATACAATGAAGATCAATATTAGGGAACATTCTATTATATCCAACCTCGTTTTTAATGATTTTAATATAGCCAAGCTCATTTGAAATATAACAATGACTTCCATTTGCATTATGGGAAACTGGAAACTTCTAAAACCCATTGGAAATTAGCAAAGATAACACATAAATAGATCCATGGCCTCCTATGGTTGATAACTGATCAGAAATCTATGTATGCCATCAATTTGGATTATGGCCCTGTGGTTGTTGAATGTCTATCAAATCCAAACATACATTCATTTTGAGAAATCGCATATACACATTCATCAAACTTCTATCATATGATTTTAACATAATTAGCTCGCTTTCTCAGAATTAAACCGTTCATTTTTTAAGATTGATGAATTTGAATCTTGCGATATGCAAACGATTCGATTTCAGCCATTCGACTTTCAATTACTTATATTCGATCATAAAAACATTTGATTTGTTTAACAAGTTTGAAGACTATATAGGTCGAGATCATTGCATCATCTATGTGACAAGATTTCAAAATACATTTTGTTAACGAAAAATATATTATTCGTTATTATATCTTTCGACCAAAAAAAACAAAACAATTTTTCAGACACTAACGCTATTGACAATAGATAATTGTATGTTGCAACATAAAATGGACCCAAAGAAAGGTCATAGTGCCGCTGGGAACACATTAAATCTTATAGCAAAAAAAAATCCATACACATGGTGTACAGTTCATGAGGTCTAAATGCATAGATGATGCTATGAGTTTTAGGTTTTATGATTACAAGAAAAGCACTGAAAAGTTAAGATATGTGATGGAGAAAGGTTTAATTGAATATTTTCATTTGTATTTACAAACGAAATAAATTAAATATGTCCAACATTTCTAAAGATCCAAATAATATAATTATGCATCATTAAAAAAAGCCTGGTTATATGAATTTTTTGAGCATGCTTATGAGGTTTTGGGTCCATTTTATGTTGAGCACATTACCAAAAGAGAATTATAGATAAATCATAATCGACTATATAACATGATCAATATAGAAATACAATTATTCCAGAAATGTCACGTAACATAGTATACTTAGCTTCTACGGTACTATGGTATAGTATTATTATATGATAAACCCACTGATTTATTCTCTTACTACACTTTAAAACATCATTGATGTATTTATGAAAACTAAAAGGAAAAGTACTTGGTACAAATTTTGAATTAACTACAAAGTATTTGACTTAATGTTGTAGTTTGATTGTTTTTTATTTAAATGGTAACTTCTTGTGTATTTAATTCACTTTTCCATGAAATGAAAACTCCATGTTTAATTGCTTTTTCATGACTTAAAAATTAATCACCTTCTTTGCTTCTTAAACACTATGAAAAAAAAACAATTCACAAGAATTTTGGACCACTTTGCTTCTTTTTTTGTTTTTGGTCAAAGTGACGTTGGGATCACAAATCACATAGTAAAAAAAAAAAATCCATATATAGTTTATGAGGTCTAAAATGTATAGTGGAGAGATATTTATTTCTCAAGTTTACTTTCTGTAAATTTAAATTTCTTTTCACTGGTACTTCCATCTAAGTTTAACATTACAAACCTAATTTTAAAATGTATGAGATAATTAATAGCTATATTCTTTTGGATAATCTTTTATAATTATGTGATGAACTAACAAAATTTTTTTGTTATAATGAGTGACAAACCTCAATTTGTCCGAGATTACTAATCAAATCTAAAAACAATACAATCGAGCCTTTCAAAAAGTCGAAACAACAGATAAACAACATTTTCCGTTTTCCCTGATTTCGTGCATGCATGCCATTGAATCATATGCTAAGCTTGTTGAATAACCAAAATCAGTTAAGCAAAATTAACCTATATGGCTTAATCATATCTATAAAATTTAAGATAATATGGTAGGTTTTTAACAATGTTTTAAAAACCGGACCGGACCGGACCGGGAGTCGGACCGGATTAAACCGGGAACCGGCCACTGGTCCGGTTCGGATCAACATAAAAACCACCTATGATCAAACCGTATCAAACCGGGTTTAATAATTTTTGTTTTTTCATTTTGTTTTCTTTAATTTATAAATTTTATGTCAAAATTTTTGATAAAACTAATGAAATATTAAACTTTTTCCATATAAAATATTTTAAAATTATAAAATGCGTAAAGATTTAGACCAAAACGTTTAAATTTGCTACAATTGTGTTAGTAATTATAACTTAGTTTTATTTTGCTATTGATTTTTTTTTTTTTTTTAAATGTTTGAAATAATTGAAATGTTTTATTTAATATTTGGATAGATATAGATCTATAAATAGAAGAAAAAAAAGAAGACCAAATATATATAAGCTAATATTTAAAAAAAAACTATTAAATTTGGTTGAACCTGGTTCAACCCGGTTAGACCATATTAACCCATGACCCGAAAGGTTTTCCGGTTCAGTCGCCGGTCTGGTTTTAAAAACATTGGTTTTTAATCATCGTAGTACTAGATTTTTGTGTTGTTCAACCCGGTTACCGTAGAATCATTGATTACCAACAAAGAAAACGAAAACACTCGCTTACTAATCTACTCTAATTATAGTTTATTTAAACATTTGATTTGAAAAATATGTAATAACACAGTTTATTGGAACACGGTAGTATGAGAGTACTTATTATTTTCAGAAGTTTCTTTTCCAATAAACTCTCTGTTCTCTTTATTATTCTTAGACTGGTGCAGGCGTCCAGCATCTATTACTCGTAGAACATTATGATACTAGTAAATAGATACTAGAAAAATAGTCTCCTGACAAAAAGTAAGAACACTTGTCCCTCTCGACTATACTTCACTATTTCCAACATCAACTTGACGAAGACTTCAGTTCGTAAATTTGTATTTTATCTCCTGTTTTTTATTTTTTTGGCTTTTAGATATCCTACACAATAACAAATGTACATACTTGGTTCGTCCAGATAAAGTTGCTAATCAAATCTCTCAAATGAAAAATATAGAAAACTGAAAAACTAATTAGAACACTTAAACAGATTTATCCATATATAAACAGATTTATCATTTATCCATATATAAAAACAGATCATGCCTCTTATGATTGATAACTGATAAATGTGCGATCATAGCATAATCTATGTGACAAGACTTATATATTATTCGTTATTAGTCACGTGAGAAATCTGGTCCCACTAGTGTTCCATTCTTTTGGTTCTTTCCATCAACATGTTTCTAAGCACAGCGCCAATTGGTGATCACGCGCGTGGAGCACTCTTTCTTTCGAAAATATGTTGTTCTTTTCTCATATTCTATATCTGTAATCTTACAAATTGTGTTGTGGTCCATTTATCGGTGATTACGACAGTAGTTGTTATGCTTTTTTTTCCAAACTAAATTTGCGGCCGCGACGGAAAATCGATTAATTGTAGTGATTCTACAAAAAAACAAAATCGTCAATTTATCTTCAATATAAAATCCTATTAAAAATTGGAATCGTTAAAACTAATAATATACTCTTATCAAGCTTATCTTGTACAAGATTGTTGGAAATCAAGTTTCGAAACACTTTACTGTTAATTAAGAAGAGTCTCGAAACGCTTTAATCGAATGCTAGATGATTTATTAGCTATTAAAATTATTTTTGACAAAAAGATGCTAATCTTTATACTATCTTCTTGACTAGTGTATCACTATAACTATACAAATAAATTTGATTATTTACACAAATAAAATGTCCAACACAATCGACGTATCATGTTTTTCTAACGACATTCGTCCTATCCTTTGAGCATTGATGCATTGAAATTATCGGTAATCGAAAGTCGAAATATTTATTAGCATGGTCCCGTTAATTTTTTTTTTATCTATTAATAATACTATTACTAAAAAGTCGTATTGTTTTTACCATGTTTCTATTGGACAAGCATTAATGTTGAATGTTAAATTTTTTTTTTTTGAAAATTTGTTGAATGTTAATTGGTAGTGGTTTTGTTTTGATCTACGAAATTTGATTTTCTTTGGTTGATAGTAAAAAGACTTTTGGTTAGATTATATTAAGATTTAAATTTCACTACTCACCAGTTTCTCTACATTGCTTGAATCAAAGATAATCATATCTAGTTTTTAACGTTAATCAAAACGGATTGTAACTTAATATATAACTTGGCAAAATCAGAGCGGAGTAGAATTCAAATTTATCACCATGCAAACAAGTCTTCGTTGCTCTGAGAGTACTTATTATTTTCAGAAGTTTCTTTCCCAAGACTGGTCAGAGATGATGCTTATAGTGAAAAAAATACTACTAACAAATTCAATGGCAGGTTATTTATGTGATGGAGAAAGGTTTAATTGCAAAAATAGAGATATTCGTTTAGATGTTTATTCATTTCACATACAATTGTATGTTGCAAATCATAGTTTCATTTTTATAAATTTAATTGCTATTTTATATAAATATTGACAAAAAAAAATAAGAAATGCAACTAAACGTGAGGGAAAAAAAGGAAAGATATTACGTGAATGTCGATTAGAATGCAAATTCTCAATTATCACCAATTCACCATGGCATTGGTGGACCAAAATTACTTGTGTCCTAAGACATGTTAAATTGTTGTCGCACAAACAAGAGCAAAGAAGTTTAAATGAAAATAACCAAATGTTCCAAAAAATCTTGTGGTAGTTGAAAAATATTTTTACTTTTTACCGTGTGGCTGGACACTCATTAATGTTGGATTTTAATTTGTAGTCGTTATGTTTTGCTCTACGAAAATTGATTTTCTTTCGTTTATTTTCGTTGAAACTCTTTTTTTTTCCGTGGGAAATAGCATCTATTTTCTTTTGTTTTGCAATAACTACTCACCAGTTTCTCTATATTGCTTGTATAAGAGGTAATCATATTTAGTTTTTTAAAGTTAATCAAAACGGATTGTAACTTAATCTATTACGTGGCAAAATCAGAGCGGAGTAGAATGCAAATTTATCACCATGCAAATAACTGACCTAAATTACTTGTATCTTAAGACATGTAAAACGTAATTTGATTTTGAGAAAGAAAATATGTGTTGTCTCTTCTGTTTTATTTTATTTTATTATATTGTTCTACTGTTCTCTCTTCTGTTTCCTAATCCAAATTTATGATTGCACAAACCAGATGAATCATAAAATAGCATCCTAAAAATAAATTTGTTTAAATGTCACAATATAAGTAACCAAACCCATTTCATAATCATTTAAACTAGACCACTGAAAAGTTAAAAAAACAAAAGAGAAAACTAGCCCTCATATTAAAGATACAAAAATAATCTCCTGACAAAAAGTAACAATACTTGTCCCTCTCAACTTTACTTCACCTCTTCCAACATCAACTTGACGAAGACTTCGTAATTTTTATCTCCTGTTTTTTTTTTTAATTCTTTGTCTTTATAAATACATCATGATCCTGCATTTTTCAACTTTTCTCTATTGTTTTTTTAAATGAACATTATGATAGTAAATGCTATTACATTAACTACTCACCTGTTATTTTTTGATTATTTTTATTCCTACGTTAATCAAAGCGGATTAAAACTTATATACGGCGGGGGGGGGGGGGGGGGATCATACCGGAGCAGAATGCTAATTTAATACAAAATTTTCACCATGTGCCATGGTGGATCTAAATTACTGACTCTATGGCCTAAAACACGTTAAATGCTTTTGAAAACGTCAAATATTTCTTTAGCAAAAAAAATCATCTAATATTTTGTAGAGACATCAATTAATCTTTTTTTTTTTGGAACGAACTTAATTATATAAAGCAGAGAGTTTACACCTCTCTAAGGGAGGAGTTACATAGATCAATGAGGGCTTCCTTGGCCAAGAAGTCAGCCCTTTCATTGATTGAACGGGGAATGTAAATAAACAAGATAGCTTCAAAAGAAAGACTTAAGATGCTAATGTCATGAAGGAGACCCTTTAATTCAATGGTAGATTTACCTGAATTAATTAGGGAAATTAGAACTTGAGAATCCGAAAACATGTTCAGCTCTCTTATACCGTGAACCTTAGCTTCTTCGAGTGCACGTTTCATCGCTAGAGCTTCCGCGCACAATGCTGAACCAACGCTGGTCCGTGAGGAAGCTCCCTGAAGCAGGGGAGGTTGACTAACCGCGTTAAAGATCCATCCCATTCCGCAGTCTCCCGATGACGCGCTCCATGCTGCATCCACATAACCATTTATTGCTGCTGGGAGTGAGGGAGAGGATTCAGGTGAGAGAGAAGGTTTTGGTTTAGGTAGGCAAGATTGAGCCTGAGCCCATGCTCGTGCTTCCTTAATTGATTTGAGCAGTGTATCTTCCTCGGAAAAGTGACGGTTTTCAAAAATCAGTTGGTTGCGAGATTTCCATAGGTTCCACAATAACCAAGGGGATAAGGGAGAAGGTCCAATGCCGGTGGGGGGTAAATTAAGCATGCGATTGAGCTCTGAGAATAGGGTGCAAGGGGAATCGACTAGTTCAGGCCGAGGTTTGAATAGAGTTGGAGCTAAATCCCAAACTTTAGCGGCGAAGGGACATTTGTAGAGGAGGTGGAGCTCATCTTCTGGTTGGTCGCAACGCTTACAAAGAATGTCGGAGACAGAGATACCGCGTAACGTTAGATTTTGGCTAACGGGAAGAGCGTTGTTGGCCACCTTCCACATAAAGTGTTTGATTTTGGGTGCCGTCTTTAGATTCCATATGGATCTCTTCCAATTAAACTCACTTTGCATTGCATGGGAAGGAAGGTGAAGCAGGGCATACCCTGTTTTAGACGTATACTCACTGGATTTCTCAGGTAGCCAGACTAAGGCATCGTCCAAGGGATTAGAGCTAAGAATTATTTGCCTAATAGTGTCCTCATACTAAGGTAAGTGGGCACGAATAGCTGTGATGTTCCAATCTTTAGAGAAAGGATGGATAAGGTCACTAACGAGCAGCTTTCCATTAGCTTCCGTTGGAGGACCGATTGGAGCTAATGGAATTTTTGGGGATAACCAGGAGCTTTCCCAAACTGAAATTGATTTACCATCCCCAATATTCCATCCTAGTCCCTTGAGAAGGAGGTCCCTGCCTATTAATATGCCTTTCCAACCGTGAGATGATGCGGAAGGAGAAGATACGCTGAGAAAAGGGCTCATGTGACAATATTTGCCGAGTAAAATACGAGCTAACAAGGAGCTCGGATTGTTGTGTAGTCGCCAGCTTAAAGAAGCTAATAGAGAGTCGTTGAAAGATTCAATATCTTTAAAACCGAGACCTCCGACAAATTTTGGTCTTGTGAGTTTATCCCATGAGATCCATGCCATTTTCCTTTTCTCCGGTTTATCGTCCCACCAAAAGTGAGTAAGTAGAGATTGGATTTGCTTACATAGAGAGGTCGGCAATTTGAAGCAAGTCATAGCGTATATCGGCATTGCCGATAAGACGGATTGTAAGAAGACTTGCTTACCGGCTCCAGAGAGAAATTTGGATGACCAACTATGGGCCTTTTGGCGAATTCTATCCAGGATCGATGAGAAGATATCACGCTTTCTACGACCAAAATGTTCGGGAAGACCGAGGTATTTTCCGATGACACCTTCGTTCGAAATTCGTAGAGTCGATTTCACTCTGTTTTTGACATCCATGGGAGTCTTAGAAGAGAATGTAATCGCAGATTTAGTGAGATTGATACATTGACCCGAAGCCCTCTTGTATCTTTCTAGAATTTTTGTAAGGGTTTGACATGAAGTGGCACTTATCTTGCAAAAGAACATAGTGTCTTCGGCGAAGAGGAGATGGTTGATAGCGGGGCTGCCTCTGGATACTTTGATTCCTGGTAGAAGGCCACTCTTTAAAGCGTTCTTGCAAAGACCGGAAAGAACCTCCGTACACATTATGAAAAGATAAGAAGAGAGCGGATCTCCTTGTCGTAATCCGTGAGTAGGCTTGATATTACCGCTTGGAGTACCGTTGAGTAGGAAGGAGTATGACACAGATGATACACAACCCATGGTCCACTCGATCCATTTTGAATTGAAATCGAATCTAACAAGGACTGCTTGAAGAAAACCCCACTCTATTCGATCGTAAGCTTTGCTCATATCCGTCTTAACGGCCATAGAACAATATTTCTTAGCCTTTGAGTTTCTAAGGAAATGTAGAATCTCGTGTGTGATGAGTACGTTGTCCGAGATGGCTCGGTTTGGCACAAAAGCCGATTGATGTTCGGAAATGAGCAGCGGCGGTATCGGTTGAAGTCTTCTCGTAAGGATTTTTGCTATGATTTTATAGTGAGCGGTACATAAAGCAATGGGACGGTAGTCCGCTACTCTTTTAGGGGCCGAAATTTTCGGTATGAGTCGGATATGTGTCTCGTTGAAGAAAGGGTGCAGTGGACTGCCCTCAAAATAAGACTGAACCTCCTTGACTATGTCTTGTCCGATTATCTCCCAATACGAGTGATAAAAACCTGCCGAGAATCCGTCTGGACCCGGGGCTTTGTCGGGATGGATCGAGAGCATAGCTTCTTTAATTTCGGTGGGAGAAGGAATTGATGTGAGGGATGAGTTCATAGCAGGCGTGATGCAGGGTTGGATTGCTTCCTCGACCAACTGGAACTCCACATTATTCCCTGCCGTAAAAATTTCCTGGAAGTTGTCTGAGATTGTTGTTGCGATTTGATCGTCCTCAAAGACCTCCTGCCCATTATCATTCTCTAATACAGAGAGAGAGTTGATTAATCGGCATCCTCTTGTAATAGCGTGGAAATAGTTAGAGTTACGGTCACCGCTATGTAGCTATTGAACCCTGCTACGTTATCGCCAAAAGAGTTCTTCCTCAAAATACGCTTTTTCTAGCGCCGTAGTAATCAAGGAGATAGCTGATTGATCTGGTGTTTGTGCCGATAGAGCTGATTCTAAGGACTCTCGGTGATCAGCGATGAGTTAGAAATGTTTCGAGACATCCAGTTGCACTCGGGAGAAGTTTTACCAGTGGAATTTGAATATGAAAAGTTAGAGAAACATTGTTTCTCCTGTTTCTCTCTCTCTCTCATGAGAAGGATAATTGTCCTCTGATAGTCCTAGAATCCCAGCGAGCTCCTCAACCCCTGGAAATCAATCAACAAAAAATTCTAAACCGACTAGAGGCGGATAAGCGTAGACTCGATGAAAGGAAATCTTCTAGAGGGCTTGAACCCATGCAACCTCATACACACTTGTCTCTCTCCCGCCAGGATATGCGCTCCTCTCTAAGGGACAGACGTGCCCCATTATCCTTCAAACTCAATAGAACTGAATGGACCCCTCTCCAGCTTAGGGACACTCTATCTCACCGGTCCACGAACCCAAGATCCCATAACCAATCGTTAAGCCCATCCCGACCCCCAGGATTCTCTCGTCAAAGACCTTCTCAGCCCCATCAGGACCATCATCATCTCTGATCGTCCAGAGTCTCAGAACGCTCAGTGACCCAATACGAATCCCCGAAAGGGAGAGTAATCCCCCATGGATCTTTCAACAACTCCCACAAATCTCAATCCTCCCACACCCCTTCCCCAATCCCTCAAAGAGAGCCAATTACCCTGGATTTGAGAACCGAGGAATTGATTGGAAGCTCGAGAGATAGGAGACCGGCACTAGAAAGAATTGATGACACTAATGGGAACTCGAGAGATAGAAGACCTGCACTCGAAAGAATCGAGGAATCTAATGGGAACTCAGGCGATAGGAGATCTGCACTTGAGCGAATCTCCACTCGCGATCCTTCGCCGATCCCCATAGTCGGAAACAGTCTTGATTCCGATAAGCTGCAGGACGTCGTAATAGGTATGACCGATGAGATCTTTCCTGCTTCAATTACTCACTCAGGTGAAAAGCGAATACCTGCTTCCCATCGATTGGGCCCAATTTTACCACCTTCTTTGGCCCATAAAGCCAAAGGAAATTCAAGTGTTAAGCCTGGTTCTTCTAAAGCCCCTACTAAGACCAGAGTATCAAAAGCTTCTACTAGCCGTAAGATTGCTCGAAGTCCTTTGCAAGGCGCTAGTCTCAGGAAAGTTAACGCAACAAGGACTAATCAGCCTTCACGCAAACGCCTCCGGTTGGATCCCAGCATTCCTCCTCCGGCTTTACCTTGTAATAAGGATCTTCCCGTTTCAAATACGGTCTCGAATACAAATGCAATACCTGCATCCCGAAGGCGAGGGGCGGATTTTCAATCCCCTCCTCCTCCGCTTCCTTAGTCGTAATGAGCTGGAACTGTCAAGGGATGGGAAGCACCCTAACAGTTCGTCGTCTTAAGGATATACGTTATAGTATTTTCCCGGACATTATGTTTCTCATGGAAACTAAGCATGATGATGATTTTATCAATAAAAAGATTGATCGTTTGGCTTATGCTAATATGTTTACAATTCCTCCCTTGGGACTTAGTGGAGGATTAGCACTTCTTTGGAAGGAGGGTGTGTCTTTTGAAATCTTAGACTCCTCTCCTAACTTTATAGATACTCAAGTAAAGCATAAAGGCTCAACCTCTTTCATTGCCTTCATTTATGGAGCTCCACAAACGGTGAATCGCTCTGCCTTTTGGGAAAAATTATCAAAGTTAGGTGAAAACCGAAACTCTTCATGGCTCCTAACCGGAGATTTTAACGATATACTCGATAACTCGGAGAAAGTTGGAGGACCACCTAGATGGGAAGGATCCTTTCTCTCTTTCCGATCATTCGTATCTCAAAACGGTCTATGGGACCTTAAGCACTCCGGAGACTCCCTATCTTGGAGGGGTACTCGGTATTCCCACTTCATTAGATCACGCCTTGATCGATCTCTATCCAACTGTTCATGGTCCGAAGCTTTCCAATCTGCGCGTTGCAAATACTTAAGATACGAAGGATCTGATCATCGCCCTCTATTAACTTACTTCAATGAAAATACCAAGAAGAGGAGTGGCACCTTCAGATTTGATCGACGACTCAGAAATCTAGAGGAAATTAAATCCTTGATAGGCAACGCCTGGAACTCTCCCAACGCGTCTTCCTCTGTTTTGACTAAGCTTAGTCGATGTCGCCGAGACATTATTCAATGGACAAAGGACAATCACCACAACAGCTCTAAACTCATCGCTGGACATCAATTAATCTATATATCGGTTTTCCACCAGCTAACCATCCTACTCTTGGTCGGTTCACTATTCAGCCGGCTTCCAAAAGTAAAAGTAGTTGGATATGTAAAGCGACAAATAAATATATTTTCTATAAATGTGGAGAATTAGAAAAAATAAATGTGGAGAGTGATCACAATTAATTGTAAACAAATTTGTTTTATTTACATATAATAAGAAATATTCGCCTTATTTAAACCCAACCTCTACGTCGACCAAACACTTAATTACTTTTAATTTCGTTTTTTAAACAGTGCGATTTCATTGGTTCATTTTTAGAAAATATAAGTAGAAAAAAAAGCTAGCTTGTGCCTTCCTTTCTTTTTTTGATCGAAAACTATGTGCCTTCCTAAGGCTTGAAATGAATGAAAGCAAAAATTTCATATTAATTTCCGAACTCGTCAGATGTAAAAATATATATTTTTTGAAATTAGAATGACCAATTATTATTGAAATGGATCGCATTTGAACTAACTTGAGGATGAATTTATTAACCATTGTACCACCGTGAATTGATTTATAATGTAATTTTGCATTTTACTAATTGTAATTCTTGTCAACCTATAGACGTCAGCCACATTACAAATAAATAACACAACCGATTCTTCATGAGTAACTTTCACTTAAATGATGACAATTTTACTACAAAAATATATATAAACTTTCGTGTTAGTATGAAATCCTTTGTATTATGGTTTTAGATTTTAGATATGGGCTTTTCGATCCAAGACTCCAAGTGTTTGGTGACATAATAATATAACAATCGGATTTTGACAATGTCAAATAGAGTAATTTTGTATAGTATCTTGGAGGAGAGGTAAAAGAGAGTCATGAAGCTGAAACCACTCGGATGTGAAAAAGTGTGTGGACGGAGTGACTCGGTAGTAAACTTAATGTTCTTTTACCAAATCATAACCATTAGATTTAGGGAGTTTAATTGTGTTTTTTTTTCTTCTTAGTTATACATCAAATTAAGCCTATTGTTTTCATATAGTGTGTCTAGGTGCGTACCCACACTACTACGTATGAGGTTTTATAAATAAATTTATATAAAATTTTGTTAGCTATGTTTTTCTGTCACTTTTAGTCAGTTATCTTTCTTATGAAATAATTTATAGATGATCATTTTTTTTACGCATTTTTTCTGAATTTTAAAGACAAGGAAATGTATTAACTGAAATTAAAAGAAATCATGGAAACTATCTATCATACACTACAAAGGATGTGAGCTTATATTTAATTTAGAGGATATATATTTTCTCATTAGTTAGTTTTGTTGACCGTTATTTCCTGTGTAGATCTTTGAGATTCATTGCCTTTAATTTCTCTTTATATATGTAACTTTGATATTTCTGACTGAGTTAATCCTTTAAAGGAAAATAGTTTTGAGTAACTATGAGCATTAGCTCTTTGATAACTAAAGTTGTTGATAGACACCTTCAGAATATTTCATTGCTACTAAGATGTTACAAATGATCTGGTGTTGCATTGGCCTATACGAAAGAACAACGGATTTGTGATAGAACATTTCCTACAATATAAAAGGTCTTATAAAGGGTTGTTACTGAAAATTCATTTTCATAGTTACTTGTGAACCCTATTTCTCGAGTTTATTTGGACTTTGATTTTTTAGAAGATTCAAAGATATGTCTCGTTTTAGATGAATTCAGTGCCAAACTACGCAATATAAAGCTCAGATCATTGGAACTAATTACCCAAGCATATAAAATGTCTTGATCATGGTTATATACTTTGTGACTCAATCACTACCTTTTCTTACCAAACTCAAAGAAACAAATTGATTTTTAAATAAAGACAAATTCACATATAACCACATCTATCCTAGAAAATATTTAGTCAGGAATGTAAATATCATCCTAACCAATCATATATGAGAAGGGGTCATGTAGGTGTAGTACCGTTTACAATTTGTACACATAAACATGTGAATATATTGCATTGTACTAATGAGAAATTGCGCAACTGGACTTTTCACCACTAACAAAAATGACTACAAAATTATGAGAAAACTAAATAGTAAATACAGAAGTTAGTTACGTCAAGGTTATACCATGGAGCAGGGGTAACCACTCGAATCTCATATTCTCATTGTTTGTCAAATTCCCTACTCTCTCAAAAGTTTGAGACGTTAACATGCACACTGTTGGAACTTTTTATTTTGCGCTCCTACACACACATCACCCTTGGCTTTCATGAAGAGACGCCGGCAGACCTAGTTTAAATACACGAATCGTTAATGTTCTCATGGAATTCCAACAATAATCCGGAGAAAAAGCTTTAAAACTTGGAATGATTTTGTTTTTTAACATATCAGAAATTCAATTCTTTTATATATAAGGTTTACTGTTTTCTTATTTGATGGCATGGAATACACTAAAGTAAACAAAAAAAAAGTATGAGTAGGGTAGTAAAGGCCAAATAAACATATGTAAGATGAAAACAATCATCAAATACTTATGCGATGAGCCTTCATATGATATGTGATTATAATATGAAAAACATGAATAGAAAAGATTGAAATGGAGAACCGTCTAAATTTATCCTCTTTGATCTTCGTAGAATTGCTACACCAATTTCCCAAAGCATGTGCACATATAAGAAGGCGAATATCCAAGAATGTAGCTTTTCATTGGAAGTGAATAAGCTATCAAATCAAACACAAATCAAAGGTGAAGATAAAATCCTATGTTAACTCTAATTCACTAGTGAGAACGGTGAAATCTTAATTGTTTAAGAACGACATTTACCTCAAAACCTAAGGGAATTCGTTTAGAGGATTAAAAAAGAGGGGACCTTGTGTTTAGATTTTAGAAAGATGTATGATGTTTCTCGGAGAGCATATCTTAGGTTTCTCTTCGCGCTTAGCTCGATATGCACTGCCTCTTAATGAAAATTTTCTTGCGTTAGGCTTTCTTTCTGATTTTATTACCGTGAAGGACTTGATCATCATATATCTTACGCTTCAATGGTTCTCAAAATGAAGCAATATGCATCTACATGATAATGAAAACACTATTAAAATTAAACTTAATTTTGGTATAGCTTAATGAAGAGTTTAGAAATCTCTAGAAACATCATATAATCTCATCACCTCCTTTGAAATTCTAGAGAATTCTTTTAGTTAATTATCTAGATAAAAATGTAGAATAATCTAGATAATTGTAAGATAAATAATCTAGATGTTAATAGAGATATCTAGATAGTTGTAAGATAGTAAGGTAATAATCTAGAGATTATAGAGAAGTCTAGAAACTTGTAAAAAATCTAGGAAGTAAGGAGGTTAGTAGAATAATCTAGAGAATTAGTGAGAGATCTTTGGGAGGCTATAAATACCTCCACACCCTTCTCATTTGTAATATACAAGAACCTAATCAAAGTTGAACAAGTGAATAAAGAATAAGTTCAAACAAAGTGTTCAAGTTCATAAATTCTCTAAATTTCTCTAAGAGTCTTTCAAGTATTGTCTAAAAGTCCTTCCATATTTTTTCATCATACTTAGAGGGTCTATTGTTTATTTCGGGTTTCTCGGGGTTATACGGTCTTGGGCTAGTGCTAAGCACTATCAAGGGAGGTTTCTTTACATGGTATCAGAGCCATTCTAATTGTGCTCATCAAGATCGGGTTTTAGAGAGCTCGGGTTTACTCTAAGTATGGAATCAACGGGTCGTGTTGTTGGATTGGGTATGGAGATCTTAAACCAATCTAACTACCGATTATGGAAGTCATGTATGGAGTCATACTTGGTTAGTGAGGACTTATGGGATGTCGTCGGCGGTAGTAGCACAATACCACCAAGGGGAGCTGCTGCGACAGCGGAAGCGACAAATGAATGGACACAGAAGAATGCCAAGGCGGAGTTTGCTTTAAAGAGGTCAATATCCTCGGGAGTATTTGAGCATGTCTCAAGGTGCAAATCTGCTAGTTCTATTTGGCGGGCGCTAGATCAATTGTTCAACAAGAAAAATGAAGCTCGACTACAGTTGTTAGAGAATGAGCTGGCGAATGCGAAGCAGGGGGAGTCTACAATCTCAGAGTTCTTCATTAAGGTAAAGAACCTTTACTCTGAGATTAATTCTCTTAATCCGGAGGAGTCAATCTCGGAGGCAAGGTTAAAACGGTCTATTATTCGAGGTCTACGATATGAGTATACACCGTTTGTGACTTCGGTTCAAGGATGGCCTACACAACCTTCCTTGGAGGAGTTTGAAAATTTATTAGCTTCGCAAAAATCCTTAGTCATGCAAATGGCGGGTGTTAAAGTCCACGATGACTCGGGAAGTGCTTTTGTAGCTCGGAGACAACAGAGCTTCAAAGCTAAATATAAGGATAATCATGGAAGAGAAGGATCGTCCATGGGAGATAAGAAGCGATTCAAGTGCTACCGGTGTGGGAAACTTGGGCATTTTAAAAAGGATTGTCGAGTCAAGTTGAAGGAAACAAATATGGCGGAATCAAAAGATCACACTGAAGACGAAGAATGGGGAAAGTGTTTCACGGCGGAGGCTGCATCTTCAGGTACATCCACAACTAAAACTTTGGAAAATAATTGGATAGTGGATTCGGGTTGTAGCCATCATATCACCAGAGACGAGAAGTTATTTTCTAGTCTTCAGAATAATGATGGGAAAGATGTCATTATTACCGCGGATAATTCAGTCCACCGAGTTGAAAAGGAAGGTACTGTTGTCATTAAAGGAGATGATGGAAGTCCAATCACACTCAAGAAGAACCTTCTCTCTGTGGTAAATGTGGTAGACTCGGGTAACTACGTTCTATTTGGCCCAAGAGACGTTAAGTTCCTAAAGAACATTAAAGAGCTAAAGGCGGATGTGGTTCACACTGGAGCACGGGTTAAAGATTTATATGTCTTATCGGCCTCAAACACTTATGTGGAGAAGATGAGTGCCAATGACAATGCCTATATATGGCACGCTCGACTTGGTCATATAAATATGACTAAGCTGAAAGTCATGGTAAAAAAGGATTTGGTAAATGGGCTCCTAAAGTTGAAGATTCAAGATGAAGGAAAGCTTTGTGAAGGATGTCAATATGGAAAATCACACAGACTTCCATTTGACAACTCTACTTCACGGTGTAGTGCTCCGTTAGAGAGGATCCATAGTGATTTGATGGGTCCAACAAGAACATCCTCCTATTCCGGGTTTCGCTACATGTTGTTGTTCGTTGATGATTTTTTACGGTACACCTGGGTATACTTTGTGAAAGAAAAATCAGAAGTATTTTCCAGGTTTCAAGAATTCAAGGTTACTGTGGAAGGCGAGTTGGGTCGGATAATAAAGACTCTAAGGACGGATAATGGAGGAGAGTTTATGTCAAAGGAGAGTTTACATGTCCATATACACCTCAACAAAATGGAGTAGCAGAGACAAAGATCAGACATCTAAGCGAGACATGTAGAAGCTGGTTACATGGGAAAAACTTGCCTAAAGCTTTATGGGCAGAAGGCATGAGATGTGCAACGTATGTCATCAACCGAATGCCACTCAGTCCGAACAATATGAAGTCTCCTTATGAGATGGTTCACAAGAAGAAGCCAACGGTGAAACATCTCTGGATATTTGGGTCAGTCTGCTACGTTCATGTGTTTGACTCTCAGAGAACAAAATTGGAGGCAAAGGCGAAGAAGTGCATCTTTGTCGGCTATGATGAACAAAGAAAGGGATGGAGGTGTATGGATCCTGAGACACACAAGTATGTTGTGTCTCGTGATGTTGTCTTTGACGAAGTCTCTTCATACTATGGGCCACCTCAAGTCTTGGTTGAGAAAGAAGGTGATGGTTCTTCTAAGATCGATGAACCAGTTCTCAAAGTACCAAGTGAGGGTGAATGTCCGAGAACAGAGACACAAGGTGAAAGGGGGAGCACTAACCAAGAGAAGAATCAAGATAATGGTTCTTTGGTAAATCAAAGACCAAAGAGGAACATTATCAGGCCTGCTCGGTTCAGGGATGAAGAATTTATCACTACTTACTCATGCTATTTTGCAGCTCCATTAGATGAAGAGAAGCCATCATCATATGATGAAGCAAAAGGAGTTTGTGAGTGGGAGACCGCAATGAAGGAGGAAATGGATGCTCTTATGAAGAATGAAACTTGGGATTTGGTTCCAAAGCCCAAGGATGTCCAACCTGTTTCTTGCAAATGGATGTATCGAATTAAGCAAAAGACCAATGGAAGCATTGACAGATATAAGGCAAGGCTGGTTGCTCGAGGGTTCTCTCAGAAATATGGAGAAGATTATGATGAGACTTTCAGTCCAGTGGCTAAGATGACAACGGTACGCTCTCTCTTATCCTTAGCTGCAAGTTTTGGTTGGAAGTTATAGCAATTGGATGTGAAGAATGCTTTTTTATACGGTGAGCTTGATAAGAATATTTTTATGGAGCAACCACTTGGTTTCAAATCACGAGAGCATCCTGATTATGTGTGCAAGCTTAAGAAGGCTTTGTATGGGTTAAAACAAGCTCCACGAGCCTGGTACGGAAAGCTTGCTCAGTTTCTTCAGTTTTGCAGGTATGCGCCATCGAATTCTGATCCGAGTCTCTTCTTAAAGAAAAATGGAGGAGTCCATGTGGTAGTTCTACTTTATGTAGACGACATGATAATTACGGGGAATGATGAGGCGGAAATCGCTCGTCTACAAGAGGATATGTCGATAAGGTTTGAGATGAAGAAGTTGGGTGAGTTGAATAACTTCCTTGGTTTGGAAGTTGAAAGGATTAAAGATGAAATATTCATCGGCCAGCAAAGCTATGCAAGAAGGATTGTTGATAAATTTGGAGTACACAAAGGGAAGACGCGTACTACTCCTATGGATATGAACATGAAGCTTAGGCGTGATGAAGGGTCATTACTACCCGATCCTCGACCTTATCGCTCTATTGTGGGAAGTCTCTTATACTTAACCATTACAAGACCTGATATTGCTTTTGCAGTAGGTCTTGTAAGTCGGTTTATGCAGGCACCAAGGAAGCTGCATCTCGAGGCAGCGAAAAAGATCTTGAAGTATGTGAAGACAACTCTTGGCATGGGTTTGGTGTACAAGTACAATGCCAAGGTTTCCCTTTATGGTTTTACAGATGCTGACTTTGGTGGAGATTTAGATGATCGAAAATCAACTTCGGGTTATGTGTTCTTATGTGGAGACACAAGTGTTTCGTGGTGCAGCAAGAAGCAACCAACAGTGTCGTTGTCTACCACTGAAGCAGAGTATAAAGCTTCGACTCTCACATCTCAAGAATGTATATGGCTTCGTAGGCTTCTTGAAGATTTGTTCAAGCCAATCAACAAAGCGACTGCAATCTATGGAGATAATCAAAGTGCTATCAAGTTGGCTAATAATCCAGTGTTTCATGCAAGGACGAAGCATATTGAGCTGGAACATCACTTCATAAGAGAGAAAGTGCTTGATGGGACAATCGAAGCTTTGGAGGTTCGAAGTGAGGACAACATTGCAGACATCTTCACCAAGTCATTACCGAAGGGACAGTTCGAGTTACTTCGTTCGAAGCTCGGGATGGTTGACAAAATCAAGTTTAAGGGGGAGTATTAAAATTAAACTTGGTTTTGGTTTAGCTTAATGAAGAGTTTAGAAATCTCTAGAAACATCATATAATCTCATCACCTCCTTTGAAATTCTAGAGAATTCTTTTAGTTAATTATCTAGACAAAAATGTAGAATAATCTAGATAATTGTAAGATAAATAATCTAGATGTTAATAGAGATATCTAGATAGTTGTAAGATAGTAAGGTAATAATCTAGAGATTATAGAGAAGTCTAGAAACTTGTAAAAAATCTAGGAAGTAAGGAGGTTAGTAGAATAATCTAGAGAATTAGTGAGAGATCTTTGGGAGGCTATAAATACCTCCACACCCTTCTCATTTGTAATATACAAGAACCTAATCAAAGTTGAACAAGTGAATAAAGAATAAGTTCAAACAAAGTGTTCAAGTTCATAAGTTCTCTAAATTTCTCTAAGAGTCTTTCAAGTATTCTCTAAAAGTCCTTCCATATTTTTTCATCATACTTAGAGGGTCTATTGTTTATTTCGGGTTTCTCGGGGTTATACTGTCTTGGGCTAGTGCTAAGCACTATCAAGGGAGGTTTCTTTACAAACACGAATTTAATATATGGGTTAGAGGCATATCTTTAAAAAACCACAAAATGAAGGGAAAGAGAAGAAGAAACTTACCAACGATCTGTCGGACTTGTACAACGTAGTAGAATGAAGAAGTAAGAATCGTATTTATAACCAAAGTGGAGTCGATAGAACTGCTTGAATGAATCTATAATTAAATAATTTGGTGGGTATTTAAAAAAGATAGCTATATGAGATGAGAGATCAGGTAGCTATAGGAGATGAGAAGGCTTGTAACCGAAGATATCATGGCCAAGTGGGAGAAGATGGTTTAAGGCATAACGTTTCGTATTAGAAAGAGTAGGAGAAAAGGCGTTTTGTAGAACTTTAGGCTGCAGGTTAATTCTAAATAAGAGAACGACGTGAACTTGACATTAAACGTTTAAGAGCATTGGAGGATGAGGTGTCCGGGATCTATAATCTTATTGGATGAATACTTTGGTGAATTTTTTTTCCTATGTGGGCATGCCTTAGAGAGTTGAAAATCTTTTTCTTATATATAAAGGAGATTCTCATACTAAATTTTTGTGAGAGAGCGGTTTATTAGTCACGTGAGAAATGTGGTCACACGAGTGTTCCACTCTTTGGCTCTTTTCCACTAACATGTTTATAACTTTTGTTCGGACTAAGTCCTGATAGTATATTATCAGTCTCGTGGGATAATCAGTCTCGTATCTTCAATCTTGAGAATAAATTTATTTTACTCCAACTATAATAATGTGAATAATAATAATTTGTAATTAACGAGACTCGAGCTTGACCAAGTTGGGTTTGTATAACCATTTGGTATTCTGATCCAGTCTATTGTGGCCATCATCAGTGGTTCTTACTGGACCCGACTAATCTGGTCCAATTTCTTCCGGTTCTTAGTGGTTTTACTAGACATGACTAAACTGGTCCAATCTCAGCCTAAAGGAAAACAATAGAAAGTGATGTTACGGTTTAATTGAGATGGAATCGAAATCGGTTTGGTTAGGCTTAAATCGGTTATGATTTTGGTTAAGTCTTACAGCCATTAATGGAAGAAACAGAGCAAAAATGGAAATTTAGGGTAAAATGGAGAAATGCGAAGGAGGTATATGAAGAGAGAGAGAGAGAGCTGGGGTTTTAGGGTTTTAAGCCGTTTAGGGTTTAAGGGTTGTTTCAAAAATGTCTCAGCTTTTGGCTCGAATCGCTAAACTCTCATCGTCCTCAATTCTGAAGAATGGACTCTGTTTCAGCGAATTCCGGTCACTGTCCACGGCGGCGACGCCGTATCTCCTTTTCGACCCGACGGACACGTGTGAGATGACATTATCTTGTGAACCATTGGTGCAACTGAACTTGTACGATCCGAGGAAAGAGGAAACAGTGATAATCCCCGACCAGACTCTGACGAAGGATCTCATCAGATCGACGAATAATGGATCTTCGAGGGGATGGGTGGTTGCGCAGAACTCAATCTACTCAACATTTCATCTCACCAACATGTTCAACCCTTCCGCCTCTGCTTCCTCACGCAAGGTTATCTCTCTGCCTCCAACTAAAGAGGAAATCTGCAGGATCTCTCTCTCGGCCTCGCCGGACCAGGAAGACTGTGTAGTGGCCGCCATGTCAACTGGTTCTTTTCTCGTTATGTGTCGGCCTGGTGACTCGGAATGGACACCTATCAGGAAATCCTTTTTTGCATCAGGGATGATATATTCGGAGAGAGATGGGAAATTCTATCTCAACAAGGTGGGTCGTGAAGAGTACAATGGTCCAACTGATCTCGTGGACACTAGCTCCTCCGGCTTCCCTCAGGCGAGTCTGTACCAGGAATTCCCTTTCTCCGACATTTCCAGGAGCAGACTTCCCTCAGGTGCCTATTCTTGTCAACACATTGTCGAGTCACCTTCTGGCGAAATCTTCATCGTTTACTGGTAATTCATATATCCCTTTTTGATCCGCATGAGATCGATGATAGTAATAAGTTTATGATAAAACAAAATCTCCACTCTTTTGCCTAATCCTGAGTGAAAACCGATGTCGTATTCTTTTTTAGACGAATCCATGTTAATTTGTTTGCGTTTCGTATGAGATGATGAATCCTGAGTGAAGTATTGTTGCAGTGTAATAATATGGAGGGAATAATAATGTGCGCTTGTTCTGATCTCTCTAATTTTGCATTGTTCAATCACACCAAAGATTCAGATATCATTCATTAATTGCCTCTTATCTTGAAGGTTTAAGGAGTTCTCGACCACTGAAGAATCCGAGGCCAAGGAACCTCCTTATCAATCCTCCTTGAGGATCAAGCCCAGGGGCTTTGTGGTGTTTAGGCAAGACCCTGACCAAAAGATCACTTCTTACACTGAAAACATTGGCGATCTCTGCATTTTCCTAGGCAGCAACGAGGCCTTTTGCGTCTCTTCAGCCGAGTATCCTGGACTTAAGCCCAATTCCATCTACTTTGCAGACTATCACTCCGGTTTCGGTTTCTACGACCTCTCCTCCAACACTGTCCACGACGTCACCAATCCGCCCCCTTTCGACAGTTGCTACAACTGGCTGGCTCCTCTCCAGTGAATAAAGCCCAACTATGGGCTTTTCAACTGTGTAACTTAAGTGTTGTAATATGCATATGTGGTACGATCATCTTATTGCTATTTCGGAGTTTGATTTCCTTTCTTTTATGTTATATAACTTATGACACTGGTAGATGCTTGCTCTTGGTTAAGAATCAATGCATCTTAAGCTATTGGTTGTAACATTAGTGTTGTTGTATTATGCGGTATGCTTTTTCGACTTTTATCTTATTATATTATTAATTCAGAGTTTTTTTCTTCAGTTTCTTAATGTTTGTGACAACTCACTAGGATGGTTAGGTTCTTTATCTATGGCTTTATGAGATACATGAATAAAAATTTGTGGTCTTACTTATATGGCTTCATGGAAACAGGTCGATTCTTTTCTTTGTTTAAAGTTACCCTTTATTTGTTTATTACTTGTGGATCTTCCTTAAGCTATTGTGTTTGGTCGTTGGCTGGTGACAATCCTACTTGACACTCCAAGCAGACCGTTTGTGTTTAAGATGTTGAGCTGCTCAAACTTTTGCTATAGGTCCATTAGAGCATCCTTATTGCAGTGTTTTAGATGTCTTAATATGATGTCTAATAAATAAAAATGAATATAAAATTATTAAAATGGTTGTAAAAAGAAAAAATAGAGTGTTTTTGTGGGGTATATTGAAATATAGTATTAATAAAATTTGAGTAAAGAGAGTAGAGAGTGTTTAAAAGGAAGAGAGAATGTTTAAAATTAGATTTTTTGGAGAGTGTTTTTAAAAGGAAAAGAAAGTGTTTAAATATAAAATTAATAAAAGTTGAGTAAAAGATGAAAGAGAAGGTATAAAGTTGAGTAAAAGGAAGAGAGAGTGTGTGTTTTCATAATTTTATATGGTCTTTAGACCCTCTTGGGTCTCCAATGAGGATGCCCTTAGGACTGCATGTTGCAGACATGGCCGGCGTTGAACCAGTGCAGTTGCTCCGGGCCCACCATCTTTTTAGCATTCTCGTTAAATTTTTTTTTTTCTTTTATTTCACCTTAGAAGTTTAATTTAAGACTCTTAAGTGTTGAGCCTAGTGATGTAAGGAGGATTGTTGAGCCTAGTAATGTGGAGGACTCAGTCAAGTGCAATCGGTCTGATGGCTCGGAGAAGAGAAGTCAAAGACTTAAGTTGAGTTTGAGTCAATGGTTGGAAGTCTTCAAAGCCAAGTCTTCTCAAGTGACAAAAGATAACAGTCCCAATAGAGGGTATTAGTGACTTAGAGTTGTTTAAGAAGAAAACTAAGGCTTTATACATGCCTAGTTTTGCTTCTAACTTGTTATCTGTTCAAAAGACAACAAAGGATTTAGATTGCTTGGCTGTGTTTGGGTCTGATTTTGTTGAATTTCAGGACAGTAGGTCTAAGCAAGTAATAGGAGAAGGGAAGGTGGAGGAAGGTGCGTATGTACTAAAGGAAGGAAATGGTGCTGCTAAGTTTTTGTCTACCCATGAAGGGGGTGAAAGGAAGTTTTTGGCAGTGAATGCGGTTGGTGAAAGCCAAATATGGCATGCTCGCCTTAGTCATCCTAGTTCCAAGGTCCTCTGGTTGGTCTTACCCAACCTTATTCAGAAAGATGGAGTGTGTGAATCATGTATTCTAGGAAAGCACAGTAGACAGCCTTTTGATGACTCATCAACTGTTTATGATGAAGTCTTTGCTCTTGTGCATTCTGATGTATGGACAGCATCATGTTCCTCCAAAGATTAATATAAGTATTTTGTTTCTTTTATTGATGAGAAATCGAAGTATACATGGGTGACTCTTCTGAGTACAAAGAGCCAAGTCTATGAATCATTTCTCAAGTTCCATTCCTATGTTGCTACACAGTTTGGAGCGAAGATAAAGATTTTGAGAAGTGATAATGGAGGAGAATACATCAGTGGACAATTTAAAGAATTACTCAGCAAGTATGGAATTGTTCATCAAACTACTTGCCCTTATACTCCTCAGCAGAATGGGGTCTCTAAGAGAAAGAACAGACACATAATGGAGGTAGCAAGGACAATTATGTTTGAAAGGGGAGTTCCAAAACGTTTTTGGGGAGATGCTGTAATGACAGCAGTCTACTTGATTAATAAACTGCCCACGAACAATTTGAAGGGCAAGTCTCCATACGAGGTACTGCATAAGGAGAAACCAAGCATTGATCATTTGAGAGTGTTTGGATGCAAGTGCTTTGTTTTTCTACCTGAGGGGCAAAGAAGCAAGCTGGAAGCAAGAAGTGTTAAGTGTGTATTTGTGGGATATTCTCAAACTCAGAAAGGATACAGATGTTATGATCCTGAGGCAAGGAGAGAATATGTATCAAGAGATGTGAAGTTTGAAGAACAAAGTGGGTACTTTGATGAGAAAGATCAGAATGGTTTAAAGGATTTTGGGTTTCCTGGAATGGATAGGGCTCCAGACCTAGAAGTACCCATAGTAAGAGTTGATCATCAAAGGAGTGAATCAGAATCTTCAACACCTGACACACCGACACATGACTCGACCTCCACACCGAGTCATCACATCGAGTCTTCTCAGGATTTTAGCTCAGGGGGAGAAGATGAACCAAGTGTGAGTGAGCCGGTTCACTCATCTGAAGAAGAGAGTATTGATGAGGAAACTCATGGAGAAGTATCATCACCAATACAACTGCCTCTGAGAAGAAGTCAGAGACAAAGGTATTCTCCTAGTCATTGGAAACAAAATAGAGTGTATTTCAATAATATAGCTGCTGATCATCAAGGGCAAACTAATTCAAAGTTGGAAAAGATTCCCACTGTGGCAATGAATTGTTCTGAGCGTACAGAGTGGGTTAATCCCATTCTTATTGGCGACAGCGATGATTTGTCACAAAGGGAGAATCATGGATTTACACATGCCAAGGAAATCTCAGTAAGCTATCTTATTGAAGCATTCTGCACAATGGCTAATCTGCCACATAGAAAGAGAGTATATCTTGGGAAGATAGGAAAAGAAAGAATACCTGGTTACATGGAGGAGCAAAAAGCAAAAGGTAGTATCACTATCAAGTGCTGAGGCTGAATACAGAGCTATGAGAGATGTAACCAAGGAGTTAGTATGGATAAAGTATCTTCTGCATGATCTGGGGATTCAAGGAAAGGAGGCAATTTCGTTATATTGTGATAATCAGGCTGCTTTGCACATTGCATCAAATCCAGTATTCCATGAAAGAACGAAGCATGTGGAGATAGACTGCCATTTTGTTAGAGAGAAAATACAAGATGGGACTATCAGCACAAGGTTTGTGAGAAGTAAAGATCAAGTAGCTGATATCTTCACCACGGCAACAACATCTCTAGTAGGGAATTACATTCAAAGCAAGATCGGTTTATTGGATCTCCACCAACCGATCTTGAGGGGGAGTGTTGAGCCTAGTGATGTAAGGAGGATTGTTGAGCCTAGTAATGTGGAGGACTCAGTCAAGTGCAATCGGTCTGATGGCTCAGAGAAGAAAAGTCAAAGACTTAAGTTGAGTTTGAGTCAATGGTTGGAAGTCTTCAAAGCCAAGTCTTCTCAAGTGACAAAAGATAACTTAAGAGCTAGGTAAACACAAGTGGACAAGAGGGTGGATCAGATTTTAAAGAAGATATTTATGGAGATATTTGTGATTAGTTGTTTAATCATATTTCTTAGATATTTGTAATAGAATTAGTATAAATATCAGTTGTAAGATCTGAAAACTAATAAGAGAAAAAATTCAGAAAACACTCTATCTCTCTTTGATTTTCTACATTAAGGGTCTAATGTGATTTTTAAATTATTAAAACACACACTCTCTCTCCATTTTACTCAACTTTATACCTTCTCTTTCATCCTTTTACTCAATTTTTTATTAATTTTATATTTAAACATTCTCTTTTCCTTTTAAACACGCTTTCCAAAAGGTCCAATATTAGATCCATCTCTCTCCAAAAGATCTAATTTTATCCACAAAAACACTCTTTTTCTTCTTTTTACTCAAATTTTAATATTTTTATATTATAAAAACACCTCTTTAGATCCTCCGGTGTCACCAATGCTCATGCTCTTATTGAATCTTGAATATTCTTTTCTTTGTATAGTCATGATTACAAAAAGTATTTTTTGACTATATTAATTTTGTATTAAATACTTATGTTTGCAGAACAAATAAATAAGAAGAAGATAATTTCAGTATTTTATTCGTCTTTAAGAAAGACCTAAAATTCAGAAAAGTGAAAAAAAAAAAAAAATTCTCCTCTTTTCTTTATCATCATCGCACAAACAAAAAAACCTCTCAACTCCGAAATCCAAAACCGACAAAAATCCCTCTAACAGAAGCAAGCTCAAACAGAGAAGCGATGCGAGCAATTCAAATCGTCACGACGCGATTAAACTTGAGCTTGAGGCCTATTCTTCTTGACTCCGTTCCTTGTTCGCCTCGTAAGTTCTTCTTATCTGTGCCGCGACGAAATCGAATGGAAGAGGAGGAGGAGGCAGGTCTGGTTCGATTGTGGCTCCATTGGTGAATGAAGAATTTCAGAAAATCGATGTCAATCCTCCAAAAGGAACTCGTGATTTCCCTCCTGAGGATATGCGACTCCGTAATTGGCTCTTTAACCATTTCAAAGAGGTCAGTTTGTAATCAGGAGATTGAAATTGAGATAAAGCCTATGACTTTGCTTATTGGTTCATATGGGTTTCTGCGATTCTTTTCTTTGTTTAAAGTTGGAACCTTTATTTACTTTGAAGGTCTCACGGTTATTTGGGTACGAGGAAGTCGATTTTCCGGTATTGGAAACTGAGGCATTGTTCATCAGAAAAGCAGGGGAGGAGATTAGAGACCAAGTTAGTCTTTCTACATTCTTAGGATGATGCAGTTTATGTAGAATTGTTGGATCCTTTGCTTAAAATTCTTGTGACCTTGTTGTTGTGTAGTTGTACTGCTTTGAAGATAGGGGTAATCGGCGTGTAGCATTAAGGCCTGAGCTTACGCCTTCTTTAGCGAGGCTTGTGATACAAAAAGGGTAATTGACGCAGAGTCTCTAGTCTTCAAGAATTGTCTGTAATATTCGAAGGGCGGTTTATTTATTTCGGTTTGTGTATCCAGGTAATGGATGTGAGAATGTTGATTCCGGTATTATTTTTGGTCCAGAAAATCCGTTTCCCTTCCGTTGAAGTGGTTTGCTGTTGGGCAGTGTTGGCGCTACGAGAGAATGACAAGAGGAAGGCGACGTGAGCATTACCAGTGGAATATGGATATTATCGGTGTGCCTGAAGTAACAGTATGTATTCTCTAACCTGCAATCACTTTGCGGTCTTCTAGTATATAAACCTCTTGTGGGTATTGGGAAATCTCTATAAGCCGTGCTACTAAATTAGTTCTCAAACCTTTTCTTATAGGCCGAAGCAGAGCTAATTTCATCTATAGTCACCTTCTTCAAGCGAATTGGGATCACTGCGTCAGATGTTGGTTTTAAGGTTTCAAGCCGCAAGGTATTTTGCTTATTTTCTCTTTTGATGGTGATTATTTCCATCTTCTTGTTTCTTGCTTTGGATGACCAAGTAATTTGATTACTTGCAATGACAAACATGATCTTTATCCATTGTAGTTTTAATCTGCCATATTTTCTGCCCTGTACAGGTTTTACAAGAAATGCTAAGAAATAATGGTGTACCTGAAAACTTGTTTGGAAGAGTTTGCATCATTATAGACAAGGTTAGTTGCTTGCTGCTTAAATGGCTACATCATCTGCTAAAATCCATAAATACTCCAGCTTTATGAATGTTTTTGCTATTGTCACCTTATTTTTATATGTTGCGTGCTAAATAGATAGAAAAGATGCCAATTAATGAGATAAAAAAGGACCTTGGTTCCACGGGACTATCGGAAGATGCTATTGAACAGCTATTGCAAGTGCTTTCTGTGAAGTCCCTGGATGATTTGGAAGGTAATCAATCACCTTTCATTATCTCTATTGAATCCATTTCTCCAAAAATCGTTGGAAATAAGAAGGACTTGTTTGTGTAAGGAGATATACTTGGTGGAGCAGGCGAAGCAATTGCTGATTTGAAGCAACTCTTCTCACTTGCTGAAAAGTTTGGTTATTCTGAGTGGATACAGTTTGATGCATCCGTTGTACGTGGTCTGGCTTATTACACTGGAATCGTCTTCGAGGTTAGTTTTATGACATAATATCATGGATATTTTTGTTTTTTTGTGATAACAACTGATAGAAATTGTTTCTGTGACAGGGATTTGATCGAAAAGGAAAGCTGCGAGCTATATGTGGTGGTGGGAGATACGACAGATTACTCTCCACGTATGGAGGTGATGACATTCCTGCTTGTGGTTTTGGTTTCGGTGATGCTGTAATCGTTGAAGTAAGTTAAGCTGAAGTCATGTAGAGTTTTTAGTTTCTGAATCTTTGATTCTTACTTGCCTCTTGGATATGTAGTTGCTTAAGGAGAAGGATTTGTTGCCAGAATTGGGACAAGAGGTAGAGAACATTGTGTGCTCTTTGGACAAAGATCTCCAAGGAGCTGCAGCAAGCGTTGCAACCGCTCTCAGAAGCAAAGGCCAAACCGTTGATTTGGTATTGGAGAGCAAACCGCTGAAATGGGTATTCAATAGGGCGGCTCGAGTAAACGCAAGAAGGCTGGTTATGGTTGGAAAGACAGAGTGGGAAGATGGTTCAGTCATTGTCAAGATTTTGTCTTCACGTGAGCAGTTCCAAGTCAAGCTCAGTGACTTAGAGGAGTTTTCATTCCATGAACAATTTGTTTCATTGTCCATTCTTTGAAAAATGCAATCGAGTTGAGGTTGGATCTTTTATTTCACCTTAGAAGTTTAATTTTAAGACTCTTTGAATCTTGAATATTCTTTTCTTCGTATAGTCATGATTACAAAAAATATTTTTTGACTATATTAATTTTATATTATTCGTCTTTAACAAAGACCTAAAATTCAGAAAAGTGAAAAAAAAAAAAAAATTCTCCTCTTTACTGCTTTACCTATTGTGAGTTTTTGGTCCCTCTTTTCTTTTTCATCATCGCACAAACAAAAAAACCTCTCAACTCCGAAATCCAAAACCGACAAAAATCCTCTACTCAAATCGGACTTATCCTTCTCCTCCTCCGTCGAAAGCCAAGAATTTCCCGCCGCAAAGATTCGAAGTATCACACTTGAAATCTGAAGTCGCTTTTTTTTCTCCGATGATGATCCGCCATTACTGAAATCCTCTATTCCCTCGTTAATTTCCCAGAACCCAAGTCGATTTAAGGTCAGTTCTCATCTGGGTGTTGCTCAAAATCGAAAATTTCCGGCTCGAATTTGAGAAATTTCTTCAGTAGTGGCGGTTTTTGCGGGGAATTAGTTAGGTAGAAGAATGAGAACAACTGGGTCTAATTCTAATCACAACCACCATGACGATGGTTTCGGTAAAAGCAACAACAACCCTAGCACCAGGTCTTGGGGCACGGCGGTTTCAGGTCAATCGGTGTCCACTAGCGGCAGTATGGGATCGCCGTCGAGCCGGAGCGAGCAAGCCACCACCGTGGCTAGCGACAGTACTTTTGTCCGTCTGAACAATTTGGAAATTCAAGCTGATGAGGCTGGTTCTCAAGTAGCTTCTGGGTATGTTCACTCAAGCTCTTCTTATTTCACCTCAATTCTGGGATTTGGTGGGATTTAGGGTTTCAGTGTATAGCGATTACATGAACAATTATTATGAGCTTAACCTTGTGTTAGTGGTGTTTGGCATAATGAATAGATGTAAGCACAGTGTGTGGGTCATATACTTTTATAAGCTGAATTTGACTCTCTTGAGGTTGTATAGCAATTACATGAATAGATGTAAGCATCTGCTTTCTGTTGCTTCAACTTTGTTGAAAATGTAGAAAGAATCTGCCTCTTTGAATTCTTGCCGGGAGATAGAAAACTGTATAGAGTCTATATACCACTGCCTTTGCTGTGGAAGTCGTTAGATATCTTTTCGTGTTGTTAAGTTTTATTTATTAATCTGTTCAACAGTGGTAAGAAGAAGAAGAGGGGACAGCGTGCGACTGGTCCAGATAAAAGTGGAAGAGGGCTACGTCAATTTAGCATGAAAGGTCTCTCTCTTTCCTGATTTCATCTTGATTTTTTCGAAGTTAATAGCTATGAATTGTTGATAATGCCTCCTAACTTTGGTTATACATTATAACTAATCTCGTCTTCTTCTTCCGGCTTCCTCTCAGTTTGTGAAAAGGTGGAAAGCAAAGGAAGGACAACTTACAATGAGGTACGGTAGTTTCCTTAGAACAGAAAGCTTCACAATATAACTAACTACCTTACAAGAAGCTCCATTCACTTCTGTTTAACACTTATCAAGATCACATAGTGGAATATAATTATGAGATGTATTGCAAACGTATGGCTCTGTAATATGGTATCTGACTGGTGTAAGTACTTTCAGGTTGCCGATGAGCTTGTTGCTGAATTTGCACTACCAAATGACGATGGAACATCTCCGGATCAGGTATGCGACTCTTTGATAGTTTGATAACTTGAACATGTGCAATACTTGTTGTAAATCTATTTACTCTGTGCGGTTCTTTCTTTTTAAAACAGCAACAGTATGATGAGAAGAACATAAGAAGAAGAGTATATGATGCTTTAAATGTTCTTATGGCTATGGATATAATATCCAAGGATAAAAAAGAGATTCAATGGAGAGGTCTTCCTCGGACAAGCTTAAGTGACATTGAAGAATTAAAGGTTTTTCAACCAACATTCCGTGTTTGCTTGTTCCAAAGCTCGAAACTGTTACTGAATTTGAGTTCATATTTTTGCAGGCTGAACGGCTCTCACTTAGGAACAGGATCGTAAAGAAAACTGCGTATTCTCAAGAACTGAAAGAACAAGTAATGATACACTCCACTTATCTGCTTGATCTTCCATTTCCTCTTATCATTGAAGATTCTTACATGGTTTCCTCTTTCTCCTCTGTGTCTGAAAAGTATGTAGGCCTTCAGAATCTGATACAGAGAAACGAACACTTGTATAGCTCTGGAAATGCTCCTAGTGGCGGTGTTGCTCTTCCGTTTATCCTCGTCCAGGTAAACTTCACCAGAGCTTATTTACAATCCTGGTTCAATTCACAAGCAAACCAATACCATTGTTCTTGTTCGGTCATTGTCTGATAACTGTCGTTTTGCTGCACTAGACTCGTCCTCATGCGACAGTAGAAGTGGAGATATCAGAAGATATGCAGCTCGTGCATTTCGATTTCAACAGGTAAAAACCTGAAACACTAAACATGTTATTCTCTTTTCAGCCATATTTTCCCCCATCAAATCGATTAGTTAAACAACTTATTCCGCAGCACTCCATTCGAGCTCCACGATGACAACTTTGTCCTCAAGACGATGAAGTTCTGCGATCAGCCACCATCGAACAACAGCCACAATAGCAGCCAGGTTTCTTCTCACAATTTCACACCGGAAAACCATAACGAAGGCCCAAGCACCGGTCCAGCACCGCAACCGCAGCCAATGGATATGTATCAGTCTCATCCTCAACCACCACAAAATCAGCTGCATTCTCAGCCACAAATCATTCCCTCGCCAGAGACTAACGACGTTCATTCTGCCGCTGATAATGCTCCGGTAACATCACAGCCTCTTCCCGTGAAGCCGGAGAATTGAAACACGGCGGAGCTCAGAGTAGGAAGATGATTGTACAATTTCTGTAAAGTAGTCTAAAAGAAACTACCTTTTTTTGTTTTACCAAGATCCGGTTTAGCGATAAATTAATACCAATGGTTTACCGGTTTGGGTACTACCTAATCTAGGATTCCTTCTCGGGTTAGGGATTTTAAGAATCTTCTTTACCATAGGATTTTTTTTTTGGTTTTGTACTCTTATTGTGCTGGAATATCTTAACCATTTGGAAATTGGGTTAATCCGTGCCCGGTTGTGTTGAATCGAAAACCCGGTTCGGGTTTTTAACTTTCATAATCGTTTGGAAATAACGTAACCGCGTCCGGTTTTGTTAAACCGAAATTCGGATAAAACATTCATTATATCAATCATTTGATCAGAGAAATGTTTTTCTGTTTCGTCTTCACTTTTGAATCTCAGTCTAATCTTAAATGCTGGGAACGTCGGAAGTTGAGAAATTCCGGCGATGGCGACAATGTCTCAGTCTCTATTCTTCCCGTCTTTACACTATCGAAATCCATTGTTCTACTCTCGTAGTCATCAGCAATCGCAGCACTTGAACTCGACGAAGAAGAAGAATGGTTTCGTCTGTTTCGCTTGTTCAATCAAACAAACCAGGTTCGAAATTCGATTTTAGTTTACTGTTTTGGGTTTCGGTTGTTTATTGATCTCCTTTGAATTCGAATTTGAGTGAGTCAGAGTTCGTAAGAGAGTGAAGAGCAACGAGGAGCTTCGGAGTGAGATTATGGAGTTTGTTGCTTTGGCTGGCTTTCCTGAAGGTCACGTTCCGTCTATGAAGGAGCTCTCAGAAAACGGAAGGTTCGAAATCCCAAATTTGCTGATTTTCGTTGGATTTTAGAATTGTGTGAACAATTTTGGTTATGGGAACATTTTATTTGTAGAGTTGATCTTGCCAACATTGTTAGACGAAGAGGATATAAGTTCATCAGGGAACTTGTTGCCAATTCTGATATGGAAGACTGCAATAATACGAACTTGGAAACTAGTGGCATTTGTTTACAAGATTCGTTAACAGGTCAAATGCATAATGCACAACACCTTGTCTAGTTCTTTTGTGTATTAGCAGTCTCCACTTTTCTGATATATTTTATCTGGTGTAGAAGGTCAGGGCGAAGAATCACTCGATATCGCAGATTCAAGTCCCGAGGCTGAAGAACATGCAAGTGTGAGTAATGATGAATCTTTAATGCCTGGAGTTTCGAGTATGGAAAACTCCCTTTCAAATACTTTGAAGATTGACAGTGTGGACATTGAAAACTCGTCTTCCCAAGCTTCAGTATCTGCAAACCATTCTCTAGTTTTGGATGATACTTCAGACAGAGAAGCTGACAATGCTTTGGTGACAGAGGATGAGGAGAACAACAATGTCGAAGAAGATTTATCGCTTACCTATGATCACTACACCAGTCCAGATCTATCTCTTAAATATGATCATTACACCAGTCCAGATCTCAGTTATACCAACCATGTTCCTGGTTTCACCTTAGAGAACACCATGGCAAAGGCAGAGAATTTTCAGAATCACAAGATTGATGGTATGAGTGAAAATCGTTCTGGTAGTGTTAGTGATAGTTTAGTTGAGTCTGATGATAAGAATCGGATGTTAGGACTTTCTTCTTCCACTTCAAGTATAGAAGAAAGGACAACCAGATTTATTCAGAATGGTTACTTGGATACAGTTGATGGTATGTTTGATATCCTGAAGCCTATACTTTAAAATACTTGTCTTAATTGCATTTATGCATATGTGTGTGTGTATCAGATGGCATGTCGTATGGATATCTTCATTATTGATGGAAAATTCTATAGTAAAATTGATAGTTAGGTTCTTTTTCAGATAATGAACATGAAAGACCGAATGTAAGCTGTCCTGTAGAAACCACACAAAGTGAAGACACAATCAATGGTGGTCAGAGAAGTGTGAGTACGGCACCAAATGGAAGTGCCATAGCATTGGAGGAGGTTACCTATGCTACAGAATTTAATAGCTCTGACAGGTGAGCCTAAACATGAAGGTCTAGTCTGTTGCTCTTGATCATGATTTGCATTTTATAAATGATCCTGGATATTTCATTTCACAGGAATAGTGATCAGCGAGATGGGAGTGCTGACCTGGACAAGGATTCACATGATGAGGTGTTGCTAGATCCTACTCATTAAACTCTCTCACATTGATCTTAAGTCATTGAACTGTAACTATGTTTTGTATCCATGCTCATAGAAACTTGTTCTCAAATGATACAGACCATGAGACGGGAAAATCAGGTTGAAATTACTCGACTGAGGTTCATGCTGGTACACTGATAGCTTTCTCTCAACATATGGGACAAATAAAGTGATTTTTCAAACTAACTCTGTTTGCTAATTTATTGCATGGTTAGCATCAAAAAGAGCTGGAGTTGTCAAGGTTGAAAGAGCAGATTGAAAAGGAAAAGGTAAACTACTAACTACTCTTACATAAGCTTGTACATAGATGTCCACTAGCGAGTAGGCACATAAATTGGTAGATTCCTTGCATCTGTAATAGCTGATTACTTATCCATCTAACTTGATGAACATTAAGAATTCTCAAATAAAATAGGTGATACTTGTTTGTGTTCCTAATCTCCGATTTCCTTGGTTCAGCTGTCTCTTTCGGTTCTTCAAAGACAAGCTGAAACAGAGATCCAAAAGGCCCAAATGCTTATCTCTGAGAAGGATGTTGAATTGCAAGAAGCTGAGGACAGCCTTTCAGGATTGCAAGAGGTAGCTTATATTGTTATATACCTGCTTCATAGTTATCATACTATCATTGTTCCAATTTAGACTATCAGTACAATCTTAGTGCCAAAGGCATAATTGCGTAACCCTCACCATTGAAAGCCAAGACCCTTATAATCAACAGTGAACTTTCTTCAGGTTGAGATTGAATATTGTGGAGATGGTTATGTTGTGGAGGTGACTGGCAGCTTCAATGGCTGGGAACACCGAGTGGGACTTGAACTTCAAGCATCCAAGTCAACCGGGTGAGTATTGGTTCCTGAGTCTCTATAACTTTTAACCTTTTAAAAAGTACTCACTGTCTCTAGAAGCAACGGTTAGATTCCTTTGCTCGAGTAATCTTCTGATGGTGAACAATGTGAAGGACTCCTTTAACATATTGTATGCTTCTTCTGTGGTTTTTACAGCAAACATAAATGCTGGTCAACATTACTGTGGTTATATCCCGGTGCGTATGAGATAAAGTTCATAGTAGACGGTCAATGGACGACGGATCCTAAAAGAGATTCGGTTACAAGAGGACACATCACAAACAACATTCTCAAAGTAGATAGATGATCTCTTGCTTTTACCGGTTTAGAGTTAAATTCAATCTAGACCCTCGCAGATGATCAATACCGGCTTAATCAGGGAAAGGAGCGGACAGCAAAGCATGTATTTGAAATGTTATTAATATCTCCGATGATCTCAAGTATAAGGTGTTTTGCTCTGTTCTTAGAGCTTAGTGTTAGACTCTGTACAAAATTACAACTTCATGTAGTTGATAAAATAATAATAATCTTAATTCTTAAATCAAGTCTAAGAATGTGACATATGCATCACCATGCTTAAACACGTCATTACGAAACGTATAAAAAAGGAAAACCCTTTTGGGCTACTTTCGTTCAAAATTAAGTAATTTGAAGTTGATAAGACATGAAATTTAAAGGTTTTGCTTATTCTTAAGTTGCTTCGGAAACGAAAACGAAGAAACTTCTCTATGCAAAGAAACTCATGCAATTGTTGGAGATCAAGTAAGACAACAAAATTTCCAATTCAAATGTAAACGAAAAAATTCCCAATTCTCTGCTACATGAGGATGGATTTGATGGAACAAAACAAACAAACCATCGGAATTTTTGATTACCCAACATATCTTTTTTCGCATCCCCATGATAAGAAACATTTTCATTCTTCATGGCTCCAGTTTTCTTCATCTGTTTGCAACAATGGCTTGCCTTCATGGTTTTTCCCATCTTCCTCCAACTAAAAATCTCAAACCTACTTCATGATACAAAAACATGGCGTTTAAAGGGATGAAAATCCTAAATAAACGTTTTTGTTTGCTTCGTAGACATAGTGTTGTGTTGTACGGAGCTATATCTCCATTTGATTTAAAATTTTTGATTAAATAAATCTATTGAAATATGTCAAAATTTATCTTTTTAAAAGTATCAAACTTCATAAGATATATTGTAAGTTGCTAATGTCCTTTTTTTTGCACATCAATACATATATGACAATAATCCAAAATGAAAAAAAAATGAAAGACTAATCTAAATCTGACAAGAACAAATCGAATTGTTTCAACAAAGTACATGACTAGATATTATCATTCTAAGCCACAATTTCATCTATCAACTGTATGAAGAGTTGAATTTTAGATATGATTGTGTGGGAGATCAAGGTCAAAAATGATGAACAAATAAGTCAAAAATCTTAGATAAATATGATTCACATACGATGAAAAATCCTCCTCAGATTTTTGTTGTTGAAAGATGCAATTGAGTTTAGATTTAAGATTTAAGATTTAGTATGTATCTGATCTTTGAGCTTGGTTTGATAACTTTATAGATGTATTTGCATATTATAGAATCATAATAGACTAAATAAGAAGAAATCCATTAACTAAACCAATAGTTTTACCATTAGGAAGCAAACCCTTTTGGGATACTTTCCTACAAATTCAGTAATTTAAAGTTGACAAGACATTCAATTTAAAGGTTTTGCTTCTTTTTTTTTTGACACAACAACCGCCTCGGATTCCTTAAAAGTGTCAAATTCTGATCCTATCCTCTCTGGTTCTATGACCGGTACATAGACGCAACTGAACTGACCATTAAAGCTGCATCTCATGCTCGCCGATACTTAAAATTTGGGTCTATTTGACTTCTATGAACACATTTTCTTTGAATTTCTTGCATAGTGCCTGTACAGCTGAGTCAATCCGTGCATTATTCTGTAGAACAAAGCATAAAAGCAAACTTATGAGCCTGAAAAATGAAGAAATAAATTAAACAATATCTTGTCTTTGTACCTTTCCCTTCAAGCAGATGACTATAGGACCTTGTCTGGATTTCCGGTAGCACCCTGCAAAGAAGATATCGGTTAAGGCAAGAGACATAGATGCTCTCGAAGGTAAATAATATGCGACCGGTCAAAGATTTTATACCAAGATATATGTCTGGGAACTCGAGACCAAGTTTGGACAGAGGTTCTGCAATTTCAACCTGGAATTCAAGGAAAACCACAAATCCAAAGTCACTCATCCCAAAAAGAAACTAGTAGTGAATGTTTAATCAGCTCAAAGTAAAGCCATGGTAAAAAAAAAGGTGGATTATAAGCTAAACATACATCTGTCAAAGATGTCATCATGCGCCTTGACGCATATAGATCCATGAGTGAAGAACTTCCACCCAATTTAGTTAGCTCGGTCAGACATTCCCATTCTTTCTCGAGCTCCTCAGTGTTTGTAGCAGCAAGAACAATCACATTGCGGCACTTGATCTACAGAAATTGAAGATAATATATCAACAGTAAATCGAATGGGTATGGAAGGAGGATGCTGAACTATTTTATCTTGTAATGGTGTTCTAAGAGCACCTACCAATGGCACCGAAAGCTTTTCATGATGCAGTAGTTCAGTAATTCCTTCTGGTAACTGAGCCATCTGAAAAGAGAAAAGCAATCAACCTGGTGAGATACCATATACGCAACAACATTCTTAGCTTGTACTGTCTAAAGATATAGATTCAGAAAAAAAATATTCTCAACACCAAACTCACTTCATTCCTGTCACCTGTGCACTGCTCGCTGATAAGATGCCTAAGGTACTCCTCAAACTCTTCATCAGGTGCCTGAATAAACGAAATTAATAGCTTCTCAAATTGTGGTGATCTTTTTACTTATTGACACTTAGAAGCACTGAGATGTTAAGGCATTTATCAAAAACCGTATTAACCATGAGTTTGTGTTAGAGTTAAAGAGATACGTACCAGGCGAACCCCAAATGCCTTAGCAACACCAGCCAAAGTAACATCTGAATGCAAAGGACCAACTCCTCCATAAATGAATACCTCCAAAAGCATCAAGCACAGGAAATCTGTCAGTTATATCTAACTAACAGTAATTCTCTCTTTAATTTTATGCGCATCTGTTCAAAGGACTTACCATATCACAGATAGACCTTTGGCGGTCAACTTCCTCGGATACAGAATCTATCTGATTAAAGACACACAGTGAAATGTTAATAGAGATGAGAAACAATTTACTTTCTCTGGTTTATGCAACAAAGACAATGAGTAAATCTCACTCACATCATTCCGAAGAACAGCAGTTTGTTGCACCGACCAACCAATCGAAGTCAGCTTTTTACACAGAGACAGTCCTAACTGATCTTCAACAGTGCCAGACCTGAGCTATGGAACAGATAAATGGGTTGGAAGAATTTCATTGCACCTAGTAGAATAAGTACCCAAGCAGGATCCTTTTCTAACATGTGGTTGGCCTAACTCTATTGTCATATATATAGCATATTGTTCTGTTAACATACATAAAAAAAGCCTTAATAAGAATTAATGACTTACAGAATCTCATCGCCAACAGCAATAACCGAGGCCAAAAGCACCTCGTGTTTTTGTGAATCACTATCTACGTCATTCTTGATTGAAGCATTTTTCTTGACTCTCCCTGCCCTTTCTAACCTCCCATCAGAAAGCAAATAAGCAGGTTTGAATTTCTCTTTACTGCTGGTGTCGTTAACAGACAATAACGCGTTGGGAACAGTATCATGAATACTCCCAATTGACGTGTATCTGAATATTCAGGGAAGAAGCACAAAATAAGACGAATTGGGCAAGAGATAGAAAAACATTTTAAAAATCAAACCATGGAGAGGACTTTTACCCCTGGTCATAAAGACTGCAATACTTGACCTTGCACGTTAGGAGAAATGCCCAAACATCTCTGCAAACGAAACATATAAATAAAAAATCATAATAAAGAACCAAAGACTTAGCAGCACTACTAAATTAATATAATTAAGGATAAAAAAGAAAACCTATATGACCAATCCAATATAGGATTCACCCTCATGAAGGGCGGCCATCCAGGGGAACTAGGAGAGAATTGCTCTTGACCAACCTGCAAAAATCCATTGAGAAGCGATCAATCACAGTGACCACATCTTTTTACTCATATAACAAAACATTCGCATTTGAATGTCGAGATTAAAGATTTGAAGTTGAGCTAACCGCAGTAGGATCACCAATTCTGACACCAAGAAAAATAGCTCTGATTGGGTTGGCCTTTAATAATGCCTCCAACCCAGATTTGAAATCCTGGCGAATGATATCAAGTTGCAGATTGTAACTGCCCATACAGCATAAGATGATTAGCTAACCAGCATCAAAATATCACTCTTGGAGCGTTTATCGTTTATCAGTCTTTTCTTACGTTTGAGCAGCATCATATGTAAATGCATTGATTTCAGTGAATGCAGAAGGGCTCTCGAAGTATATGGTCCGGACTGGAAAATTTGATAGACCTCCATTAGAACAACTCACTTCTTTCTTATGCAAAAAATAGCCGGCTCTAAGAAGGTGCAATAACACCTAAAAACCATGATGAGAGTTATTACCGAGGAAACAAGGGAAATAGAAAATATCGAAACAGGGAACTTGTTGGAATGAGAGAATTTTAACTTACAGTCGAATCTTTTCCTCCATTGAAACTAAAGGCAACCTCTTCAATACTGCAGAAATCGACAAGTTTCGATACATTCAAGAATCAGTAAAAGTAAATTGCATTAAATGATCTTGACAATTATCACCTTATCTGAAACCATAATGTAATGTTTGTAAACCATACACAAATGATGAACGCGACAAGGCACGTGGCAAACAAGAAATTAAAAGAAAGCAACTTAAGTTTCCAAACAGTAGAAAACTTTTCCACATTATTGGATTACATTGACAAATTACAAGTGCTCCAATCCAATCAACTACAAAGACACCAAAATCTCTTTATGATTGGAAAAGGGTTTCCAGCCAAATAGTAAGACCTATATAATGCTTTGGCATGTTGCGAACTTGTAGACTAAAACAATGCCAAAACTACAAATCTTGTATACAAAAAGTAAACCATTAAAGAAAACTGAAACCGAATATGAGAAATTTCGTTATTATATAATTGATCCTCTAACAAATGTGATTATACTTGACAAATCCATGAATCTTTATCAATCTATTCATAAAAAGGGGAGATATTTCAGAATAAGCCATGAACAAGGCAAAAAGCCATAGAATCTAAGCAAACTACCAAGAACCATGATACTACTACTACTAGTAAATTTCACTGAGATAACATGATCCACAAAATTCATTGCACAAGTTGGAAAAACGTGCAACTCGCATGTTATCTTTTTGAGATTATCAAAGATAAAATCACATCCAAATCACATCCAACGAAACAAAAAAAGTAGCAAATTTGGCTAAAATCGAAGTGCAAGTTTCATTGGTCAAATTTCAAGAAAATGAATCTGAAAGACTTTTTATCAAGTAAAAAGATTAAACCAAAGAAGAGAGCTCACGAGTAAAGAGCAAGAGCTCTTTTAATGACGAAGATGGCGTTATTGTACTTGGTCTTCAACCTCTTATCGTCGCTCTCTCCGATCGCTTTGTCGATCTCCATCTCTACAAAAACCCACAATGCTCAAAAGGATCAAATCTACGCAAATGCTATGAAATTCGATACAAGTTGCAGATTGAGAGAGTTTCCACAGATTTAGTTGCTTTTTGGATTCCTTACCTTATTCCGACGACTCGAGAATCGCGTCGGAAGTTTAGATTCCGCCGGCGATTTGAAAGGAGATTAGATTTTCGTTATGGACAAAGAGAAATTCTTCTTCTTTGAATAAAGATGGAAATTTTTGGATATTTTTGTTTTTTTTTATGATTCCAAAGTTTCAATTTTTTTATTGCCACACCCCATTTATCTAAAACCCACCAAGAATCTGAAAATGTAATATTGACAAAATGATAAAATGAATTATAAAACAGAGAGAAAGACAAAGGTTGTTGCTCATTGGTCATTTTCTTCTTTGCAGAAAAAAAAAAGAATTTATTTTTAGAATAGTCCTACTCCTACATATATTCTAATAAGGTTTAATTTTGACAAATTCCGTTCATATACATTGAATCTCATAAATAAATGGTTATTAATATTAGCTTTAGATCAAATACCATAAAGAACCAGGTCAATAAACTATATTATTATAGCGAAAATCCATACTACCATTGTACAATTAAATCCTCGTAAATTTCTTAAAAATTGGATAAATATATTTGATAGTACTACTTTTCGCTTAAAATAATACAGTAATAATAATTCATTATAGATTTAAGAAGTTTCGTTTTCATGGGATTAACGAAGGATTAGTGAAAAGAAGAAAAGTCACAGGTCAACGATTTTGTTTTATTGACTTTTCTTTGAACAATCTCTGAGTGAGTGGAGCCACTCGCACTCACAAGTGCGTTTCAACATACCACACAATCGCAATCGCAAAACGCGGTCGCTCCTATCAAGATCATACACGTTTCCTATCACAAATTATAATGGGAATTATCTTTGTTATATTATATGGTAAACATCAACTAAAAAAACACACAAGCATGATCCACCCACCTTTTGTTTTCTTTTGTTTTCGGTGAATTTGTCATACAAGAAAATCCCAAATATACCTAACCAGTTATACATGTTGATTGTTTTCATTATCTCTAGTGGATTTTTAACTTAAATGGATTAGAGCCTGTACCAAGAATACTGATAAATCCGCTTTCAGTTACCTAGTCGAAAAGACCATCCCCGTGCCAAAAATCGACCAGAAAATCCACCATTTCCTGCAAAACAAGATTGCAAACCAAATCAATACCAATGTCAACTTAAGGAGAAGAAGGGGAAATGTTTATTGGAGTATTGTAGGAACTCACAGCTAGAGGGATGGGCTTGGGAAAAGGAGTGTTGGGTACAAGCAAGTCTTCATAAGTAGCGTTGAAGCTACAAAAAGATTTAGAGTTAATATATGTAAACCAGAAGCTTGAAGATTTCAAATAATGAAAGCTTTATTATGTGTGTAACCTTATTACAGGTTCCATAGGCAACTCTGAAGTCCTATTAGACGGATCTCCAACCCAATTCTTTCTCATCCCTTCCCACGCAATCTCGGCTGCATAACAAAGGCAAATCACAAATTAAGATCACAAAATGTGTTTACATTTCACATTCTTTCTAAAAGCCAATTTAGAAGAAGCAAGATAAGTGCTGATCATAACAACTTTAGCCTTAACATTACACTAGTTAAAACCTTCAAGAGACAAATCAGTTCCCTTAATCATCAAAGAACGGAAAAAACCTTGTTCGAGTCCACATGTCTAAACCCTATACCATAAGTTGGAAAGACTGTTAAAAAGCTTACCATGGTTCACAAAGATAGTTTCATTCGATTCCTCTTTAGCAGAATCAGGATTAGCTTGCATTGTCAAGGAATCTTTACCATTGCTCGATTTACTTGAAACAATCGCAGAATCATGATTAGCTTCCATCGTCAGCTACGATCAAACCCTTGGTAGAATCAAAGACCAAATCTTGAAGCTTGCAAGAAAACTCTGGAAAAAAAATACAAAACCTTTTAATCACCTTTTAACAAGAAACGAGACGTATAACACTTGACCTACACATATACATTGTTAAATCAAGATTCTTTGTAACTATATTCATTATGCAACTATTACTATTCCCTTCTTCTCACAATCAGAGGCAATGCGCATATAAAAAGGAACCCATCAACAATATTGTTCCTTTACAGTTTATACGAGGACCAAAAACACAAGCCATGTGGAATAATAGTAATCAACCCAAAAATCAGAACAAGAAAAGTGACCAAGCCCTGAAAATCGTTCATGGGGAAGAGAAAAAAAAAGAAGAAATTGTAACATCGGAGATGCTTGGTTTTCCAAATCAACATATCCGAAAAAACAGAGCTCGCAAAATCAAAACCAGGAAAATCGAGAGATGTGACCTTCGATTAATGGAAGCTTAGATGACTGCAGAATCCAAGGACTCAAAAGAGAAGAAACCTTGGCTGCGAAAAGTTCCAAGCGTTGCCGAAAAACGTGAATAAAGGAAAGCGAAATCCAATGGAATGTGTTTTCTAATTGAAACTTTAGATTCTCTAACAATATTTACTATTTATCCAATTATAATCAGAGGAATGACAACACCGACCTTAGCTCAGTTGGTAGAGCGGAAGACTGTAGTCTGTGACAGCAAATCTTTAGGTCGCTGGTTCGATTCCGGCAGGTCGGATTTTTCAACTTTTTTTCTTTCCTTGTGTATATAATTGATTTGGTTCCCAAAATTGAAATAACTTATTTTCTTATTCGAATAACATTTTAAACATTTTGAGTTGCAATTTTCTCATACTATATTTTCTAAAATATTCCAATGATTCAGAAGCTGATAATGAAAGTATATACACAAAATAAGGAGACGACTAAATTAAACAATATGTTGGCTGTAGCAAAAATAAAAAGCTAAAAAAGTCAGCCGCTATACATATGTTTGTTCTTTCAACAAACACTATTTGTCATCGTCCCTGCAAAATAATCAAACTAAATAAGGTTAATAATCTTCACAAGCAAATTAACTCTGAAATTTCACATTGTTGTAATATACAGCAACAAGTTTTTACCTTTTCATGGTGATTCGTTCCTAAGAAGCTGCAATCTATCATCTGTTAAGAGACCGAGAACACCAGAACCATTCACGTGAGCGTATTTAACATCTTGAAACGGATGACGACTTGTCAATGGGAACCGTTGAGAGACGGTAAAAGACGAAGGATCTTGCAAGATGAGTTCGCGAGTGGACTCGTCACAAGATGCAAAAAGTTGATTCCTTTCCTCACCAAAGTCTATAATCGCTGTTCTTGGCAACCGGATGGTATCTACAGAAGCATGTGTGGACGACAGTTTCTGATAATGAGAATCAACACCTCTTCTCTTGAGACAAACATGAAATCCCCCTACATGTATATCATTACTATTCACTCCTGTCTGAGTCCACGAAGGCTGAGTCTGGACTGTATCATCAGTAGATCCTACCCTCGGTCTATAAGAAGCAACCACATGATCACTGCGAGGGCAATACGAGGAGGAAATGCAAACTCCTGGGTTTTCTGTCTCAGAAACCAATCTTGGCCTAAACAATTACCGAAATTACAACAGGTTAGAGCCTAGAAAATTCATTGATAAACTTCTCCAAGCAGATGCTAAAGTTTTGTGATATCACCTTCCCTCGCTGCCATTAATGTTCCACTGACATAACCCGATGGAAGAAGCGGATAAGAGGGAACGGACATCAGAAGTCGGAGTGGAATTGCCAGAGAGATGATGGATAGTATGAACTGGATTGCTTGATAAGCCAGTCAATGATGCAAAAGGTCCATTGGTTTGACGCATGTCAAACACTAAAACCATTCCGTTCTGCAAAGAAGAAGGTTAAGAGGGGGAAGATAAGTGGAATTAAAGTAGGAAAGAGCAAAATAAAGAAAATGATCAAACCTGTAGTCCAGCATAAATATGGTGAGAACTGTTGCGATCCCAGGAACAAGACCAAGGTGCAGCCTACAAGAGAATGTATGTCTAGGTTAATACAATCATTTGAAAACTATAAAGCTTCCACTAGAGCATTCTTCAAAATATGCATATTTCTATATATATATATATATATATACACATATACATATTCTGCTGATTATTACTTACAAAGATAAATACAACTGACTGGACCAAAATATCAAATTCAAAGTAAATTTTCATTAGAGATGTCAAAAGACTGTAGTTTACCGGTAGATCATAAGACAAGACAGTGTTGTGGCTCTCCAAGCTGAACAATTGAACACGTAGGTGATTAGGACAAAAAGGAAATCATCACGGTATTAAAGGCATACTTAAAGAGTAGAAATGTCCAAACCTTATAACAGACAATTTTTTTCCTAGAGAACCAAATACAGCAAGTCCATTTTTGTGAGGGGAAAGGTGAAGATCTTTAATTGCTCTAGTGGTAGGAGGCAATAGAATATCATCAATCTCATTCGAATGTAGGCTCATCTGCAATATATTTAAAAAATGTCATATGGTTTCATCATTTAATACACTAAAAGACCAAGAATATCAAACTTACCTGCGTAAGCACAAATGTACCACCAACGCCTGAGAGCCTACGTGCCACTAATAAAATCTGTCTACCACCATCGATGTCAAATATACGACCACCATTAACAAGCATTTCTCCCTATATAAAATGGATTAAAAGGAACTTCGTCATTTGCATCAAACACATAAACAAATTTACAATACAAACAAACTTCAGCCAAAAATTATAAACAGTGGGTCTGATATAGAACACTATGCCACACCTGATGCCTGAAGCTGCAAGAAGGTGCCTGTCCATAGTGTTCTTGGTAGATCTTATGACCTGCAGGTATGCGTTTATAGATAATTAGAAAGATAGTTGTTTATCCCACTTAGAGATAAACCTCTATTAACTGTTTAGGTAATGAAATGCCATGAGTCAAAATTGCAGGATGGCCTTCAATTCTACTTAATCAATGGATTAGATATCTCATTCAAAACAACTCATCCAACATAATGGTGTACACATATAGAAAACGATATATAAGGATTTTCGCGAACACTGAATAGGCAACCATATAATATTGATCTAATAAGGAGATTTTATGTTATCAAAGATATATGTGTTGCAACGATGACGTATGTTATGAGTAATTACCAGGTATATATTGCTCCTGAGAAGCCACATTATACTTCATCTGTGCACCCTTAGTCATGCTTTCCATAATAGCTACCTTCTGCAAAAACAAAATTTCCAGCCTTCACGTTAACTAAAAGAGAGACATGCAATAATTTTGTGCCAGGGGAGGGAAAAATTCTTACTCAGAATAAGGTCCCCTTAGACAGATACGAACCAAATTAATTTATTCCATACTCGACTAATGTAACTACTAAGACTCTAAGAGTGATCATGTTACAATAGACTCTTAGACAGTACCTTTTTCAGCTTCTTAACTTCTGATCGTAGCTCTGCTTCCATTTTTCTCCACTGAGATTCTTTGTTATTCCAACCCGCAGTCTGCATGACATTTAGTAATATAGCGTTCAAACTCTAAGATAAAGGTACAAGGGGCTACACACATACGTTACTATCTACTGACACAAGGAGTAACCTACACAGACGACATATAATGAACACAAAGAGGTTCTAGTTTAGTACTCATAAAAATCTTACTAAATGATTCGATAGCAATTTTAAAGAACTAAGCTAAGTAGTGCGGAATGAGTATATCCACAACATGAACTACCCTAGCAGTAATGTGTCTTACCTTCTGTTCAATTGAGTTCAATCTGGCCTCGAGGAATACAATTCTCTGCGAGTACAAAAAAAAGAACATCAGAATTTGATACCGTGATTTGCTTTCATGTATAATTTAAAACAATACTTAACATATTGACCTTGTGTGCTTCATCATCTACTGCAGCAATCCTTGACGCATAAATCTTCCGTACATCTTTCAGACTACATGTCCTGTTGCATTGGGGACACTGCAAAAGAAGCCAATGTGACTATATGATCAAGCCGATTAGCAATAATAGCGAGGTCTAAGGAACTACAGCACACACCTTTCCCGCACTTCGCCGCTGCTGTAACCACTTCTTGATGCAGGAATATCCATACAAATGTCCACAAGGAAGACAGCTTGAATCATCAAATAAGAAAAACAAGAATTAGACGAAACCTCATAATAAGATGCATACATTGATAACACCCAAGAAGAAAATTAACAGTCTAAACTATCAAATTTCTGAATTAGATGATGAAATGCTAAACCCAAAATGAAAGAAGAATTAGTGGAATCAAGAATACCAGACTTGGTGATCTCCACCGTTGGTCCAAACTTCCATACAAATCAAACATGAAATTCCTTCAGTCTCTCTGAGTTTCAATCCCACATCCTCCTCCTGCGATCCTGAAGACGAACAAACATTCTCTGACCTAATTTGATTCTCTTTCTCTTCACTCTCGTTTTGTGAAACCCTAGGTGAATCTGCTACATCGATGTATTCCCTCGTAACGACTTCTTCTTCCTCCTCCTCCTCTTCGTCTTCTTCATCTTCCTCGTCGGCAGATTCTTCTTCGTCCTGGCCGTCAGACTCTTCTTCTTCTTCCTCTTCCTCGGGTACGTCGAATTCTTCTACTGTTACGCCGGCATCAGTGAAGGAGTAACTCCGGTGGCGAGGCATTAGGGCTAATTCTTCGATTGTTATTCCACAGTCCACACGAAAGGGTCCGTTTCTCTAGGAAGAGCAGAGACGTAAGAAGACGAAGAACAAACCCGCTTTGTCATTTAGAGAGTTACAAAATTTTCAAAAAAAAAACTAAAAAGAAACTAATGCGGTGAGCGTGGATCGAACACGCGACCTTCAGATCTTCAGTCTGACGCTCTCCCAACTGAGCTATCCCCGCTTTTTGTTTAAAGTCATTTATTAATTGATATTAACTATAAAGTTAATAGCAACACTTAAGAATGTTCGTCGCTTAGAGGAGGAAGAAAGGAATTTACATAGATGGTGAGAAGCATATTTTCGTTTTTCGCGAAGAAGAAAAAAATGGAGAGAAGCATCTCTTACATCACCTCTACTCAGCTTCTTCCTCTCCATCGTCGTCCCAATATCGCTATCATCGATGTCAGGTACTTTTTCAATACACGATTTTTGATTCGGCGTTATGAGTTTACTAATCTGATCCTTCAGCAAAAAAAATTAGGTCGAATCAATCCGATTGTTCTTAATCTTAGGTTTAATTTTTCCCTATCATGTTGTACTGATATTGATTTTAGGAGGGTCCTTTAGTTTTTAATTCTGGTTACAGATTATGAATCAAGTGGAATCTCTAAAATGTTCTCTAAAACTGAAATTTTGTTGAATTTCAATCGGAAAAGCAACTATTAGAAATCTCATTAGCTTGGAATAAAGCTTTTGTGGTTAGGTGGTTCAGCTGTGAAGGAAGAAAGGGATTTTTGTAATTCTTAACTAGGTTCTGATACAAAAGTCCAGACTTTTTGTGAAGATATATATGTATTCTACATTTCTACTAGAGAAATTCAACAAAGAAACTGAAATTTTGTTAGATTTCAATAAAAAAAAAACTACTGTGGTTAGGTGGCTAAGTAGTGAAGAAGAAACTGGTTATTAAGATTCTTAACTAGGTTCTGATACAAAAAAATCCAGACTTTTTGTGAAGATATGTATGTATCCTAGTGGAGTAATTTTTTTGTTTTCAGGGATGAAGAGAGGAATTATGATGGGCATATAGCTGGGTCGCTACACTATGCGAGTGGCTTGTTCGATGACAGGATCTCTCATCTTGTTCAGAATGTCAAGGATAAAGACACACTTGTCTTCCATTGTGCTTTGAGCCAGGTGTGTTTTACAACTCTTTTCACTCTCCCACAATATCTTCTTTTCTTTTTTGTTTGAGTTCATATGAAGTAATACTCGCTATGCATAAGTGGCATCGATTGAGGTTTCTTTAGCTGAATCTCGATCTCTCTGTTCTGCAATTTTTCCCTCTTGAAGTGACCTTGATGTGTCAAAAGTGGATTCAAAATAGCAAAAATCACATGATCTTGCAACTGGTTTGCTATATGATCGCTTATGAGTCCATCTTTTCTTAATGTATGCCATAGTGTAGGAACTTCCATTACATTCTTTAGCTGACACACCAAATCATGAAGTTTAGTACTTTAGTAACCCTTTTTTTTTTCTGTCCTAACATACATTCAATACTCTTTGTCACTTGTAATTGAAGTGATTGCTAAGTCTTGAGAGCAAATTCGTTGCAGGTTCGTGGCCCGACTTGTGCAAGAAGGCTAGTGAATTATCTCGATGAGAAGAAACAAGATAGTGGAATTAAAAACATCATGATCTTGGAACGCGGCTACAATGGCTGGGAAGCTTCAGGAAAACCGATATGCCGATGCGCAGAAGTTCCTTGCAAAGGCGATTGTGCCTAAAACCTACTTGAACCATTGGGAACCTAATTGATCTCCACATTATCATCATGTATTAAAAGTTGAAGATTATTCATAATTAATCTCTTGCCAATATGCTTGTTTACATGGAAACACAAACAACAACATTCATGGTGCTCTATTTTTCTAATCACAATATTAAAAGGGCCTTTCCGGTATTACTTGTTTATCGGGCCGTCAAAGCCACGTTTATTTACTTACGGCGTCAACTATAAAAGGGATTTTTGGTTACGCTCCGTTTGTTTTTTTTAACGCCGTTTAAACCTTTTACAAAGCGCAGCGACGACTTTGGTGAAGTATACAACAATCATATTTTGATCTCCTGATTTTATTCGCGATTGATCATTTGGCGAAAATTCCCAATTTCTGAATCCAAAACCCTAATTTCAATATGGTATGATTCGTTCGATTCGCTTGTTCTTTCTGTTTTGTTGATCTAGTATTGGTTTGTCAATTTTGCAGTTTCGATTTCGGATTGTTTGAATCTAAGAATTTTCTGAAATCCACAGGTTTGCGTTATGTGTTTGGTGCCGTTGTTTCTCGTCCCGCTCATCAATTTGATGCCTCGGATCATCGATTTCTTAATGGTAAGTGGATCGTGATTTCCTGATATCATCTTTTGAAGTTTTGTCTCTCCTCAGAATTTTGATCTGAAGAATTATCAGATCAGATTCATTGTGTGTTAAATTGTCAGGACCCATAATTTTGGATTGTTAGGATGCTTGAGTGTTTATTCAGTTGCTCTCAAAGGAGATGGTTTAACTTGAAAAAGAAAGTGATAGAATTAAACGAGGAAGAAGATAGGCAATTAGGCATAGATGAAGATGAAATGAAAGTAATACATAATCACGAATTGTGCTTCTAAGTTGGTGTAAAATAAGAGAATAAGGATCTGTAGTTTTTGTTATCTGCTTGAGGTGTGGGATCTTTTTGGAAAGTTGAAAATGTTTAGCAATGTTTAAATCTTAGTTCTGTTAGTGTTTCATACCGATTTTGTTTTTTGTAAACAGTTTAGTTATGGTTTAGTGAATCCAGCTGGTAGTTTTCAGTGTTAGATTTGTTGTTATGATCATTTGCTGATTTCTTGAGTTTCTCTGTCTGTTCATGCTTTAAAAACTAGGCGAAAGTGTACGCGTGGCTCGGATGGGAGTACAGGAAGCCAGCGAGAGCTCCTCCAGCTTGCCCTTTCAAGCCAGTTGCTAAAAACGACAACGCCACCAAAGTAAGTCGACGCATTTACTCATTCGCTTGGCCCTCTTCATTCTTCATGCATCAGTTTATGTGTTCGTTAATACATCATATTCAACAATAGGCCATCATGATCCATTAGCTTCCTATGGATCGTACATGACTGACCATATCTCAGTATTCAGTTTCTACCTGATTTTCGAGTTTTTGGTCGTATATGTAGTTGCATTTGAACATCAGCATTCAGTGTTTATCTGATTTCCGATTTTGGGTCTTATACGTGGTTGCATTTTAATCTCTCTGTGTAACATTATGTTTATCAGGTGGCTGCAGAAGCCGGAACCGAAGGTACAGAAACAATAGCGAAACCCGTTGTTGCGGAGGAGACTGGTGGGGTCAAACAGGATTGAAGCTGAGTCCTTTATATAAAGCTTTTGTTGTTCTGTGGATATGTTTCCGTTATGAAATTACCTGGTGTGATAATACTATACGTTAAAACCTTATGGTAAAATTCCGTTTAAAATGTAACAGATCATATAGGTTTTACTTGTGGTAGATTTCGAATTCCTCTGCAAAGTTATGTCTTCTTGTTACTTATATGCCCCTTCGTTTCTTCAAAGGTTATCATTCTCCAGAGTAAAGAATGAGGAATATATAAAACTTGATAGGTTTTGTTTATTTCGACTACTCTATGAATTTGATTTCATCATCAAAATCTAACGAGAAGTATCATTTTAATTTTAAAATGGATAATCAAATTTAAGCATCTTTGCATAACCATAGTCATTATGATTCATAAACCGACCAATCTTGTTTAAAGTTGCGAGCACTTCACTCGTAAGCCACGTGCACATAGCCATCACACTTACGCTAACGTTTAGGATAAAATCATAAAAAATGCGATTTCAAAAGGATAATAACAAAATTCAAAAAATAATTTAAATTTTATAATATCTTTGTCTTTTGAAGAGAGAGAGAGATTTTGATTTTTGAATAACAAAACAAAATTTTAATTATCGTTACCTTAATTTTCCATTTTCTGTTTCGATTTCAATTTGAAGATCCTCTCTCTTCTTCCTCTCTCTCTCGCTCGCCGGAATAAAATCGCTGTCATTTCTCCGAAGATCTCTCCGATCAATCCAACGGTCTGATTTTCGCCTCCTCAGATCTCACAGAAGCATACTGATTCATAAAAACCGTACTGTAAGGTTTTTGTTCGAAAGCATTTGAATCTCACGGATTCAATTCGTATTTCGTTCCATTGTTGAGTTCTCTCTTCCACTGAATCGAGAGGAAGCTTTTTAGGGTTTATTATATTTAGGGAACAATCGAGGAGGAGGAAGCTTTTAGGGTTCATTGAGCCATGTTTAAGAAAATCATGAAAGGTGGGAGCCGAAAGCTCTCTAGAAATGAATCGAATGATCCGTCAATGTTTGGGTTTGATCCACCTGGTAGGTCAGGTCCTGGTTCGAACATGGTTGTGAATCACGCATCTCGTGGCTCGATTCCTTTATCTCCAGGTTCAACACAACCTCCTCCTATGTATTCAGTCGAGCCTCTCCCTTTGTTCAGAGACGTACCGGTTTCCGATCGTCAAGCCTTGTTCCTGAGGAAATTGCAGATTTGTTGTTTCCAGTTTGATTTTACAGATACATTGAAGAATGCTAGAGAGAAAGAGATTAAGAGGCAAACATTACTTGAGCTTGTTGATTTTATACAATCTGGACCTGGGAAGATCAATGAGAAATGTCAGGAGGAAATGGTGAAGATGATTTCTGTTAATATATTCCGGTGTCTTCCTCCGGCGTCTCACGAGAACACAGGTCAAGAGCCTGCTGATCCTGAGGAAGAAGAGCCTTATTTGGAACCATCTTGGCCTCATTTGCAGCTAGTTTACGATCTTTTGTTGAGATATATTGTTCCTTCTGATACGGATACGAAGATTGCGAAACGGTATATTGACCATTCTTTTGTGTTGAGGCTGCTTGAATTGTTTGAGACTGAAGACCCTAGAGAAAGAGAGTACTTGAAAACGATTCTTCATAGGATTTATGGCAAGTTTATGGTACACAGGCCTTTTATTAGGAAACGAATTAACCATATCTTCTATAGGTTTATTTACGAGACAGAGAGACATAGCGGGATTGGGGAGCTTTTGGAGATTCTTGGTAGTATTATAAATGGGTTTGCTTTGCCAATGAAAGAGGAACACAAGCTTTTTTTGATCAGGGCGTTGATACCGCTGCATAAGCCGAAACCGATTGCTATGTATCATCAACAATTGTCTTACTGCATTGTTCAGTTTGTGGAGAAAGATTATAAGCTTGCGGATACGGTAATCAGGGGATTGTTAAAGTTTTGGCCTGTGACAAACTGTACAAAGGAGGTTCTTTTCCTTAATGAACTTGAAGAGGTTCTCGAGGCAACACAACCTGTGGAGTTTCAACGCTGTATGGTCTCTTTGTTCCAACAGATTGCTCGCTGCCTCAATAGCTCTCATTTTCAGGTTAGTGATCTCTTATGGGTTGGTTTCTCTTTTTTATTATGTACATTGAAGATTTTTATGCATATAAACCTTTTCAATTGGTAATTTAGCATATTGAGGCAAAGATGTCTATTACAAATGCAATTTATGTGCTTTGTGAGATTTATGATTTACATTCTTCTCTAGTTCTGCTTGTTTCTTGCTCCTATTATCCCAGGTTCATTATACAAAATAATCATGATCATGGGGTTATCAATAATCTGCGAAATGAATTATGTGGCTTTGCTTTGTTCATGTTTCATGGAGTTCTCATTTCAGAAATAGTTACACCATGATTCCAACTTCTCTCTAGCTCAGATTTACATGTTTCATGCTCACATACATAGCCACCATGCGATGCAGGTTGCAGAGCGATCTCTGTTCTTGTGGAACAACGAGCACGTCGTGGGTCTAATTGCTCAGAACCGAGGCGTAATCCTTCCAATCATATTCGCTTCCCTGGAGAAAAACATAGAATCTCACTGGAACCAAGCGGTTCACGGTCTAAGCTCGAATATACAGAGAATGTTCATGGAGATGGACCCTGAGCTCTTCGAAGAATGCCAACAACAGTACGAAGAGAAACTAGCTAAATCGAAAGAAGTGGAAGAACAACGCCAAATTAGGTGGAGGAGATTAGATGAAGCAATGGAGGAACGAGAAAGATTAGAAGAAGAAGATCATATGATCACTTCTTAGAAAAAAAAAAAATACCAAAATCACAAGTAATAAATATTATTCTTTCTTTCCATTTCACTAATATTTACAATTATATATATATATATATATATATATCTTTTTTTCCTTTTTTATTACTATGGCGGTCTAAACAAAATATCTTTAATCCGGTCATTAGGTTTTTTTTTCCTTATATATTTTTGTAGTGCTGATTCTGATTGCTAATAACAGTAAAAATACCCCAAAAAAACAAATGTATTAAAAACACATTTTACTTTTATATAATATAAGATAGTTAGGGTTTTCAGTTTCTTACAATCGGCTGTGTTGATTGTCGATGGAACTTCGACTTGGGAATAGGTTCCGGCTTGGCCGGAAAATCGGTAGCGGTTCTTTCGGAGAGATTTACCAAGGAACTGATGTTCAGACTAACGAAGAGGTCGCTATAAAGCTCGAAAATGTGAAGACTAGGCATCCGCAATTGTCATATGAGTCGAAGATATATAGGGTTCTTCATGGTGGAACTGGGATTCCAAACATTAAATGGTACGGTGTCGAAGCAGGCCACCACAATGTTTTGGTTATGGATTTGCTTGGTCCAAGTCTTGAAGATCTGTTTAATTTTTGCAACAAGAAATTTACCTTGAAGACGGTTCTTATGTTAGCTGATCAGATGATAAACCGTGTCGAGTTTATTCATTCGAAGTCGTATGTTCATCGCGATTTAAAGCGGATAATTTACTCATGGGCGTAGGAAGTCGGGAGAATCTGGTCTACCTTATAGACTTTGGTTTGGCTAAGAAATATAGAGACAGCTTAACTTACCAACATGTCCAATACAAGGACAATCAACATCTGGCTGGGACTCCGCGTTTTGTCAGCTTCAACACTCACCTAGGTATCGAGCAAACTTGGAGGGATGATATGGAATCGCTTGGTTATATCTTCATGTACTTCCTCAGGGGAAGTCTCCCATGGCAAGGATTGAAAGGTGGTGAGAACAAGAAACAGAGACAAGAGAAGCTTTGCGAAGTGAAGGTTTCTACTTCCATCCAAGCGTTATGCAGAGGCTATCCGATAGAGTTTGCGACTTACTTTCATTACTGCCGCTCGCTTAGATTTGATGATAAGCCGGACTAAGCATATTTGAAGAGACTATTCCGCAACCTTTTTATTCGCGAAGGTTTTCAGTTAGATTTTAAGTTTGACTGGATGGTACTCGGGTATTCATCAAGACGAGTTGTGGACTTGGGTAGTCGTGAGCCATTCAGTATCAGGAGTGACAATGCGAACTCTGAAACCGCACTCCTTGGTTTTAAAGATTTGCAGGTCAATAACAATGAAGGCAATATATCTTTGTAATCAAAAGGAGATGATGTAGAACCCAAAGCAAATGCTCTTGGACTGAATCATACACAAAGCTTTAAAACAAAATTGGTAGGTATTCACTTTTGTAGCTTGTCTCAATCTTCTTTGAGAGTTTTGTAGCTTCCAAAGAAAGGCTTTTTATACAAGTTATAAGAATGAGATAGAGAATTATACCAACTATGGTTCTAAAATCAGTGTTGTTTTCCATTTGATGATATGTTCAGTTGATCTCTTTCATTTTAGTCTAGTTTGATTTCTATACGAGCGAGAAATTCGAATGGTTACAATGGATCGGGCGGAACAAAGATGATTAACGTTTGAATTAAGAGAAGAAATTAAAAAAGAACATAACATGATGTTATTATTAACATATAGCAAGTATGGATCATGGATTATTATCATTATCATCCCATGACTCTCTTGGAATGCTATGATGGTTATTCACGTCGGCCTCAACGTTTTCTCCGGCCATCTTGTCCGTCGTCAAGATTCTCGGTCGTCCTCCTCTGACCGTAGCCAGCTCCTCCAGTGGTCTAATTGTCGTAGCCACGACCGTTATTACCACAAGCAGTAAGAGCAATAAAGCCTTGGTCTTCATGGCTTTTAAGTTTTGACTACTTTTGAAAATCTCTTCTTTTAATTACCCAACAAGTATGAATCGGAGGCACTATAAATAGAGAGATTTACCCAATTGTGGCATTATATGAAATATTTTCTCCAAAATGGTAGTGGCGCATTATAATATTTTATCGTCTTCCCTTATTTTTTTTTAGTGTCAAATCATTCAGGTGGTGGTGGTGAACTGATTTAACCAATTAAAATCATTTTATCCACCAATCACAATAAACCACACCACCTTCACCATTCAAAATGGGGCACCATGGGAATTACGTCACTATGCAGAATTAGTTAATTACATGATTGATGCAATTACAAATATAACGGTTTTCTACCTAATGGAGCTTATCAATATATCTTCTTTTCTTTTTTTTGTCTAAAATGCGATTTACCAATATCGATTTACAAGTTTATTATCCATTTTTTTAAAATAACGTGGGTTCATAGGCTCCTCGATACCGGAGTTTATTAAACATTTATTTGTATAAGAGGTCGAGTATATAGAGAAAATGGTGACGTCTCGCTTGCATGATTAAATTTTTGTTTCTGCACAGAAACTTATGGATCGAACGTAATTCATATTGGTCTCTAAACACTTCAGAAATTAAAACTCTTTAAGTTTTTATAGGATTTTGGTAATTTAATTTGCTTTAGATGATGCCTAGCCACTAGGTGATCCTTGAAACCACTACTTAACGGTTTCTGAAAAGTCTTGGAAAAAGGGTTTGTTATATGATAAATGATGATGAATTTATTATTATAAGTATTCCAAGATATTATTTGATAATATTGACAATATTGATGATGATGTGATGGTGATTAAAAAAAGGTATATGCTTTGCTTAGGGTGAGTAGTGAAGCTAGCTAGTTGGCAAGTAATGGCTTCTTTTGGCGGCCAAGCAATTCTCTCTCTCACTCACACACAATCCTCGACGCCAAGACTTAAATCAATTCCTCCTAAAATTCGATTATTATTCTTTAAATAATACTATACGATTTTAAAATTGTGATACTAGCTTCACAATACACTCAAAAATATTCTTCTTAGTAATCCATTGAATATTAGTAACACGTTATCAAGATATAATCATACAGCCGATCGGACAACTAATATGTAGAGTTGAACGAGTAAAAGTTGAATATCAATCCAGCTCTACAATACTCATTGTTTTCTTAGTCGTATAATTTCTATCGAATTATGAACAATATGAAAAACAAGTTTCTGCCAAATTTATAGATTGCTGCCACGGAGAGTTGTGGTTTGTATAACTAAATATTTTTTATTTGAAATATTAAGTAACTAAGATAAGGGAGGTTACTTCACCGAATACATATTATTAGCTAATCACAAGATTAATAATGGTTTGATCAAATTATTGGGTGACCAAAATAAAAAACCAATGTATTATCTTAGAAAGAGGCGCAAACGTAGGGAGTGATATTATATATCTATAGCTAATTTAGTTATAATCAAATACTATAAGTATATTCATGATTCATAATTGTGTGTTGTGTAATTGTGGGTTGGCTCAACTGCACATGAACTGCTCGACCCCAAAATTCGAATGCCTTTTACTTTCCAAATAATGAACATAATAAATTAATCAGTTAGTTAAGTTCAGTGCACATAAATCCACAATGATTAGTAGTAGTATTAAGAAACAAACTTAGAACTAGCCAGAGTCATATTTAATAGCTTATATCATATTTGGATTTAAATCTTAGTTGTAATTTGTTGTAGTTCTTAGGAGCTTTTTTGTATGGGGCTAAATGGCCAATCAGTGGCGGAAGTAGAGCATTGGGAGGGGGTCACTTGACCCACACAAATTTTGAAAACATAATGTAGTTTATGTTTAATTAATATTTTTAATTAACCCTAATCCAAAACAAATATTGATCCCTATTAAATATTCGTTTAAATATAATTCAAATATATGAATCCTTAAAAATGCTAAAGCCAATAAATTTTATAATAAACAATCTTAAAATAAAAAGAACTCCACTAAAATATATATCTAATTATATTCATTAGTTAGTTTACTTTGACAGTTTTACAAACTCTTAACTTTTTTCAATGTTTGTGGGTCTTTTTAAAACAAACATGTTAATCAATTGTTTTCTTAAACTAATATCGTCACTAATTTAAATTGTAATTTAGAACAAAAAAATCAGAAACCTAAACGGTGAGTAAATTTTTTATTTATGATCATTCTCTGATATGCTCTTCTCGCACGAGTTACAGTTGTAAGTTGATATATCATGGTTTTTACCTATTTTAGGCCATGATATAAGTCCTATATCTAGAGTCTTTTGGTGTTTTCCAGTTGTTTTTAGAGTTTTTGCAGGTACTTAGATGTTTGAGGCATAAAAGATGTTTACTGGAAGTTTTGGAGCATTGCGGAATGGAGCGTCAAAGTGTCAAAGTTCGGATTCAGAAAACAGAGAGGGTGTCGATTGACACCACCTCTGGGTGTCGATCGACACCCTGATCAGACGAGCCAAAAAGCCCAAATCGAAGATTTCTGTTTTTGCGAAGGAATTCCAGATGTTTACTTTTATGCCTATGACGGTTTGTGTACCTTATATATACGTTTTTACAGCCATTGTTGTGGCTTATGCTTTATTTTATCAATTACTTAGAGATTTTCATTAATAAAAAGATGTTTTCTTCTATGATCATGTCTGAGTAATTCTCTTGTTAGGTTTAGGGTTATTCAAAGGTGTTTGATGATTTGCTAGATCTGATCTAAATTGCATAAGATTAATATGTTTAGAAAGTTCTTCATCTTGTCTTGAGTTTATTGCTGATTTTAGATTAATGACCTGAAATCTGATTTTAGGATATTTAATAGAAACGACAGTTTTATTGATTTCCTGATCTAGACTTTGATGAGCAAAATTCATTTTCGCAAAGAAATTTGGTTTAGGGTTTTGTGAACAATTGAACGTGACCTTTAATGCTGTTTAGATTGTTAGGATTCGCAAAGAAATTTGATTTTCTAGGATTTAAGCATAGATAATCTCTACAGCGAAAGTTGATTGGTTTTACATTCGTATTCATGTTTAAGAACTGTGCATCATAATCCTATCTTTTATTTATCATCTGCATATCTGATTCACTTGCGATTTTCCTGTGCCTAGCTTTCTTTTAATTGATTTCAAAACCGATTTACTTGCTTTCTTTACTTTGTTTTTCATTATCATTATCTCGCTTAGCTTAATTCGAAAGTTTAGATTTATTGTGCAATTTGATTCCCTGTGGATTCGATAACCTTAAGTGCTACAACTGATCTCTTAATTTGAGAGAGTAGGTCTAGGGAAAATTTGACCATATCATAAGTATTTATATTGAGAGAAATGAATTAACTTATTCGTATAAGTTATCATTTGAAAAATACAAGCAAAACATATGAAAAATATAAGCAAAACATACGAAAAAACATAAGTAAATTAACATAAACAAACATGTTATTATATAAGTATATTCAAATAAGAGAATTAACGTATCATATTAAAACCATACGAAAAGAACACAATTTTTAGATTTGCTTGGGAGCATCCGAAAATATTGGACCGCCATTGAATATGTTTTATACAGTGATAATCGAAATAAATATGAGTAAGCATTATAATACATCTTTAAAATATATATCTATGATGATTTGTTTTTTTTATTGTTCGATAAAAGTGGGGAAAAAATCATATTTAGAAAACGCAATTCAATTTGAATTTTTTTTTTTTTTTGTAGTAGTAGTAAAATGAATTAAAGAACATAATTTGATTTCTTTCTTAATATCATACATTACATTTTTCCCAAGTGTCAAAATTTGCAGTACATTGTACAAAACAAATTGCACACCCAAAATACGGAATGTGACACTTGTAACCAAAAAGAAATCCTAAAGCACTATTAATATGTAAATTATGCTTCTGCCAAGTTTTTTTTGTTTCAGGAAAATAAAATCTGCTAAGATTAGTGCTGAGAATCCACATGTTTGGTATTAGCTACTATGTGTCTATGGAATTTATAAGGATCCTCATGACTATTAAATTTTATATAAAATATTAATTTAATTTGATTTGATCCATAAGGGCATCCTTATTGCATATCCTTAGGGATCTAATGTGATTTTAAAATTATTAAAACACACACTCTCTCTTCCTTTTACTCAACTTTATACCTTCTATTTCATCCTTTTACTCAACTTTTATTAATTTTATATTTAAACACTCTCTTTTACTTTTAAACACACTCTCCAAAAGATCCAATATTAGATCCCTCTCTCTCCCTTTTACTCAACTTTTATTAATTTATATTTAAACACACTCTCTTTCTTTCTTTTACTCAAATTTTATATTTCAACATACCCCACAAAAATACTCTTTTTCTTCCTTTTACTCAAATTTTAATAATTTTATAAACACTTTAGACCCTATAGTGTCTCCAATAATGATGCTCTAAGACAAGCAAAACAAAGTTAACCAAAAAAAGAGGAAAGTAATAATTTAAATAATTGAATAAGAAGGGAAAAAACAAGAGGAGAGAAACAAGTGGTTCCAGGCTTGCAAACCAAAACTTCCAGAAAGGAATCCTTCACCAAAAGTTATTTGGGGTTTGCTTCTTTTCTCTTCCTTTCTCTTACCCTTCATTACATTTATACTCAAGACTACTCTTTTGTATAAACAAATACATTCACGTTATAAATAAATAAATATATATATATATAGATAGATAGATACTCCAGAAATATAAACCAAACCCACCAAACACTCTTTGATACTTCTCTCCATAAATACATATCTTTCTTGTGTTCTTGAAACAGAGTTAGCCAAAAAAACCAAAGGACTATGACAAGTGTTCATGAGGAGAATGGAGACCACTCGCGTCTTGTTCTCCTCATCAAAGGAAAACGCACCAAACGTCAGCGATCTGCATCTCCTCTTATGAACACAACCGCAATATCAAGCGTTTGCAGTGGCGAGCGGTCATTGGAGGCAAGAGAAGAAGAAGTTGGTGAAGTCGAATTCCAAGGAGCTACCGATGAAGACGAAGACATGGCGAATTGTTTGATGTTATTGTCGCAAGGACATAAGCCAAAGATCAGTAACGATCAGAGATTTGGTTTCTTTAGCCACAAGAAACCGGTGGCTTCTATAGGCTTAGGGCTAGAAGGTGTCTACCAATGCAAAACGTGTGATAAAAGCTTTCATTCTTTTCAAGCGTTAGGAGGCCACAGGGCTAGCCACAAGAAGCCCAAACTAGGAGCAAGCGTTTTCAAATGCGATGAGAAGAAAACTGCGTCTGCGAGTGAAACGGTAGAAGCTGGAGTTGTAGGAAGCTTTCTTTCTCTACAAGTAACTAGCAGTGATGGTAACAAGAAACGGGAAAAAACACATGAATGTTCAATCTGCAAGGCCGAGTTTTCTACAGGACAAGCTTTAGGAGGTCACATGAGAAGACATAGAGGTTTAACAGTAAACGCAAACGCTACTTCAACAATCAAAACATCGATATCGTCAAGTAGTGATCATCAAGAATCTATACGACCAAAGAACTTTCTGGAGTTAGATCTAAATCTTCCAGCACCAGATGATGAACCGAAATTCGCGTTTGCGTCCAAAGATCAGATTCTTCTCTTCGCGGCCGCGTCCAATTCTTTGATTGATTGTCATCACTAATGAAGTAGTTCTTGTAATTACTTTTGTTTACCTTGATATGTTAATCATTATTATTCATTAACCCTTTTCTTTTCTTTATACTGATCCTTGTAATTTGACATTGATTGAAATTTTTTTTTTTTTTTTTTGATTGAATTAACTTCAAATTATTTCATTCTTTGAAAATTATATATTCGTTGCTTCATAATTTAGCACATTTCCAACAATCATCAATGTAAAATACACAATTGTATTTATGTAAATACTTAACTTTGGGAGAATGATTAAAGATGGTGAGTTATGTTCCTTGTACAACGGAAGAAGCATGTGACGATGACTTTCGCATAAAGTCACTACGTTTGTTAGCCGCCAATAACTCCTTTACATGCACTTCACTTCTGTTTTGGATTGTTCGTTTCTTCCCATTATTTTATGATATGTACATATTCATTACAACTATTTTAATACTTATATAAATCAAAAGACAAAATCTAGAGTAATCTTTATCTACCACATTAATTAAAAATCGATTTTTAAACCGTGTTTAGAGTGTCCTACGTAGAAGTATAGTAGACGACTAGACGTGAGTTGATCCCTAGATTCAAACTAATTAACAAGAAAAAATCTTCAATCACTATACCAAAGTCATGATTAAGTTAAGTGTTTTTACAAAACAAAACGTGGCGTAATTTTGCATTACCAATATATATGTCCGATATAGTCAGATAAGTTATTGTATATGGCTTATAATAAGATTGAATTCGTCAATATGTTATTGTAGATGACTGAAAAGATTGAATTTCATAAGATATATGGTTAACTAAAAGTAACAAATATTAGTTCTTATGAAGCAAATGGTTTTGATACGTTATTGTTTATAAATTTCAGGAGGATTGTGTATAACTAAAATAAAATGATCTAATAAGTTAAATAAAGGACTCTAAATAAAGATCAGACCTCATGAAGTAATAAATTCAGTGGTTTTATCATATAATACTAAAACATCTTTTAGAAAGAGGAGCTGATATACTAAGCTAATTTCTGGAATAACGGTATCTCTATATATCGATAATGTTATGTCTTTATATATGACTCATCTATAATTCTGTTTTGGTAATATGAACATGATAGATATCCTATATATTATTTGAGAAGCATTTTATGAGCACTTTGCTTATGTGTCATCACCACAATTTTTCTTCACTTTATTTTTTTATTTATTTTACTCTCTTATACTCATTGCCAAACAAATTTAATTACAAATATACTTATTTTGATTACTATAACTCTAATTGTCAAACACATTAAAATCTTCCTAAACTTGCCAAAATTAAAATATTTTGAAATTTTCAACTTGCCAAAATTAAAATATTTCGAAATTATATATTTAAATCATAGAATTAAATGTGAACAAAATTTTGACATATACACCAAAAACTTTTTTATTTAAAATAGAAATGAACAATTTATTATCTTTTAAAAATATATGAGCATGTAAAAATATGTTTTTACATGTGTTGTTTTGTTTGACAAGTAGATGTTTTTAATTTTTCATAAATGCACTTTCGTACAAGTAAAAATATAATTATTAATGAAATTTATTGGTTTAATTATTTCACGGGTGGAACACATTTGTATGCAAAATAATCGCAAAATTCATATATATAAATTAGGTCTTAGGTTATGTATAATTATCCTTCATAATCTTTTTTTTAACTAAAACTATTGATTTTATTCGATAATCATTTTACCTCGCGTATAACGCGGATAATTTTCTAGTAGGTAGAGAAAGTACAACTTATTACTTAACAGAAACGAACAAGTGAATATTCCTAGCTAACATTTGAATAAAGGATGTATTTTTAATTAATCTCTGCATAAAAGATGTTAGAAAAAGATTTATATAAAAAGTGATATTGCAATTAATGATGTCTTCTTTAAATAAGTTGGATTATGTAATGCATTTTACTTTGTGGATGGAAAACCACAATCACTCTGCAAATTGTTTTATCTCTTTAAGTAACATCACTATGTTTAGTAATTTTTTGGGAAAACGTCGGTGACTTTACTTAAGTAATGTAGTGGCTCTTTTTTAGTATTTTTAATCTATCTAGATTTGTTATAAAACAAAGTATCGAGTTCATGTAGTGAAATTGACCAAAAATCACTCGTTACTTATTGATTGATTAGGGTTAGGGATAAAATAAAAGTTGTACTTCCCTATTATCTTGAAAATTAAGACGATCTTACATAATTTACGCAAAAGAGGCGTGTAAATTCAAACATTGAATTTATAAGGTTATGAATGTATAATAGATAGTGGATTATAAAAAAAGATCTAATAAAATGGAGACTTTCTTAATAAAAATTTAATACATGACACAATGATATATGGTTAAGAATATATTTGACTTTGTGTGAAACCATGCCACATGTAATAGAGGCTCTCTGGCATGATTGGATACTTTGCTGGATTACGCTAGAATACGACATACATACAGCAAAGCAACCGTTTTTACCCACTAACTGCTTGACAGCTTACCAAAAAACTCCATTATTCTGCCGGTGTACACTACAATCAAAGCAGGTGATTATACAAAACATTCTTTTTTTTTTGTTTCCCGCTAACTGACCCCCGAACTTTCTTAAATATCATACAATCACCCCAATTGTTTTCAATTTCTTAGATTTTGTGACCATTCGGTTTTCAACATTAGCATATTGTTGCGTTAGATATTGGAAAGCTGTCTTAGAGGATATCCTGTTTCTATGTTGATTTAAACTTGTAATTTATAAATAAAAAAATGAACATGGTTTGGTTTCAATATTCATCATGATTATTAATTCGATTTGATCTACGGTTCATTCGAATAAATTGGATTAAATAAGTTTATATTCTCTTTTTAATCTACGTCATGAATTATTTTCCGGTATAGTTTTGGTTTTCAATTAAAAACCCATTAAGAACCGGATTAGAAACTCTATTGTGAAATTGTGATCTCAAAAAAACTTCATGCTCTTAATTGTATAATTAAACTACTATGTGGCTAATTAGAAAATATGAATAGTTTGGGGGTGTGAAACAATAAACAAAAATAAAATAAAATCCACCAAAATTATATTTTTGTCAGCAAGCTATCAACTTCTCTTCTTCAGCGACATTGCAAGCTTTCCCTTTTTCGCTGTCTCCAGAAAAAAAATTTCAATCTCCGTCAAAAATAAAGAAGGAAGAAATTTTCCGGGGGAAAAAAAAAACACAACTTCGATTTAGGGTTTTTGCTAAGAAGCAAAAGAGATAAAGTTGGGAGCTTTTTTCAAGCTTCTCCGATGGCGGTTGCGCCGACAAGAGCTCGTTCCGACTATGATTACCTCATCAAACTTCTTCTCATCGGAGATAGCGGTAAGCTTCTTAATTCTTATGTTCTTAAAGGACTGATTAAGAAATTGGGAATGTCACAAAGTGTTGGATTTCCTGAAATCATTTCGTGCTTGTTTTTCCGATCTTAATTAGGGTTTTATGATTTTGATTTGTTTCTGCTATGGCTACTACTAGAAAGAAAAAAAAAGAGAAATTGGGAAACTCGTTGACAAAATTATCGTTTTTGTGTTAAATCTTGGTTTAATGTTATGTTCAGGTGTGGGGAAAAGTTGCTTGTTACTTCGTTTCTCAGATGATACTTTCACTACAAGTTTCATTACTACCATTGGGTATGTCTTCTTGCAATATTGCTTTTTTACTTAAGATATGTCTAATTCTTTATCCTTTTGACTAAGTTTGTGTATATACTACTTGTGTGTTCCAGAATTGACTTCAAGATAAGAACTGTTGAGCTTGATGGGAAGCGTATCAAATTGCAGATTTGGGATACTGCTGGTCAAGAACGTTTTAGAACTATTACTACAGGTATAAAAATACTTAAACTTTGCTACTCGCAAGTGAACGATCATTAATAGGCATGCCGGTTCTTGTATCGGTTGATTGATTCATCTGTCTTCGCACTTTCTTTATAGCGATTTGGTTCTTTTTTTTTTGTGTGTGTGTGTGTAGCGTATTACAGGGGAGCGATGGGTATACTGCTTGTTTACGATGTAACGGATGAGTCTTCTTTCAACAGTACATCTCTGACTTTTCTTATCGAGTCGATAACATTTTCTTGAAGAATATCGACTTGTGGTAACTGAACACGATTGTTTTATAACAGACATTAGGAATTGGATGAAGAACATAGAGCAGCATGCTTCGGATAATGTCAACAAAATATTGGTCGGTAACAAAGCTGATATGGATGAAAGCAAAAGGGTAAGTAATCTTCCAGTTGCATACTTAACTTTCATGACCTTATATAGTTTGTGGTATACTGATGCGCGATCTTCTTCTTCTTCTACTTCAGGCTGTTCCAACAGCAAAAGGTCAAGCTTTAGCCGATGAGTATGGAATCAAATTCTTTGAGACGGTGAGCTTGATAACAACATAACACATCTATCGGATTCATTAATATTTCCAGAGATATGTTCTTGAGATTGTGATTGCAATTGTTGCAGAGTGCTAAAACAAACCTAAATGTCGAGTCGGTTTTCCTTTCTATCGCAAAAGACATTAAACAAAGATTGACAGAAACCGATACAAAGCCAGAGGTGAGAACCGCGCCAATCTACTACTTCTATGCACTCTTCATATTGTTATACCGACATTTTCTGTTCTTCTTGCTTTGCAGCCTCAGGGCATCAAGATCACTAAACAAGATGCTGCTTCAACTTCTTCTACGGCTGAGAAATCAGCTTGCTGTAGTTACGTTTAGGAGTATGATCGCTCTTTTTCGCCTGAACGGGTCTTTAATCTCTTACGTCTCAAATCAGAGATCGTTCTTATGTTGTTACTTAGAACGAGTAGGAGATCATATTGATGGCTGTGATCTTTTTTATTGTCTAATTTGCTATCTCCTTAATTCTGTACAATCATCTTCCTGATATGGAAGACTATGTTGGTACAAAACAAACTTTGTTTAAAGACTTTGAATTTATGAAAAATCAAACTGTTGTAGTGTGTATATAACTCTGACTTCATAGTTTAAAGTTTTGAGTGATGTAATTATTACAAATCTCATTACACAAGCAAAGAACACAAGAAATCTCACAAATTTACAGAGAAGCTAAGATTATGTTCTTTCAGCTTTTACACACATAAGAAGAGAAGAATCAGATCGAGTTTGCGATACACAAAAGAACAACTCGGAGTTTACAAATCGCCTTACGAGCTGCAACAGCCGGTTTGAGTAGTGGTTTGGTGTTCCGGTTTCTGCTTCAAGATATTTCTCTTTACAGCACTTGATCCTTCTTCCAAAAGACTAGGTACCTCCATTATCTGTTTCATCACAATCATTCTCTGTTATAAACAAATTCATCTACTCAAATCCGGTTTTTTTTACCAACTAAAGATCTTACCTTCAAAGCAAGCTCTTCGAAACACTGCTCCACATTTTGTCGAGTTCTAGCACTACACTCAAGAAACATGCACTTGAGGTCTTTTGCTAAAGCAATCCCTTCTTCTCTGCTAACTCCTCTCTCAGATTCCTGTAATTCATATGTTTCATCAAGACAACTATCGAATAACCAAACGTGTTTTGCGAACAATGTTGTGAAATCTCGATGACAACTCACTCTATCGATTTTGTTTCCAACAAGCATCCTAACACATTCTTGGTTTGTTGAGTAAAGCTCAATCTCTTTACCCCACACATCTACTAAGTTTGTAAATGTCTCCCTTCTCGTCACATCGTAAACTGCATTCACCAAGAAACATTAACTAAACACTTTACAGATAAAGAAATCTCTCTTAGTCCCCTGTCATTGATCGATGAAGGACATTACCGAGAATGATTCCTTGTGCGCCTCTGTAGTAAGAGCTCGTCAATGTTCTAAACCGTTCCTGCCCAGCTACAACGACAAAACCGAGAACGCATTAGTTTCCTTATAGGAACACAAAAACTTGTATAATCCCTCTCATAGTAAAGAAGAATCACCTGTGTCCCATATTGTGAGTTTGAGTCTTTTGCCTCCTACTGTCAATTGTTTGATCTTGAAATCAACACCTATGGATTCATGATCATGTTAAATCAACAATGTTATGCCAATAAGATCTCACAAAGCCCAAAATTTTCACAAACTAATTCTTCAGACAGAAAGTGAATCATCAAGAAACTTAGACTGTTCCAATAAAGATCACTATAAAAGCATTTCCAACAAAAATCAAACTGTTTGATCAAGAACACACACAAGCACATGACTTTCAGACTCAGTCTCAGCTCTAAAAACATAAAGCTAATAACTTTTCTCGGGAATCAAAGAGAAAACAAGTTGAGAGAAACTAATATACCAATAGTAGGATCAAGATCTGCAACGGAACTAGAAATGAAGCTCACAAGTAAACTGCTTTTACCAACACCAGAATCTCCAATCAACAAGATCTTAAACGACAGATCATATCCACTTTGCCCAGAAGAAGATCCCATTTTTCTATAACAAAACCAAACAGATTTGCGTGATCTGTAATTCAAAAACCTTACTAAGAAAGAAGAAAGAAACTCACGAGAGATCAAATCAAATCCTACTTACCCAACAACTAAAAAAGGCAGATTTTTTACTAAAATAATTATGAACCTCTTAAGCTTTGTGTAATGATAATGATGATGATGATAATGATGCTTCTCCTTTGATAATTACATCTATCTGCACTCTTTTCCTTTCTCGATTTTTATAAGTACAAGATTTAGAGAAAAAGGGGAGAATTTTTATTGCCTTTGTATGACGCAACAAAACAAATCTTAAATTATAAAATAAAGAAAAGAAATGTAATGAAGAAATTGGAAGATTTATTCTTTACGGAGAAAGAGAGGTGAAGAACGAGTATCTATTGAAGAAGACAAGACGCACCTTTGACAGTAACGTTTCTTCTTTCCCGACACTTTGCTTCACGACAAGTTTTTTTTTTTTTTTTTAACGTCTATTTTATTCATCTTGAAATCGTTACATACTCAAAAGAGTAAATGTTGTATACAATATAGAAGGTTATTATAAATACAACAAGAAAGAAATTATGAAAGCCCGATATGCGCAAGATTATCGGCTATGGCATTTGAACGACGTCCGATATGGACTATATGAACACCTGCAAAATGAGTAATCTAATAATGTATGACATTAATTAGATTATCTATAGCTATGTTCCTTGTTCGGCCATGAATGTTATCGATAAGCTATTGGGTTCCCCTTCAAAGACGATTTGTCGATATCCTTGAAACTAGAGAATTCCACCACCACCGATATATACAAACTATGCTTTCAATTGACGATTTTAAACTATCACATCGGAGACGATATCGTCGCCGGATAAAAACGCTCTACAATGAGAGAAAAAAGGTTACAATGAACCAAGTCAGTTTGAACGAGAACTCACATAAATGAAACGATTGTTATTATTCCTCCGAAATTCAGATTTTCCGCTTGATTTTAAATAAAAAAATTTGATGGGATAAAACTAAACCCAAAATTGAAAAGATAAAATCCAAACATAAAGTTTTTAATTTTGTTTATAATTTACTTTATATTATTGATAGTTTCAACATCGGTTTTATGTTTGGATCAAAATATAAAAATATTTATGATCGGTAATGTAACTCAAAGTAGAATATTGCTAATTATAAATGTTTTAAAATCGCTAGTACCGTAATTTTTTACCGTCTCCGACTATATTACATTTTTTTCCAACCACGGATCGGAATGCAAAAGAGTTAAAATGATTAGAATTTAATCACCAATTTTTGTAAGCATTTTTAAAAAACTGGCATCTTTCAAAGATATTTAATATTGTTAATTAAAGAGTTAAAATGATTAGAATCTATGATCGATAATGTTATTTAAACTTTAATATTGTTAATTATAGATATTTTAAAATCGCTAGTACCAAGACTTTTTACCAACTCCAACTATATTACATTTTTCCCAACCGTAAAAAACAAAAGAATTACAATTTTATTATTGTAAATTATTGTAAGCACCTTTTTAAAATGGCATCTTTTATAGACACTTATACGATCGTTATAAAACCAATTTTTTTTTAATTGATTAATAAATTAATATATGCTTTTTAGAATCAGCGATTTGTGATGGTTAGTAAATATGTAGGAGCCAAACATGGCCTTCGTATGCTGTCAGCCGAGCCCCTGCGAAACCCCACCTCCGATAGTGACTTACATTTGTGAGGTTAATGCACTCATGGAGGTTTAATTAATTATATTCTTGTGGTAAAATTGTTTAACCACTAAAGTAAAAATTACTTCGATGAATAAAGGCTTCATTTTTTTATGTTATTTGTTTGTAAATGTGTTGGCGTTTTTAAGTTCACAAAAAATACATTTGAGTATATACAAAGTTACATTTTAAACCAATATAAGGTGGTACAATGGTTGAAAAAATTATGATAGAGTTCGAAAGAAAAACTTTAGTTTTTCACTGCGATTCATTTCAATAATAAATTCAACTGAAATTTTTGTAAACGGGGATGTAACTCGATCATTTCTCTAGTTTTTGCGAGGAGGTGTAATCAACTTGGTAGTGAAAGAAGTCGCAAAGATCAATTTTTTAAAAATTTAAGTGGATATATAGAATTTTCTCTATGAATCTCGAATTTATAATGTGAAAGTGGTGTTGAAGGTTTTGGGAACGGAATGAGTGACGGGAAAGGCATGAATGGAAAAGGTATCTTAGAAACATCATCTCCCTTTGCTCTGCCTAGCCTTTTTCTTTCCACTTTTATTTTCTTTTGAATTAAAATATTTATGTATCTTCTTAAATCATTGTAATGAATTCACATTATCATTGATACACGAAGAATAGTTTCTTTTTTCAGGGAATCTTTATAAATTGAATTGATATACTATATAATGGGTTTGCTTGTTTGTGAATGGAATTTGGGTGTGTTATTTTAATTTATTGGAGGATAGAACTATCTTGTCGAATCGAAAGTGACCCGGCCAGTGCAATACATACTTCCAAAATTGAGTAAAGAGGCTAATACAGTTTGTCTGACACGTGTCAAAAAGAACAGAAAAAACATTGAATATTTTGTTCACCTCCTGTTAATTTATTTTGGTCTCTTTCGTATGTTACAAACTTGTAACATGCCTCTTGACATCTTCCGTAAGATAAGAAGAAAAATAAATCATTTGTTATTGAACCCTTTATTTTCTTAATTAGAAACATTAGGTCTTTTTATGTTAATATATCTATATATAGGTTGTGTTTGTTGTGCTTCCAAACAAAAATAAGTGTCGTGTTAAATGGGCTATTACGAATTTGGGGGTATGGTTCTTTTATCAGAAGTCCGATTCGGAAAACAGCTAGCATATGAAGGCAAACACATTATGTTGAAGGACCAATGCTTGCTCACAAAGCCGAAGAAGACGGTGGTGCTTGTGTGGAGTTCATAACAAGGCCATGTGAATTATGACAAGATTCCTGGTGTTGTCTACACTCATCGTGTTGGTTAAGACCATAGAAAATGCTGAAGAATTGGTTAAGATTTTCGATGAAGCTGTTCTTGCTATAAACTTACGATGCATCGAGTGACGACATTGCTCGAGTCAGTCACGGTCATATTCAACCATAGTGAGGTTCTCATGGAAGTTATCATGGGCACAACTAAATGCAAATGGGTATACATGCCATATTTTGGTTTGGTTTTGTTTGGAAATTGGTTTAGTTCGGTGTTGGTTAGATTTTTTATTTGCAAATTTGATTTTTATGTGTCACGTCTTAACACTGGGACTAGAAGGACCATAAAGGGGAGAGCCAAAATGGATTTTGGTTAGGTTTTCTAGTCCTGTACTTATGGTGGATTTGGAATGAGCTGAAAAATAATACGATGATGCTTTTAATGTTCTTTATACATGTATATTCAGATTCGGGTTCGGTGTGATCCGTAATAATAATTCCACGTTCACTCGACTCATTTTGGTTTAATGGAAAAACCAAGATGTAATTTCTTTTATGATCCACTTAACTAAAAGTAGAAATTCATCTACCATTTGCTAACTAATTGTGTGTATTACGATATGAAGTTCAAAATTTTGATATATATATTTCTAGGAAATTAATGCATGATCAAGATTTACTATCAAAAGATAACTATTTTAAAGGTAATCAAGATTCTTTACTTTAACGTGTATTTTCTTTAGAAGCTACCATCAATTTAATTACTCCATCCGTTTCATTATATAAGATTTTTAAGAGAATTTTTTAGTTTCATTTTATAAGATGTTTTACTAGTTTCTATGCATATTTTAATGTGATTTGATAGTTTTGTCCTTCTAAATTCCGTAGTCTTGTATATAATTGGTCGAGTTATAATTTTAATTAATTATTAAATGAAATTTTGTTTGTATTTATTGTTTTCTTAATTCTCGTAAAATAAATAAAAAAATCTTAATGAAACGGATGGAGTACATATCTACATAATTAAACATTAAATCGAAGAACATGCAAATTATGCACGCTACAACAATCAAGTTACCTAAGCCACCATTTGCTCCTGGTGTGGGCTCGAGATTTTGGTATGGGCTTTTATTAGGATTGAAATGGTGGCTACGTAAAAGGGATTTAGCAAAAGATAAACAAAAGTATTATGCAGAAAGAAAAAACAAAAAAGTTACAATAGTTTAAAAGAGTGTGAGGATAATAATTAGGATATAACCAAAATGTAACCTCAATCTATATTGTTAGTTTGTCTTTGTTTTTTCTGGGTTATATAAGAATAATAGTACAACAAAAATGTATATAACGGCTTGATGTTGTTTTGGTTTATGCTCGAATTTCTATTTTAGTCAAATATATTTTGTAATTTTGAAAGCTCAATTCTCAATCAAATTTTATGCTCTTGGATTGATTCAACTTGTAAAAATTAAAACAATTTAATTCAAATTAAAATACAATTTTTTTTTATTCAACTTGAATTAGATTTTTAAATCAAATCAGGATCCAATTAAACATCCAATTGGTTTTTGTTTTTAGTAATCGAAAATTATTACTTTGTGTGGTAGGTTACGGAGATATAATTGTTAAGATATAATAGCATTCACACCAATGATTTTTTGTGGGTATCATAAGATAAAAAAAATAATAAATCTCTTCTTTTTATTCAATTTTACTCCAAAAAATACTTTCTCTTTTCATTTTACTCAATTTTTATTAATTTTATATTTAAAAACACTCACTTCCTCCTATTGATACTCACTTTTAACAACCCAAAAGTATCAACCCATTGATACCCTCTCTCCAATAATAACAACAATCTCATCTTTTTATTCAATTTTTATTATTTTTATATTTAAAAACACTTCATCTTTTTACTAAAAAATAATTTCTTTCCTCCTATTTCTCAAATTTTAATAATTTTATATCATATGATACCTATAAAGTATCACCGCTGTTGATGCTCTTAGTACGAAAGTTCATAGAATGGACCACACTATACAAATTACTAGTCGAATATTTAAAGGCATAAGTTAAGAAATGGTGTTATTATATTACGTAAAATAATTTTTTTTTTTGACGTACGTAAATAATTTCAATACATACGATTTGTATCGTCCTATCATCGAAATGCTAATAATTAAAAACAAAATATTTTGAAAAACTATGTCAGTAAAGTGTAACGCCACGTAGGGCCATGCTTTGACGTTTGACAACCAACGGCCTCATCATTTTTGCCAAATTTTTTTTCTTATTTTTAACACAAACGTAATATTATTTCATCTACTCGACTCATTCTGATTTACTGAATAAACCAAGTTGGTGTTGATGTTAACACTCGAATATATGTGATTTTTTAATCCACATTCTATAAATATAAATTTATCTACCATATGCTGATTAATACTGTGAAATTGCAATATAAACTTCAAAATATATACATACATATAGTAACTGAGTATTTTCTAATATATTAATGCATAATTAAGATTCGCTTTACTTTAATGTGCATTTTCTTTACATATATATTACAAAAAATCAAATGAAAAATTACGTTATGCATTAGAGAGAGGAGAGTAAAACTAAATGCGGATAGGTGTAATATATATGCCACATTTTGGTTTTGTTTGGTTCGGTGTTGGTTTAGATTTTTGCTTTGCAATTTGATTTATTGTCTCATGCATTGTTTTTAAAATCGGACCGGACCGGGGATCAGACCGGATTAAACCAGGAACCGGCCACTAGTTTGGTTCAGGTCAACTTAAAAATCAACATCTAGTTAAACCGAAATTAAAACCGGGTTGAACCGGCAAAAAACTGGAAACCGGTATCGAACCGGAACCGCATCAAACCGGGTTTAACAATTTTTTTAATTAAAATTTTTGTTTTTTATTTTTTTCTTTTAGTGATAAGTTTTTAGCCAAAATGTTTTGATAAAACTAATGAAATATTAAAATTTGTCCATATACAATTGTCCATATCACTTAGTTTTATTTTGATTGATTTTTTTTTGTTTTTCAAATATTTATAATAATTGAAATAATTTAGTTGATATTTGGATAGATATCGACATATAAATAAAAGAAAAATATCATACCAAATATATATAAACTAATATTTTTTTAAAAAACTATTAAATCTAGTTGAACCCGGTTGGACCATATTAACCCACGATCCAAAAGCTTTTCCGGTTCGGTCGCGGATCCGATTTTAAAAACATTGGTCTTATGTTTCACATCTCAACAAGATATCAAAGAGGAGAGCCAACACAAGCCATATCTATTTTTTAAAGGGATAATTTGTGTAATAGCCATAAAAAACAATTATAGCCTACAAACTAACCAAAATGGCATAATGTGGTAACATCTTAACCCTTAAAATTAGGGTTTTTGGTTAGTTTGTAGATTATAGTTTTTTATGGTTATTTAACAAATTAACCATTTTTAAACCAGGTTTGATTTTTGTTAGGTTTCCTAGGGTTAAGCCTTTAATTTGTCCTTTATTTACTGAAGATTTGGAATGAGCTGAAAAATATACGATTCTGCTTATATTGTTAATGTTCTTAATACATGTTCAGATTCGGGTTCGGCCTGACCCGTAATAATAATTCCATGCATGTTCACTCGACACTTTTTGTTCATTGGATAGTCCAATTGGCTTTGATTTTAATACTCATAATTAGATGTGATTTTTTTCTGCTCCACTTCAGCTAAAAAAAAAAATTCATCTACTGTTTGTTAATTAATTCTGTGTATTGCGATATAAACTTCAAAATTTTGATACATAAATATATAAACATATTATTTTTCTAGGAATTTAATGCATAGTCAAGACTTACTATTCAAACATAATTGAATTAAACGTTGTAAGTAAAATCAAACAAAAGATTGATCCATCCTCAAATGAGCTTTATTGAGATAAAAAAAACTAAGACAAAGATTAAAATAGCTCAATTGTCTCATTAAAAGCTTTGTTCTGCATAAACGTAAATGAAAGGAGAAGGCTTTAGATTTGTCACCAAAGATACATATATTTAGATTGATATCAAATAAGAGCAAAGGAGGAGAATTGTTTTACCAATCTCAAGGTTACTTATAAAGTTCTCCTAACGTCGCTATTTATACTAATTTACTTGTAATGAAATCTTATGTTGTCGTGGGTTACTAATATTAGGCTTCTTTGGATGCTCTAATAAACGTTACATGCTTTAACATGTATTTTCCCTAAAAGTTACCATATATTACATATCTACCAAAGAAAAAAAAAAAAAAAAATTACAGACCTAACTCATTTTGTCGAAGAGCATTATATAATGGTCATACTCATACGTAATATTGATGTATTGTTCATCACTCACAAACTTCTCTTCATTTGAAGTTTCAAAAAGAAAAAAAAAACTTCTATTCGTTTATAAACTACTCTTCACTTGCGAGTTTATTCTCTCCTTATCAAATATGAGAGCACTAGCATTGATTATTTACACATTAATATTTTCAGAGAGGGTATTAATGAAAAGTGAATATAAAGAGCAATTCCAACACAACTTAGACAGATGATCATCAAATTAATAGTTCCAGAGAGGGTATTATTGCCCGGGTATGATGCAACAAAACAAATCTAAAATAAAAAGATAAAGAAAAGAAAAGTGATAAAGAATTGGAAGATTATTTAACCAAAAAAAAAAAGAATTGGAAGATTTATTCTTTACGGAGAAAGAGAGATGAAGAACTTGTACGTATTAGCCACACCTTTGACAGTAACGTTTGTTCTTTCCCGACACTTAACGTTTGTTCTTTCCCGATATTTTTGCCTCACGACAATTTTTCTTTACATGTTCTATTGTAAACGTAAGTGTAGCGTTTCGGAATCGCGGATGCGAATATTAACCATCCAGTAAGTGGGCAGGTTAAAACGGTTGGATTTGGCGGTTTAGAAAAAACGGTAATAAAAGGTGGCTAAGCATTAATTCGGTTAGACGAGTAGATGAGGCATATTGAATTCGGTTATAAAAATGGTTAGAATTTTTTTTTTTTGAGCCGTCAAAGTTTTTATTTTTTTCATGAAATGGGTTAAGATTATTATTGTTTGTCAGTCTACTCCGCATCATTTTAAAGAGTAAATCAATTTCTCATTAGTGCGACTTTAAAAATACACACATTTTTACTTTTTTGTTCAGCACACTAACTGTAGAGTTTTAAAAAAAAAAACACGAACAATATGAATCCTAAGGAAGCAACAAGCCAATCGCTTTTAACCCATTTTCTGCATTGAAACAGAGAGCTAAACCTCGGAATCACCATTAAAGAACAAGCCAACAAAAAAAAAGGAATCGATCGACATTGACTAAAACACTGTTTATGGGACCCACGATTAAGTATTTGCCCAATCAAATGAATGATCAATAACGAAATTGAAAATTGAACTAGTCCACATAACCACTTAAAACCAGGTTTAAACCGGTTTTATATTGAGATGTGAAAAGCTTCCTTTTAACGTACTCCAATAACTCGTAATTTGACGCCGATGTTGTATACAGCTACGAGTGGTCCACCCTTATACAGTACTCTAATAACTTTCTCTTTACGTCTCTGTATGTATTTGAGTTTATAAATAAACATTGGGTGCTATAAAATTAAACATATAAAGCTATCATAAACATGTAAGAAACTCAACCCTATACTCAATAACCAAATGATATCTTTGTGGACTACTTTGAACCTAATACGTGAAACGTCAAGAGAGAATGAGAAATTATAGCCACTTTTAATTAAATCTGTGGACATAAGTGCGCATAAAATAGTATGTTAGTTCTATAGGGAAACACTCATGATACTTTCAGCTGCATCATTTGTGAAAATGCATTCAGCGGATGTACCATACGAAGAGAACAAGTTGTATACATAAAACAATATCATACTAACTTATAATTCCGCATGTACTATAACAAATAGTTAGTTCTATGTATTATGGGTCAGATTGGTCACTTCGTTTGAAATGAGCGGTTAAAAAATTTTGAGCGGTTGAACTGAAGTTCGTTTGAAAAAAGGCGATTAAATACAGTGGTTAGAGAAAGCGGTTCGGTAACGGAGAGCGGTTAAAAAATAAGTTGATTGGTAACACCAGAGCGGTTAAATAGTATAATTAAATAAAAGTATGTAATTAAATACAATTATGTAATTAAATGTTGGTTATATAATTTACAAGTATATATATATATATACACATATTCACAAATAATTTAACATAAATTATTACTAAAATAATATTACAATTATTTATTTTTATAAAGTAATTGTGTAAAGCTAACCATTTTTTTTTACTATAATAAAAATTGAAATAATCATACATGATTTGCCCATAACATATCTGCAATTTGGTTACGAATGGTGTCCATATATGCTCCATTAGTCGTTGCTTCATTCTCTTCTATCAAAGTGATATTGTCTTCAGTAGTTGCGTATAGTCGTTGATTATTTAAACTAATTTTAATTTTGTGGTATTTTTGGAACATTTGAAAAAAGTGGTATCCATGAAACTTTTAAAAATTGATGGTATGGTTGGAAAAAAACTAAAAACAAGTGGTATCTATGAAATTACCCTTATTTACTAAACTTATTAGGAGCATTTTCAATCCATGCAAATTCTCATAAAAAAAAATGTATTAAAATTACCAATTTGTCAATCGCCTCTTATAGGGTCAATCGCCTCTTATATGGTCAGATTGAAAATCTCGTTACAACCACAGTTTTTCATCAAATAAACACATTTCCAACCACTTGTTTCAATCGCTCCTTCCAACCGCTCGTCCGAATGGTAACACATCAGCGTTTCAACCGCTCCATGTTTACAAAAGAGGTAACCAATCTGACCCTATATATACATGTGGGATAGTTGTTTTCTTTGGGGATAGATCATCGTCCTAAGAAGAAGTTTAGACGACGTTACCTATTTATTTAGCATAATGCTTTGAAGTTAAAAACAAAACAAATTTTACAAAATGAGATATGTGCATCAAAGTAAGCATGTGTTATTCTATTCGATCAGCATATAAATATATAGAACATAGGGTTAATCTATGAGATTTGAGGCTTAAAATTAAGAAAATAACATGTATAGAATTAACAGAGCAAGTAACCATTGAGCCGTCGAACAAAAAAAAAAAAAAGTAACCATTGAGTGAAAAAAATTGACAATTCGAACTTTTTAAAAAAATGACAGTTATCATCAAATAATTACAGAACAATTAAAAAAGGCACATTTTCATTATGCATTAAAGAGAGAATAATACTAGAAGACCAAAAAAAGAAAGAGAGAGAATAATAAAGAACAAATTGATAAGTTTTCTGCAAGCGCGTGGCCTCTGCGTGCCTGCAAGCCATCATTTCATACATCTTTTTTTTTCTTCTTAATTTGAAACAATAAAAAAAGCTTATAAGAAACAAAAAAAAAAAGCTTATAAGAATTTAATAGAAAGTCTGCAAAGGAATTAATATCTCTCGCTCTCTTCACTCTCATCATCTGTTTGTAGTACTATTGTGGAAATAGAAAAAGAAAATTAAAAAGATATTCAAGATCAAAAATTTTGGAGAAGAAATGAAAAAGAAAATATCTGCTTTCGATTGAACTTGTGTAGTTGTTGTATCGGGAAAAGAGAGTAGTAGTGTACTAGTACTAGAAAAAGAAAATTAAAAAGAAATGCAAGATCAAAATTTTTGGATAAGAAATGAAAAAGAAAATATCTGCTTTCGATTGAACTTGTGTAGTTGTTGTATCGGGAAAAGAGAGTAGTAGTGTACTAGTACTAGTGTAGTTGATTGAACTTTGGGAATCGGAGAGATCAACAATTTATTTTTTCTATCGGCATATATTTAATGAGTCAATAACTTGTTCGAATAGCCTTCGTCTGCGTCAGTCTTGTAAATCTCTTGCGTTTATTATTCACTTGTAAAAAATATATATAGTTACCAGAGTTTTGATGTGCAAGTAAAGAGAATATACACAAAAGATATGCTATCTAACAATTGGTAATTATCCTATTCCGTAGCACTCCCCCTCAAAGTGGAGCGTGTAAGTTTAGAACGCCCAACTTGGACCTTAAATAGCAGAATTGATCACGTCCGAGTGCCTTAGTGAAAGGATCAGCTGGTTGCTCATAAGTAGAAATGTATGAAGTAGCAATATTCCTGGAAGTGATCTCATCGCGAATAAAATGACAGTCACGTTCAATGTGTTTAGTACGCTCATGGAAAACCGAATTGGCGGCTATTTGTAACGCGGCCTGGCTGTCACAAGAAAGATGCATCAGTTGGGGATGAGAAACACCAAAGAACTCAAGTACCTCTTTTAGCCAAAGGAGTTCAGTACAAGTCATGGCCATTGCTCTATATTCTGCTTCCGCCGAAGACAAGGAGACACGAGATTGTTTCTTTGTTTTCCAATGTATCGGAGAGTCGCCTAACATGACCATATATCCCGTCAATGATCTTCGAGTGGTTGGACATGTGCTGAAATCAGAATCACAGAATGCATTAATTTGGAGAGGAGACCTTGAGGAGAGAACAATACCCTGTCCCGGAGATGTCTTTAAATAACGTACAAGACGCTGTGCTGCTTCCCAATGATCAGCCAGAGGAATCTGCATAAACTGCGAAAGAATATTGACCGCATAACTGATTTCTGGACGAGTGTGAGTTAAATACACCAAACGACCAACCAGGCGGCGGTATTGATCGAAAGCCGGATGCGGAGGACTTTTCAAAGACAAGAGCTTATGATTTTGTTCAAAAGGTGTTTCCACATGTCTTGATCCAGCCAACCCGCATTCCTCGATGATATCGAGACAATATTTTCTTTGGGAAAGAAAGATACCATCAGGACCTCGTGCAACCTCAAGACCAAGGAAATACTTTAACACGCCAAGGTCCTTCATCTTGAAACAACGGCTGAGATAAGATTTAAAAGATGTGATAACCGAAGAATCATTTCCAGAAATAATCAGATCATCAACATAGACAAGAACATGTAGAGCAACCGATCCTCGGGTATACGAGAAGAGAGAATTGTCCTTATGTGATCGAACAAAGCCATAATCAAGAAGCGCAATAGATAGTTTAGAAAACCAGCAGCGAGGAGATTAACGAAGACCGTAAATCGACTTCTTAAGCTTGCAAACAAGTGTCGGATCAGACGGATGGAATTCTGGTGGAGGGCGCATGTAAATGTCTTCATCAAGATCGCCATGTAAAAACGCATTATGTACATCCATCTGGTGCAATTCCCAGTTTTGGACTGAAGCAACACCAAGTAGTACACGGACAGTTTGCATCTTTGCAACAAGAGCAAAAGTATCCGAAAAATCAACGCCCTCTTTCTGGTGATTTCCAAGAGCAACTAACCGAGCTTTTTAGCGCTCAAGTGTGCCATCAGAGTTAAACTTCAACCGATAAACCCATTTTGAACCAATAGCCTTGACACCGGGTGGTAATTTTTCAAAAGTCCATGTCTCATTGAGTTCTAATGCCTCAATCTCTTTGCTCATAGCCTCACGCCATTCAAGTATTGCGACCGCTTGTTTGTAAGTGACGGTGTAGGAATTCATTCAGGTTTTACCAGATTAATCTCTATTAATCAACCTATGTGCAATTCCTTTTCCTAGGATCTAGGGTTTGTAAACAACAATCTATAAGAACAGATCTCGAATATACCTGGAGTTTTGCAGCGGAATTGATTCAGGAATTCGAGATTATCAACACCTCAATCGCTGTGCCTCTGCAGTTGATCCACACTCACGCAAATAGGAATCCGGTAGGGATGCTAGTGCCTGGAACGGATCTCTCGGGAAATTAGGTTTTTCAGAAACGGCTGTGAGGGAAGAACTGCTCTGATTTTCGTGCCCTATAACCTATTTATAGGCATGCGAAAAACTTAATTGAACCAGTAAACGAACCGATTCAAATCGAGTCATTAAACCGAAATCTTTATTTCGGTTCAGGCCTTGCGTCGATCGACACACTCTGGTTGTGTCGATCGACACGTTCTAAAACCTCCTAAATAATGTGTATCAAATACACATCATTTAGGTCATTACATTAATGATCATTCCCCTAAAGTGAATCCAATTGTTAGGTGTGTGACCCTGAAGGATCATATAATACTAGCAATGAGTTCATAACTCATTGATCATCATTGGTTTCTAGCAAAACATTATGACCACCTAGTATCATATGAATGTCTAATCTTGACACTACAACTATCACTAGAGTGACTACAAGTCTGATTTCAGGACATTTCCAACAATCTCCCACTTGTACTGGAATCATCTATTCCTTTAATCCCTTTGTCGCTATATCCCGATATGGCATAAGGCAAGTACCGTGTCATCCTTATTCAACCAAAATCATGTTCATCGAACTCCGATTTATACTAACAAGACAAACAGCTGACTTTCAGCTCGCTTGAGTGCGGCCACACATTTCTTAGTATCAAATCTTCGATGGGCCCTGAGATATTTATCTCCTGCTATACAGGAGGGACAAATCCCATCTTGTTCCATCCCTCTGTTCCTTCACACACTTCATGATGCGCCCAATCAATGCCTTTATAGTCACCTTTTACGGATAACGTTTGACAAAGTCAAAGCGGACCAATTCACATGTAAGAAATCATGATGAACTCAGGTCTAAGGACTATACTCTATAGTCGTAATGAGAATCTCTTATGACACTTGTATAGCTATCTTGTAGAGTTCTCATTAGCGGGTCATGTCCAATCATATGTTCTCCAATATATATCCATGTGATTGACTTTAATACTCTTATTAATGACTCCATGAAACTTAGTCATCAGTCACCTCACATGCCAGTCTCTCGCGGTTGCTAGTGTCCCACATTAACAACCTCGACCGGGGACAAATATAATCTATGACATTTAATTCTCATAGGGTTTCATGATCAAGTCCTCAACTTGATGACCTATAGAATGTCATAAATTATCTTGGGACTTATTATTTAAAAACACAGTTTAAATAATACCGAAATCATATTTCATTAAAATAACCAAAATGTTATTACAAGAACATTAAAACATAACTTAAAAACAAGACAACTCCCACTAAAATCAAGATCACATCTTAATTTCTTTAAGTCCTATAGCAGCCATATGACTCTCATGCTTAGGTCTTGGGAGGGGCTTGGTCAGAGGATCAGCGACATTCTCATCCGTGGGAACTCGACTGATCTTCACATCTCCTCTATCAATTATATCACGAATCAAGTGATATCTCCTCTCTATGTGTTTGGATTTCTGGTGAGATCTAGGTTCCTTTGCCTGAGCAATTGCTCCATTGTTGTCACAAAACAATGCTACAGGCTCCAAGATACTAGGAATCACACCAAGCTCAGATATGAACTTCTTGATCCAAACAGCTTCCTTTGCTGCTTCCGAAGCGGCAATGTATTCAGCCTCAGTAGTGGAATCTGCTACAGTGCTCTGCTTGGAACTTTTCCAACTTACTGCACCGCCATTCAGACAAAAGACATAACCAGACTGAGACAGGAAATCGTCTTTGTCCGTCTGAAAACTCGCATCAGTGAATCCACTTATGACCAGCTCGTCATTTCCTCCATATACCAAGAATTTGTCCTTAGTATTTCTCAAATACTTGAGGATATTCTTGACTGCTGTCCAGTGACATTCACCTGGATTAGATTGGTATCTACTCGTCATGCTTAAAGCACAAGCAACATCTGGACGAGTACAGAGCATAGCATACATAATAGATCCTACTGCCGAAGCATAAGGAATCCTATTCATTCGCTCCCGCTCAGCTTGTGTCGATGGACACTGCTTCTTGCTAAGAGTAACGCCATGCAACATCGGCGTGAAACTTTTCTTGGAATCCTGCATACTGAATCTGTGCAAAACCTTATCTATATAAGTATCTTGACACAATCCTATAAGCCTATTTAATCTATCTCTATAGATTCTTATTCCAAGAATATACGCGGCTTCACCCATGTCTTTCATGGAAAAACAACTTCCAAGCCAAGCCTTTACAGACTGAAGCAATGGAACGTAATTTCCGAGAATAAGTATGTCATCTACATACAGTACGAGAAATGCAACTCCGCTCCCACTAGTCTTCTTGTAAACACATGGTTCTTCTTCGTTCTTGATAAAATCAAACTTTTTGACTGCTTCATCAAAACGAAGATTCCAACTCCTTGATGCTTGCTTCAATCCATAAATGGATCGATGAAGCTTGCATACTTTCCCAGCATTCTTAGGATCAGTGAAACCTTCGGGTTGTGTCATATACACATCCTCTTCCAGAATTCCGTTAAGGAAAGCTGTTTTCACATCTATCTGCCAAATCTCATAATCATAATAAGCGGCAATTGCTAGGAGTATCCGAATGGATTTAAGCATAACGACTGGGGAATAGGTCTCATCATAGTCAATACCATGAATTTGCTTGAAACCTTTTGCCACTAATCTAGCTTTAAATATCTGAATATTCCCATCCACGTCAATCTTCTTTTTGAAGATCCATTTACACTCAATGGGTCTTACACCATCGGGTAAATCTACCAAAGACCATACTTGGTTTTCTGACATGGATCCCATTTCGGATCTAGCGGTTCCAAGCCACTTTTCGGAGTCAGGGCCCAACATCGCTTCTTCAAAATTCGCAGGCTCGTCACTGTCAATGATCAACAGTTCATGACAATCATTCACGAGAAACCCATAGTATCTATCAGGTTCGTGACGGATCCTTCCGGATCTGCGAACTTCAGGCATCACAGGTGCAGGTTCCACAACTCCTTGTGGTTCAGGTTCCACAACTCCTTGTGGTTCCACCTGCTGCTCTTCCTGATGAGGTTGAGCAGGTTCCTGTAATTCTTGAACTTCTTCGAGTAGTACTTTACTCCCACTATTCCTTTTGTGAAGAAACTCTCTCTCCAGGAAAGTACAATCCCGAGCAACAAACACTTTGTTCTCAGAACGGTTGTAGAAGTAGTACGCCTTGGTTTCCTTAGGATAACCAACGAAAAAGCACTTATCAGATTTGGGTGCGAGCTTATCGGATATTAAACGTTTTACATAAGCTTCACAACCCCAAATTTTCAGAAAAGACAAACTTGGAACATTTCCAGTCCACATCTCATGTAGTGTCTTTGCAACTGATTTTGATGGGACTCTGTTTAGTGTAAACGCAGACGTTTCTAGAGCGTATCCCCAAAAAGATAATGGAAGGTCTGTGTGACTCACCATTGATCTAACCATATCTAATAGGGTTCGATTCCTCCTCTCGGAAACTCCATTCCATTGGGGTGTTCCAGGAGGGGTGAGTTGTGAAACAATTCCACATTCTCTCAGATGATCACTGAACTCTTGACTCAAGTATTCTCCGCCACGATCAGATCGAAGAGCTTTAATACTCTTGCCAAGTTGGTTCTGTACTTCATTCTGGAATTCCTTGAACTTTTCAAAGGATTCCGACTTGTGTCTCATTAGATAGACATAGCCGTACCTACTGAGATCATCAGTAAAGGTAATGAAGTATTGATAATTTCCTCTAGCACTTATGCTTATTGGGCCGCAAACATCTGTATGTATAAGGTCCAATAAGTCACTAGCCCGTTCATTTGGTTTGTTGAACGGTGCCTTTGCCATCTTGCCCATTAAACAAGATTCACATTTCTCACATGATTCATAATCAAATGAGCCCAAAAGCCCATCACTATGGAGCTTCTGTATGCGTTTCTCGTTTATATGGCCCAAACGACAGTGCCAGAGAAAAGTTGGGTTTTCGTCATTTGACTTAAACCTTTTAGTATTTATGTTATATATGGGCATTGATTGGTTTAAGACATAAAGCCCATTCTCTAATGGGCCGCTACCATAAAACATACCATCACGATTAAAAGAACAACATTTATTCTTAATAGCAAAATCAAATCCTTCTAAATCCAAACAGGAAACAGAAATGATGTTTCTGCTTATCGCAGGTACAAAATAGCAATTGTTTAATTCTAAAACCAAGCCCGAAGGCAAAGACAAATGATAAGTGCCCACGGCCAACGCAGCAACCTTTGCTCCATTCCCGACTCGCAGCTCCACTTGTCCCTTCTTCAGCGTTCTACTATTGCTTAGTGCCTGCACATTAGTACAAATATGAGCACCACAGCCGGTATCCAATACCCATGAGTTAGAACCTGTAGAAGTAACATTTACTTCAATAACATAAATACCTGGAGAAGTCGTCTCGTACGTTTTCTTCTTGTTCTTCAGACCATCCAGG